>CM023457.1:45837973-46441412 GCA_013339765.2 Haemaphysalis longicornis | reverse complement strand
CTGGTGCAGTTTCAGGCAGGGGGTGCGCGAGCACTGCGAAGACAGGAAATTTGAATTGCGTGGGGTGAATCACAGCGCGCGAGCACTGCGGAGGCGGGAAATTTGAATTGCATTGGGTGGTAGCAGTGAGCGGATAACACCGCTAAAGCCCATTACGGCGAATCACTTTTGAGGAGAACGGCTTTAATTTTGTTGTTGCTCCAACTCTCCCCCGTTCACAGGGCTGGCACGATTGCTCGCCGTCACCTCCAAGGCGGATCCCGGGCTCGCAGAGAGCTACGGATTGTGATGAACAAGCATCTACCCTCACCACCTCCACTCGACGACGCACAGACTCAAGTCATGGCTGCTCAAGTCTCTGTAAAGTTTTGCACCATAGACGCACCACATTCGAGTGCACTCGCACACACATCACTGCACCGTCTTTCTCTGCTCACTGCCTGTAGAGGATGAAAGGTTGAATAAACACGATGGATGAATGATGCGCTACTACGGGTGGGCTGTGGGGTCCAGTGTTCTGCTTTATTTCGACTCTCCTATTTGTGAACGAGGTTCTCCAAAGAAGTTACTCCTCACTAAGCACAGCTTTAGCATGGTGCTAAAGCTGCGTAGATTATTATTTTGATAACACAGCATGCGTGGCTTGCAGTGAAACATAGCAGGATCGAAGGAAAAAACCAGTGCTACTACGGAGAGTTCAGATGGTGGCTTTGTCTGTGTCCCTTGTCATTTCATCCAAACAGCGTTGTGCTGTTAAGCCCTTGATACAGTGCGGTCCACATGGTTTGAGTTAACTCTAGCAACAACCAAGAATGACAAATTCCTGCCTACTTAATTAAAACAGCTGAAACATGCCAAAAATTTGCCAAATTCTGCCTCCAATTGTGCATTTATGAAAGCGTATCTGCTCAGTGAACTTGTGCATTGTACTTTGTTGTGGCAACTTTTGGTTTCTGCTGCTGTTTTGCACAGAACTGAATAAAAAAAAATGTTGGAAACAGATTCTTTGTTGGTTAACGAACCGAAAACCAACGAAAACAGTTGGTACTATGTCGTGTATCACAATTCTTGTGTACCTTTGTTTTTAATTTACAGTTTTGAATTTTTTAATCTCCGTACGCATGCATAGGTTTCTGTCTTAGGCTAGCCTTCTGTATTCAGAAGTGCCTTCATGCGAAGCATTTATGGCTGTACATCGAGTTAGAGCCGTAGTTGTACTCGGAGCAGAATGTGTACTGTGATTATACATAGTGTGATGGAGTCGCTGAATGTGTTCTCACGAGGGCCTGAGGTAGCTGCCTGGCTCAAGTCAGCTTAGCTGAAGGACGCTATGACTCAATGAATTTATTTCCACCTGCCTTCCTTACCATTGTTAATCCAGCCACATCTGGGTTTAGCGACCACGGTAGATTGCAGTCAGGTGGTTCGCTGGAGATGCCCGACCACAGGCTTTGTCGAGAGCTCCATTTTGTTTCTAGCACCTGATGAAGATTCTCAAAGTTTAAAGTGTCGTGTTATTCTTTTACAGCCAAGCTGTATATGTCTTGGAGTCCCCATATAGTGTCCGTTACAAAGTCACGTCAACCAGAGATTTCGAATCTTGCGGCAGAGCCAACTTTCGGGCGAATGTTCTGGCACTCAATCTAGCGGAGGTATCTGAAAAGAATCGTACTGCAATTGGCCGCTAGGACGCTATCAATCATTGCAGAGAGCTTCATTTACTTGGCATAGTTTGGCTGCAGTGAAGTTGTAAACCTTATCAAAATTCCCGTGTGCTGTCAATATGTGACCACTTACGGAGGAGGTCTGGTTACCGAAGATGGCGGTAACTTTCTTATTCATACCATCCTGAAAGAAATATTACCATTAGCCCCTAAGACAACTATCATTATGCCGATTTTCATTTAGCTTTTTATAATAATGTAGTTCACAGTAAAGTTGTAAACGCTGCGAAATTTTGTGGGAGGGAGACGGGCAGCCACACGTTTTCCTCTAGAATAAACCTCTAAAACTTCCAAGTTTAGTTCAGCTAATTGACTAGGAACTGTGCCCAATTGCAAATTACAGACAAATGTGTTTCTTGTCGCGCACTCCTTGGACTGTGTCTAGCTCCACTGATCATACTCCTTCACGAAGCAGATGGGCATTGAATTTTCGTAGCTGTCAGTGATGCACGAGGACTACGCCTTACATATCCTCATATTGAAGTAATGTACGTCAGTATTGGAGGCTGTTAACCGAAGTCGACAAGTTACTGCTGCAATTTTCTGAGCGTTGCCTGTCGCCTTTCAGTTGACTTTTTTTACTGCGTACCTAATTGGCAATTGTGATAGTAGCCTACAAAGCACTTGGTCCAGCTCCTACATCGCATTGGGCGTGATACAGTTTCGCAGATTGAAACTTGTAGCAGTGTTTTATCTTCTAGCATTTCTCGGAGCAACTAGAACATCCTCGAAACACAACTGTACTTACAACTCCCATTTGGGATTGAGCCTATGTGAGACTAGCTTTGTAAAATCTGCATGGAAGTTCGTGTAAGCAACCTGGGTTCCAACAGGTTTTTTGAATACTAATGGCATACCTCTGTTTCGATATTGGCTTCTTCATCAGCTAACAGCTTGCACTGAGATAGCACAACCATGATTATTCGAGCGCATTCTCCAGAAACAGCAAAGGAAGCGTTGTTGAAACTTGCAAACTGTGAAGCCCTGTTATTTTTTTGAAAGTGTCATATGCAACTGAGGAAGGTGCTGGAAGGGTCAGATATTGCAAATGCATCCTCAGCCTGCATCCTGGGATGGCTGTTGCACTGGCTGCATGTCGCGCGAACAGGGCAGGGATATGTGTTTTAAGTGCAGAGCACTTTAGGGGCTCGCCTTGTCGTCATAGCTCGCTCGCTGTACCCAAGTAGAGCCACACAATGTTCCGTCGTCGTGACGTAACCCAGGGGCTTCAAAAGCGAAGCGGTTTATACTAGTTATAAGCGTTTGAAACTCGTGAACTGCTGCCCCTTGTCATACATCTCCCTGTTGTTTAGCGCAAAGAAAACTGCATGGTACATTTGAGGCAAAATATACGTAACTAACTGGCAGCGCCCACGTTCATTTAGGTAGGAATTTCGTTGGGTTGGTTTTTATGATAGTAAGTGAAAAAAAAGTGGCAGTGCAATGCCGGCATATGCGGGAGGACAAGCAAGCACGAAAAGAACAGAACTCCCGCTGGCGCAGTTTCAGGCAGGGGGCGCGCGAGCACTGCGAAGGCGGGAAATTTGAATTGCATTGGGTGGTAGCAGTGAGTGGATAACGGCGCTACAGCCCATTACGGCGAATCACTGCTCTGCACTTCCGACAGCTTTCACGTTGAGTGGAACAGCTTTAATTTTTAACAGCGGAGCTGTTTAAGCTTGAGCTTGGTCCGGTGGCATTAGCAAAAAAAATACCAAGAGAAAAAACTGTGCCTCCTGTAAAGGGTGCACCACCACAGATAGGGTATTAAACAGTGAAGCCAGCTTTCGCGCCTGCTCGAGTGTGAGCACAAGGGGCATATGCGTATGTACACCCCTTACTATACCATTTTAAAGGCAATAGTCTTTCTTGGGCTACTAAAATGCAAAAAAAAAAATTGGCGCAGCTAACACTAGTGGCGCAAGGCTGGAGAAACAGTGAAGCTGAGGGTCGACCTAGCTTCTTCCCCCCTGGGATCCACTGTCAGTGTGGGGGACCGACCGGAATGGCCGTGTAAAATCCGCCCTAAATTTGGTTTCACCCCTCAACACTTAGCCAAGCCTAGCAAGAGCATTGCGAAACCTAAAACAAAAAACTTAAGCAAAGCCTAGCGAAAAAAGGAAAGGAAAAGGGGCCCCTTTAAAAGGTTTCGGAAGTTTTAAGGCCCCATCTGCACTTTCTCCAAAGCTTTGCACCACTATTTTGCAAGCTAGAAAACCAAACCTTTCTTATGTCCCGAAATGCCTAGGGCAAGTGCGTTACAAGTCCAAAGCTCTCAAATAGCAGCCGACGAATTAGTGTAGGAGGGTACCGATAATTTATTCGAATATAAGGCATGAGTTGTTCTTTTTCACCAAAAAATCTTTAGTGGGGTCATAGCTCGTCTTTATATATATATGTTATAAATATTTATAATATATCTTGTGTGTGTGTGTGGATATTATTGTGCCAAACTAACCTTGCGTTATTTCCAATTGAATAAATGGTACACCTCTGAAACTGGGGAAAAGAGCACAGTTGTGTTTAGCGGGACATCCCACACTGTGAGCTCTGCTTGCGTGGTTGGCCAGTACTCCGTCAGTGTGGGCAGTGAAGGGGGAGCACATGATTGGTTTGAGCGCTATGTTAGGGCAGTATGAAGTTTACATAGACAAACATCAGCGTAGACTAAACACTGGCAGCAGCGATCAGGGAAGTCAGAATCAGAGCACCGAACAGAAGGGCAAAGCAAGTAACAGGCCAGGGGAGTATCTGTAATTTCGTGAAGCCTCCATAATGGTTGCACAGGGCCATTGAATGGCTGTGGGACTGGAGGGGATAGCGCGACGCAATAGCAGGCATCTGGGTGGGCGGATTGTTTCTGGACAGGCTTGGGAACTCTTGACCACCATGAGCGGGACACTTTAGTTGTGCGCCGAAAATTTAAAGACACCCCCTGACTTTTTGCAAATTGAAATGAGCTTGATAAAAGGGGCTAAAGCGGGGGCCCTTGAAAGGCTGGTTTTTGGGGAAAGCAAGAAACAGGGGCGTATGCTTGCAATAAATAGAGGCACAGGGAGGCTGAATTGTTTCTGGAGGCAGGCTTGACGACGTTCACAGACTAGTTCATCAAAAGTGTTCAGCTGAACATCCTGTCGAAAAATTGGGACGAAAATTAGGGCCACGAGACGGGTTACAGCTTGCATAGTTGTGTGCTCGATTCAAAGAGCACCCACTCTGACTTTTTGAGAAAGTTGAAATGAGCTTGATAAACTATTTTGGGGCTAAAGCGGGTGAGCATTGATGCCTCACCACCGGATTTTTGGGGAATACAACGAAACAGGGGCAGTGATGTTACGCACAGTGAAGTCATGAGGTCACAGCACCGGAGGCTGCAAGGTCTAAGCCCGAGACCGATAGCAGATAGGAGAGATTGCCAAGTGCCAACAGCCCCATATGTTGGCCACAGTGAGAAGTGAAGTTCTGGTAAGGGAAAGAGCGAGGTGAGGTACTTGCACCAAGCCTTGGTGTCATCAAGGGTCTGTTCGCAGGTGGACAGCTTGCAGGTGAAGGTCTTGGCGAACTGACGAGACCATAATGTCATCAGATATACGAGTTTAGATGTGCAGAAGTGCGCTGAGATGCCAGGCTAGTGGTATCATGGCCACATCAAACAGCAGAGGTGCCAGGACTGAACCCCTGAGGCATGCCACAGTGGGGCTTGAAATAAACCTGACATGGTATCCTCTGAGATGACAGAGTGTACGATTTTGTACATAACTCGAGATAAACTCACATGGGCGTAGCGTGCCGGGCAAAGGAGATGAAACTTCGATGAGGGCAGTATGACCAAGGTGACAATCGTACTGTTTATAAACGTCCACGCCTAGTACAGAACGAAGATGGTGGGGCCGGCCACCAATCGGGATCATCTCAGAAGAGTGGGTTCCAGAACATCCTCCACACCAAAATGGCGACGAAATCCCGTTTGGCCTTGGTGGTAAAGATGATGCTCATCGAGCCACTATTGAAGGCGTGTGGCCAGCATTTGCTCTGACAACTTTGAAATGGTCGCCATGAGTGCGCGTGATTGGTTACGGGTTTTGAATGTCGTTACTCAGTTCACAGGGTTTTGGAATTGCGATAACATCTGCTTGAAACCAATTCAGGGGAATTGTACATGCGCCATATTTGATTGAATGCCCACCAGGAAGGATGTATCAAGATTTTCGAGTGAGTTGCATGTAATGCCATCAGGACAAGGAACAGTGCAGAGTGTAGCTAGGGTTGTTCGCTTATGAATTTTATATTTTTTTAAGATGGGGCGGGGGGGGGTACAAATCAGCGGGTGAATTATCAAAACTCATAATAGGGAAGAAATCGGGTTTTTTTTTTGTAAAACCATTTCGAAATTCGGGTTTTTTTGGGGTTAATTGCCGTTTGTTTCAAGCCGGTAATCGGGGAGACATCGGGGTTTTCAGCAAAAGCTCTTCAAATTTGTCGTTTGTTTGAAATTAATCAGTAATGATGACCGTTTACATTGATAATCGCCAATGAATGAAACATTTTATTCACGAGAATATGGTCACCGACTTTTTACGCATCCTTGTTTTCATACATTATGTGTATGCGCAGCATGTCGGTCTCGATTCGAGACCTTGCCCGATCGGTGAACATACCTCAGCCGGGAGAAAGTTGTCTCAACATCACAGCATCTGTTAGCTATGCAAAGCAATGTCAGTGCTCCATTTGCCAGCCTGGGGTAGCGAGCGGTAGAGCCATGCCAATACTCAACAAGTTTGAAAGCTGTGTTTGTGGGGCTTGCTTCCAGCAAGTATTGATTAAGAACGGCGGACCACTAGCGCATGATCGTGAAGATGGCTATTTTGAAAAGGTTCATACGGGGAGAAATCGGGCTTAATCCGATCCTCTTGAAACATGTTCGAGGTGTAAAATTTGGATAAAATCGGGTTTTACCTGAAAATGAACAACCCTAAGTGTAGCCATGTTGATTGCCACGATGAGTGTTGCCATGGTAAATGGTGAAGGTATACTGCCTGTTGCTGCTTACGATGATGGCCGACCCGGCATCTCGCGGAAGATTAAATGCAATTAAATGCAGGGTGCACGATGGCTGGGGCCACGTTAAAATCCCAGTATAAAGTATGCCTCGGTGTTTTTGAAAACTGCGAGGGACTCTGGTTGGTGGAGACTGATGAGCTCAGCAGTGCAAAGACGCCCTCACAGTAAGGATCCCATGTCGGTTTATTTCAAGCCCTGCTGTGGCATGCCTCAGGGTTCAGTCCTGGCACCTCTGCTTTTCAATGTGGCCATGATACTACTAGCCTGGCATCTCAGCGCACTTCCACACATCTAAACTGTCATACAGTAGACTCTCGATAAACGAAACTTCAAGGGTACGACAAACATTCCACAGAGATGCGTTAGGCAGGTCTTGAAATGAACAAAACTGTTTTGTGAGACAGAGATGACGTGTGTTGTTTCTGCCAACACAGACAAAAACAGTGCACCAGAGGTTGCGCACATTTCACAGTGAGGTTATATTATGTTTGTGAGGTTATAATAAGATGTACAAAGTCGGTCGGGGGCAAGAACCACCTTCGGCCAAACAATTACGACCCCTTACACCGTGGTGCTAGTTTCATTCGTAGCATCGTTGGCGGCATAAAAGGGTTCAACCAGCCGTAGCAAGATAAACCATCAACGTCAACTGTGACCTTTGAAAAACAGAAACGAAGCATTCAGGCCACACGCTTACACAGGAGTTTGTTTTTTTGTTTTTCTTTCACCATCAGTAAATGCGATACTATTTATACAAAGGTGCATGGGTACACATTCACTCGCTCCTGGTATTTTACAGAGCGCACATGTAAGGGATTGCTTCACCGCAAACTGCAATCCAAATATCACCACAATTGTCACGTGATCGACAGAACACATGGTCGCAACTGTCTGCACTTAGCGCCACTGCCACATGGCCCGCTCCTAACAGCATAGCTAATCGTAAAGCTTTGCCGATATCATTGAAGTGTGCCGCCAAGATGTAGAATACAATAAAATGACGATAAATTTTGTAAAAATTTGGTTACCTGTTCAAAAACTAGAGAAGAGGTACATGATGTAACGAGTTTTTGTGCCTGGAAACGAGGCCACATTTAATGCAAACGTATTCCACCGCAGAGCATTCAGAAAATAAAACCACAGTGTATGGTTCGAAGCAACACCACTTTTTTTTTATGCTAGGAAATGTGTCAAACAGGGCAGTGTAAGTCTCTTTCCCTGACACACCACAGTCAGTTTTCATGGATATCATTCGTTACACATTTCGACCACTCATTACGTTTTAAGCAGTAACTATACAAGCACTCGCGCAAAGAGCTTATTGAAACAACAGGACACGAGACAGCTTCGTTATGGAAGGTGTTCAGGCACTCAATTTACGAGAACATTCAGGTCAAACAAACACAGCACGTTTCTTCTGGAGAAATGGAAACGTTAAGAAACCACTTGTTATTTCTTTCAAGGCACACAATAGGGCTTCCTTCAAAGCTTTTGAGGTATGGTACGTCAATACATTTATTTTGGTCACACTGCAACTACGAAGAGCAAGCGGCAACAACGCAGAAACTCTCTATCACTGCAACAAAGCCATTCTACAAAATGCAGTGGCAGAGACAAAAAAAAAAGTACAAGGAGTCTTTCAAGGGTCCGCAAACAGCAACAAATTTCGCCTACAGACTCTCATTTGTGGATAATAGCAAAGTGCATTTCGCTAAGCCTTTTTGAGATTAACAAAGAAACCAATTGAATACACTTCCTATATAGGACCTAGAAAAGCTCTAAAAAAAAAAAAAAGACCTTTCCAATTCTGCATGGTTTATTTCCGCATTACATTTTCAAACGACAGTGTAGCTACAAAAAAGGAACGCCAATTTTAACATGTCTAGTTTTCGTTTGACGTCTTGCATTAAGATACGTCAAGCGCTACAAAGGTGATAACTGGTCTGTAAATTTATGTCAGGGAAATGAAAAAGCACTAAAGATTGCAAACATGGCAAAGATACTGGGGCGGGCATCTGTCAAGATGATTGCCTGAGCAGTTTTTGTGATGATGCTCACAGAACACACATACACATATAAAAGAAAAGACTCAAATCTCACACGCAACTTTAACAATGTCCTTTCACTTACTCCCGATTGTGGAGGCAAAGTAATGCTTTCAACGCAGTCAAGCCAGCAAATCTCACCGCCACAGAAACTTCGTCAAAAGGCGAATGAGAACGATTAAACTTCAACAATGCAAAAAAAAAAAAAAGAGAGCAAGAAACGAAAGGCCCAAATGTTGATGACACAACGCATCACCTTGTCTTCTCGTTTCGTGGTTAATCACCTCACGACATAACTCGTGCCACGCGCCGCCATGTTTTCCTCTCACCTGTACGTGGGTTTGAATGACTCGCACTTAACAATCATGAATGCCACAACAAGCTTACAAGTACAGCAGCGGACAAGAACGGTAAAAGATATGTAAAATTATGTACAGCCCTCCCTGCTATGCTCATAAAATTTGACATCCCCGCTACGTCGCGAAGCAGTAACTGTAGGCTCGTGACAAGCTCGGAACCTTGGAACGCCCGTACTCTTTTTTTTTTCCTTCTCGTTAATTTTGTCGCGTAATGACCTAAAAACGTAGTGGAGTGATACATTGTACAGACTGGCTCGTAACGTTAAGCCTTTCTTTTCAAAACTTAACGCGTGACTATACACAATGCAGCTAAACTTGACGCGATCCCTACTGGCAGTATGTGTCGCACTGGGTCAACGCACGCTAAAAAGAGGACGTTCGCTCAAGTGTACCTGAATGCACCCAAACTTGAAGTTACAATTGGCTGGCGAAACAAGCCACCCATGCTAATAGAACTGCGCATCAGGTTCTCACAAAATATGACAAACCTCCATGTAAAAGGGGCATAAAATGAACATTTCACGGCAGTTACAAGATGTTTCATTCGTGCTGTTGCAGTATAAAAGGTTTAGGTTCGAAGGAGAGAAATTTTAAAAACTTGTGACAAGTTTCGACGCCAGCCAGTTTGCTCGAGTGTTCTGGCTACCGTTAAGCAAATGTTCCCCTTGAACAGCTGGCTTGCAAAAAGGTGAAGATGGGATGACGCCCACAAAATGTTGGGCAGGAATAAGATAGAGTGTTTTGACTAAGTACACTTTGATCACGTTAATGTGCCCCCGAAAATAACGTTTTAAAAATTTAGAATATATGAAACCTAAGCAACTATCAGCCAGCCAAATTCGAATTGCATTTCTGGCGCCCGTCGAGCTTTCTGGGCCAAGCAACTCTTGGACAAGCCCCGGTCACAAAAACAGAAGAGAGCGAATTTACAACAAAGACCTCGCTGTTTACACCAGGAATTTGCTGTAAATGTGCGAGAGCTTGTGTAGTTGCTTTTTCTACAACTCAAAATTCCTTTTGTCGCCCAAGCGCCTCAAAGCTGACTGATAGTCGTCATCACAGGGCCTAAATTACAAAAAAGCCAAACTGACTGAACTGTGAAAACGAGATACATGAACAAGATTTAACGAACGCAGCTGTCACTCGATTGGCCTCGGAGAGGGTGCGGCAAAGACGAGGGCTGTGAAACAAGATTTACTTTTGCTCAACAGAGTGAAGGCGTTTTGATGCTGTGGTGCACATTAATTTGTACTAGCCTTCCTGAGATGGCATGGAGTACCAGAATCTGTTTCTCTTCCTTTCTGCTGCTACGGATTGCAATCACCTCCTCCCTGCATTGTTTCACAAAAAGTTTTTCAAAAAAAAAAAAAATTGCAGAATCCTAACTCGACCGTGGTCAATGCGCAACTCATCTACATGGCTAGAAAAATCCGTCTAATGTTGAAGGAATGAGATGAGTGCGTTTTCAGAATAACGGTTGTCAGCTAAACAGACACTCACCCCCCTCTTTCCGTGCGCGATTTCTACCTTTTAGAATCACGCATTAACGCATTATTCTGCCAAGTAATTCACCACGTGTACTCCTTTCATTAGAATACACTCACCCACACGATTCAAACCTATGGATCAGACATAACACTCAGCCAACAGACGCTTAAAAACTTGGTTAGCACATTTCACTCAATTAGAACGCTACAATCTCCAAACATCTTTTTTTTTTTCGTTTTTCTGATTGAGGATAGTACGCTGCCACAACACTGCAGACGTTTCTGATTCTTTTTTTTTTTTTTCAAAGTTTGTTAGAAGAAGACCGCAACGCAGCAGGCCATCTTGAAAAGTGAAGGAAAAAAAAAGAAAACAAATGTCCGGAATGTCGCACAATGATGGCAGCCTGCAGATAAAAATTCTCTGCAAACTTTCGGCAAACCTTCGCAAGACGAGAGTGGTGTAATCGCGTGCTTTCGGTGCCCCGACGAAACCGCGCCTGAAAGGAAAATGTAAGACAGCGGCTTTCGCAGCGGCAGTGGGCGTTGACAGCGGCACCGAAACGGTGGCAAGTCCGGCGTTTGGAACGCGTGCGCACGCACAAACGTCCTGCGGTTGCTTGAGCATGGGTCGGGGCGAACTCGCCACCGGGTAAACGGCTCCCGCGGGAATCACGCACAACGTCCGTCCCGCGAACGGCACCGAGGCGCTTCTTTTTTTCTCCTCCTCCTCGAGTGGCGCCCTCCTCTCTCCTTCTGGGGTTCCTAGGGTGGCCGACCGCCCTCGTCAATCCAGGAATCCCCGGCAGTTTTGGGAGCCACACAGGCAGGCGACGCGCCTCTTCTTGGGAGGCTGCGTCTCGGAGGCTGCGACGAGGCAATGGCGCAAGAAGTTGAGGTCACGTACGGGTGATCATTGTAGATCAGATTGTAGGGTTTAAACTAACCTGATCATACTCCTGTGGGACTCATGAAATCATGACCCACGCGCTTCAGAAGCACCATGTACCAGTATGAAAAGTTTTACAAAGCCATAGAAATGTTCCTGACGGCCTAGCTTGCTTCTTTTCGAAATCACTTCCCTATTGAAATTAAAAAAAAAAAAAAACATTTTCGTTTACCTAGCTGTCTCTAGATGGCGCTAGCTGTCTAGCAAGCGAGAGTTTTGTCTTTATTTCAGTTCAGAAGGAACATATTTGTAAAAAAAAAAACAAACTAGGCCGTTGTGAGCATTTATGTGTACAGTAATCCCTCGTTACAACGAAATCGCTTTAACCGAAATATCGCTTTATTCGAAATTTTTCTGGTCCCAACCCAAACGCATGCATTTTAGGCCGCATTACTCGAAGCGAACGAAGAGCTGGACCTGCTTAGAGCAAAGTGGCGAGCGGAGGCATCGCCGAGCGGTGAAGACCCAGCAGTGAGTCAGCTGGTCAACATGGCGTGTTAATAGCTGGTGTTTCCCCAGCGATGTTCTCGAGCCGGTCATGGTCGATTCGCGCCATCCGACTTCAGAAAACCGGTCCAAATGCGTGGTTGGGTGACTAAATTTTGTTCTTAGAAATTGGTCAATGGCATGGACGCGACACTGCACAAACAACTTATACTTGAAGCGTAGAATTAGCAGTGTCGTTGACAGCGAGGCGCGAAAAACTTTTGTTTTGCAAACTTCACGGCTGCACAACCTCGGGGAAAAAAATTACCCAGCGATCATGCCCCCCAGTGCAAAACCGGTCAATTTTCATGATTGCGCTGTGTGCCCACAATGAGCATTAATCATTTTTTGAGCTCAACAAAAACAACATCGGACTCGAGGCGCGGAATTTTCGACGCTTTCCAGCGCGAAAACTCGCGTAGCGTTCCGTGATGCCTGCACCCCCCCCTAAAGTGGCCACTGCCTTTTCCTCCTCACTCGCTCTGACAGTCCGTGAAGCGTTCGGACACCAGTCCCTGCTTCATCAATTGGAGAAGGGGTTGCTCATGCCCTCTAAGAACATGAAAACAGCCAAAGCTCGCTGTCTTTTTGCACCCGAATAAAGTTTTGCTTCACTGAATACATTGGTTTTGATTGCTCGTAGTTGTGGCGCAATTAACGTTTGACTACTTTAGCTTTCTCGAGTGGTCGCTTATATCGAAATACCGCTTATAACGAATTTTTCGCCGTCCCGCTGACTTCGTTATAACGAGGAATTACTGTATTTGTAAACTTTTCGTATTGGTGCCCGATGGTTCTTAAGCTCGTGGGTGATGAAGTAAATCCCACGGGAATGTTGACAGGTGAGTCCCCTTTAACACAGCTTAGCGAAGCTACAACTTCGCTGTGGGCGCGCCAAAGTGGAGGACTCCGCATTATTAATTTGATCACATGTGGATATCTAACGTGCGTTGAAATCCCAACACCCGGGCGCTTCCGCTTTTCGCCTCCACCTGAAAACCAGCCGCCGCGGCCGCCATCAAGCCCACATCCTTGAGCTCAGCAGCACAACGCCTTAACCACTGAGCCACCTTCGGCGGGTGGGAGGGACGCGACTATAATGAACCTGGAAACGTCCATTTGAGGGAGGAGGGGATAGACAACTAAGGAGCAGTGCACGAGCAGTGGCGTTCGATGCCATTCTATACTAATGTAGGAAGCGTGACCATGCCCCTAGCACGGACTCTTAAATCTACCACTTATCAAGACTACACTGCGCGCCATTCCCCTCTTTTTTGGTCACGACAGAAGGTATACCCACCCATACCAACACCTTTAGTAAAAATAACGCTGAAACACCTGAATTGGGACGTGATAACAATGCGTTCCACCAATGGTGGTATGTGTGCCACCTGCCAGTCTTACTACAGGACTGAGCTGCTGACTTGCACCCACTGTCCAATTTGCGGTGTTATGATTCAGCGCGCCGCTACCCTGTGCGCACGTGATACAAGTTCGGTGCAGTGCAGTGACGTTTTCGTGTGTTGTGGCAGAGCCCGCCCTGCTCAAACAAGTTACGACAAGCCAGAGCAGGTCCGCCAAAGAGATTCTCATCCGCAGAAGTTGCAAAATCCGGAAAGAATTGGTTCTAGCAGCGTCGTGTTATGACTTCACTCTGCGAACAAACTCCACTCGCTGGGAACCCTTCTTTCCCCTTCTCTCAAAGTCAACGTGCACCAGCTATCACGAGATCGGGGAAGGGTGTCCTTGTGCGTTTGCACTTTGTTCGGGCCTTGCGCAAAGCACTGGAAGGCAGTGGAGCCGTTAATGCTTCTGCGCACAAATTCCATCCTTTCAGTGCGAGATTGCTTCAGGCTTACATAAGGAGTGACACTCTGTATGAGTCATGCTGTAAGCCCGCAAGGGTGCTGTTCTTGTATCGCCGCTGTTCATCTCTCTCTCGCCATGCAGCAAAGCAGTTAAGTTTTGCCCTCGGCTCTTTGTCTTCAACACCGAGGCAGCTCTCCTCATCGCTCGTTCACCACGCTACCACTACATGATGGAGGCGATGGAGCTTGATACGGGGACGCCTTCGCCAATTTAACAACGGCCTACCTTGTTGTGCCAGCTATTTCAAATGGCTGTGCTTCTAACTGCATGGTGATTTCATCTGTGATACCGATTAAGCTGTGGCTGGAATTAATAATCACCTTTTATTTTTTCTAATTGCTTTTTTCTACAACGTGCAGCCTTTTTTGACAAGTGAACAGAAATTACTCTGTGCAAATTAGCTTTGTTGCAACCCGTCATCGATGTGCTAGCATTCTTGTCAAGCCAAAGAGCTCTACCTTAAACCCGAAGACGCAATATGTGGAGAAATGTTTGCTTTCGGCAGGAACGCATATCCCATTACAAGGCTGCCATTTGACACTGTGCCGATTTAAAACTAATGGATCACTTGAGCTGCCGCAACTGTCCCTGCCGAATGGTTTAATACTTTCAGATTTCACAATAACAAGTCCAGATACCACGAACAGTCTTGCTCATATTCAGATTAAAAGTACCAAGCTTTTGCTATTTTCGAGCGCAGTGACGAGTACTTTTGCCCACTACATTTTGCAAAGCAAGCTGTTACTTAAGGGGGCCATGAAGATAAAATACAAGTTTGTTCAATTTGAAAGAACTAGCCTTTGGTAACTCAATCAGCTACATTATAGCCGCGAACAAAAAATCGTTTAACAAAAAAAAAAAGAAATATTTAAGAACTTTCAAAATTCGTGCCGCGATGACGTGATGTGGGCAGAAGTGACCCAATATGGCCCAAGCACTAAAAACACAGCTATCAGTATGTTAGCTGCACGTTGGCATTCAAGTTACACGACCAAACTGGAACCAAAGGCCCCACCACAATCGCACAGTCGTTTCCTGGCAGTGAACAAGCTTGTATTTTACCTTCATGGCCCCTATAAAGGGCAAAAAATTATCTCCTGGTATAAGGGCACTTTACAGGGTAATTTACAGAGTACTTTATGAAGCAATAAGGCCACTTCACAGAGCAAGAGTACTTTACAAAGGCTCAAATTGAAGTTTTACGAGCCCAGGCCACACCTGGGCTATCAGGCACACAGAAAAGGACGGCCATGGATAATTCAGACTAGCGTCACTAAATAAGCTGCGCTTAAGAGAACCGCCACTTCATGCACCCGTAAGCGTCTGGGGGCCATTTTGTTTCTGGCTTGCAGTGTTGCCATCTCTCCCAACGAAACCGCCGCCGGTGTGACAGGCAGAGTGTGACCAGCCACTCTAGCGTCCGTGCAACAGAGAGAAAGAGAGAGTAGAGGCGCCCAAAAACAAAATGGCTGCGCCCATATGTAAACAAATATCACGTGGTGCCGACCGACCAATGAAAATTCTAGCGGCACATAACAATGAGAGAAAAGAGTGCCGATACTCTAAAAGCCTTCATTTAGTGACGCTAATTCAGACCACTCCATGGCTGAAATCTCTCCAGCTCAAGCACCACCGACATGAAGAGGGGGGGCCACTGACCGGAGGTGGACATCTTGTAGTCCACGGTGAGCTCCTCGTGGATGTAGATGTCTCGGTTGGCAAAGAAGGCCAGCCGGGGCATTCGCACGTCCAGGTTGTTGATCCAGATCATGCACACCGCCATGTTGGGCTCACACTGCAAAGGGGGCAACAGAACCGCCCACAACTTACAAATATGTAGCGCAGAAGACGAGAGACACAGACAAGTAGACACACACGGCGCCGTGTTTACTTGTCTGTCTCTCTCGTCTTCTGCGCTACATATTTGTAAGTTATGAACCAACAAGCCCAAATTTCCATGCTACTGAAGAACCGCCCAGGTGGTGACCCCTGCTGCATCGCTTGGCATCAAAGCCAACACCCACTGTGCCCAAAAGGGAAAAAAAGAGAAATAAAGACGCAAAGACAGCCACACAAAAGTGATCTCAGCCTCAGCTTCAGTGATTATTGGATGAAACTACCGGTTGAGTGAATGTTATTCGGTTATCGGTTGACTAATTGATCGCTTGAACATGCTCGTTGTTCGTGATTGGGTGATGACAGTATTTAATTGGCAGTTTTAGCAAGGCCGGGCCATTCAATCAGTCTCACTAACACGGTGGGTATGCACTATCATATGCAGGCACGAATGTATCCACGGACCCATCTATAATGATGTTCTGCGACGCACCATGTCACTAACACAGCAACTTCATACCTTAGAGCTGGTGCTTTTAATTAAAAAAAGAAAAAAAAAAAAGGGTCCTGAGCAGTTATACGAAACAACTGCCATAACAAGGCTTGCCGACTGGCATCCCAGTCATGCCGTCACCATCAGTTGTTCAATTTTCTTGAACCCGAGGGACGCATCGTAAAACCGCTTCGAAATCCCGAGCTTCTCGCAATGAGGCAATCGCAATAAGGCCTGCATGCTTAAAACTCGGCACACCCTTTGGTGCTACCAAAAGGGCCGCTACAAAGGTTTCCCAACTACGCACCGAGTGGTTGACGAAGTGGGCGACGTTGCCGAAGGTGCCCGCATCGACGGTGTACAGGGTGCTCTGCTCCAGGGACTCCTCGGTGAGGTGGTAGTCGAGGTCGAACAGGTACGTCATGCCCTGCGCGTCGTACTGCTTGCCCCGCTTCTCCGCCTCCTCGTCCGTGATCACCTGTCATCCGACCCCGACGACAGGCAGAGGGAAAAGCAGCTTTTCAACGTCGGTGCAACGCATCACGACGACAAGAAATGCGCCAATTCACGAATGAAACGTTCAACGGAACTGCTGTATATAAATCTGCGAGGAAAATTTGATTGATTGTAAGGTTTAACGCGCCAACGCAACGCAGGCGATGAGGCGCGCCGTAGTGGACGGCTACGGATTAATTTGGACCACCTAGGGATCTTTAACGTGCGCTGAAATCTCGCACACATGGGCGTTTTTGCTTTTCACCTGCATCAGTAAAGCGGCCGGCGCGGCCGGGAATCAAACCCGCGACCTCGTGCTCAGCAGCGCAACGCCTTAGCCACTGAGCCACTGTGGCGGGTTGCGAAGGAAAGTTTGGCATCCACCTCAATGTAGCTGTACGGCTACAAAGGAAAGCTATGCAGCTTTCTCAGAAACTTCGCAGTTCAAGAAAAATTCGTCCTGGTCCAGGATTCAAACCCGCGACCACCGCTTAACCAGAGCAGTTGCTCTAACAACAGAGCTAACCTGGGGGCTAGCTGTTTGTAGCGCGAGAGCGCATTGATCAACAACACGAAGTGATGGACAGGTGTTAATAGGCCAGATTTAGGGGGAATCCCCAAGGTGGAGTAAATATGTATGCAATTGTATAAATCGGTATGCAACTGCAGACACATCCGAACGGGTTTTGACCCCGACAAAGCCCAAATACAAACTGAAACAAATCAATGAAAAACAGACTAAGAAAAGAAATGAGCTTGTTTGATGAGAGAAAAAGCCAACATGTACCACAGTGACTACGACGGAACGTTAGGTAATGCAATGATCACAGCTATGAGCTACGTTTCTGCCATCTTCCATGTCAATTCAAGCAACAACAGCAACAAAAAACTTTCTGTACAATACAGTTATGTATTGCAAAAAAAAATGTGCGACCATTACATCATTATATTCAGAGCATGTTTCACCTTTGAATCTGCTGGCTGAGAGTTGGCACTCATCCCGTGACACCTTTCAAACCCACTTTCCTTAGTTTGTTGCTTACTAATGAACATATTCCTCACTAGCCCGATTCGTGACTCTAACTCACCAGCTTCCCTAATGCCTGTGCTACACAGCCGTTTCAAAAGCCTTCCGAAGGCTGTTGGACCAATTGTCTATCGAGTTCCTCATTGTAATTACACAGGGCGCAATTGTGGGCGGGAGCCCAACTGTCAATTGAAAGTTACCGTGTAGTGCGGGCGTAAGTCCCCTTTGCATAAGTGGTAAATTCGCAACGCCAAAAGCACTTACGATAAAAACTTAAACAGTAAAATGAAATAAAAATAAAATAACACAGCTTGAGCTGCAGAAAGTTTACGATAGCAGCAACTTTTAAGACTCGTATCCTGGTGAGACAGAGTGCCGATATGCAAAACTGCGGCCTATACTAGCTACGGCCTATTGTAGGTGCGGCCTATTGAAGCCTATCTACTACGTGTGTGGTGAGAACTCACCTGACCGAGGTACTCCATCACAAACGCCCCTTTGCTAATGCGCTGCTCTGTACGCACCCCCCAGCCACGCCCGTTCGTCGTCCTGAAGATTGTCAGGGGGATCTGTCATATAAAGAAGGAAAAAAAAAATACAGGAAAAAGATCAGATGGACTGCAGATCGTCACATTATAAACTGGCAGAAATCCAAGGTGGCAACAAATGGTTTTTTTAAAGACATCGGTCTTTCTTGTGCTACTTGAATGCAGAAATTTCGGTTGGTCTGTGTGTCTGTTTGTCTGTGACTTGATTCAGCCACCCGGCCAAAGTGAAACGAAAGCTGCGCAATAGTCTTATATACTTGCAGCCAAATCTACCCTTCTAAGTCCAGTTTTAATGTTCATACACTTATCAACATTGTGAAAAAAGAACAAGACATTATGCAAATATAAGGCAGCAAATCAATACATCCAATACAAAAATACAATACAAATCAATACATAAGTGATATTTGCAGTGTTCCTTTATTAAAAATTCATAGATGCTTGGTTTTTGCGATATCAAATGAAACACAACCTCAACTGCAGAAAATCGTCGCCTGCTGTTGCTCACGCTAGTATAGCTTCTGGCGGAATTTTAAGAAATGAAACGGCAACAGTAATTTGATTGATTCTAGGGTTTAACGCGCCGACGCAACGCAGGCGATGAGGTGCGCCGTAGTGGAGGACTCCGGATTAATTTCGACCACCTGGGGATCTTTATCGTGCGCCGAAATCTCGTACACACGGGCGTTTTTGCTTTTCGCCTCCAGGCAACAGTAATGAAATGTTCCACTAGATAGGTTCCACGTTCCGCTTGGAATGCTCGTGGAGTAAGGCAACATGGTTCTATAAACGTTTTAGTGGTTCCACGTTCCACTTGGAATGCTCATGGTGTAAGGCAACATGGTTCTATAAACGTTGTAGTGGTTCCACGTTCCGCTTGGAATGCTTGGTAGGACATGGTTCTAAACGTGTAGTGGTTCCACGTTCCGCTTGGAATGCTCGTGGAGTAAGGCAACATGGTTCTATAAACGTTGTAGTGGTTCCACGTTCTGCTTGGAATGCTCGTGGAGTAAGGCAACATGGTTCTATAACATTGTAGTCGGTCCACCTATCACGCTGAGAATGCTCCGCCGTACCACATGCGTTCTGGCATTGAGGTCCACCGCGAGCCTGGGAAAGCACTAACGTGGCGGGTAACGCATTCTAACATTAACTTGAGGCAGGCCTACTAGCGTGTTATCTTGGGAGGAACGAGACAGGAGAGGAACAGCATGAGAGGTGAGTGGGAAAGAGAAGGGAGGCATCTACTTGGCAGGGGCGCCAGTCGACTATCGTCTTTCGTCGACATTTGCTGCGAAAGGAGCATAGGCTATCAAAAACGTAGTTCATTACCCCTTCCGCTGTCACTGACATACCGGTATTCGCATTTCCCCTACGCAGTGTCACTGATGTACCAGTAGATTCTCCATTGTGCGTTCAAAAATTCGCGCCGTAGAGCAAAGCTGGCGCACCTCGGCTGTTCGCACCATCTGGCGAATCTTTCTAGTCGCTCACATCTTCACTCACAAGCTCTCATACAATGGTACATTGGAGAGTATGGAGCGACCGCGCCCACCCTTCGTTGCTGGAGGGCATGGTCGCTCCACGCGCTGTACTGTCAGGATGAGTGACCATGCGGCACGCGTGCGATTACGGGTGTAAGGGTTGTTGTGCCATCCGCAACGGGCTTCTAGGTTGTTTTTTTTTAATTCTGGTTCCACGTCCGTTATGGTGCACCAGGTTAGCCCAGCGCGCCGTTGCCTCTACAATAGACCAAAACATGACTCAATCGCGGCTTTCACTTGCCCCGCCGTGCCCTCACTTGTTGCTGTCAGCAGCAAACGAGGTTGTTGTATCAATGTTGTATCCCCTTTTTATCTCCATCTTCCACCATGACTTCGCAACGCGTCATTTCTGTGCGTTGTGCGGGCTGCTGAAAGTGCTTCCTCCACGCGCGCGGCTACTTTCGGATGGCTGACCACGTATGGCCTTCGACTGCGGACAGGAGTGATGGTTCTTCCGCTTGCGATCCGAATATGAGCCGAGCTCAGATTCGCATTGTGAGAGTTTCTCATCCAAGGAAGGGGTGTGAGTTCCTCAGCGTCCGATTCTGATGTTGAAATGGTGGGGTCATCGCCCCGGAAGCGTGCATGGCAAACTGAAAATATCTAGAAGAAAGGCGATTTCTCACCCACGCTCTTTTTCTTCGGCGGGTTACATTCCAGACAGAATCATAGTCAAATAAACCACTATGCTCCTTTCCTCATATTCTGGAAAGCAAACAAACACTCGGGGTGCATCACGGCCAGAAACGTCCGACAGTGAATGGGTCAAAAAGAAAAATAATCTCACAACCTGCACATCTGTACTATGGCTTGAAGTTACGAATGTTGGGGGTCAATTCCTCTTCTGGCTGGAATAGGCAGGAGCAAAAGATGCAATGACAGCCAACACGAGAAGTGGATTCCCATAAATGCAGATGCACACACGCGTAACCACAGCAGGCGCCTTTCACACGTCAACCCTGCTTTTGCAGTAACACGGAAGAGTATTTGCCTACCTCTAAACCTCAGCGGGCAATGGAACGGAAGATGATAGGTTGTACATTAAGGGACAAGAAGAGAGCGGAGTGGGTCAGGGAACAAACGCGTGTCAAGGACATATTAGTAGAAATTAAGGAGAAGAAATGGACGTGGGCAGGGCATGTAATGCGAAGGCAAGATAACCGTTAGTCATTAAGGGTAACAGAGTGGATCCCTAGAGAAGGCAAGTGTTGCAGGGGGCGGCAGAAAGTTAGATGGGCAGATGCGATCAAGAAGGTTGCGGGGATAAATTGGTCGCTGTTGGCACAGGACCGGGGTAATTGGAGATTAATGAGAGAGGCCTTTGCCCTGCAGTGGGCATAGATAAGCTGGTGGTGGTGGTGATTATGATGATGAAATCAAACCCCGACCTACAACGACCACGACTGGTCATTACGAACCACCACCGTATTGATGATGATGATGGAATCGAAGTTACTGTCACAGAACTCTTCGTCAATAACCGGCGATAACGATAGGTCATGTAGGCAAAGGTATCTATGTACTGCGCATGCACGTACACACAAATTCTTCATGCCCAACGACAAAAACCCCTCCAGACCACTCCGTAGTACCTTGCATCCCCTCTGCACGACGCGGTTGGGGCAGTCCTGGGAGCACTTGCAGAGCCGGTTGCACTCAAAGATGGGGCTGCCGAAGGGCACGTTCAGGGTACCGTTCGGGGTGTACGCAAAGCGGACGTCGTTGAACGCCGGGCAGCAGCCCTTGCGGTCCAGGTAGCAGTTTTCACATTGGCAGCCCATCTTGGGGTCATCGGGGAACACCACGCCGGGTCCCGGCAAAAAGTCCTGCAATCACACAGGAGGTTAACAATTCCGTGACCGCACCTATTCCCATCGATAGAGACTTATCGATGAATACAAATTCAAATTTCGCTGCCCTCTGAGCGCTTCTGGACAGCTAACGCCACTTAAAGGGAAAAAGAGGAAGTATTTCATCAGTTTCGCTTTCGAGTTTCTTTTCTCCACCGCGGGGGGAATTTTTAAAGGTCCTTCACAGTTGGGAGCACGTGGTTTCGGTTGCAGCGCTGATGCTGCTTGCCAATGCTCCACGGAAACAGTGAATTTTGACGGATTCCAATGACTCTGATGACTTCAATTGTCAGACCTCAGTACGCACGGTGAAAATGTGTCAACCTACCCCAGAACATCACCAGGAATACGCCGGCAAGTTTCGCCTTCTCCTCAGGTCGTTCTATCGCTGCTGCAAGTTGATGTAAACATATCCGGCCTGTTCTAAAGGTCACAGCTCTTATCTGCAGGGCGTCGACTTAATTCGGGCGGGACTACTTGGCGCCGGCTACACAGTGGAGCCAGCCTTTGTTTCACCGCGCTGAGAAAGTGCTTTGCGCGGTGGCATGATAGGCACTAGTGCTTATATTTTTGCATGTATGTAAATAACTTTTGTACTTACAGAGCTCATACCTTCAGTATTATTCTATAAGCGCCTTGTATTCAAAGTGTATATTTTATTTTTTTTTGTGTGTGTGTACCCTGTGCAAAGTAGCATTGATGTTTTCATCACTTTTTTTTCTTTTCGTTTTTTTGTTTTGAAATTTTTTTACAATATTTGTAATAAATCAGTTGCTTGAAATTATTACTGCTGGAAAGCCCTATCCTTCCTCTATCATTTCATACCTTACACTTTAGCATCAGCAAAGTCCATCAATGCTTCTCTGGTCATGAAACTCCCGGCCAAGTTTCGTACTGGGACAAAGGCTACCGCGAGGGGCGCCATCGCAGATCGGAGGGCATCGGGCGGCCGCCACAGCTCTGTAGCCAGACCGGCAGGCAGGAACGCAGTAGCAGCATGCCCGTTCACACCAAATTTTTTCGCCACTCACGAAATGATAAATTCATTTGACAGCCCACGACACGTAAAGCGAAAGCGCACTGCTGATAAGGCGGCGAGCGTCTGCTTTATCTTACTCCGTGGTCCGTTCCCTGCCAAACGCGCTCTGACCACGCCCCCAGCTGCCCTCCGATCAACACCAGCGCCGCGGCGTGGCAGCGTACGAAGCTCTCCCATGGCGTGACGGCGAAGTTTCATGACCAGAAAGGCATTGAAGGACTCTGGCATCAGTCACTTTCTGTGGTAGGAAAAAAAACTCTCGTCATAAAGAAGTCATCGGGACAATAAAACGGCTTTGTTATAAGTGATGCTTCATTAAAAAGAAGAGATAGTTTGCCCTCGATTGATTGATTTTGAGGCATAACACGCCGAAACTACGCCAGGGGAATGAGGCACGCCGTAGTGGAGGGCTGCGCCTTTATTTACACCCCCCGGAGATTTTCAATGCGCAACAAAATTTCGATGCACAAGCGTTTTCAGTTTTCACCTCTACCAGAAAACCTCGGCCAGGACCAAATTCATGCCCTCGGGTCAGGCAGCACAATGCCTTAGCCACTACGCCAACACGGCAGATACCAGCACACACAGGACAGCAGAAAAATGGGCTCAGTAGGGCGCAGGCCTAACTCTATTACGTATCGTATCGCTGCATACTGTAGCTAGTGCTGTGCTATGCATACGTCAAGGGGTTAAATAAACACCTGCTGCAATAAGGCCGCATACCAGTATTTTCGCGCGTATAACCTGCACCAAAAATGCGAAAATTTCAGTGGCAAAGTAGGGGTGCGGATAATACGCGGGGTCTTTTCCTTTAGAGCAGCTTCACAGCAAGGCGAGTTGTGCCATGAAGCTCCTAGGCAGTAACACTGAGTAAGCCTTCCAAGGCAGCGACTGCGCAAAACATACAGGGACAAGGAAGAAAAATACAAGGGCGAAGTGCACTCTAACAACTGAATTTTATTAGCAAATTGTGACTTTCGCCTTGCAGCCAGTGTATGGTACTTGCTAACTATACACTTTTTCTGTCCACATAGTATGTGATGTGTTGCTTGAGCAGTAGCTTTGGTACAGCCTTTCCTGTATAAAATGTGCGGGCAATACGCAATAATTTTTTCTTTCTTTTCCGGCGGGCTGAATGTGGGGTGCAGGGGCGGGTTATACGTGCGAAAATACGGTACAGTAGGCATGTGGTGTCTTAAAACACGGCCACCTTGAACAACCATGAGAGGTACAAGCGATTTTTCAGCAAGATACCTTGGCTACAGCAACCATTATCCAATGTTGAGGTGTCACTGGCCAGTACACATAAATTCCATTCCTTGGTCACCTGAAGGCCCTTCCCAGCTGCACAAACTGCACAACTAGTTAATCATAAAAGTGGTGACACTGTTTAGCAGCTTGATTTGATGTACGGTAATGAAGTATTCGCCAGGCGCAGTTAATTTTCATAAATATTAAACTGAAGTAATCGACTGTGATCAGTCTTTGAAATTAACATTCAATACATTACAGGACCCATGAACCCTACGAATTGTGTTCGGGTTTATAAAAGCAATCTGCTCAACTGATAGGAACCACAGTGTACTTGCCAAAAAACCACATTATGTCAACAACACATTTTACAAGCTTGAAATCACCGCCCTCCTCTTGAGAACATTTTCTGTGCAGTGAACAAATATGTCATGACTTTTTGTCTAAGCGGTATAATTTTTTTAGAGTTATGAGACGTGGTACGCCACACCATTGCACCAAAATTTTACAGCACTGGTTGGTATAGGAAAGATGATGGCCGTTCATCATGCCTGCACCAATATCATCATCAAGGCCTGCCTTTAAAGGATGCTCCACAACAAGCATACTTGTACTGTTGTTACGAAAGCAAAACAGTTTTTAGTGAAAATTATTGCAGCACTGACTCAATATCATGACGACAATTTGTGAAAATTGCAGCGATAATTCATGACAACACCAAAGGACACCCAAGCTAAAAGGCCAGCAAACGCTGAATTATCAGATTACGTTCCCATAATCTGCCAATTTTTTCGATAACTTACGCACTACATACCATCTTACATTGAGCATTGTCGTGCTTCATAAGCAGAGAGCACGATGACACCACAACTAACGTAGGTCCATCAATGACCATATCAAATTTTAGGTCTTACAGTACAAATACTTGGTCAAATAAACGGCATATCTTTACCAGTTTAGGCTAACGATATGCTTTTAATTGCAGCAGGAATTATACGTCTGACCAAAACAACTCAATTAACTGAGGGCACCACTTAGCCCCATGGTGAAAAAATCAAAATACATTTAATACATAAAATACATTAATAAATATACATTAATTAATACATTTAAAAAATACATTTATTAACGTACAAAAATAGGTCACTGAGAGTCTGCAATGTGGCACCTCAAAAATATTCAAGATAAGACAAATATTTCGCAAGTAGATTATGGACTTTCACTCGTAGATTCAAAATCAGATAGTGCATAGAATTATTTTCTTGTACATCATTTTGTTTAATCTGGAGACCACGGTCTCTCAACAATAAACAATGGCTTATGTTCAGGGGAGTCCAAAAACTGTTAAGAAATGTAAAATCACCAAAATTAGTTCCTGTAAAACTGCGCTTCAATGCAGTATTGTGTCAGAGTTACTAAATATACACCAGTTACGAAACCTCCCGTAGGCCCCAGGTATCGAAAACCGGCCTGCAATTGGCCCCCTGCACTGGGGGAAAACAGGGGCAAGTAGACTAGCCTGCCATCTGTCGACAGAAAGCTGAAGTTGCACTCAAGCGCTTGCGGCTGCTGCGCAAGTTATTAAAAAAAAAAAAAAGCGAAAATACTGTAATGTTTTCACATTCGAAAAACAAGTTTCATTTTATTAAGTTGTGTTACTAAGCAAATGTTTAGCAAAGTTTACTACTTGTCCCCTAGGAGGGGGAGGGGCTCGCATGGCCTGAATTCTGAACTGGAGTTTCAGCAGCGGGGGGTATATATTTAGGGTTGTTTGTTTTTCGCGATATAAAACCCGATTCACCCAAACTTTACACCCTGGACATGTTTTAGGAGAATCGGGTTGAACCTGATTGCTCCCCGAACGTACCTTGCGAGTGGCACAATCTAGGGCTGACGGTCCGCCATTTTCAACCAGTACCGTATTTTCGCGCGTATAATCCGCACCCCCACTTTCAGTCCACGGAAAAGGAAAAAAAAAAAAAATCCTCGCGTATTGCTTGCAAATTTGATACAGGCAAAGCTACTGCTCAAGCAACACACCACATACTGATGTAGACAGAAAAGGCGTATATTTAGCAGGTAGAATACACTGACTGCAAGGCGAAAGTCACAGTTCACTCAGTGTCAGCTGCTCTCGCTAGAGCTATCCCTTGAGCCGCAGTCCTCACTGTTGTACACAAGGTCATCTTCACGGCACAACGCGCGTTGTGGTGAAGCTGCACTAAAGGAAAAACCCCGCGTATTATCCGCACCCCTACTTTGCCACCTAAAACTTTAGCATTTTTTGGTGCGGGTTATACACATGAAAATACGGTACGTGCAGGAAGCAAGCCCTTACAAACACAGCTTTTGAACTCTACTGACTCAACCGCTCCCTGACCCCTGGCTGGAAAATGTTGCACTGACATCGTTGTGCCCAGCTAACAGAAGCTGTGACGTCGAGAGAACTTTCTCTCGGCTCAGATACGTTCAACGATCGGACAGGTCTCGAATGGAGACCGACATGTTGCCCACGCAGGTGAAAATGTATGTGAACAAGGATGCGTAAAAAATTGATGTACCAGCTTTTTGCTGAGTAAAATTTTTAGCTTCTTACAAGTTATCCATGCTCCTTACAGTCATCTTTACTGATCCGAGTTCCAAACAAACGTCAAATTTCTGACAGTATTTGCTAGGAAAACATTGATGTCCCCCCGATCACCAGCTTGAAACAAACACCAATTCTAACGCGTTAGAGTGAAGGAGGTCGTGACACAGACCGTATTTATTTGATTATAAGGCAAGGGTGTAGTTTGGAAAGAAAAAAAAATTGCCATTACATTTATATATATATATATTTATATTTATATATTCGAATATAAGAATATAAGGCTTCGAATATAAGGCGGGGTATGACTTTGAGACTATGAATTATGGAAAATAACCTCCCTTATATTCGAATAAATACAGTACTTATAAAATAGACTGCGTGTATTACTTAGTACATCTGCAGATTAAACCCAAAAACACCCAAATTTCGGAATGGTTTTACAATAAAACCAGATCTACCCCGGATTATGTTTGAAAAACAGCCGCCCCAATTTTTACACCCCTCATTTTGGGGTGTAAAGACAAATATAAAAACACCCGAAATCGAACAACCCCGGGTACATTTGACGAGCTCGTATCACGCCACCATTCTTCCCACCTACCCTAATGTAGACGAAGCCGACGGGTGGCGGCTCCGCGTCGACGTAGTTCTCGACCCTCAGGAGAGGCTTGCTGGAGTCAGATTTGTACGTGCCCGAAGCCACCTGTATGTAGCCCTCCCACAACCGAATGGCCTTCGAAAGTGCCTGTCGCTCCTCCACTCGGTCGACGAAGGCCACCCACGATCCGAAGACCTTCGTTATCCGCGCCATCTGTGCCGCCCGATTGGCCGAGAGTCGGAGCACCTGCGAGAAAGAGCACATGGCGGGGGGCAAATTTCATGTTTTGCTTTGCCTGCATGCCTCCACAACCCTGCTTACAGAAATTTCTATCCCTGTATGCATATATCCATCGCTATTATTAATTTGTTGCAACCGTACAGCCAGCTTTACCGCCTACCAGCATATTACTGGCTATTCGCTACACTATTACCGCTTGCCTGGTATCCTGCAAACAGGTTCATCAGTAGTGGCTGAATTTCCCACCACCAGGTGTACTAAGCCAGAGGCTGATTCTGTGCTAAAGACTCGATACAAAAAAAAAAATTAAAGCCGTTCCACTCAATGTGAAAGCTGTCGGAAGTGCAGAGCAGTGATTCATCATAATGGACTGCAGCACCGTTATCAGCTCACTGCTACCACCCAATGCATTTCAAATTTCCCGCCTTCACAGTGCTCGTGCGCCTCCGGCCTGAAACTGCGTCAGCGGGAGTTCTGTTCTCTTTGTGCTTGCTTTTCCTCCCACACGTGCCGGTGTTGCACTGCCACTTTTTTTCGCTTACTGTCGTAGAAAAACCGATCCAACTAGCGTTCCGAACTAAATGAACGTGGGCGCTGCCGGTTAGTTACGTATATTTTGCCTCAAATGTACCTGAAGTTTTCTTGGCACTAAACAACGAGGTGATAAATGACAAGCGCCAGCGCTTCACGAGTTTCGAACGCTTATGTAAACTGCTTGGCTTTCGAAGGCCTCTGGGTTATGCCGCGACGACAGCCACTACGACGGAATGCCGTGTGGCTGTACTGGGGTCCAGCGAGCGAGCTACAACAACAAAGCAAGCCCCTAAAGTACTCTGCACTTAATATATGGATGGCGATAATGATTGTGGGGTTTAAAGTGCCAAAGCTACACCTGATGTCTGAGGCGTGCCGCAGTGGGGGTGCTCCGGATTTGTTTTGACCATCTGGGGATCTTTAATGCCTGCCTAAATCTAGACACACCGACGTTTTTGCTTTTTGCCGCCATCAGAGAAGCAACCACCGTGGCCAGGATCAAACCCACAACCTTGGGCTAAACAGCACAACGCCATAACCACTGAGCCACCGCGGCAGGTTAAAATGCATGGATGGCGAAGGGTACGGCACCCTCCCCAATAAACATCCAGGTCTTCCAAAATGCATCAACCCCACAAATCTTGTCTGCCTTTCTATTCCTAAACTTTAGTCTTAGGCCTGAATCGCCTCAGGCACTTGTTATACTGGATGCGCCAAAACAGATTACCCTATATGATTTTATCTGGGCACTAGCGTTAGATGCAGAGTGCTGCCCGTCTTGGACTGGCCGTATAAACCAGAACGTAAGTTGAATTAATTTTTCTTTTTTTTTTACGTGTGTGCGGAAGTGGCCTCATCTTAAGGGTCATTGGCGGAGTGCAAGTTCCGCCCTGGCAGCCATGAGAGCGCTGGCGTCTTGCTGCAGCCACTGCCGATAACTGCGCAACAGAGCTATCTTCCATACAATGATTCCTGTACCCTTGTGGTCTGTTCAATGCAGAATTCTGCCACAATTTTTTCCCTCCACTAGGGTTCATCCCAAAAAAATAAGTGGAGGAGAAGGACGGAAGACGAGGGATTGCACGTAATTGATAAGGAGGAGGAGGATGCGAGAAGGACAGTAACAGTGTCCGTATCCTTTCCCCTTTTTTTAGGGGCGAAGCCCCATACGGGCCGGGGCAGTTGGCATCTCCAGTCATCGTCGTAATCGCCGTCTCATGCAGTCACGGTACTAAAACACTGGGAAACTCGCTTACGCCTCGCACTACAACATAACGCGCACTAAAAAAACACCGGGACACTCGTTTACGCCTCACCCTAGAAAGCTACGTGCTTCAAAGATGGGGGACTTCTAGAGCAAAGCTGTATACCTCTTAGAGCACTGCACGGGCCCGGGCCGGCCCGCGGGCCAGGTCGGGCCAGGTAAGGCCCGATTGTTCGATCGGACCCGGGCCGGGCTCGGGCCTGAGTCAGGCCCGCATCAGGCCTGGGTCTCATACCTGTGGGTAATGGCGCGTGTAAGCTAATGCTTGGCTTTATTGGTTCGTATGTTTGCTCGAACACAAAACTACAAGACACGCAACCCAGGCAACGAATTCTAAAAGACCGAGAAGACAGATGAGAGAGGAGGCGCCGCGCCACCACCGCGCCCGTCTCCGTCGGTGAGCCAAGGTGCCGCAACGGCGTCGAACGGCAAACGCGTGATATGCACGGAGTAAGAAAAATTTTAGGAGGGAGCGTGAAGTCAGGCGGCCCAGCTTTGGCAAGCCAACCTGCTCTGATGCCGCATTCTCCTCTCGTCGGGATCCTCCCGCAAAATGCATCATGGAAGATGCACCTTTTTCAGGCCCGCGCTAGCATTTAGAGGCTCCGGCTGGCTACTCAGCCTGGCGTAATCCCACCAGGAGCAGCTACAGCGAGTTTTTTCCCTCTCTCGTTGCATTGTGCAATAAACGAAGTTTGCAGGAGAATTTTCTGCTGTTGTTGCTCAACAGTCCCAGCTTGTCAGAAATTAATGTAAACTCAACTATAAATGTCCACCGGTTTTCCATTTTATGTGGGCGTTGTATGTTGCAGTCATTCCTCTAAATGCAATAAGGAAACTGCGTGGTTAGCACTGCGTGCATGAGACACCCACCTATACCTCCGCTTATAATATTGCCCTGCAAGTATTTTGCAAAAGTGTTACAAGCGTAATTAACCGAAGGTATACGCAGTACCACTGAAAATCGTGATGTTGTCTCAAGTTCTCACAGCACTCTCCAAAAAATATCTTGTGTGCTGCTGGTATCTTTACAATAACTGGGGATTGGACAGTGCCTCGTTTATACTCAAGGCATAATTGGCTGAAATGGGCCGGGCCGGGCCCCAAACCTTTCGGGCCCGGGCCGGGTACGGACCGCATTTAAAAACACCCGGCCGGGCTCGGGCGGGCCGGAGCATGGCGCTTTCGTGCCGGGCCAGGCCCGGGCCGGAAAAAATCGGCCCGTGCAGTGCTCTAATACCTCTACCCCCCAATGGTTTCATCTCCGTGGGCAAAAACGCCAAGGCGCCAAGAATACACTTATACACTGCATGCTTCGCCCCTCCCCAGGTTTCACAGTTAGTGGAGATGGCCCGGGATTTTTCCCCAAGCTCTCCCCCAACAATCTACACCACCAGAGTGTCCCTGAGCTGCTTCGGAACAGAATGCTGCCTCTTTTTACCTCCACTCCAGCAGAAAAAGCAGCCCCCGAAACACTGCTCGGAACAAGCTACGCTGACCGCTTCCCAGAAAGCCTTGTTCGCAAATAAGAGAAGCTCGGCGGGGCACCTCTTTCCGCATGTCGATGATCTCGTGCTTTTTGACAAAGCCGTTCTCCGGCACTGTGAAGCCAGACAGCTTGGCGAGCGTAGCAACGTCGGGATCGTCGAGGTTGCTGATGGTCTGGATGGCTTTCTGCACCAAGATGAGCCGGTAGCTACGTTTGGAGAAGACGATACGGAGGGGGGATGGGGGGGAAGAGAAAGTGAGGCGGAGGAAGTGCAATGACACGGCAGAGGCGATGAGAAGGCAAAAGCAATAATAGTAAGCCTAGTGTCACTAGATAAGGTTACAGAGTATCAGCACTCTTTTCTCAGATTCTTCCGTGCTGCCGCCGTAATCACTGGTCAGATCGCATCACGTGACATTTCTTTACACTGCGACGGTTCATGGGGGCCGCCATTTTGTTTCTCATGCGTTTTCTGTCGGTCAACTGTGGCATTCTCGGCTTGTCGTCCCTGCTCTGCGGCTGCGCGCGACTGGCGTCGTTCCGAACGTGAATCAACACTTCGCGGCATTTCAGCTGCAGAAGTGCGTCCGAAGATGCCGTGTTGCTGCGTCTTTGGCAAGGTTGTTTACAAATGACCTCGTCAAAGTGAGCGGCGAGGCCGCAGAAGTGGCAGTCTGGCAACCCTGATAAACACCAAAATGGCCGCCGTTGCTCACTTGCGTGCCTTAGTGACGGTACTCTGTAGCTTATCTAGTGACACTAAGTAAGCTGTTATAGGAGCACCTGTAAGACATGAGCACTTCTAGGGTGTTTTGGAGTTGTGAGCATCTCGCGTGCACAGGCATTTTTTAGGGCTAAATGAGCGCTGAAAAGCAGTGCTAAAATTATCGGCCTGGCGTACAATGCTAGAATAGTGGCACTCGGGATGAACAGTACCGTGTTTTCCGGTCTGTAAGTCGCACCCCCCTCAAAACGGCAGTTTTTCCGAAAAAAAATAAAATAAAAAACATATAGAAGTCACACCGGTGTATAAGTGTGTACAAAACGCAAATGTTAATCAGCTAAACCCGTAGAGGATTAGTTCATTAGAAAGTTCAGCGAAAGTACATGGTTGCGGCGGCCGTCGCCTTTGAACGCATTCCCGGTTAACAGTACTAGACATGTGCATATACCATCCAAAGTCTAAACAGAACTTCTCGAAAATGGTTTATTGATACACACAGATGGCATGTACTTACAGACGGCGTTTAGGCAAAACCATCGAAGCCTTCTTCCTCCTAATTGCTAACAGATAATTCATTCATTTAGACCATAGAGCTGTGTCTCTTAACATGCGCTGACATCACGCAGCGCACAGGCACCTTTTCGAGCGCAGACCACGCGTAGCCGCCGCATACCAAATTAATTCCATACATACGTCGCACCGGTAGATAACACGCACCAACGAAAATTTCAGAAAAAAACTGCGACTTATACACCGGAAAATACGGTAAGCACTTTCAAGCACTTCCTCTTTCATGCTGTTTTTTTTACACTGCTCATCACACATTTTTTGTATTGATTGTTGCAGCACTTTTTCTTTCGAATGTACCCTTTGTCAAATGTTTCTTTGGACAATCCTAAGCCTTCTGGACCACAAAGACTTCAAAAATACGCTTTATTTTTAAACATGACAGAACTATTTTACGGCAGTAAGAAAGAAAGGAGTTTTCTCTGGCTTTCCAGCATAAAACCTATCAGTCTCGCTTGGGACGTAAGCTTGTAAAGTGAATTTTTTGTGGCCTGTGCACTTTTGCTTGGCCTAGAAAACTTTGACGAAGACTGTACATGCGGTACAGGCAGCTTTAGTTCTGCCTTAATGAAGACAGAGCTGACCTCTGGAAGACTAAGCCAACGAAAAGAACCAACTCTCCTCCTTAGGTTTTACATGCATTCCTAATATTACCAGCATTCACATAATAAAACAATATGTTTCTAACAAAACACCAGTGAAACTCAAATCAGCTAGAACTGCAAAAATTTCAATCCATAACTAATACAGGCCTAAGAAAAACTTGCAGCTGGGTTTTTATTACAAACAAGCTTCATAATGAGCTTTATTTTTCCGCACAGATTATACGCCAGCTGCGGACTGTTGACAAAGCAAAAAACAAAACAAAAAAGCTCTAAAGGATTCATAGACAATATGCACAAGTTTGAGAGATTGATAAGCTGTAGATTTTAAAGATGCCTTCATAAATATAAAAACTGCATCAGGCAAAAAAAAAAGGACAAAATGGTCTTTTCTTCTACATGTCGTATACTGTTAAAGGAACAGTAAAGGCTGAAAAACGTTTTGTTTGAACTGAAAGACAGCACATTTCATAGTTCTATCAACTTTTGTTAAAAGGCCAACAATGCCTCGTTTGCGGAGAAATTTAGGCTGGCATTTCTCTCTGCCACTTCCCTTCCATTCGTAACAGTGGAGCTGTTGTGTCTGGCTATAATGACTGCAGCATCATCGAAAAACTCCGAGTCACAGTTACTCCCACTGTTTACCGCACTCGTGAGCACGCATCTCACGAGGAGCGCCCGCTGTCGTCTAGGCTTGCGCGTGGTGCTCACAAAAAAAAAGACAAAAAAAAAAAACAGTTCAGTGCGTTCACGCCTGTAACGGGGTGCACAAGACAGCTCGCGCTACAGAGACGCCCAGCTCACGAAGCCGGGTTTTTGCCGGTTTTAGCGAGTGCAGATTCATTCCACTTTGGGAATAAATGTGAAAGCCTGCGGACAAAACAATCCGGGCCCGCCAGTCGTGCACGAGGAAGACGACGATAGAGATGGTTCTGACGACTACTACTACCACAGTGAAAAGCGACGACGGAACATGTAAAAAAACAATTTCAAACCTAATGCCATGCGTAGTGGCGTGTCCTTCAGTGCTTACAAAGAAAGAAATCCTTGAGCACCACTATGGTTCAAGCCTTGCACGACTTAACGCAAGCTTCGCCAATTTTCTTTTTGTGTGTGACTTTTAAGAGCACGCCACAAAGCACCCAGGACTGAGCCAGGGCCCGACCTTACACGATTGGTGCCTTCCCTCAAAGCCTGTTCTCATTGGTCGCTCACTTCTGTTGCACAGATTGCAAGCCAATCAGAACGAGTTTTTCTGCAGCCACGTCGGTACGTGGCGCACTGGCAAAGTCGGCCATCAAGCCCCTCCCATCTATGCCGCCCCTGGCAAGCTTTCCCAGGAGGTGCTGCCACCTTGGAGCAGGTGCAGAAAATATACGATAAAATGGCCAGCAATGAATGTTTGCTGATAAAACATGCCTGTGGCGCAGCCAATCGCACTAATAATCTTCAACTTTTGCTGCTGGCTGTTGTGTATAAATATAAAAATTTATCATCCCTTCGTAAAGAAAGTTGAGAGAATGCAAAAGCTAAAATTGTGTCCAACCTTTGCTGAAAGTGCATCCAATAGGTCGTAAAACCTTCAAAGGCACAAATCGCAAGTGAAGAACAAACCCATGCGACGATTTTTCGTGCACTGTGTAAACGCACCTACGAACGATTTAAATGTATACCAATACGTGGTTATGAGCTAACGGTGTACTATTCTTCATGATTGATGCATGTATTCTTATCAAGAACCGTTTCTTTTTTAAGATTTTCCAGTAACCGTTTTGACACATTGGAAGCCCAGTTTCAAGAACACGGTGTGTGTCTAGGGAACTTATCAGAGCTTTTTGGTCAACCAACTGATCTATGGGGAAACACATTGGTTTCCTGAAAGAATGGCAGCAGTTCCACTAAGGAAGCTTTCAATTTATATATGCACTCTTGTATATGTAAATGCCCTAGTAGTAAGTAAACACAGCAGGCTCTCAGATTCACCGGCATGCATGCATCTTCTGACTGCGCTTCTACCACAAGGCAAAACATTTCAACGAAATCGAAACTGAAACAGACTTCTACCTGCAGTGAGGAATTCGATGTAATGTCTGCCACATTATAAAGCAAACGTTATAAAAGCGCATGCACACACGCACGCACACATACACAGTACTTTCGATAATTCAAACTTTCGGTTACTTCAAGCAAATTTCAAAATTTTGGTTGGCCGGCTATGTTTCCAAAGTACTTTGAAGCCGCTTAATTCAAACTGCTTTATTGCGTAAATTCGGTTAATTCGTGCGTTTTCCTTGTTCTAGCCAGAAAATATCTGCTGAATCTGCTCCTTCTAGCTGCACACATGAATCCTTATATCAATAACGGTCACAAATAAAGCTGACTACCTGCATACACGCATCAAAGCGGAACCGCGCATGCCAACAACTGTGTGTGAATTAAGGAAGAAAGAAAGGAAGAAAAAAATTGCCTCCATCTCCCCGCGAGGGAACCCTGGTGTGATGCGGCGCATCTGGGGGTTCAATTGGCGTTTCCATTGGGTTGATTCTCTACATCGCGTGAAACGTATTGTGACCGCGTAGGATGCCTTCCATCACATACGGATGTTCTCATACACGGGGCGATGGAGGCAATTTTACATTTTCATGCACATGCATACGCGAAATGAGAGAGTACACGTGTTTTAGCGGCCACCACCCAGCGCGATACCTGCTTTATATTCACAGCGCTTGAAGGAGAGGAGACCGCGGGAGAGAGTCGCACATGCGCGCACATGCGCACCGGAGCAGCTGTTAACGCAGCAAAGCGCGCGCCAACCAAGCGCGCCAGCTGTCGTTATGCTAATGCGCCGGAGTGAGAGTGTTGCGCGCAGCTGTGGGAGATACGAACGGAGGAGAGTCTCGCATGCGCAGGTGGCGTGTGGACGGACGCTGACGACGCAGGAGGGACATGCCTCAGAGCAAGAGATGCGCCGCATCTAAAAAACAAGATGCTGGCATCGAAAACTGAGTTTTTGAACTCTCATGCAGACAAAGCAGTCGTCCATTCATAATTTCTTTTAAGTGTAAATAGCACTTCAGTATTGCGTATGAATGTTGTATTTTTAAATATATGTGAATGCTTCTTTACAACACAACTTGGCACGCTGCCCCTGAGTCATATTTAAGGAACTTCTGATAATTCAAACTTCGGACAATTCAAACAAATTCTTGGCGCCCCCTCGAGTTTGACTTATCGCGAGTTTACTGTGTACACACACACACACACACACACACACACACACACACACACACAACAGCCAGCAGCAAAAGTCAGAATATAAGTGCAATCATTTACGCTACTGGGATGTGGCAGTCAGCAGACTTCATTGATGGCCACTTCAGCGTGTATTTCCAACACTTTCCCCCAGGTGGCAGCACCTCATGGGGAAGTTTCATGAGGGAGGAGCACAGGGGTCGGGGCTTGATGGCCGACTTTACGTGAGCGTCTCCACGCCAAGCTGGCGCTAAAACGAGACCCATTCTGATTGGCTCACAATATTTGTGACAGAAGTGAAAGCCAATGTAAACAGGTTTTCAAGAAGATAACGACTATCAAATAGTCTTGCCCAGATGCGTTGTTTGTGGGCTGCTCGTAAATGTCCCCAAAAAATGGCCGAGAAGTGGCAGAGAGGAACGCCAGCTTAAATTATTCGTTTCTCAGCAAACCAGGCATCATCGGCCGCCAAACAAAAGTTGAAAGATCTACGAGATGTGTGACCTTTCAGTCAAAACAAGGAGTTATAATTCCCTTTTAATAATGTTTTCACGCTAATGCTCGTGCCTTTTCGACCCTTTAATTTTACGTTCACGCATACTACCTGCTCTCATTTGTTTCAGAAAGCTGCTAAGCAATATCCACTAATACCACTTCACCCTTCAGTGTTTTCCGCGTCACAAACCATAGTCTGGGAAAGCGTATAAAGAGGCAACACCTGTTTTCGTGCTTTTGGCATTTTAACAACCAACTCCTACTGCTTCCGGTGGTATATCTGCATTGACAGCACTGTAACCTAACTTTGCAGGCCAACCTACTCCTACACCTCAGTGTGCCTGTATAGATCAGAAACTTTGAGTTAACCAATGTTCATCATCATCATCACCACCAGCTTATCTATGCCCACTGCAGGGGAAAGGCCTCTCCCATGGATCTCCAATTACACCGGTCCTGTGCTAACTGCGACCAATTTATCCCCGCAAACTTCTTGATCTCGTCTGCCCATCAAACTTTCTGTCGCCCCCTGCCACGCTTGCCTTCTCTAGGGATCCACTATGTTACCCTTAATGACCAGCGGTTATCTTGCGTTTGCATTACATCGCCTGCCCACGTTTCTTCTTCTTAATTTCTACCAATATGTCCTTAACACGCGTTTGTTCCCTGACCCACTCCGCTCTCTTCTTGTCCCTTAATGCTACTTGCTACTACTTAAGGTACCAATGCTACTTAAGGTAACCAATGTCACCTGGGTGCAAATTAACTTAGCTGACAACAACAGCGTCGTCGTAGCTAACAAGGCAGGAAAAAATAACACCAACTTGACAAAATAACAGGGCCAAGTGACGGACAAACCTTGAATTTGTCCGGACACAGCAGTCTCGAACAAGTGCCATGCAATTCTGCACACTCTCCTCTGCTTCCCATGAGTTGTACTCTTTGCTCCAGTTTTTCCACTTGATCAGGAATAAATTACGACCCTAGAGTAAACAAAAAAAAAAGGAGGGGGAGGGGGGGAAAGCCTTATGAGTTATTCTAACTCTTTCGGGACCGCTCCATAGGCCATCGATCACATATGATCGATGGTTTCGCGAGCCTGCACAATACAAATTTTCGCTCGGTGGAACACCTAGCGACATCTAGGAGATAGTTTGAAAACTGGAGTTTTCTCTTTTGTGAAGTTTCTTTTTTTATCGCCAGGCGGCAACGCATCAGATATTTTATTCTGACGGGCAGTGGTTTCGAATGTAAACAAACATGGCGCCATACTCGCGCGAGCGCGATAAGAAATCCGCCTCGTCTCGTCTCGCATATCTTCGCCTTCTACTGTGGATTTTAACGGTGAGAGTGGCAGTGAAGAGTCGGAATGCGGCTTTAGAGATCGATTTTCAGCTCGAGTGAGGATTCGGGTGTCGATCAGCCTGGAACATCAAATCGCGCTCAAAGGTGGGTGTTGGTTTCGGTTTGAATTGGCTCTGGAGTAGGTATGTGTGCTCTAAACATGTTCTGGCTGGTTTATATTTGTTCGCTAGGGTGTTAACTACCTATGGTGGTGATCTCCTGCCACCAGCGCAGAAACGGACCAAGTTTTCGCTGAGACGAGAGCCCGGTGTGTACCTGGGTGACGACGTAGCCATGGTCCTAGTGCCAAAGAGATCACACAAAACAAAAAACCAGTTTCACCTAGCCGCATCAAACTTTCGCGATGAAGAAACAAAGCATTGTGTTAAATTTCGTATATCCTGAAATAATTTTATTCTTTTTGTATATTTTTATATTTACGCTTTTTTCTATCTTTTTCTGTAGTTTTTTTATGAAGTTCTTACTTTCAGATTTTTTCATGGTTCTATCGTCAGTGTTGAAGTAAAACTTGGTATTGTATGTCAAAGAATATATAATTAGCTGCATTTTGGTATATGCTAAGGCAGGATGGTGCCTTTGCTTTATGTAATAAAAAATTTGTACCGAGACCTCCCTTTTTCATCACTTTTTCCGGCGGTCCCGAAAGAGTTAAGCAATTCAGAAGCAAAACACTTGAAGCATTTGGACATAAAATTTTCAACTGCGTACATTGCCGGCATGACGGAAAAGGTGCTAAAAACAAGACAAGCAAAGAATACTCGTGTTTAACCTCTTTCGTATGTCGTTAGCTTAACATCGGTAATAAATGCAATTAAAATACAGCTAGTGCGCTCCCAGGCTCTGGACAATTTTTAGCAAGAACCCAACTCTGCAAATACCTTGAACATGTATGAACATCAAAACAGCAGTACATTCACTAGGCATACATAAAACCAAACAATCACCATGCTTGGCTTTAAATACGCGGACACAATATCAGACTTTGGCATTTAACGTACCTTGTCTTTTTTGATGTCCACAACATCTTCCACTTCGTACTCTGCAAGAAAAAAAAAAAAAAAAGAAAGCTCATGCATTTCAATGCAGACACCACAGATGCTCAGTGATGGTTTTCACTCTTTCATGAAAATGAACTTCGTAAAATACACAACTTTCAGTGGCAAGCAAACAAACTGATGCAGACAAAAGCATATTACCAATATTGCTGGCAAAAGTACAACCGTGTTTACACATTACGCTCCCTTTTATTAGGCATTTACAAACACACCTCATTATGATTACCTATTTCGTGGACAAAACTGGTAGTTTACATAGGAGTGCCACAAGAATGATAATCCACACTAAAAGTCGCCAATAAAGAACCCCTGATGTGACACTTGTGCATAGTTATGATGCTCGATTAAATGACAGTTTGGCGAAGCCGACCATTGCAGAATCGTGAAAATCAAATCACCAGGTCCCGGTGACAGTGGTCATGCGCTCCTCATTAACGTCAGAAATAGCACATGATCGAAGAGCCTTTCACTTGCAAGTCATAAAAGGCAGTTGGTTATATTCTGCCTCTCACCAACATCCCTTCCCTCAACTCTCGTGGAGAATAACCAAACCTCCTTCCCAAAGATGCACTAATGCTGTGTCTTCACTTTTCACTATGCGCATAGGATTCATAGAATACCGCTGCTACACTTGCGTCCGGAATGTCATTTGACCCAAATGAGGGGCTTCGAATGCCATTCAGAATCCGCCGTGCGCCACTACTATTTCGATGACATTTAAAAGCTTTAACAATCGTTCGCCGTGCTGCGTGGCGCTGCTGCTGCCGAGTTCTGTTTTTACACAATAATGCAACAATCAAATTTAGCAGCAGTCTTTGGCGTTAAAATGGCATCGCATTATAAGTAACGTAAGCTTTGACACGGTTCTTGCTTCATTCTGAATCGCAATCGAGGTTTTTTGCGCTGTTATGTGCTGTCTGGCCCCGCCGGTTTATCGCTTGCTCGCACTGGTGCTGAGAGCATGAAATTATTACATGTTGGTATCACGAATTAAGTGAACGAGAAGTAAACAAAGTCCCACAATTAAGAATATTTTGCTTGTTTTAAGTACGCCAGTCATGTATCTGGTTATGCCGACTTGGAGCGCTGTGCGCGAGAGTGCTAGAAATGGCATCTGAAAGCCCCAAATGTCTCTCTGGGTGCTCATTTGGCTCGAATGAGCTCGAATGTCATTCGAGCCGAATAGCACATTTCAAAACCGAGTGAAGCAGCACAACTTCACATTTGAGACAAATGACATTTGGTCCGAATGACATTCGGACGCTAGTGTAGCGGGGTATGAGAAGAGCCTGTCAATTTCTTTTAGGTGCGGAGTACCTTAGGACCACACAATGTCTGTCCACGTCCGGGCGCATAGCATTTACAATCGCAAAAAATCACACAGGCACTGGCAGGATTCGAGCCTGTGCCTGGTAGACCAGACAGAGATAGTGTCGGTCGTCTTACCCATTGGGCTAAACCGTGAGTTAGTACCCGAGAGTCAAACGGCTTACTCCCTCGCCTGTAACGGTGCCGAGTACCTTAGGACCTCCCAATGTCCGTCCGCGTCCATCTGTGCGCACACCACCACCAAGCGAAATTCGATTTGAGCCGTGAGTTGCAGTTTCATTTAGGGAATAACCAAGGTGCAACTCACGGCTTAAATCGAATGACGGTCGGGGCACAAATCGGACGTCACTTCGGGGCGCAACTTGGATGTCAGTTCGAGTCCCCGTACTCTGCACCCCTCGCCATCATCCACGGAGTGGAGATGCTGCCATTTTTTTTCCCCTATCGAAGAGTGCAGTGTGTGTACGTCAATAGGGGAACGATAATTTAAGTAAGCATGAAGTGTGGTTTCAGCCAGTCAGCATTCAATCTAATAGGCAATCCGTGGAGGGAAGGTCAGTCCGTGTGTGGAGCTTTTGGACATGGCTGCCTGATGACTCCACGTGTATTTAAAGCTGCGCGCTCTGTTGTTCAGACTTCTCTGCACTTCCCCTGTACAAGTGCACTTATTAAACTTGCACAGCGTAAGTAGCACGCATAGATACAGAACCCCACTAACCTCACTTGGTAAACATTGAGAAAGCTTCCTATGCTCAGGAATCCAACAAGCGAGTCAGGGCCGGCAGTTCTGCTGTTAACATATTTCGTAGTTTCGGTGCCGTAGAAACCGCTGCACTAACAATTCCCGCTCCTGCAGAACAGTAGGCGGCTTGGAGATAGATTCGATACACAATTCGAGAACGCTACTTGAAGGGCACGCAGAAGTCACTAATGCTTTACGAGTCCACACACAGAATACGCTTCGCAGCACTGCTAGATGGGATAGCGCTGGCGAAAAGGAAACGAGTGATCTCCGCTCTCGCAAAGAATACCTGCGCCGGCTGCCCTTCTCATCACTGAGGCACTAAACTACTCTACTGGGATTAACGAGTGAATGGGCGCCAGCGCTGCCGGATGAACTTTCGACTTACCTTCAGCAAACGTCGATCCGTAGTTCGTGTTGTTTGCGGTCGCTGCACGTATTTCTGCCTCGGTTAGCCGCTTCACGACGACACGCGCATGCGTGTAAATTTTTGCGTCTTCCTCTACGACAGCTAGAGGATGGCAGAGCACAGAAAAGAAAGATTAGTTCCCGATCCGGAAAGCACCTGCAACAGGCAGCAAGGTGCGACGGATGGGCAGGTGACATAAACAAAACCAGTAGTAGAGCCTGAGCTGCACTGACAGGGCACGTTAACGGTGCCAGCTACGAATCAGGCGACGAATTGAGGTTGAGAAAGCACGGGTAACTGAAACAGCAAATCAAACTCTTACAGGGACCGTTTGAGACGGCGGCCGCCGAAGTCCCCGCAGGAGATCGGAGCGCGCGCTTCGATGGACTGGGAGGCGGCGAGCCCGGCTGCAGTATGCAGCCATTCATAGTACTACAGGAATTGTTGAAGGTACTGGGCGCTACGCAGCGATTGTTGAACTGCTTTAAAGGTGACGGCGAGCTCATATTCCCCAGCGGCTGTAACAAGGGAAGAACCCGAAAGGCGCAAAGCGAATGCGCGCCCGGAAGTTGCGTATGGATGTCACAGCTGACTCGCCAGCACCGACTGCGTGAAGCAGTTTTTCAACAAGCGCCACTAGTGGCGTTGGGTGCGTTTTTGTGATTTTGTTGCTAATTGCTTAGCAATACAATATTTCAGTGATTTTAGTGCTTACTTTAATGCAGTTTTGGTGGCTGAATTTACAAGTATATGTTGTTCAGAAACGTTAACTACTTCGTGTTGTTCACAAAAAGGTAGTGAGTGTCGTCTGCTACTGACCACCACCTGCAACAGGCGCGCACCGGCGATCATGAAAAGGGCTGAAGCTAAAGCCGTGAAGGGCCTTCGGAGGCTAAATTATAGCTATTAGCGGTGCCCAAAATATTCCTCAAAGTTGCATGCAAGACAAAAGAGAAAGAAACCCACCGGGCATATTGTGTGGACACCGGTGTGCAGGTCATTCCGACCAGGCAACGTTCTCACCACCACCACACCAGTTCGAGTTACTTGATCCTCATCGTTGTTTCCATCTATCCCACGGCCCAGCTGGCATAGAGTGTAATACAGAAATAACGTTATTATTGTATGAAACTCGGTGACAACTGGGGCGCATAACGTAGGGCATTACAGATTGGGCAGAATTTGTAATATTCACTTCATCCGAAACTCACCAAGGAGGAAGCAACACAATTAAGAAGACTCCATACACGAACGCTTCTAGTCATAGAGTTAATACTACTCTTCTAGTTTCAGACCATTCTCCATCCACAAGTAGTGGAGGTCCTGCTGTTCAGTGAGAGTGAGAGAGAGAGAGAGAGAGAACTTTATTTGAGCTGGGTGGCAGGTGACCGGCGGTGGTAGCCGGCCGGTGACCATTGCAGCTCGCTGGATGACCTTAGCCTGGACCTCACGGTCCGAGCTGCCCAACGCCTTCGACCAGTGCTCTCCGACTGTGAAAGGGGGGAGTGGACTTTGGGGGCACTGCCATATGGTCTTGGGTATCGAGGCCGGGGCCCGCAGTCGGGGCACAAAGGGGTACGTGGGGTACAAGGAAGGGTAGATAAGGTGAAGTCGATATCGGCAGTGGAGTGCGTGTGTCTGGGTGAGTCGCCATCTTCATTGGAGAAGGTCGGAGCGGCTGGGGGTAGTTGGCGGCGGCGGTAGTGCGAGGTTATGTCGTGGAAGGTAACAAGTCCGTCGCGGGCTGATAGGGCTCCGTGGAAGGCTCAAGGCCAGGACCATGCTCGGACATGGCCGTCTGACCCCGTGACTCGTCGTGCGCCTGGCTAAGAGGATCGCCGCGCTCGCCTAGTCAGTGCGAGTTTGGCCATGGATGAGAGCAAGGCCGGGTCGTCTAGCGTTGCGTGTAAGCGGAGGCGTCTTCGGCAGGCGGCATCTGACCACACGGGGGATATCGCCCGGCGAACAGCTTCTCTGTAGAGGGTCCGGAATGTCAAACGCGCCAAGCTAGCGTCGGAGACTGATGAGCGAGCCGTTTGCTCACAAAACGCCGGAAGCGGGACAACAACCGTATGCAAAGCCAGGCTAGGCGATGGCCAGGCCAAGTGAAACCAAAACCAAAACTCTGCCCGCAGCCATTTTTAGAGGGGTTGCCTTTTTTTTGTCAATCTCTAGTACTTTTTGAGTTTAGTACTTTTAGAGCCTTTTAACTCCAGGCCCTGCTATTGTTTTTTTTTTTTAATTTTTACTACGCTCTAAGCTCTGCTTGTAGCACAGCGGGTATGACGATGCTAGCGCCACCTCGCAGTTTCCCAAGACATAGAGCTCACCGTACGTCGGCGATACCTGAGTTACCTTACCTAGGTCAACAACCATACGCGGGTGCAGCTGCAGGCCGGTCGTGGTTTCTACAAGGTCGGGTCAGATTCGTCGCCTGGTATCTTCGCGGTAAGGTAAGAACACAACCAACTACACTGGTAAGAATGAACCCGATCAGAATTATGCCACGAAAGGCTGGATACGACAGCCCTCATTAAAAGTCGATTCCCGTGCCCGTGCAGATTTCTCTCTCGACTTCGGGCCCGGCGTAACCGCGACGATGTTCCGGACCCCGTTCACGGACTTCATGTCTCCAACCCAGGAGGCTGAGGCTGTTAAGAAGTGCGCCAAGTTCTCCATGCAGAAAGCGCTATGCATGGAAGCTTACGGCGCCCACCGAGCACCCAAGATGTGTGCGGACGAAATCGAAGACTACCACGAGTGCATATACGGCTGGAAGCAGGCAAGTGCGACGTGCGCGCTCCATCGTGGCGCTACGCTGCTGCTGCTGCTAATAGAGAGTTTTAGCAGTCCGTCTGTTCCGTCGTGTACGTAGTTACCGTGTTGACCGGGACCCGTCTGGGCACTTGTGCATTCGTCGCGGTAGGGGGATTAGTTCCGTGGGCCGGCCTTCGCCACCTCCGCGCATTCGTCACGGTGGAGTGCGCCTCCTCGCCCTTCCGCGCGCGCAGGCGCAGTCGGTTCCCGGTTAACACGGTAACTACGTACACGACGGAACAGACGGACTGCTAAAACTCTGATGTGTGTGCACACCAGCTGTCTCCAGTATCCAGTCTGGTCGAGAACTGCATTCAAAAGTGCGAAGTCCTCGTGTACTGTATCTGAGCGGTGCTCCGATGTGTTTGGGCCGAGGTTTCAGAATGCGTGCCAAGTGTACGGGCAAACAGATTTCTCTGTTAAATGTTTGATCTCCATTAATTGTCTGCCCAGAACAGTTCTGAGTAGTTTTTAGGCAGTCCAAAGGCAGTTTAGTCGTAAGGACCACCCAGGCTTACAATATTTCTCCAAAAGCCTTTGCCCTGTCAACAAAAAGGACCGTGTCTGAAGTAAAACCTTTGCAGGAGTTGTAGCGCACTGCAATCGAGGGCTCAGCCAAATGTCAACACCTTATGAGCCATGCACACTTCATGTCTACTTGATCAAAAATGACCCGCCGTGGTGGCTCAGTGGCTAAGGCGTTGCGCTGCTGAGCACGAGGTCACGGTTCGATTCCCGGCCGCGGCGGCCGCTTTTCTGATGGAGGCGAAAAGCAAAAACGCCCGTGTGTACGAGATTTCGGCGCACGTTAAAGATCCCCAGGTGGTCAAAATTAATCCGGAGCCCTCCACTACGGCGCGCCTCATCGCCTGCGTTGCGTCGGCGCGTTAAACCCTAAAATCAATCAAATCAATCAATCGATCAAAAATGCTCGTTGTTTGAGAGTAGCACTGGGGCGAAATGAGGCAGTAGTGCGAAATTCTCTGCTGTGGATAAGATTCTGTACAGATCTGATAAGCAATGCGCTGAGACGAGTTTTCTGTGGCCGTTGCAAAGGTAATGCACTTATGCATACGGCTGAGGACCAATTTACGCCATGCAGGGCTTATTTTTGAAGTCAAGGATGTGACGGAAGGGTTTATTTGAGGGGGCACTGAAACACGTTTGTGTGGTTCACCTGTGGCATTGTACGGCCGTAAATTCAACAGTCACAAATGAAATGAATCTGGGTGGTGTCAGCTTCATACACGCCACACTGCTATGGACCGTGTCATTTTAGTTTAGTTTATACTGCAGCTAAATGTTTAAATGTGTCGATGTGGCAAGTGCACTTTGAAAATGTGAATATTATTTTTCATTGTGTGTTCAGGTTTTTTTCCCCCACGATTTGTGACCTGAATGCAAATCACTGCATGGGCTCCTGATAGCTTCGTGGCCAGCAAGGAAAGCAGTTGTTGTGGTGCGATACTTCTTACAAGAATATTACGCGAATGACTGGCTCTTCTTGGCGCCACAACGGAAAAATAAAAGCGCAGAATTAGTGCAGTGGTCAACCAAAGCTTGCATTTTTTCCCAAGCAACAATACAATGTGTAAACAATGGGTACAACAGCATTATGCATGTGAAGTTGCATTGCTGGCATTAGAACCAGCCAGCCTTTTGCTCAGAGAAAAATGTAAGGGCAAGGGAAGGTTTATTCAGACAAAATGCCACTCCCAGCAGTATTCTCTGTTTCATTCATTGTGTATAAACCAGCGGGATATGCCAAAATCACCTATCAGTTGTGTCGATGGAAGACGGCTCAAGGTTCCGTCGTTGAAGCGTTAAAAAAAAAGGAATTCACCAGTTACCACTGTCAATAGTAATGAAAATAGAGTATGCGATACGGTATGCTATGGTGTCTTGGACCAAAGTAAAAATAAAAGCGCAGAATTAGTACAGTGGTCATCCAAAGCTTGCATTTTTTCTTCCAAGCAACAATACAATGTGTAAACAATGGGTACAACAGCATTATGCATGTGAAGTTGCATTACTGGCGTAAAACGAGCCAGCCTTTTGCTCAGAGGAAAATGTAAGGGCAAAGAAAGGTTTATTCAGACAAAATGCCACTCCCAGCAGTATCCTCTCTTTCATTCATTGTGTATAAACCAGCGAGATAAGCCAAAATCACCTATCAGTTGTGTCGATGGAAGACGGTGCAAGGTTTCGTCACTGAAGCATTAAAAAAAAGGAATTCACCAGTTACCACTGTCCATACTAATGATAATGGAATAGAGTATGTGATACGGTCTGTTATGGTGTCATTAATGGTGATATAAAGCATCTTCTGTCTTGCCTTTCTTCCAGATGCAGTAGCGTATAGCCGGCTGTGGGCAAACCACGAATACTGTGAAATTGGTTATAGCAAAGAGTGCACGATAAACAGATATGCGAAAAGAATCATTTAGTGCAGTGGCAATGTCAAGCTAACCTTGAATAAAGGTAAAAAAAAAAAACTCGCATGAACTTCAACACATGTGAGATGTTGAGGTGTGTACTCCATAGTACACCCCAGTGTTTTACTGCACCAATTGCAGAACTATCATAAGTAACGTTTAATGAGTACCTTGAAATTGAACAAGACAGTCTCCCAAAGTCTTGCAACTTAGTGTTGCATTTGCCACTTTGCACGCACAAAGAAAATCTAGCAACTTTCTCGCTCCATTACCAACAAGGTCAATTAAGGGGGGACACTGCTCTTAAAACAGATTCCTTTCATTTTTAAGTAAACTCGGTGAAACGTGTCAGTCTTGCTGCTTTCGTTCCACTGATTTCAAATATGCCATTACTTTTTGAGTCAGTCAATTAGTTACCAAGACAATTAGAGATAATTAGCCATTTTTGGAGGAAGAATAGACAAAACAGTGTTGGTCATAAAGCTGTAATCTTGATGTTTTCCAATACTACGAACCCTGGTGAGTGCAATAAGAGAATCGGTTTTTTGATGCATCGCTTGGAACTAATTTTACAACTCATTAAAATTTGGTGTTTGAAATGGGCATTTAAAAAGGTCCCTTGCCACTGGTGCCACCAAAGTTTAATGAGCTGTAAAATTAGTTCCAAGCAGTACACCAAAAAACCGATTCTCTTATTGCACTCACCAGGGTTCATAATATTGGAAAACATAAAGATTACAGATTTATGACCAACACTGCTTTGTTTATTCTTCCTCCAAAAATGGCTAATTATCTCTAATTGTCTTGGTAACTAATTGACTGACTTAAAAAGTAATGGCATATTTAAAATTAGTGGAACGAAAGCAGCAAGACTGGCAAGTTTCACCGACCTTACTTAAAAAGAAAAAAATTAAAGCCGTTCCACTCAATGTGAAAGCTGTCGGAAGTGCAGAGCAGTGATTCGCCATAATGGGCTGTACCGCCGTTATCCGCTCACTGCTACCACCCCATGCAATTCAAATTTCCCGCCTTCGCAGTGCTCGCGCGCCCCCTGCCTGAAACTGCGCCAGCGGGAGTTTTGTTCTCTTCGTGCTTTTCTCCCCGCACGTGCTGGCGTTGCACTGCCACATTTTGCATTTACTATAGTAAAAAACCTACCCAACGGGCGTCCTTAACTAAAGGAACGCGGTCACTGCCGGTTAATTAAAATTTCCTCAAATGGACCTATAGTTTTCCTTGCGCTAAACAATGGGAAGATGTATGAGAAGCGCCAGCGTTTCACGAGTTTCGAACGCTTATGGCTATATAAACCGCTTGGCTTTCGAAGCCTCTGGGGTACGCCGCGAACAACAGCGTTACCCCCGGACGCCGCCTTGTGTGCTCTATATACTTTGGGTCAAGCGAGTGAGCTAGGACGACAAGGCGAATGCCTACAGTGCTCTGCACTTAAAAGGAATCTGATTTAAGAGCAGTGTCCCCCCTACCCGCTTAAACGACTTCAAATTTTTGTCGAGAGGCGGCTGTAATGCGCAGCATGTCCAGTGGTGCCTCCCTGACGGAAGTGTTGTCCCCTTGCAGAGGCGTCGGGTGCAGCTGATGCAGGAAGAGCGGGAGAAGCAGATCAAGAGTGGCGAGCGCAAGGAGAAGTATGCCGAGCCACCGCCCATGGACACCCTGTACGGACGGGGACCCCACGACTAGACCCTGGTCGACACAGCCCTGTACAGTAGTAGGAAATAAACGGCCCCCCGTCCAGCACACTACATCAGTGTGGCCTTGTTAACCCGCCGCGGTGGCTCAGTGGCTAAGGCGTTGCTTTGCCGAGCACGAGGTCGCGGGTTCGATTCCCGGCCACGGCGGCCGCTTTTCTGATGGAGGCAAAAAGCAAAAACTGCCCGTGTGTACGAGATTTCGGACGCACGTTAAAGATCCCCAGGTGGTCAAAATTAATCCGGAGCCCTCCACTCACGGCGCGCCTCATCGCCTGCGTTGCGTCGGCGCGTTAAGCCCTACAACCAAACAATCAGTGTGGCCTTGTTAGATTTGTTGAACTGCTATCATTCCTCACGTCAAGTCTGCGCAGCTCTGAAAGGTTGCACATTAGCTGTACTGTAGTGATGTCTATTAAATGTGATTGCATTAAGCAGTGGGTTAACCCGGAGGGCCGACCTGAGCCGAGCTCCGTCGCCTCCGACATATGTTTGGTAGCGTGGTGTGAAGCGAGCGGCCAGCCGCTGTTGCAGCCGTGAAGAAGTCCAGAAGCCGTAGGCTAACATAACTGTTTACTTCATAATGAGAGATGAGCCGAAGCCAAAGAACAATTCCCCGATGGGCGAGGTTACACAGATGATAGTCTTGGGGGCGGCCGTTCTGTTCTTTAGAACTATAAGTACTACTTTGATTTAACAAAACTGTCTTACCTTTGTATCTGTCTTACCTTGTTTTCTTCGTCCATCTAGTTTGCGCCACGTTTTCTTCTTTCTTTAAATACTACTTTGAACTTATTTAAAGCATGGTTCACACTATCACAATTGCATTAGATTATTAGGTCTCCTGAACAGTTAGTGGATCTAAACTATCATTGCATAAAAATGCTAGTACATTTTTACACATACAAAGCACAGTTTTTCAGAGTTGCCAATGAAGCTATGCCCTGCTAAACACTACGTCGGCCCGTATTACTCTGAAGTGAGCTATCTGCTATTATTTCCAAAGCCGTTTCTCCCGAAAACCTATCTTGGCCAGATGACCGGGGTTAAATTGAAGTATGGAAGTCAGCATCGAGTGACTATTAAATGGGGAATAGACAGAATAACTCCTGCTCTGGAAAATCGGCGTCGGGTTTTATTTTGTTTGTTTTCAAAAAGGCTGCCCTCTTACTATCACAATTGCATTACATTATTGGGTCTTCCGAACAGTTATTGGATCCAAACTATCATTGCATAAAAATGCTAGTAGACTTTTACACATACAATTAAAGCACGCTTTTTAAGAGTTAAAGTCGATACCGTAACTTGTACACCTGTTAGAAATTGCCTTCAATGATGTACCCCTGGAAACTTTTTGTGGACAACCTTTTTCAAAGAAATTCTTTGTTTACCGGCGGTTCCTTTAGACATAATGACCCCATCTGCTTACCATTGGACCCATACTTTGCTATCAGTGACTGCTATCAAATTGGTGGCATAAATAACATTAGGTGATTGAGGGCAGTTTATTTACGTCACTTTAAAAAGACCAGCTGGATTAATTTCTGCAACACATCACAAGTGACGTCTCGGAGTAGTTCGTCACACCAGCAAGATGACTCTGAGCTAAACTTGTGTGACAACACCGACACAAAGATCCCGGCATTCTGCTTTGTGCAATCCACATCCTTTGACCTTGTGGCATCATTTTTAATATTCAAGATTAACTTGCCTAACAGTTCACACCACAGCAGTTAGCTGCCAGCAAATGAACTCTTGAATTGATCCATTAACTAATGTTATCAGCCATGTTGACTGTTCATACTCTCCTTGCACACTGTTGATGTCTACACAGCGGTGACAGTTCATTGTACTGTAAAAGTGTACAAAAACTTGCATGACATTCTTGGGATGTTTGAGAAGGATAATTGACGGTTTAGTCTAAACCTAAACTGACACATAAACGAGGCTGTAAATAATTATTGCGCTGCTACCGACCGTCTCATGCCATTCTATGATTAGTGGATAGCAGCGAAAAATACTTTACACAAAAGTTTCGTGTCAGTACTCCTCTAAGAGGTTGCGGCGGGCCTCCCAATGTGGAGAAGCCGGACGTCGATGCACGGAGTGGTAATGCTCCACCACAAAGAAAGCAGCCTCGTTAAGCCTAGTTCTCTCCTCCTCTCTCTTGTACCCTTTGAAGTTTGTTGGGAGAAGTTTACACCGTGTGCGACTTGAGCACTGAAACTACACACCATTGCAGAGGCGCGCACGGTCAAGGGGGGACATGGTTTTTAAAACTATTTCTTTTAATTTTTAAGCAAACTCTGTGAAACTTGTCAGCCTTGCTGCTTTCCCCCCACTGATTTCAAATGTGCCATTATTTTTTTAGTTGGTGAATTAGTTCCCGAGATAATTGGAGGTAATTAACCATTTTTCGAGGAACAATAGACAAAACAGTGTGGGTCTTAAAACTGTAATCTTTACATTTTCCAACACTATGAACCCCGGTGAGTGCAATAAAACAGTTTTTTTTATGCATCACTTTGAACTAAAATGGGCACTCAAAATGTTTCCTTTCCACTGGTGCACCAAGGTTTAATGAGCTGTAAAATTAGTCATATGCACCAGCATCTACAAGGGTTGTCTGTGGAGACTAGTTGGGTTCACTGCATTGCTGGTCATGCCGCGTCCACCAGTCCTCCGGCACACCTTAGAGTCCCCACTTCTGTCGTAGTTTGTGCAGTGTGGGTCACACAACACTTTCCATGTTTTTCAGGCGGATCCCCTGCCGTGTGTTATTTGGGCAGCTAGGTTACCGCAGTCTTACTAACAATATAGATGGTTAAAGTAACAGGTACACACTTTTAGTATGTACAGCTACAAGGGTTGCCAAACGTTCCTGTACATACGATTGCATTACGAATGTCACAGATGCAGCAAAAATGTCGCTGATGTGGCTATCCTCGTGAAAATTTCTAGCTTCTTGTGACAGACAGCACTGACACAATGATATGAATCAATGAGAAGCTATGCATGTGTTGGAGAGTTAGCAGGTCACACATCTGCCACAATGTGAATTCAAGAAAGTGTCCGCTAATGCACCCATCGTTCCAAGTTCATGAGTTTGCCAGCCTTCACAAAGAAACTGTGGTGCACACACTAGCCTCAAGTCTCGGCATACATGGTACTTTGTGGCAGCACCCCAAAACTCCACAGCTTTAGTAGAAGCACCAGAACATGGCCAATCTCCTGTAGTCATATCCGACACAAAACATTGACAAGCACGCATGTCTGGGCATTCTCAGCACAGACGTTAACACAAACCAGTCGCCTGTAGTAGGGACCGAACCATGGCCTTAGACTGCTAGCCACAGCTTGCTGATGTGGGCTGAATAGCATAACACGCCATGTGGAACTAATTAGGTGGAACTAATCAGAGTACCCCAGCGGTGCGAACGAAGTTCCGGAAGTTGGTAGTTGCCAAACGCAGCATTCCGGCCGTGGGCCGCGCTCATGTCGCATGCACAAGTTATGCAAAATCCGAAGTACTCGCCTTTTCGGGAAGGCAAAAGAACAGAAAAACTGCGAATACTTCTTCGCCTTCGACAAAGCCATGTTGTCAATGGAGCTATATAAAAAATAGCCCACAGGCTACACCATCGCCTCCTGTATTTTTTCAATGCCAAAACACATATGCCCGTTTCGGCCACGTCGTGCAAGGTGATGGGGGTCACCCAAGGTGGGACACGACCCCCGTTGGGTCCCCGACCATATCTGAATGCGAGAGCGGCTTGTGCCTGGTTTCCAAGGCAACCGGTGCTCGAGCCCGCCGAAGTAGCGACGCTCTGGCCAGCAACTAATAAAATTGCTGCAAGCGATGTTTTTGTCTACATGGCCGCTTTTCAACCACGCGTCGCACAGACATTAACCGGAAACGTGAATAACACACTGGGAAGCCTAGCAATTGGGAGAGAGTAGCAGGAGTGGAAGGAAAGGGCTTGGTTGGCTGCTCGGGGCTGATGCGTTCGGCACTGAAAAAATACAAGAGGCGGCGGCTACACGCTCACTGAACTCAAATGGCCTGGAACTCAAACGACCTCCATTGACTTCTCCTGGCTACTCAAATCATGATGGCAATACGATGTGCCGGTGCTGCTGGACGTTTATTTTTATTTTTTTTGCTGTGCAGGTTGTAGCAGTTTTTGGGGACATTTACTGACAGTTTCCGTGCAATCTGGAGCACAGGTAAAAAATCGGGAGTCTCCCGGACAAATCTGGAGAGTTGGCAGGTATGGATACTACACATCAAACCAGACGTAAAGGCGAAGGCAGCACAGCCACGGCCTGGCTGTTCCGGTGCGTGTTGTGCGCAAAGCAGCTTTGCTGCGCAGTTCCAGATGAAAGATGTTCCGATACCGAAGACGACAACGCCGAGGGCCTCGAGAAAGAATTTAGCGAGCTGTCAGCGTTCCCATGCGCCATTTCCGAATGACAGTGGCACTCAGGTTTGTAAGTGCTGACGAAGATGTGCAGGCTGTGGCGGACATCACCTATGCTGAAGAGGCATAGGTGATAGGACAACGTTCTGCAGTCGAGCTGGCATCAGTGTTCAGTATCGCCACTGTTGTGGCAGTGTGCAACGTTGGATTTCCTCATTTGGACGGTGTTAGTAATCTTGAAGACAGACCGGTGAATCTTGTAATGCAGAAGCAGCAGCAAGCGAACCTTTTAATGTTAAGTAAGTGCAGTGGTCGTTGCACTGTGGTTCAAATTTCCCACGCTGTGAGGCACAAATCGGTAAGCCACTGCTTGTCGAGACTGAAAAGCTCTGTGATGTGCGAAGTTTTCAAATAAGCTTCAGATGGGCATAATCTATATTTCGAATTATCGATATATCGAACTATTCTGTGGTTCTCTTGGAGTTCAATATATCCGTGTTCGAGTGAGGTACTACTGCACAATTCACATTAGGACAGGAGTCATAAAATCACGCATGCACTACAGGATATATGAATTCAGACGTCTGGTGCAAAGGAAAGTTTTTCTTTCTCATCAAGTCTTCACTTTCAGTTACTGATATACAGTTTAACAAAGTACACCAAGACGTGCAAATTTCGTTACACCGGGAACTTTAAAAACTGAGAAAGCATTCAGCGATTGGCAACTGTGTGGGTGGATCCAAATTGGTTCGATAAGACTTGGTTTCATAAAATCAAGGTTAAACTGCAGGACCTCAGTAAACAACTTAGCCATGATACAGCTACGATATTTTGTAGGTTACATTCTTTGGGACCTGTAGACTGCAATAAAATTAATACAGAAAATTGATTTTTTGGCAAATTTTCGGTCCTCAAGACCCCTGGAAGCAGCGCAGCTCCCCATCAGCCCTCGAATAACACCACCACCGAGGCAAATCTGAGTACATCATAGCTTTTATTACGTGCCTTAAAACAAAATGCCAAAGAAAGGTACAAACGATGAAAAGTGTGGCCCACAAAATCGAAACATGAGCATGCCGGGGCAACCACAACACTCGCAGGGTTTAAAAACTGCGTGCCCAAATAATCCGGCAGCATTGTACGTAGTAATAGTAGTAGTCGCAACAAAATAAAAACTCCTCTTGTACTACACCACTTCATTTGACACTGAACACATTCTGGAATTTCACGTTTAAAACACACAGCATACTTTAACTTCTGGAGACAAAAATTAACAAATTCATTAGCACCGGGCAAACGGTGTGGCGAGCACAGTTTAGTATTCACAAACAGGCCCCAAGAACTATGTTGATGATCCGTCCTCAATGCTAGTTTCTCAGCTTGGATAAACGCCGCTTTTGCCTTCACCGGCAGGCAAAGAATACTAAAAATAAACGGAAAATAAAAGGACAAAAGTTCACGATTGTGATAAGATTCTGTTGTTTTCCACGCTCTCTCTCTCAAAGAAAAGTCGACTTTTAAAAAGTGCCCAAATATTTACAGCTACAGTGTGACAAAGTTGAAACCCCCCCGAGAACATTTGTTAGAAGCACACGGCAAGTAGTCACAGACGTCCAGATGCACGCCACAAGGATTGCGTTCTCGTACATGGAATCTGCAGGCCCGCAAGCGGCTAGCCTAGTAGTAGTCTGACGACTGGTTGCGGTAGAAGACGCGCTGACCTCCGGTTCCGGTTACAGCCCTGGAAACAGGAAGGTAAAAGTTGAGGGGGGACACTGCTCTTAAAACGGCTCCTTTTATTTTAACACGAACGTGTTTTATTCCGGGGTACACAAACATTTGAGCGACGCCATATCCGTCACGGAAGTGACGCCAGTGCAACGAAGCAAGCGGCCTGTAAAGGGTGCACCCCTGCACATAGGGTCTTCTTGCGGGGAAGCAACTTTTAGAACCAAAGGGTACGTTATACTTGGCGTTGTTCGTTTCGGGTTTTATATTTTAACACGAAAGTGTTTTATCCCAAGATACACCAAGATTTCACTGACGTCATGTCCGTCACGGAAATGACGCCAGTACACCTTTGCCGAAGCGACCCGCCAGCAGGACGCCGCTCGCCAAGCACACCCACAAAACAGCCGCCGACCCACACATCATGCTCAGCTGCAGACTTCGCTGCACATTTCACTTTCGTGTTTTACCGATTCCTATGACAAAGGAATCAACCACAATTTTTTTTAAGTAAACTGTGAAACTTGCTAGTCTTGGTGCTTTTTTCCCACTGATTTCGAATATGCCATTATTTTTTGAGTCAGTCAATTAGTTTCCAAGATAATTAGAGATAATTAGCCATTTTTGGAGGAACAATAAATAGACAAGACAGTGTTAGTCATAATACAGTAATCTTTATATTTCCCAATACTATGAGCCCTGGTGAATGCAATAAGATAATCGGTTTTTTGATGCACCGCTTGGAACTAATTTTACAGCTTATTAAATTTTGGTGGCACCAGTGGCAAAGAACCATTTTGAATGCCCATTTCAAACCCCAAAGTTTAATGAGTTGTAAAATTCAAGCAGTGCATCAAAAAACTGATTCTCTTTGCACTCACCAGGGTTTGCAGTATTCGAAAATATAAAATTTTCAATTTTATGACCAACACTGTTTTGTCTAATGTTTGACCAAAAATGGCTAATTATCTCTAATTATCTTGGGAACTAATAGACTGACTCAAAAAATAACAGCATATGAAAAGCAGCGTGACTGAAAGTTTCACAAAATTTACTTCAAAATTAAAAAGAAATTGTTCTATGAGCCATGTCCCCACTTAAAAAAAGAAAGCTGACAACACTAGGTTTTTTATAGCCAGCCGACCAGCATGGTGGCTAGGTGGAGGCACATGCAAACACTACACTTGACACTTGGCTATTCTCCACAAAATGACTCCCTCGCTAGAATCATCCTGACAACACTTTTAATGCACACTTCGCTCGAATAAGCTATATAATTAGGAAAAAAGGAATGGCCATGCGACCCACTAGCTCATTTCCCACAACAGAACCTATGATGTCATGTGTGCCCAGCTGTGCCGTTGGCCGAGGCCAGCAAAAGTAAGCGCAAATTAGGCACGGCTTATAAGCTTGCCGAACAAGCTATTTGTGCTTAAATGAGATGAATATTCATTTTACAGGCGTAAGTATGGCGGGGTAAACAGTGGAACTTACAAAAATACACATAAACGTAGAAGTAGCGATGCGCACCGCTGTTGGTACTGGGCGCACTATGCTTGTTTTAGCTGATACAGCAGTCCGCCGCTTTGTCTTACACGACACTGGCCGATTGGCGTAAGCGACGTCTTACGCCAATGTCTTACGTAACCCTGTTTGTCGAGCATGCCCCATATTTCACAAAACGATTACTTTCTACAGAAACAAGAACAAGCCAGTTGTAAATACAGTCGAATCCCGCTACAACGAAATTGACGGGACGTGCGAAAATTTCGTTGAAGCGAAAATTCGTTGATGCGAAATCTGCCCCAACACACCACGGAAAGGCCAGAAAAATAGCCCCGTGCGTTTCCGCAACATTGGCAGCATAATACAATTTTAGAAAAAGGAGTGACGCGCAATAACTCATGTTTATTCGGATAACAAACATACCAATGTTTATCTGTTTTTTCACCACCCAAAGAACGCGTTACGGAGGGGGGAGGGGGGTGAAGAATGCACCAAAAGCGTGTCACAACAAGGCGTGCCCCCCCAGCTGTTACTTGCAGATAGCTGCTAGGCCGTTGGGGAAACCCCCCTCTCGCTTGTGGCAGGAGCAGTGCCGTTATCTTTTCCTCTGACAGGGCAAAGGCAGCTACTGACCTTGGCAGGCAAGACGCGCGCGCTTGCAAATTTTAAAATGACCGCGCGCTCGCGACTAAGATAGGATGACTAGGCTTCAAGACCAAACGCGCAAACATTGATTTTCGCTCTTGGCTATGAAGAATGGGAGAAGGAAAACGGCAAGGACAGCTGCTCACAACGCATAAATGACGGCACCGCACCAGCAGCGGAGCACATTCATGCAATTTCAACTGGATACGGATTGGCTGTAGCTCTGGGGCTCCGCCTTGGTAAAACCATAGCCTTGGCGAAGCGGGCCTGCGCCTCGTGTAAAGACGGCCAGCCACATCGTTATCACCATCAAGCAATGGCGTGAGCCTACGAGTTATTTTTGTTTTGTTTTGGGTGGCGGTGTGGTCGCAACGCGCATTTTCGGTGAAACTAAGCGTCCTGAATGTATAAAAAGTTACAGATAGCTGGTGCTATGCTTATTTTATTGTCAAATAATTGTTCAAACCCAGCCCAAATCATCGAAAATTTCGTTGAAGCGAAAGCAAGCCTGACAAATGGTTCGTTGTGGCGAGGACTTTGTTGCATTGACTTCTATGGCTAGCTGACAGGGAATTGGAAATATTTCATTGAAGCGGAAATTTCGTTGGAGCGGCGTTCGTTTGTAGCGGGGTTCGACTGTACGGCCAAAAATAAAGCAACGGCGGCAACGGTCCGTGCCGTCTGGGAGACCTGACGTCAAGCAAGGCTTCAGAGCCGAATGACGCAGTGGAAGTTCGTTTGAATACGTGCACGACTTAATTGCTGACATTCCGAAAACACACAATTTGGCGGGAGAATAAAAATTTAACGAAAAATTGCTGAGTGAATACAGCATCATTTTACTGCCAGGCAAGCACTGGGGCACTATAAAAACACGAAATCTTCCGAATGCAACAAACTTGTATCTTGTCTGCATGGCCCCCTTAAAGTGCCATTCATTTTCAGCGTCCGCAGAACCCAGGCCCACTCCCATGGGCAATCAAACTGCCCCTATCCTGCAAAACCCATATCCGCTAAAATATGCCCCCTGCCCGCCCTCCAGTTGTCCATCTTTTGCGACGCAGTCTGGATCCCCCAATCCACCACGCTTGCTTTTTTATAACCCCTCACACGGGCACTTTCAATCGCGATCGAGTTTTCGAGCGCGCTCGACGCGACTGCCGCGCTACACGGCCCGTTTCAATCGCGATCGAAAAGTTGCACCGGATGCACTCGTGTAACTAGATGGCGCTAACATTGCACTTGCGGCCGGCTCGGGTAACTTCGCAGGTCGTAGGTATACGTAACTATGTAAATGTTACCTCACGCTTATTTGGGTCAAGTTATTTGACACAGTTTGTGGCGTTAGTTGAAGTTTTCACCTTCTGTGTCATTACTGAGCGGGGATGAGAGTACCCGCTTTCGTTCGATCGCGCTTGAGAAAACCCGGATTGAGTTCGAGCGGGATCGAGCTCGATCGCGATTGAAACTGCCGTGTAGCATGCGCCCGATCCGGATTGAGCTCGATCCGGATCGACTCAATCGCGATTGAAAGTGCCCGTGTGACAGGGGTATTAAGTGCGCCTCCGTCGCCCACCCTCGCTTCCTTCCTGGGCCAGCGCTTTTCCCTCGAGGCCTCGCCAAGCGTACCTGCGGGGGTTGGCGACTCCGACACGGATGGGCTTGGATCCAACCAGGAGGGAGTGCTGCATGTCCACCAGGGCCTCCTGGTACTCCGACTCGTCCGAGAAGCGCACGAAGCCAAAGCCCTTGCTCAAGCCGGTCGGGTCCAGCACCACTGCGATCGTCAATGATGCAGGCATTCAGCACCCCAGAGCCACGGGCAACCACAGCACGAGGGCAGTTGCGGATAAGCGAGTCGTGCCCCAACACTAGAAGCGGCATTAAATAAGGCCAACTGCACTCAAATGTCACCTCGACCAAATTCATTTTTTACTCTGCCGTGGTCGCAGAGTAAAATGAGCTGGAAAACTAGTTCGAAGCGATGCATAAAAAAAAAATGATTGTCTTATTGCACTCACCGGGGTTCATAGTGTTGGAAAATGTAAAGATTACAGTTTTATGATCAACACAGCCTTGTCTATTGTTCCTCCAAAAATGGTTAATTACCTTTAATTATCTCGGGAACTAATTGACCAACTAAAAATATAATGCCACATTTGAAAGCAGTGAGACTGACAGTCCCCCCTTAAAGCCGCACAATATTCCTCACAGCACTGCCAAATTGTATAGAGGCCGCGTAAGCGTGGCCTAAAAAAAGAGAGAGAGAGAGAGAGAGAGAGAGAGAGAGAGAGAGAGCAGCACCCAAAGAATGTCTTTCGGCATGTCGCTTTTAGCATTCTCTCCTTGCATTGACCTCGCGCAATCTGGCACACAACCTCGGGCATTCTCGCCGCAATAAAATGGACGGTCAGCACGGCAACAGATAAACTGGCTAAACAGCTACTCTGCCGACCACAGCAGTGAAACCACTGAACATCAATGGCAAAATTAACTGATCACACCGCCAGCACAACGGCCGCTTTTGAGCTGTGGCCGTCGCACCTTTGTTGCCACAGTGATGCGAAATTCAGGACGGCCATTTTCAGTGCGGCCCCGCCAGAGAAAAAAATCACCTTTTGGAATTTAGTTTTGTTCCACGAACATTTTTTTTTGCACATGAGGCAAAGCGAAATCTCGACCCCCCCCCCCAATATTATATTATAAGAGGCAGCAATATTATAAGAGGCAGAGCGAAAACAGGAGGGCGATGGCCAGAGCCATCAAACAATACCAAGGCGGCTACACACAGATACGGCGGCACTTATAAAATAAGCTTTTCTTTTTTTTCACTCGCCAACTCGTGCAAATAGTTTGCTACCGCAGCTGGTACAGTCAAATCCCAGCACAACGAAATGTGCAGGGGCTCCCGAAAAAATTAAAGGGGCCCTGAAAGGCATTTTGAGCACACTAAATGAAGTAGCGCAATCGTTAGATTGGGTCGTCAAGGTCATCTGGGCCAAGTATTACTCTTTTACGCGCAGCGGAAAGCTCACACTTTTGTTGCAAAGTTTGTCGCTTTTTCTCACCCTTTCCTTCGTGTTTTTGGGCGCCGCCATCTTCACATGTCTACATCATCGATTCCCCGATGTTCGTCATGAGCTAGACATCCTGCTATTGGGCGGCTTTTTCACGCACTTCCGGCAAAGAGATGAGTCGTCTGCTCAGCGCCGACTCGCCGGCTGATCTGCCAGCGTAGTGCCGGAGTGCTTGGACATTTTACGACAAACGAAACAAGTGTAAACAAACGCTTAAACGTTCGTATTGAATGCAAACGGCCATAACACGACATGGATATTCTCTTACCTGAGTACGTTCCATAAAGAAAGCGTTGAAGCCCCGTGGCACTTCTTTCGTGCAATCGCAGAGAACGCCCTGAGCCGAATGCCAGGTTTGACGGATACATTTTTTTCCACTTCAAACAATCAGAGATGCGTTTCGAACGAACACAACGTCACAACATGCGTTGCAAATCTGAACCGCGATTGACAGACGATGGGTTGCATCCTCCTGCCAGTCGTAAATTCGGCACTCACCTCGCGCGCGGTTTGGGGACGAACAGCAAGTCACTTAACTCTGGCGCGCAAGCCGAGATGGCTTTTAGCCACGCACACTGCACATACCCCATGCGAGGTTGAGTCGTACGTCGATCGAGAAAGATAATCCAGGCCATGGGAAGCACTATCCACCCGCAGAAGCACAACGTCGCATTTCATCGCGAAAAAAAGGCGTCCACAACACACACACCATCGCCTCCTGTAATGCCAAACGCATCTCGCACTTCCAAATGAGAGTGAGTAGTATGCCTGCAGTGCCCATATGCCGCGAGGTGGGGCCCCAAGCGGACCGGGCCAACTGAACCGCATCACTGCAACTTACCGTGACCTTGGGCGGTTGTGCCTTGTTGCCAAGGCAACCGATGTTTGAGATCGTCAAAGAAAGGCGCTCGCTCCAGCGCTAGAAAGCTCAGAGCCGCGCCGGAGCATGTTTAGCCAACGTCGCCGCTCACACCACGCGTCGCCCCAAGCTGAACTGGTCACATGATTGAAGCGTTTTGTGCACGGGTTCTGTATCGGCTTAAAATGTCTTTTTCACATGGCGCCGGCAGGTTAACCACCACCGCCGCAAAATAAGACCCGGCACCAGCGGGGCCACATCTGATACGGCGCTTTTTGGATAAACAGTGCGCGGTGCATGAAAGGGACCGAGCGCAAGATCCTCCCCAGCGGCTGCGAGTTCGCCGCCGATTAAAAGTCACGTGCTGCACTGCAGCAACGAACACCGCGAAAGGGCAAGGCCAGGCCACCGCACACATGCGGCCAGATTTTTCGTTCGCTTATCCATCCTTGAGCGGAGTGCGGAATTCATGGTGTCAACAAAACTTGCCCGTAGCAGACGGCAGTGGAGGAGCGTAATGCGGAAGTACGTCACCGCTGAAGAGCGCAGCATCATGGGGAGGGAGTGCTCGCGCGCCGTCAACAGTTGAAAAGAGGAGGAAACGCGGCGCGACGATAATGCGCGGTTTTTGATTTACGATTTCTCAGCTAATACTCATCGCTTTAACAAAATTCTTGCGGGAGGAGATTGCTAATACATTGCTTTATTTGGTTACATGTAGATCCATGCATCGGCGGAAGGTATTTCAGGGCCCCTTTAATGAAGACCAGGGGCTGCATCCCTCACAACTGAAGTTTTTTCCCTAAAAACATGCACTTTGTGCGAAAATCTTTTAAATAGGTGAGGGAGGGAGAGAGGCAAAGCAGTGTAAGTAAATAAAAGACTTGAGCAAACGGGGGCGATTGCTATCCGCACGTATTTTTCCATCAGGCAGGCTGCTGACCTCTGCGCCTTGCAGATAACATGCCCGCACCTATTGGAAAGGTAATTACTCCTTGCGTACCTTTTTATATTATCATGTTTCCCCCAGTGTTGCTATGGGATACTGTGTAGCTGGTGTCTTTGTTCTCGAAAAAGAAAGATAACCCCTGGGAACATTTTTTTTTGTCTTGGTGCTTGCGTTGCTGTAGGACCGGCAATCTTCAGCCTTGTGTGTGCTTCAATTCAGCAATTACAGTAATCCCTTCACACAGGCTGTTTGTTATTCTACTGACAGATGTACCATTCATTGACACTCACTGATCAGTTGTATGAATTTAGCTCAATGACTGGCAGCCTGCTATCAGCCGCACAACAACTGTGTCAGCACAGCCAGACCATTCCATGGTTCTCGCAATAACCTACGGAACTTCAACATTTCACTTAACGGCGCTGCGCTCTTACACGTCGAAATGCTCTGGCACAAACCCCTGAAAACATTGCTACAGAGTAGTGAGGTTCGACACCAGAGCTGAAATACAGCTTTTCTCATTATAACTTTGCTCCAATTGGATAGCGAGTGCAATCCTTTTCGAACCGACCTCAGCTACATCATCACCGTAACCATACAATGGCGCACAGTCGTTGCAGAGATGTCCTCTGGGGGCTGTCTAACAAAAAAAAAAAGATGAACGATATCGCAACATTAAGCATGTGTTTGCGGTGCTACGAACACACAGCTTCGAAAGTTTTAGATTCCCAGCATACAGAAAATTATCAATTTTTTTTAGGAAATTCACTGCAGCAAAATAGTCCAGAGAAAGTTGTTCACTGATGAAGAAACCTTTGCGCATTAGCGCCTATGGGCAACTCGTAGGGAATTGGAAACTTTTGCTGTTGCGGGATTTCATTGCATAGTCATCTCTAAGCTACTTTGCGATAGTTCCCGAGAAGACTTTAACCATACAGAATACCCAGCGCGGTGGCTCAGTGGCTAAGGCGTTGTGCTGCTGCGCACAAGGACGCGGGTTTGATTCCCGGCCGTGGAGGCTGTCTTTCTGATGGAGGCGAAAAGCGAAAACACCTGTGTGTTCGCAGTTTTGGCGAACATCAGAGACCCCCAGGTGGTCAAAATTAATCCGGAGCCTCCCTCCACTACGGCGCGCCTAATCGCCTGTGTAGCGTCGACGCGTTAAACCCCACAATTCAAGAACACACAGAATGTAAATGTGCAAGGTTAAAATATAACACGCAGAAAAAAAGCCTCGGTCGAAATATTGCCGCGAACCATGCATTGGGTTTGTTTGTTGGTTTGTTTATGTTTTGTTTTCACTGCCCGGCCGCACCCGGCTGTGTTATCCGTCTCCCAAGCGAAGCGCGCGTTCCATTCTCTATTTTTATGCCGCACGGGTTATCCCATTCTGATACGGAGAGCGTTTCGCCCTAACGTCACTAGCCTAGAAAAATCTTCTTTGATCTACAATGTTCTGGATGTAAATCGACGGTTCGAGAAACACTCGCGCCGAAAGATAAAAGCCTGCATAGCAGACGCCGCGGCATTCGATTCACTGACGCTCGCCTGTGCACGTCAGTTTGTTGAGTTCTTTGATTTGATTGCATTGTGAGTAGGGTTTACAGCTCCCCCTCACCCAACCGCCCCGGCGAAAAACCGCGCCTTTACTGCCAGGCGCGCCCGGATAAGGTTTGCCCCTTTGCTCAGCTTTTCTGCGCAGAAATCACGCACACACAGGCGCCTTTGGCTGCCCGGCCCTCCTCAGAGAAGGCCGGTACAGCGGGTGGCCCGGGAATCGAACCCGCGGGGCTCGTGCCCGCAACAGGGCAACGGCTGCCACGAGCACGCGGCTAGTGTTGAGTTCTGCTTCGCCGCCTGTGTATTCTTTGAGTTGTTAGGCGAGCACAAGTTCGCTCCAATAAACTTGTTTTCCTTCAAGACAACTGCGTCGTCTTTGGCTTCGTGACAGTATGAAATTGCCGTCCTGCCCTCATTCAGCTTCCCCCTCAGCCCAACCAAAGTTCTCCAGTGTCGAAATACTAACAGCTGCCTTTACTGCAACCAGGCGCGCCACTAAGGCACTCAAGGTTTGCCCTTAGCTCAGCCTTCCCGCAGAGTAATGAGCACAGCACAGCCGCATCAAGGCGCACCTTTGGCAGCCCGGACCGACGGGTAGCGCTGAGAGAAGGCCTGGTACAGCAGGGTGTCGTCCACGTCCGACGACAGGTCGCCCACGAACATGGAGAACTCGTCCGACCTGCATCGCACACGCAACACAGGGAGAACGGCTCGACACGAGCTACGACAGAGCACCACAACGCAGCACTGTCGAAGACTAAAGAAAGGAAAGACAAGCCGCCAACACATGGTGCGCCTATCACAGCTCTTCTGTCTTGCTAGGTGGGAACTGATGCGCACGGTCTGCACTGCCCTGCTGCTTAAGGGGGAACACTGCTCTTAAAACAGCTTCCTTTAATTGTGAAGTAAACTTTGAAACTTGCCAGTCTTGCTGCTTTTTTTTTTACTCATTTCAAATATGGCATTATTTTTTCTGTTGGTCAAGTAGCTCCCAAGATAATTAGAGATAATTATCCATTTTTTGGCCAAACAATAGACAAAACAGTGTTGGTCATAAATCTGTAATCTTAATGTTTTCCAATGCTATGAACCCTGGGGATGCAATTATCGAAGCAGCTTTTTGATGCACCGCTTGAAACTAATTTTACAGCTCATTAAACTTCGGTGCTTGAAATGGGCACTCAAAATGGTTCCTTGCCACTGGTGACATCAACGTTTAATGAGCTGTAAAATTAGTTCAAGCAATGCATATAATATCAAAAAAAAAAAACGCTATTGCATTCACCAGGGTTCATAGCATTGGCAAATATTAAGATTTATGACCAACACTGTTTTGTCTATTTTTGACTGAAAATGGCTAATTATCTCAATTTTGGGAACTAATTGACTGACTAACAAAAGTAATGGCATATTTGAAATCAGCGGGGGAAAAGCAGCAAGAGTGGCAAGTTTCACACAGTTTACTTGAAAATTAAAAGAAGTTGTTTTAAGACCAGTGTCCCCTCTTAAGGGGGGACACTGGTCTTGAGGGACAGAAGATTTGCCAGAAAGTCAATTTTTTGTATTAATTTTATTTGCAGTCTACAGGTCGCGAATAATGTACCTGCAAAATATCATAGCTGTATTAAAAGTATTCACAAAGCTATCACCCTTTGAAGTAGCCTAAATGACATTTTTGCCTACGTTTCCAAACTTCATGGCCTGTTTTCTGAGAAAAATTTTTTTTCCCACGAGGTCAGCTGTCGGTACAATATCTTGGGATATACTGGTTCGATTTCTTACCAGTTTTGCTGCATTCGAAAGCTTATGAACTGAACCGCGCCATAAAATCACAAAAGTATAGAATTTATTTTTCCTGGCACAAGATTTTATGCAGTTAGTTTTACAAAAACATTGGAAATTGATGACCTGACATTTATGAAGTTTACAGCGATTGCAGAAACAACGATAAAATTACTGCTGTGGTATAGTTGCACTCCCTGGTCTTTCCAGAGCACAAAGGGATAAAAGCTATTCGAGTATTGCATACGTAGATAATGAAAAAACTGTCCGAAAGGGAGTGGCAGAACATGTTGCACAACTCTGAACTTACACCCCATAGATGAAAACAGACTGCATATTTGTGCTCAGGATGTTAAAATACACGTGCTGTGCAAATCTCAAGCACACAAGTTAAAAAAAAAAAAAATGTCCTCAAGAACAGTGTCCCCCCTTAAAGGAAGCCTTCAGGACGACAGATACAAAATGGAGAGAGAGAAGCGGCATGTCCCCCTCAGCAGCATTAAGCTCTTTATCATCCACTGCTTGCTCAAATGTGCGAAAAAAAAAAAAAAAAGGGGGACACTGGAATGAGTTGTAATCATTGCCCAATTACCGCTTGAACGATACAAAGACTGACCTGAAAGGAAACGTACACTTGATGTAAAGACTATGTCTCTGTGTTAGTCCTCGGTGCAATCCTTCAAATGATGTACAACCAACCAGCCCCACACCAAGCATTACGGAAGACCAAAGTTTATTTTTTGGCTCATTTACACGACACTTTTAATCGAGACATGTGCAAACCAAACGTGCAATTTCTTTCACACCACCTGTTTGCTGACCGGCCACGACGACACACTGCTAAGATGGCAGGGCTAACCGCAGTGAATCGTTGGCATGTTAAAAAATGCTCAAACTGTACATAAACAAACTGAAAAGTCAATAGTTACCCATGACATGAGGTCAAACACAATATTCTGAACCTATCATAGCACGAAAACAAATTAGGGGCCACTTAGATGATTCGTCACTGAATGCCGGTGCGGCTGCCACGAGTGGCGTTCCCTCTGAGCTGCCATATACAGACGAACTGAGGCTCCGGAGTAAGCGACAGGTAGCCTGGTAAAAGGCAGAAGGCAGCCACTGAACTTACGAGGACCCGTACTGGGAGCGGTCCGCCACTGGAGTAGCCGCCTCCCTGCTGCTGGTAGCCACCTCCGCCACCACCACCGCCGCCGTTACTCGTGCTGTTGTTGGCGTGGTTCAGCCGGAACATCTTTGGCTGCACACGACAACCACTCCCCAGTCAGCCCAGCGCACACTCCACCCTTTCATCAGTTCCCACGGAGCACCGGCGCTTTTAACAAGGAACGAAAACAATCAACCGATTGATTGATTCTGGGGTTTAATGCGCCGACACTACACAGGCGATGAGGCGCGCCATAGTGAAGGGCTTTGGATTAATTTTAACCACCCGGGGATCTGTAACGTGCGCTGAAATCTCGAACACACGGGCGTTTTTGCTTTTCCGCCTCCACCACAAAAGCGGCCGCTACGGCCGGGAATCGAACCCACTTCCTTGTGCTCAGCAACGCAACGCCTTAGCCACTGAGCCACCGCAGCGGGCAAGGCGCAATCGAATAGACGTTTGTCGGCTTCGCAACGAGAGGGACCAAGCGATTGGCAACCGAACCCACATCCGGAAACGATCAATCAATCATACACTCACTGCGCCAGATTGTATTCATGTGCGATTACTACAACAAATGTAGTGAAGACAACCCTGCTGCGACGACGTTCTGGCGTGACGCCAAGGATTTACGATCCATGGGTACAATTCAAGATGCGTTCAAATACAAACGGAGCCCATGGTAACTTTCAGTACGTACTGTGCATCCTGGCGATGGCCCCAACGTGCGCAATAAAAATAAGTTACGATAGTTTACGTGCAACCTTGATATGTAAAGGACCATCGTTGGGCACATGACCATTTCGATTTGGGCCACCATCGCCCTCAGTGCCCGTTCACGCTGCCATTCCAATACCCCTGAAACACGGGCGTTGGAACCAAATGTCAGTTGACTCAAATGCCGCCTTTGAGCTGCTACATGAATTTTTCAAAGGCATATGGCTGAAATGCCATTTGAGCCGAAGGAGCACCATCCACAACCTTTGAGGTTTTTATTAAGGCCTTTGAAAAAACATGAACACTCGTACTCTTGGGCAGAGTATCTGTGTGCCATTTTTACAAAAATAATTATTTAGAAGTAAAACATTTTAAAGAGCACACTCGTCACAGCTTTTTCACTAGTTTATCTTCTATACGACTATGATTACAAGGCAACCTGGTACTCCCAACACTGGCGATGCGAAACGAGAGAGAGAAAAAAAAAAGGATTTGGGGTAGGATATAGAAGAGAATTATCCTGGAGGTAGAAAACGGGAAGCACCTGCGAGGGTGGGGGGTGAGCGTACACAAGACAAAAGGTCGAGATTCGGAGGAAGCATTCTGATACGAGAACTGCTCATTTAAAATGTTGCATTTGGCACTAAGCCCTCACTCAGGCTGAGGGAGCAATCCCACTCACAGTGCAATCGTGTGCATTCGTTGCGAAATGTCCCACTTCAGGTCGTTCATTGGTGCATTTTGCCGACGAATTTTTTTTCAAGCGCAAAACTCGGATGTAAAGCTCTTGGCACTCGTACAGAAAGTTCAGCCGCACAAGTGACACTGCACGCAATGATGACAGCAGTTTGATGTCCACGCCGGGTTCGCAATTGGAAAAAACGCGCTCCATAGAGCCGTGGTTCCCGGAAAACCCAGGGCCACTTTGCATAAAATTTTAGCGCAGCGGGCACATTCCCAGTTGACATCTCTCCAATGACTTGTACCAATCTCTCAGAAACCGGAATACCTGAAGAGATACCCAAAGAAGTTCAATCTTCTAGTTTCTTTTCAATGTTTTGCTTGACAGTAGTCCACTGGTGAAATAATGCTTCTCGGAGGTCGTCTTCAGCGAGAAACTTAAAAGCGTCCTTGGGTAAGAACATATCTAAATTTTACTTTGTTGGTAAATATTTATGTGAAGTACATAAGGTTGTATTTGTAAAAATATACTTGTTGCGAGTCGGCACACTTTTGGTTTGATCAACTTGCTCGGTGGCAATTTTAAAACTACCGTATTTCGTTGATTGCAACGAGAGTTTCTTTCCTAAATTTGGCTACCTGAAATGCAGCAGCGGCTAAAATCAAAATGCTTACATCCTGGACGATGGTCTTTACGCACCATGGTTGGCCATGAACACTCGTAACTTATTTCTACAGCTCACATGGGGCCTGTTGCCAGCATGCGCAGCATACACTGAAAGCCACGCACTCCGTTAATTGTGTATATAGGTAGTACAAAGACCACAAAAAAAAAAAAAAAAAAATAGAGGTGATGTAACAGCAGCTCTTTTGTCACAAGTCATTGTCCAAACCATTCTTGAAAATTAAGAGACATCACACCTTTTCCTTAGCACCCCCTCACAAATGATCGTCAACAAATGGGCGAAAAACATCCCGCACGAACGTTACAATGCCAACGCAAGAAGCCACAGCTTTGTGAAGGTGCATTCAGAGGAGCTCGGCATGTACGTACCTGCATGGCATTTGGTATGGGCTTCCCATTGCACCGGAGCAGTGCCCGTTCCGCCGTCTCTTCGTCACCGAAGTCCAGGAAGCCATAGCCACGTGGCAACCTGCTCCGACAACAAAACACAAACGTTCCGACAACACAAAAGTGGCAGAACTGCAGCACTTCGCCCCTGCTGGGCGCACCAACGTCTGCAAATCCCACCGCCCTTCTGTCAAACTCCAGGGAGCGCAGTCCACAGAGCAACAAAGCCCCAAGGCATGCCAGAGCTGCCTCTCCAAGTGAGACTAGTGAAACCTAATAAAATTTTGGTGCATGCTTGCGATATTCATGCTTTAAACCATGGCTGCCTCTCCTAAATGCTATAAGCTGCTAGCCAGCCCCTAAAGCGGTATCGTGGTGAAATTGCCTGTGCCCTCATCCGACTAGCAATTACACATTTATCATATAATTGCCTCAAGCCTCATGTTTGAGGATAATTTTTAAGCACAATGCATCTTTCTTAAACTTCCCAAACTTCGCAGCAATATTTCAGTGGTCTCCTGAAATAGGTGTGATTGAAAATTACGGCCTATAAGTTATTACACCGTGGTTATTACGCCAGGTGCACATTTGCGCACGCTGCCTTTAGAGCATTAAGCCTGAAGTCGCTAATACCCGTGCCACATGTGCACGAAAAATGACATTAAGTGCTCAACGCCTTAAGTTCTAATGCCATTAATTCGCTGCTACGTGCAGAAATCTAATGCCGTTCGCTCTAATGTCATTTCTGGTTTAAGAAGTTCCGCACAACTCATTCGCCTTCACGAACGCCTTATATCTGCCTACTCTCGAACGCGATGAGCACAGAATGAAACCAACGAAACTCAGCAACAGAGTGTTGACGTGGAAACGTAGCTGAACTTCGAAGTAAGACGATTTTTTGCGCACTCTTGGTGGCAAAGTTCTGAAGAAGACAAAGTTCACTAAAACAGCGGCAAAAGGCAAAACATAGTGTCACTCGTCGTTCTGAATTTTTTGGATTTAGGCTACCGCTAGCAGGTGATGACAGCTGCTGAAGCCACTTTTAGAAAAGGCTCACACTATCTATTAGAAAGCACTTTCTCATAATGTTTACCTTCCCCCCCAAAAATTTTTAACCCCCTTGCAAGACATTTCCCTTTAAGTTAAAAACTTCTAAAACATGAGTGCATTTCTCTTTTTGGTCATTACCACATCATGCCCAGCACATTAAATGCCTTTGCAATTTCCCATGTAGCACTGCCCGCCCAAATAATGTCATTAGGTATCTTAAGGCCTTAAACACTCATTTTTTGTGTCCGTGTGGCATGGGTATAAAAGGCAGCATGCAAAAAAAAAAAATCAAAATGGTCGAGCAACTAATATGTGTAGAAAAAAAAAAACAAGTAATTTGCAATAACAAGCACAACTACACAAAAAAAAGTTACTCCTTCCCATAGAGCTTTCCGTTAATGTAAAGCCTTGTCAATTGCGAGCCAATGTGCTTTTTTTTTCTTCTGCTTTGTCTCAAAATGCACTGGGCAGGGGGCGCAAGCATCACCGTATCCTTACCTGTGGCGCCCTCGGGGTTGAGCCCCAGAAACTAATCGCCTGCCCGGATAGTCCCCAAATTTGTGGCTCGGTTGAGTTTTTGACACCTTACTGGCAGAAACTACCCAATCCTGCAAGGGAAAAACGGGCAACGACCCACTTAGTCGAGCTTCCACCAGCCCTCCTGCAAAGGGTGCACTCTGGTTTCACAGCCACTCTACAAGTAAGCCCACCAAGCAGCAATATGCACAGCTTCTAAAGCAACCTAGCAAACCAAAACGGCAGCAACTGTTACTGGAAGATCTAAAACGAAATTGTTTACACAATCACCAAAAACACATTGGGGTGGAGAAGACATGCAACTGCCCGAAACCAATTCCAAGACAGACATCATGCAGGAAAAAATTCCCATGCATCTCCCTCACTTTAAAAAAAAATTAGTTTTTGCCCCGTAACATACTGTCAACGTTTCATTTAAAACTCCAAGGCATATTAGTGGCTACAAAGTAGCTTTAGTCGAAGCCAGAGCCGAAACCGGCATGCGTAAGGTCATTCCTCTCTACTCGCGATCACGCAAACATTTCGAAAGTGGGCAACAAACATGGCGGCCGCTAGAGAGCTGCAAGTCGGGCACAAACTCGAAAACGAATTCGAAAAACTCACCCAGTGAGTCGGTTTCGAATGATCTTGACGTGAACTGGATTCTCGCCCATCATACTAAATGCTTGCTGCACAAAGTACTCGTCCATGGTTGGCTCCAACTGGAAGAACAGCACGAGCGAAGGTTAAATCCCGCCTTAAACATACCCCACCACGCGCTTCGAAAGCAAACGTTGCAAGTGCCGGTAAAAGCGCACGGTGACCACGAAGTGCGTACACAACCAAACATTACAACATGCCGCACACGCAAAACACGATAAACGCGAATTTTCAGCGCAACGATTTCTAAAGGTCAGGCGAAAATGGGGGGAGGGAGTCGTCGGGTTTGGCTGCGCTGTGGCGCGCCGCTAGCATTTTTGTTTTTTTTAAACGGGTCGCACCGCGAACACCGTAAGCCTAAACCGCCGAACGCTCCAGGCTTTGAGAACATACAGAGCTACTTACTAACTTTACAGTTATCCAGGCGCATTTACAACGAAAACCAGCCTGGCGTGATCCCGGAAGTTTTCCGAATACACCATACGTGCGCTGCGCAGCATATTAGTGTTCGCGATACTCACGTCACCCATCCAAAGCGTAGACGTTGATGCGGCCATGATGACTTGTGGGAGGAATAAAACACGCCGAAGAGCCGCCCGAGAAGTTCGCTACAATGTGCGAAAAAAAGGATCAAGTAAAAACTTCGTTTAGCTAACAAGTCATCCGACTGGAGCTATCACCGCAGGCCTCGAACCACAACGACAACCCAACGACGGCACCACGACAACACAAAGCCAATGCAGACAGTAGAAACCACCGCTATTCAAGAGGCTGCCGGCTAAATAGCCACCCTACCCCGGTTGTCCTTGAAGCGCATTTGTCGGTGGCGTCATCAGGCGGGGACCCGCTCGAGGGTCATTTGTCTGCACCAAATTGCAGATTCGTAGCAGACGGCAGAATTACAACAGAAGCGTGTTCATAGTTGGACTTGGAATTCATAAGTACGACCGACCTGCCAGTAGAAAGTGCAGCACGTGGAGCAGTGAGTTTGTCTGACGCGACCTATGCGTGTGACCACATTTTGTTAACGTGGATGAGAGAATGACTATGCTAACCCAAAGCATGACCCAAACCGCATGTCGTAAATTTCTAATTTTCACATTGGTAAGTGTGGGGAATTCACGGGGCTTTTTCACGCTCTCTGGAGGTCACATGGCAACGGTGTCGTAGCAACGCAGGCGAAGGCCGGCCCGCCGAGCTCCTACGTCACGGTGTGGCGATGAGATGTTTCGAGTGGCGCCCCCTGGCTCTGACATCGGCTTAGGGACTCGCGCCGCTGTCGTCTGCTACACTTCGCTTATGAGGGGCAATAGTGCCTGTGCAAGAAATAGCCCGCTTTGATGCTTCAGTGCATTAAAAAGCGGCTTCTGGGAGCTCTGAATTTCAAGCTGTATTCCGCACAAGTCCGCAACACACGTGGGGAGAGAGAACAACTTTCTTCAGAGCATCGGCCAGATCATCACGTGTACCTCGTCCTTCCTAGCTTATCTGCGAGGTTCAGTGCTCAGAGCTCCTCGATAAGTATCCAAAGGCATCCCTGGGAGCTTCGAAAAAAAAAATCTGACGTACTCCACCGCTATATGACATGTGCAATTTGAACTCGAACGCTGCCGGAAACTCGTTACGCACTGAGCGGGCATGCTACGGTCGCATGGCATTTGTCGGGCTTCATGCGAAGACTCCTTATCCCGTTTCGTGAAGACTGATTATCGCTCCACTTTCACTTCGCATTAAGGGCCCCGTTAAGTGTACCCGACAGGCTCAGAGGTGTCTCGAAGCGCAAAACATGTGCAGCTTTCCCGCTCATGGCAGTCCTTTCAACAGCGAATACTTTGCAGTTATTTAGCGTAATTGAAAGTTATTTTGCGCTGCTACTACTGGGGGTGAAAACTTGCTTTGGGCACAGTTTCAAGACTTGCACGTTTTGTGGGTTCCTGAGCCATGGAAACTATCCCATAGAAATGCATGGGGAGTAAGATTTGACAGCGAATTGCACATACAATATTAAGAATCCTAGGAAGTTCTCCTAGTGTTTTCATCTCCACGTTCACTTCTTGCTTTGTGCCAAATATCACTTTCCTGAAGTGGTTTCCCTAGGTTCCTGAGAGGTCTGAATTTTGAGCGAGAAAGCTGGGTATCAGACGTGTTTTTGCTTAGCGCGCAGTGGCATACCTTCGATCTTTAACATAGGTGGTCGTACATGGCGGCATGGGTGTGGCATAGGCTTCCCTTTTGTATTTTTGGGAACAGGCAAGCTATACGCACCAAGTGGCGGGCCCCGGTTACACGCGCATCAGACAGCGGAAAATAAAACGGCTGTCTTAAAGGAGTACTGACACGAAATTTCAAAGCTGAGATAACTATGTAAAACGCTTCCTTTTTATTAGGAGATATCTCCCAGCAAGTTTCAACAGCAACCGTTCAGCGAAACATATTTAAAATCCATTTTAATCTTCGCCCGCACGAGAAAGCCCAGAGCGGGCCGACGTGACATCATCTGCTACGTGCCCCAAACTGCCGACGTCGGGGCTCCCGTGACGAAGCAGACGCGCTGGCTGTGGTTGGCGCGCGCTGCTCGGGCGTGTGTACACGTCATGGTTTTGGGACTGACGTCATGCTGCCCGGGCCTGTGGGGACGGCGAAAACCTCGGCCGGTCTGGGCGCGCGCGTGCGCTCGCTCGCGCGCGCTTCCAGAGAGGCAGCGATACAGCAAGAATGGTGACGTCATGTTATACATGCTGTCATGGCGGCCGCTCGGCGTTTTTCAGTCGAAACCGAAACTGGCACGAATAAACGACGCCGTAAATGAATGTTTACGCTGCGCTCGACCGTCTAATCTGTCATTCTATGATTAGTGGGCTGGTAGGCACGCATAGCAGCGAAAAAAACGTAACATAAAAATTTCGTGTCAGTACTCCTTTAATGTTTCTGCATCGTCACAAGCGTCCTATTAGGAAGTTTGGGGGTGTTTGGTAGGCTTACGTTCATGTCGATATTTTCATATCCACTGTACTGTATGCCTTATCTTGGCGTATTCGTTGACGGTCGTCGCCGCCCTCTGCAAGGCTTCCTACACCCGGTCGTCGGAACCCGTTCGGAACGTCCACACCGTTATGTCAACGGCGAAGAACGCGTGGTCCACGCCTTCGATCCCTTGGAGTAACTTGGGCAGGAGGGCTAGGTTGAAGACTACCGACCCTTGCGGAGTGCCCCTGTCTCCGAGCTCGATCGGGTCTGACCGTTCCTGTGAGGATTGGCCATCACAGTGGGAAAAGTGGTGGTGGTGTTGGTGGCCCAGAAAGTAGCCCATACCCACTCAGGGGGATTGGCCAAGAAGACTTTTTTTGTCATTAAAAAGAACCAGATAAGGCAAAATAGTACAGTCGAATGAATAATTTAGTACGTATACATACTGATGAGAGAAATAGAAAAGGAAAGAGGAACGAGAGAGCCTGATTGGAATCGTTTTGCTGGCGCACGAAGACGTGAAGGAGGAAGAAAAAGGCTGGAGGTGGAACACGGTTTTGAGATCTAAAATAATATAGGTCACATCCTGATTAGGTACGAAGCTTCTTGGCCAATCCCCCGCGTGGGTATGTGCCTTAATCTGAGGCAACCAACCAACCAACCAAAGCATGGCTGAAACTGTGTGCGTAGGTTCAGAGCTTGAGCACCTCCGGCTCTCATGGAAGTGCCGGATTAGTCAATCACGCGAATGCGAAGTTAGCCTAACTAACTTTCGCTGTGGCGTACCAAATTTAAATTATTATTTGCACCACTGTGATCTGGCCCTTCACCTCTTTGTGCATTTCGCAATGAGTTAGAGACTATAGAACATTTTTTCCTCTTCTGCCGACGGTTCACCTCCATACGAAAAAGATATCTGGAAAACACTTTTAATCAATTGGCCCACCCAATCTCTGTTCCGCTAATATTATCATTTGGGGCGAAACTCCTGGGTTTTTGCCGCGGGGATCTTTGCCGCGCTGTACATTCATTCATCTCTGAATCTCGCCGTCTACCGTGCTAGCCGCTAGATCAAGATGGCGGGCTGCTCTATAAAACATGTCTGCGCCTGTACCCATTGCCTTCCCGCTCACTGCCTCTCCTTCACTGCCGTATCTGCTTGCTTCATTTTTACGTACTTTTCACGACTGTCCTTCTGCCGATCCTTCAATTATTCATTAGTGCTGATTTTATAGTTGGTGTGTCCTATCTGCGGCCGCACCTCATTTTCTGGCAGTCTACTTATTATCTTTTTTATTCCCGTTTATATACACCTTTTTCTTTTATTTATTCACTTTATTTCTTTTAATCCAAAGTCCAGTTTTTCCTTTTCTCTCAGTTAGCGCCCATTTCCTGGCCAATCCCCCTGAGTGGGTATGAGCCATTCTTTTGGCACCAACCAACCAACCAGCGCTAGCTGACGAGCGGATGAGGACCGGGGCGGACCCGCAGTTTCTGTGGGCCAGTTTGAGTACGACTGGTTCGAGGCAGGGGAGTCGGGACCCGCCAACGCGTGCGGGACCCGCAGACGACCGGGGCGAGATCATGCGAGCCTCGGCCAGCCAACGCTCGATTGCGACGGGGACTGGCGGCGACCCGGCGACCCGCCGTCGACTTCGCAGAACATCGACCGTCATGGCGGCTGTGAGAACGTTTGGAGGGATATTGGACTGGTGTTTTTTTTTTTTTCCTTTTCGGTTGTGCTTTACTATGGTGCCGCTTTTTCCACTGTGCCGGTTTCTGGTAGCGCTGTTAATATACTTTCTTCCCTCTTGCCCTCTCGAGTCCCATCCGTACGCGCCGTACACCTACAAGGCCAAACGAGTCCATCACAGTTCCTCTCCTATCCTTATGGTCGCCGTGCTCTTCGTGAGAAAGTTCTCGACGTAGCCGTACGTCCTGCGGCCGCATCCCGTCTTGCGGAGGTTTTCAAGCGCGCGTCCGTGGGTCACGTTGTCGAATATCCCCCTTGAGGTCCAACGCAAGCACCCCGCGGGGCGAGTGTCTCGTGCGCTTCTTGAACACCAGTTCGTTTAGCTGGAGGAGGACGTCCGGGGTGCACAGGTGCTGGCGGAACCCTTACATAGTAGGCGGCATCTGGTTCGTCTCGTCCAGGAACCCTTGGAGTCTCCGGAGAACGTGCGTTCCACGACCTTGCCCACGCAGGACGTGAGCGAGATCGGGCACGTGTCCTCGATTGACAGCGGTTTTCCCGGCTTGGGAATGACCCTCACTTCTGCTTCCTTCCACTCCGCGAGTAGTTTCGAGCGTTCCCAGGCTAGGTTGGTGTAGTCGAGGAGCCCCGCCGTCGCCGCGTCGCTCATGTTGTTCAGGAGTCGGTAGGTAGTTGCGTCCGTGCCGGGTGCACTCTTGATACTCTCGTCGATGGCCGTCAGTAGTTCTGTGGTGGTAAAGGGCTCGTCCAGCTCCGGATTTTCGGGCCCCCCGTATTCCTCCAGCAGCGGGAACTGCCCGCGCTCCGCCTTGAGATACTCGATCGCCTTGAGGTCTTCGATGAGTCTCGCCGTCCCCGCCGTACGCGTTGAGGAACTTGGTGAGGTTTTGGTTCGTGGCCGCCCTACCGTTCAGCGGGTCGATAAGGTGTCGGAGGAGGCACCAAGTCTTGCGCGTGGACAGCGTGCCCTGCAGGCCATCGCACGTGCTCATCCAGTTATCCGAGTACAGCTCGGCGGCGTACTCGAAGATCAGCTTGTTCAGCGAGGCTATGCGCTTGGACGGCTTTGTACTGTTCCGTCTCTGCCGTTTCCACCTCCGCGTAAGGGAGTGCGAGTATTTCGACGAACGGCGTCTTTGCCTTCGTGGCGACGGTCTGCGTGAACTTATCGAGCGCCGCCTTCTGTTCTCTTGCCCACTCGTACGATCTTCGACTACTCTCCTCGGCCTCGGCGGAAGATTCGGCCGCTTCTGCCTCGCACTTGTGCATGCGGTCCCAGTCGGTGATACTCACCTTGCCGAGTTCCGCTCTGAACTTGGGTCCTGTGATCGTCACGCTCAGGATGTTGTGGTATATAGGATCCCAGACTGACGTCCTGGTTGCTCCAGGTAGCGTCAAGTGTCTCCGCGAGCCACGAGAGGTCCGGAACGGTGTTCCGGCTCGTGCCGGTTTCCCTTCAGGTCGCTATACCCTGGGCTCGTTGAGGAGTGCCGTCTTCGCGAGGGTCTTGCCCCGCTTGGATTGAAACTTGTAACCCCACGTGTTGTCCGGGGCGTTGAAGTCACCGAGGACCAGGAGCGGCCAGTTCCCCGCCAGCTGCTTCGCCTGGCGCCCCGTCTCGTCCAAATCGGAAGTCCTGCGCGGCGGCTTGCAGTAGGCGCTCATCACGAACAGGTTCCCTCCGCTGCCTATCGTGCATATCTCGACCGGGGTGTGTGATATGCACAATGACTGGACGATTCATCGCCAACTACTACAAAAAAATAAAAACACGCTTAATTAGCGCGCAGACACCAAAAAGCAGCGAGCGTTTGCACGCCAAGAACTGGCAAACATGCTGCGTGCGCGGCGGCTGGATACCCTTCGTGCGGTGGTGGCGCCAGTAGTGGCGCCCGCTGTCCCCATATGAAACGAGCGCTGAAGTTTCGTGACCAGTAAAGCATTGAAGGACTCTGACTATACTTTAACCAACACCTTGAGATATATGCTAGTTTATCCGATTTTAAGTCTATTATTATCATAAAAAGTTACGCATACGCAAAATCTTGTGCGGACAAGCATCAGACGCCAACCGAACGCAAAGAAACAGCAGGGCGAGCGAGCCCAGTGAAGCAGACGACAAATGCGAGAATCCCTAAGCTGACGTCACGGAGACGCGCTTCGCAGCGCCGCCCGTGGTCGCACTCACCGACACACGCAGACGGAGCAGACGACAGAGGAGCGACTGGAGGCGGTGGAGGTGGTGAGTGTGCGCAAAAAAAATCCCGGCAATCTCCACTAACGTGAAACTTGAGGAGGGGCGAAGCGTGCAGTGTATGCGTGTATTCTTGGCGCTTTGGCGTTTTTGCCAACGGGGATGAAACCGTTGGGGCGTTGAGGTATACAGCTTTGCTGTAAAAGTCTCTTGTCTTCAGTTGTGTCCACACACACAAGCTGGTCCACGCAATCAGGAAGCTGGTACCTCCTGATTTCTGAACCGGTGCAGATTCTGAACCGGTGCAGTGGGGCTCTTTGATTTACAGCGTCGGACTCACCGCGGATAGTCCGCGGGTAGTCCGAGGATTCCCCGAAGCCATAGGGATACATGGGAAAATCAAATGCCGGACTGCTTCTCGGGGAGTCTGCGGTGAGTGGGAGACTGTAAATCGAAGAGGCCGTGCAATGTCGTGCTCACCATCACCAGTGCAAAATGCTAGCAAAAAAAAAAAAAAAAAAAACGAAGCTGCATTTTTTGCACCATTTCAGCCAGGGCATCGCTAGAGTGAACTAGCATCGCCTCCTGTACTTCAATGCCTGCGGCGTCGCCCCGGTTCCCACACGAAGAGAGGATCGGTAGCGGGAGGATTGGTGGATGGCGCCACCTGGCGGAACTCAGATGCTGTAAGAGAGGGCAAGGTGGCATGCAAGGTGGACACGCTTTGGGGTGACGCCGCAGGCATTGTAGTAGTAAAGGAGGCGATGGCCAGGGCAAGCAAAAAAAAAAAAAAAAAGCCTTTAGTGACGCATCGTTTTTGCAGTTCTCTCTACAGCGAAGCAAGTCGGGAGCAGACGATACTGTCTTCTTCTGGACGATTTGGTTTTGTTTTCCCCGCTCATTCTACCAGATTTATTTTCTTTATTCATGCTCTACACAGCAGTTCAGTAAACTAGAATTCATTCACTGTAACAGTAGTAACGCGATTCGTGTTATGTGATTGGAGTTAAGCGTCGGTGCTCGAAAGAAATTTCGGCTTTTGTATATTTAACCTAAACGACTAAAAAAGTTAATCCACTAATGGTAACTACATTTTAAACAACAAAAAAATGCACTTGGCGTCCGGTAGCGCTTACTAAAAAACTGCTTCAGGCTAATGTTGCTTGCCGGTCAGGCGTTACGTCCACAGTTATGCTTCCGGCATAGCTTCCGGGCGCGTATTTAGCTTTTGCATGTGGCGTCTGTGGGCTTCTTCGCATGGGGAATGAGTTCGCAATCGCCTTTGAAGCAGTTTAGCAACCGCCGTGTGGCTCCCAGTTCTTTGAACATTTCTTGCAGTTCTATGAACGGCTGCGTTTTGCCTTCATGTTCGCCGGCTTCCAGCCCGTCGAAGCGCCTGCTGCGGTCTCCTGCGAGGTCTTCGACCGCCGCCGGGCTGTCAAACAATTGCTGCATTTCGCCGAAGCGCCGACTGCGTTTTCCTCCGGGGCCCTCTGCTGTCACCGTCTCCGGCGGTTCCTGTAAGAGTTCTATTTACTGTTTCTGATGCCTGTGCTCTTTGTAGCTAAATTGGTGAGGCGCTGTACCAGCGGTGTAAGCATGCTGTCATTGCAGCGTGTCTGCCGGGCTTCTGTTCATCCTGCTGATTGCGGTTGCGTTCCAATTTGGGGCTAAACGGTGCTCTTGTGCTTTGCGACCCTTTAGATTTTGTAGAAGACGACGAAAAACTCTCCAAGTATGCGCGCGTCGTCGTGGAACGGATAAGCGAGGAACAAGTGCAGGCCGCGACCAGATGTTGCGTGAACGACGGATCGACGTCTGCAGGCGGTAAGTCAGAAGTCCAGCAGCCTGCTGCCTCCAGTGCATGATGTTCAGGCGTGTATAATCTGTATATCTCAGTAGCGTAGTTAGTGCCGTATATCACAGTGGAGAGATGGACAACTGGTGCAGAGATACGCTTTGCGATAGCCTGAATCATTTGTTCTCCTTCTGCTAACGCTGGCAACTGTAGAAGTGCTCACAAGGGAATACCTCGTGTGAGTTCGTAAAACATTAGTGACTTTTGTGTGCGCGCTATGAAGGCATTCTATTTCCCGGCTACCTACTGTGGGAATTATTAGCGAAACCACGAAATAAGTTTACAGCGGAGGAGGTACCGGCCTCAATTTATTTGTTGGACTCCGGAGCTTTAGAATCCTTTTCAATAGAGAGTTATAGCAGAGGGGAGGACCGATCCCGGTATGGTAATTGGTACACCTGCACATGAGCACAACCAGTTTTTCCTCCTCTGCGCACGCGCAGTAGCACCAGTCGCTTACTGGGTACCATACTGGGACTGGTTCTCTGCTCTGCTATGTTTACGAAAGAACAGTAACACGTTCTAGCACACTGTTTGCGCTTTCCTTATTCCGGCTTACCAGCTGCCGTAGCGTGAGGCGAATCAGCCTCAAAGTAAATGACACAAAACTTTGTTGCTCAGAACTATTCGCCTTCGTTTAAAACAGCTTTAATCTGGGACATTTTAGATTAGGCATTCATAATACAATTATTTTCTTTTGAGAATATTGTGGAAAACGCCCATGCAGAGTAAAAAAAAGTAAACATTATTTCGATGCCGCCATCTACTGGGCACGGTAGGGCAACCAATAACGTTGACAGGGGTGCTGGCTCTCTGACTTTGCGCATGTGTGTCCACGCTGATAAGTGGGGGAGGTGGTGTCTGTGTGGTGGCAAGCTGCGGTTGGAAGGGTTGCAGCCCCAAAGTGCTATCGACGGGAGTTTTGGGGGCTGTACGGTGCCCCGGTCACCAGTGCTGCCGTGTTTATTGTCTTTTTGGGGAGCTTGCGCCTAGCTGTCTAGCATGCCAACGCCTACACACAACTGGGTGTTTTCTTCAGGTTGACACCGACAGATGCAGCGCGAGGAGACGTAACACGACACCTACCATAAGGGAGCGCTAGCAGTCTCACGTCGACAGCGAATGTTGGAGCGGCATTTTTTTTTCGGAACAAGACTGCCTCGCAAGCGGGGAGTATTTCCAATTTTTGTTGGCATCTGTTTTTCGAACCGATCCTCGGCTGCCGTGAAAGGCGTAGACGGTTTGACAATGGTGAGGTGCGAGAAGTGCGGCTGGGTGGCCGTCCACAGCGATGCGTTGGAAGGTTTCGTGTGTGGAGTGTGCAGAATGATGGAGTTGTCTGGAAAGGCATTTCAAGAAAGGTGGATCAGCTGCAGGCACGAGTATTCGAAAAGGAGGAGCAGGTGCGGTGGGCGGACGCTGAGTGGACCCTGGTAGCCCAGCTTGTCTGCAGGGTAGAATTTTTGGAGAACAAGCTGGCAGTGAGGAGCAGCGATGAGGAGGAGTCGCGGGAGCAGCACAAGCAGGAGAGCAAACCTGGTGTGGGAGGCAGAGAGGCGACGAGCGGTCTTGGGATCAACCCCGTGCGGAGCCAGGCTTCACCCAAGCTTATGACTGTGTATCACCCCAAGCTGTGGGAGACACTCAGGAATCTTGGCCTGCCCGATGAGCTCTTGCGGCTGCTGATCAGCTTCTACACTGGCATGCAGGTGATGATCCTTGGGGGGGACTCACTCACAGGACCAGTGGAGGCGTCTCATGGGCTGCGTCGGGGATGCCCGTGTTGTACCCCCACTTCTGTTCATGCTGTTCCTGGTCGGAATGGAGAGGTGCCTCACGAGCAGAGGTCTGGGGTTTGACCTGAGTTACCTGTAGGACGAAGAGCAGCGCGTTTGCAAGTTGCCTGCCCTGTTCTACGCCGACAACATTGTTTTGGTGGGTGGGAACACACAGGAGCTGCAGACCACGCGCTCGACATCGTGTCCAGCGTGGCACATTGCTGAGGATATGCTTCAGTGCCAGAAAGTCGCCACGATGTCGTGTCACTCAACTGAGGACACCAAAGGCCCGCCACTGCTTTTACAGGGTGACCTAGTCCAGTGGACCACCAGGTATAAATACTTCGGTGTGACAATCTCGAATGAATCCCACTACAGCGCGGCCTACGAAGAGGACCTTTGGGGCCTTCCTCAGGTCACGCACCCTGTGGGCCTTCAGCTGCTTCTAGGTGTCCCGGGCGCTGTGCAAGGCGGTGGTGGTCCCCGTGCTCACCTTCCGGAATACAGACCTCTGCTTGTCGTTGTCCACCTGCCACGCACTGGAAACAAGGCAGCAAGAGGCTGGGCGGGCTGCGTTGGGTGTGCACGGCTTTGTGCCGAACGGAGCGGTGCAGGGGGACATGGGGTGGTCCTCCTTTGAGGTGCATGAGGCGGTGGCCAAGCTGGCATTTGAGAAGCGGCTCAGCCAGACTTCTGATGGGCGATGGTTAATGCCCGGCGACCGAACTAGAGCGACGGAAGCAAGCGGTGCTGGAGAAGCCGGCTCTGAACATCTACAGCGGCAACAAGGTGGGCATCGAGGAGGAGCCCAGGCTCGCAGCGGGGTGCTCCACACTTGTTCCTGATGCGCCAAGTCCACAGAGGGCCTCGACAGCACCTGCAGCAGCTGCAATCAGGCCAAGGAGACAGTGTGCCACGTCGTTTTGGAGTGCACCGAACTCGAACCTCCGGCCGCGGTGGCAGGGACCCAAGACCCGGATGTTTCCGCCTTCCATAGTGCCTGTGCGCATGTGTAGGTGGCGCTACCAGACCTGCTTGCAATGGTGCCGGGCTTCCACAGTCCAAAACAACAGCCACATTGGGAAACCATCAAAACAACAAAAAGAAGGCTGGAGCACTGGTGGAGAAATAGGGCCACGGAGGGTGTTGGTGGAAGTGCAAGACGTTGCTAGATGCGTCTTAGACCGATGCAAGATCCGGATTTATTGTTGATCACCTGTTATACAGGGGATGTCACCAATATCATCATCATCATGCAGGGGCGCCATTACAGGCCTCCACAGGAGCGAATGTACGGGTGAAACAGGACGCCCATGCAGGGGGATGGAGCGGGTGGAATGGGGGTCACGGAGGAAACCCACAAAGTACAAGGAAATTCTGTCTTTGAACAGGAGGCGGCTCTGGATGAACGGACGAACAGGGATTCTCAACCGTCTAACTACGATAAAGCCCAGGACACGAGAAGAGGGGGCTTGGAGGGTGGACAGTTCCCCCGTCCCAAAGCTGCTGAGCACTGTGGATGAGACCTCCAGAAAAGATTTCTAGAAAAGTTATAGTGGGGGGGGGGGGGAATGGCAATGTGGGCCGTTTTGCCAAGGCACTGGTTGAAGGGCTTGGAGATAATGGCAGTGTGGAGTATCTGTACTGGAGGGATGCGACAGTGGACCAGGCTCATGAGTTCATTGAAGCGTACGAGAAGCAAGCCAGAAAGGTGCACTGCACTTTTGTGCTACACCTTGGCCTGGAGGAAATCCTGATGGGAGAGGCGGAAAGATTGGGAGCAAAACTTGAAAAGGCGTGGGCAGGTAAGGGCTCGAATCTGGTCGCATTCTCATCCCGGGGATCACTGGTTGAGGACGCACCTCACAGGTGGGTTTACTTTTCGCGAACGAGCATCTGCAGATGCTCTGTGAGAAAGTGGGAGCACGTTTCTTTGACCTGGAAAGAGTACTGGGTCTGGGGAGCTTCACAGGAGACATTGGGCACCATGTAGACAGGGGGCGCCATGTGGCAGGGGCGATAGTCGAAGCAGGAACCCCCTCTTTAGGACGGAGAGACTAAAACACTCACGCACCCCTCCGTTATGACGATGTTTGAACGTGCAGCTTCCTCGTGATGGATCCTTTGGTTGGCCATTCCCACACTGCGAGTGTGCTGCTCTGGAGGTACGCACGACCTTTCTGAAATACCCACAGCAACTCTCGGGTATGCACTCTGGAGGCCTAACGTTTGGGATTGGTGTGTACAGTGCGAGTCGATGCCTGCTGCTTGTCGTTCACTTCGGCCATGTTGAAACGAAGCAATCGGGTAGATGCCGGCTTCACAACACGAAGGACCGAGGTTTGATTCCGGCCACGGGAAGCGTTTTTTTCCTTCACTTCATCCATTATTATTCATCATCATCATCAGCGAAAGTTGGCTTTCCTGCAGGGCGTATTGGTGTACAACGGCATCACTGAGGACACTAAAGCTTCGCTTTAAAAGGGATGCCTCAGTGGTGAAGGAAGGGAATAGGCAGAGTGGAACCCAGCCTGGAAGCTCTCTGGGAAGCTGTAGAACTGGTTGTCATTGGCCGTCGCCAGTGACGCTTCCAAAGAAAGGAAGGGCCAGTGCTCAAGAGGCCATTATCATTGGAGAAGCGGGAAGTACAGGGGCGGTGTGAAGCTGGCCCTTTTGATCATACAGTCGGGCCGCACCCATTGCAAGTGGGAGGAAATATTCCAAACGATGGCCAAATAGCGACTCACCGTGTATGCTGTAGCGGAGACCGGGGCGACGAAACCCCCCCCCCCCCCCCCCCCCTGGTCATCACGCGTTGTGTTGGGAAGGATGCGACAAGGAGGGAGTCGTTGGAGTTATTTTCCCGCCCAACCAAGGATGGACAAGGGTGAGAAGCAACTGCAAGGAGCACCTGCGGATGATGGGGCCACTGGCAGGGCGACAGACAGCGGTGGGGGTGCGACATGTGGACCAGGAGAGGAACAAAGAGTTGTGAGAGTGCCTTCAGGAGGATATACTTAACCTTCAGAGGGACTACCAAATACTAATTATCAGAGACTTCAATGCACTTAGGAGGGATAGGAAGGAAGCACGGATGTGCGCAGGGATGCTAAGTCATGAACTGCTGACGGTAGTTGATAACTTCGACATGGTGGCGGGCAACTGGCAAAGCAAGTGTGACGGGAGCACTACTTGGTCTTCAGGTGATCGGAGCTCCTGCATCTCTCCATTTGTTATACAAGCACCTTGTGTGAATGTGTATTGACAAGGACGGAATTGCAAAGTGTGGCCAGCACCATACCTGAAATTCTTTTCAGGGGGAGGGGGGGCTATGGGCACAACGGTGGCCATGTTAAAAATTTATATTGGCTTATTTTCGCATATGAATCACGCGCATCGATGGCATATAGTGGAGAGCTCAATTTTATACAACCTCCTTGGGAGAGGTATAGAAGGGCGGAAAACCGGTCCCAGTACGGTACCACTAGCTGACCGGCGCCATTGCGCCGGCTTAGAGGGGGAGACACTGAGACTGGCTGGGTGCATGTGCATGTGCACCGACTGTGTATCAGGCGCTGTACCGGGACCGTTTCTTTGCTCTGCTATAACTATCTACTAAAAGGATACTTTCAAATTACTTTTTTCTATGGGAAAACACTTTGTTTGTCCGAAATTTAATTCCTGGTAAGGGAAAGGAATAAAAAATTGACTTATACAGCAGCTAAGAATGACCCTGCATTGTAAAAGCGTAGCTTGGCTGCCTTTACCATGTTGCTACCACCATTACTAGAGGATGTACCCATGACTGTCAGAGAAATAGTTCACGTTCAACCCACCGCGGTGGCTGAGTGGCTAAGGCGTTGCGCTGCTGAGCACGAGGTCGCTGGTTCAATTCCCAGTCGCGGCGGCCGCTTTTGGGATGGAGGCGAAAAGCAAAAACGCCGTGTGTACGAGATTTCGGCGCACGTTAAAGATCCCCAGGTGGCCAAAATTAATCTGGAGCCCTCCACTACGGCGCGCCTCATCGCCTGCATTGCGTCGGTGCGTTAAACCCACAATCAATCAATAAGTTTCCTGTGGATGTGCTGTTTCATCTGTGCAGAATCGTGTAGACACTTCCCACTTTGGGTTCCATCTGGACAGAACTTCAGCATTTCTTGCTGTTTCATCTGAAGGTATGCTGGACACTGCCTTTATGCAGTTTACTCGCAGCGTGCAAGCTTTTAAAAAGTACTCTTGCACCACGGTTTCTACGGGATCATGTATGCCAGTCTTCAACAAAAAAAGGGAATTTATGGGCACTCAATAATTCTCCACATTATAGTGAAGTAGATGACACATCATTGTTCCTGCTTAAGAAGAGTTGCAATTATCCTCCTCTAGAGATTAAGAGGAATGACTTTAAAGGCCAACTGCACTGTAAATTCTGGCCTCTTGAAAACCCTTATTCCATACAGTGTGCCGTAAAAGACTGCAAGATGCAAAGTATGCCAGCTGAAATACACGCATGCATACCGCAAGCAATCTGCAAAAATCGGTGATTGTGAAACTGAAACTGACAGTGTAGACGTTACAACCAGGCTGAAGTGTAGTTGCAGTGAGCCACTGTATTGGACAGCAGCTCGGGAGCAAGCCTACGCCCAAGCTTAAAGGAGCCATGAAGAGAAAACACAAGTTTGGTTCATTCAAAAGTGTGCGTAGAATCATACTGCACCACTTTAACGTAAACTCGCTCAAATAAGCACATAATTAGGAAAAACGGGAATGGTCATGCGCCCACAGCTCATTTCCCGCAACAGAACCTATGTCGTCACATGGCTAAGCTCTGCGATTGGGGGAGGCTGGCAGAAGCAGACGCAATTAGTTGACTTGTAGAGCTTACAAACTAGCCGAACGAGCGATTTGCGCTTAAATTTTGGGCGCATTCTTTACAAAGGAATAAGAATGATGGGACAAACGTGGAAGTTAGAAAGCACATGTAAACTAGAGTACTGATGCGTATGCTGTTCGTACTGCGCACAGATGCTTGTTTAGCTGCACAGCACTACGGGGGTTGGGGTTGTCTCAGCGACATGGCCGGTTGACGCAAGACGGTGTCTTTCGTGACCACATTTTCGAGCGAGCACTGTTTCAGGAACGATTTTCTCCCAGAACAAAATAAGCCACGTTAAATGCGGGCAAAAACAAACCAAACGCTTGCCACGGTATGGTGGCGCCATCTAGGTTCGGGAAACGTAAAGAAACGCGGGAACAAAGCAACACCGCAATACAGGGTGGAACAACCTTTCAACGGTCCCGTGCCGCCGCGATTGGGCCAACGTGCTCATTGCTTTGTTCTTTTCTTTTCCCCACGAGACCTAGCAACGCGAAACAGACAATATGATTCAAAATTCTTTAGTAAACCGCTTTGCGGCGATAATTTTAGCGCGGTTTTGACACAATGACTTGCTTCGGCGGCGAGCGAGCAATCGAAAAATGGCGGCGCCAGCGTATACGTGTCTCTACCCTGTACGGCGGATGCGTGAATGAAGGTACTCTAGGCTGCAGAGCGGTCGGTTCCAGCATAGAGTTAATACTACTGTTCCAGTGATGCATTTGGGCCACGAAAATGCAAGATTGAGCGGGAAGGAAAATCAAAATTTTACCTAAATTGTTAATTTCTCAGTGAATAAAGCACCGTTTGTATCCGACAAGGCTGGGGGCATTAAAAACACGAAATCTTTCAAATAAAACCAACTTGCATTTTCTCTTCATGGCTCCTTTAAGTGTGCACGCCACATGAAATGGTGAAGCGCTCACAGCAGAGCTCGACCGGTTCTTCAGCTGCCTGGATGGCCGGAGGACGAAGCATCTGGCCGGCCGAAACGTCGCATGTGCTTCATGGCAGTTTACTTGATACGCGGCAGGTGCAGTGTGGTCTGCTGTTGAGCTATTTTAAGTGCTTCTAACTGATTAGTGAGGTGTTACCTGGGTTTGCCGGTTGAGTCCCAGTTGATTTGGGGGTGAGAACTGCACGTTAAAAAAAAATTGGCGCAGCTTGCACTAGTGGTGCAAGGCTGGAAAGACAGCAGAGCTGGCGGCCCCTCTCCCTTCGTTGGAGACCCGGATGTTGCACCTCACATTTATTTCCAAACTTGCCGCTGGAAGTCCTCCACGACTGGCAGTCCCAGATTGTTTCGTCCACAGGCTTTCACAACTCTCCAAAGTGGACTGTGTTAACCCGCTGCCAAGTTTGGAGACAATGCCCGCGCTACAAACCCAGAGGAAAGGCTGTGTGCCCGGAATGCGATGATAGCTCAGTTGGATGGACGTGGTTTCATAAAGCACGGGACCCAGGTTCGATTCCGACCACAGGAAGCGCTTTGGTTTTCTTTCCAATTGGCTGCACATGTTATTGTTCCCATGCCGCTGCTAACCCCGTACCCCTAGGGCCTTTGGGGTGGCGCAGTGGTTAGGTTGCTGGTTTCATGGTGTAAAGGTCCCGGGTTCCATTCCCGGGGCCTCCCTAACCACATTTTTTCTTGGGGTGTCGAGGTTTTTTGTTGTGGTGGATGGAAAAGGCTCGGCCTAAACAGCTCTGCTGTTAAAAATTTGGCAGAGGTGAAATTTGGGAGCAGTCGGCCTTTAATGAGGGGCAGCATGACAGCTTTCTATGACTTGCATGTGCACGCCTCTGTCACGATAGTGTGTCTCGACCAGCTGAGAGACCGTTGGTTGGATTACCCAAACGCACATTTATTACATACACACGTAAAACCTTAATTAAACCACACTAGCCACAAGCAGCAAAAAAAACTTATAAACAATGAATCTCGTAATTGAATATCACAGAAGAGATCCAAATCAAAACCAAAAGTCACTCAGTCAAATCCAAGAACCCCTATCCACTCACTGCTAACTAATCGTCATGTCCTAAGCACTGTCTCTACAACAACCAGTTCCTAGTTGTGTCCTTCAAAATATGTCCCTATTGGACTGGCCTACCCCGGTTCGTCGGCGTTGATGTGGCGTACCCGTTGCGTTTCCATGACGCAGTGGTAGCTTTAGTTGTCTCGTGGTGGTGCCGGGGTCGCCGCATGTAGTCATTACGTGATGGCGTTGGCACTGCGCGTCCCGAAGTGGTTTCTCTGTGGCTACCCTTGTGGTAGCCGCTGCAGGAGGAGGTACCCAGGAGGATGCTGGAACGTAGCCTTGTGGGACTGTCGAAGTGAAGGTCGACGGGGTGTGAACGCTGGCCACATGTGCCCAACCATCACTGCTGGGGCCACCAATACGCGGTGGTGGTGCGACTAGGACGCCGCGGCCGATGCAAGGCTGCCCCGCTCCTGCCCAGGTTTGGTAGGCATAGTTGGTGGCTCATTCCTCAAAGCTGGCGTGCTCCTCCTTCCGCCCCGTTCCTTGTTTCTCCTTCTACTTGGACTCCTCCTTTATATACCTTCTGAGCTCTGCTCTCCCATGCCTTTGCCAATCGTTTTCCATATTTGGTCGTTATGCCGTTTGGCTCCATTGTATCACTCATGGATTGGCTCCCCATTTAACTTCCATATTTGGTCATGGTGCCTTTGGGCTCCGTAGAAGCGCTCGGGGATTGGTCCGTTTTTCTTTTCTAGGGGTTTTGGTGCATCCCCTCTCGGGGGACTGCCCTGACACATGACAGCCTCTAATCTAATACCTGCTCCTTGCTTTTAAAGAGTAGCATGGCATTGCTCCACTAAAGAGGGGGAGTTGGAGTCCCTCATCGCAAAAGAGGGGATGTAATGACTTCAGTGAGGATATGGATGCCCAACACTAGGATACTGTGATCAGTATCCTAGTGATCAATATCCTACGATACTGTGACCAAGTGATGGTAAGCTTTGCTGTACCATTATTTCACCAAAAATCATTGTGCACTGTTTTGTAATGTTTGTGGGGAGCAGGTTTCAAAATGTGGGTTATTATTTTTGCGAAATTTTAAGCGAAGCCATCTACTTTTGCCCTCAAAACAGATAGCAAGGAAGAAGCGGATGCCCAGACCTCAATGTGCTCGGATGAGTGGACGCCAGGAGGCAGTAAGTTGAATGTCAGGCAGCGCGCAGACATCAGTGCTTGATGTGCTGGTGCGCATCATTCGTAAATGCAAGTGCTGCAGTTTGTGTTAGTTGGAAGGGAGGCAACGGCACTGCTATATATTGTGAGGGCGGAGATCAGCTAGTGCTCCTTTTGGCAGCACTACCCCATCTAGCAGTGCTCACCATTGTATACAGTTTACGCCAGTTACAATGTTCCCTCAAAATCTGGCAAAAAATGTCTGCAGTATCCGAAGTATGCATTCCGAACAGGGGAAGGTGGGGGGGTTACATGAGCGCAAAGTGAGACCTTGACCAGTATTGCATATAAATGCTACAGACAGTTTGTTCTTTATACACGCTTGCAGCAACTCTGCACAGCATTCGTAGCAGGGAAAAGAATTGCCTAATGCTATTTTCGAAGCTTAGCACATTTGGAAAAGGCCTAGCACAAGTGGTTTAAGTGCGTAAAGATGCGTAAAGTGCGTAAAGCTGAACAAATAAAGCAAGAATATAATTAGCAGCAGTTACTAAACAGCTATAAAAATCATTCATGGCCAGCAGAATTCACCAGGCTTTTTTCAAACCCTTTGGGACGAGGCAGGAGGTTTACCTGAAAATGTTTGTCAAACTATACGGATCTTTGCCTGACGTTCCCCAAGGCAGCTTGCGCACTTTTTATTGATCGCATCGTGGTCAGTAAAACAGCTGACATGAAATAATCTGATGAAGGGTGGCTGTGAAACGGAAAGTCAGACCAGTTGGACTCCACACAACCTGTGGCACAACCTTGCCTTTTTCATTGAAGGGAACAGGAGCGGTGCATGCATAGGAATAATAAATGCTGAACTTCACCGAGCCTGAATTCTTTATTACGCAAAAAATTGATGAGGGCAGACTCGGCCTCCAGGTGCGCCACATAGCGTATTTAAAAATGGTGTTCAATCTCACCGGAGTTGCGCTTTTCATTGGCGTCCTTGCTCTTGACGGTAGAGCGGACCACCTGGTTAGACAGGCCTGTAGTTTTGGCAATGTTGACCTATTTTTTTGCCATGTTCGAAAGCATTGATTGTGCTTAGCTTATTAAATGGTGAAATCAGTTACCCTGCTGCTGGTCGCACAAAAAAATGGTCACCGGTGCTGGCTTGGCTTGACTGTGCTAATGACCCGTTCTAGGCTGACAATGTTGCCAGACAGTAGTTTTCTCGCCAAAAGAAACAAAGAAAAAGTAAATCAGGTGCCAGCACTGCAGAAGTCCGCTATTGACATTCAGTCAAAACAATTTTCGCACAAAATTTAGTCTATTGAATCTGATAGTGCTATGGCCGGGTCCATTATGGCCGGAGTGGGTTACACTTAAAATGCATGGGTACTGAACAAACCAACAGGAATCGCCTGTTGTAACCAGAGGTTTGTTGTTACTGGATCCGCTGTGCCGAGCGTAGACTGTACTATGTATGAGCTCGTGAAACATTAGTGACTTGTGTGCTGTTAAGGAGGCATTCAGGGAGTGTTCTCAAGCGGTCGATTGGACCTGTCCCCCAACTACCTACTGTTTCATGGGAGAGGGATTTATTAGTGCAGCCACAACTGCAGCACTGTAATTTGGGTACCTGTACTGATAGAGCATTTCCAATCTTTGTGAAATGTAATCATTGGGCCTCTGGATGTTATGCGAGCTATTTTAAAGGTGTGAGTTTTCAGTAAGTTCCTTTGTACTGCAATTTTATAGCAAAGCTATTAGTGTCGGGATCTTCTGTCAGTCCTTAGTGAGGTGTAATCCTAAATGAATGTTGAGAGTGAGGGTAACGTGTAAACGCTACTCCACTTTTGCGTGCGATGTCAGTAATTTGCTCTTTATTATTGTATTTTCTTGCAATATTGAAAGCTACAGATTTCGAAAAATTTAATAATGAGACAGTGAAAACTGTTGCCAATTCCCCTTGGCATCTCCAATGAAATGCACGATCTTTTCTTTCTCCTTTTTTTGCAGTGTATGAAGTAGAGAAAGTGTTGGACATTAAGAAAGAAAAGGTACGTTGAATGCCAAAGTTTGCTATTGCGTCTCGGCATTTCAAGCCAAACGTCGTAAGTGCTCAGGTTATGTGTGCCTAGTGAATGTATTGCTGTTATAATTCTAAAAATTGTTTCTTAAAGCTGGATTCTTGCTAAAAATTGCCAGGTGCTTCTGGTTTTTCTCTGTTGAATTGTCCAAAGTAACCCATAGGCTTTCCTTTGCTTTTTTTTTCTGTCTACTCCAGGGACGTTATTTTTTTCTCATCAAGTGGAAAGATTGGAGCGAACGGTACAATTCATGGGAAAGTGAGGAGAGTGTGAAGCATTGCACAGACCTCGTTCGAGAGTGCTGTGTGCAAAAGAATTCAAGGTTCGTCCTTTTCGTGGCCCTGGTCATCGGCCACCTCTTGTTGGTTTGTGACTGCCTTGCTAGCTGCAATGACGCTGCGGTCATCAGCCAGTACCCTTGTCACATGGGCACTTTCAATCGTGATTGGGTTGATCTCGATTCAAGCTCAATCCGGATCAGGTGCTGCTACACGGCCAATTTCAACCGCAATTGAGCCTGATCTCTCTATAACCCAATCCTTGTTTCCCAAGCACGATTGAGGTTTTTAAAGCATGACCGGAAAGGAACGGTGATATTCTCGTCCCCGCTGAATACTAATGCCACAGACCAGGGGTCTCAAACTAACATCAGTGAGCGAGCCACACCCATGAAATTTAGTCCCCCAAGAACGGGGACAGCGAAGAAAGTTGAAACAAAGAGGGGGGGGGGTTAACAAAATATGTGCTAACGCTGCCATTTGAAAGAAACAAGTCCTTTCCCACATCTTGTAAATATGCTGGGTCATTTTTGAATGGAATTTGGCATCAGGATTCGGAAAACATATTGATGCCAATCTCAAGAAGGACTCAAATCTGGACGTTGATTCTGAAATATAAAATATTTGTTGCACGGTTATGCTTCAACACATGGTGACTGCATTGAGTGTGCTCAAAAAAAAAAAACGAAGACAGCTTATGAGCGTAGTACTGGAGCTGCAATTGAAAAGGTCCGTGGACCGCATGTTTGAAACCCCTGCGATATATGGTAACAACTTCAGACTAACGCACACAAACTGCATCAAATTACCTTTGAGTCGAAGTGTGCGATACGTAGTATTATGCAGTAAATGTAATAGCTTACTTTTTTTAAAATTGCAGTTGTGTACACTTCTAAACCACCATGGGACCAATTCAATTCAACCTTAAAGAAACGAATAGTGGCGTCGCCAGGCGGCTGCTGATGGAACTGTATCGAGTACAGCAGTTTTCGCTAGTTTACATTGCAGTATCATCGTTGAAATTAATGTGATGGAAAACACGGTGGATGCCAGCCGACATCGCAAAAGAAATTCTCACAGACCGCTAAATAAAGCATTGCACCCGCTTCTGCAAACAATCATGTTAAAATGGATGGCCTTGTCACGGCTGCGACTTCGCCTGATACCGGCTATGCCTAGGCAGGGTTACCCGATGTCAGCCACAAAATGCCTTTTTTTGGCACCATCTGGCGTACACAAGTGCAATTTCTCAATTGGGACTGAAACGTGCCGTTTGGCAACAGTGGTGCATTGAGCACACTGGAAAACTCAATGCTGCTTCAGTCCGATTGAAAGGGCCCATGTGACAGCGGTATGTGTTACTTTGTACCCGGGTAACATTGGTTAACCCAAAGCTAATGTTTGGCCTAAAAGACCTTGAATGTGTAGGCGTATTTATTTATTGAACTCACAACTTGTAGAAAACAGGTTTTGTTTCTTGTGTATGTCAAAGGTTTAATTGCCGACAGGGTTTCTGCTTTTTCTCGACTGTACCACACTTTCAGTGTGTTTCTTTTTTATGCCTTGGGCATTTTGTGTTGATTTAGCAGGATTTCTAGTGCATGTAGTTTCTATGCTTTTTTTGTGTGACGTACATAGCACTGTCGTATCGAGGTCTGTGAAAATTGCATAAGCCATGACGTTACCCATGCGCAAAAATATTTAATTCTTTTGTTACGGTGCCATAGGCCAGTGGACATGGAGCTCTGATGACTTCAAACCCCGTGAAAACTCAAAACGGTGCCTTGCAGACAACTATCACCATCTGGTGTATTTATTGGAAACTCCTTTTTTAGTTTTTTTAAAGACGATAGTCTTTCTTGGGCTACTTGAACCCAGAAATTTTGGTCTGTCTGTCTGTCTGTGACTCGACTCAGCCACCCGGCCAAAGTAAAATGGATACTGCGCAATAGTCCTATATACTCACAGCCAAATGTAAACATCTAAGCCCGGTTTATATGTTCATACTTGTCAACTTTGTTGAACAAGAACAAGGCATTACGCAAATATAAGACAGGAAATTAGTACACAAGAAAAATTTACAGTGTTCCTTTATTAAAAGAATAATGTATGCTTGGTTTTCGAAAGCAAATGATATTCTACAGCTGCAGAAAACCGCCGCCTGCTGTTGCCCGCGCCACCTCCTGGCGGCATATGAGAAATCACACGGCATCAGCAACGAAAGGTTCCACTAGCTAGGTTCTACGTTCTGCTTGAAACACACGTGGAGCACGGCAACTCGGTTCTATATAAACCTTGAAGTCGGCCGCCTCAATTCTTGCGCATCTCCGCCGTACTGCAGCGCTGGCATCGAGGAACCTGGCCTGTAGCAGTGGAACGAGTACAGTCTACGCTCGTTACAGTGGATCCGGCAACAACGGACTTTCAGTTACAACAGACCGTTTCTGTTGGTTTGTCTGGTCCCCATGCATTTTAAAGAGTCCGCTTTGCTCACCAACGGACCTGGCTAGGCAGACTATCGAGTACAACAGACTAAATTTTAGCGAAAATTGTTATAGTGGACTTCCGCGATGCCGGCACCTGATGTGCTTTTTCTTTGTTTATTTTTGGCAAGAAAACTGTTATGTCTGGCAACATTGCTGGCAGCCGGGTCATTTGGTGCAGCAAGCCAAGCCAGTTTCCAGTGGCTTTTTTTTGTGCGACTAGTGGCATGAGCAGCAGGGTAGCTGATTTCACTGTCGGATAAATTAAGCGTAATTAACGCTGTTGAACATGGGGAAAAACAGGCCGAAATCGCCAGAAGTCAGGCCTGTCTAAGCAGACGTCCGCTCTACCGTCAAGAACAAGGCCGCTGCCGATAAACGCGACTCCGGTGAGATTGAAAACAGGCTATCGAATACTCGAAGTGGTGCACTGGAGACGAGTCTGCCCTCGTCAGTTTTTTTATGTAATAAAAAACTCGGGTTCAGTGAAGTTCGGCTTTTATTATTCCCACGCATGCATTGTTCCCATTTTGTTCGGTGAAAAAGGTAAGAAATGCCTCAAGTAGGGGGGTTGTTCCCATCCATTGTGTGCAATCTGCCGGTAACCGTGCGCAGTCCAACTGGTCTAACTTTCGATTTTACAGCTGACCGTCATCAGATTAGTTCATTACAGCTGTTTCATGACCAGACTAAAATCGTAAAAATGTGGAAGCTGCCTTGAGGGAAATCAGGCAGCGATCGATTTGATTGACGAACGGTTTCGGGAAAACCTGCCTCGTCGTGAGGGGATTTAAAAGAGCCTAGCTAATGTCGATGGCCACGACTGATGTTTTTAGCTGGTTAATAATTGGCCTAGTTATATTCTTGCTTTATTTGCTTAGCTTATCATGCGTCTTTACACTCTTGACCGCATGCGCTAGGCCTTTCCAAGTGCCGGACTAAGCTCTGGAAACGGTGTTTACGTGATTCTTTTCCCTCGCGCGACACTGTGCAGAGGTGTTGCAGGCGTTTAAAAGACCAAAGTGTATGTACTATGCATGCATTGTCGATCAAAGTACCCACTTTAGGGCTCATAGCCCCCCCCCCCCCCCGCCTCCCTCATCGGATACTGCATACTTCGGCTATAGCGGACGTTTTTTTCCGGATTCAGAGGTCCGTTGTAACGGGCGTAGACTGTAAATTCAAATCGCCTTGAGCAAACCTTTAGTGTGTTTACTTTGGGATGAGCGCGACGGAACAGGAACAGCATGAAGGTGAGCGGGAAAGCAAAAGGGGGCATTTCCTTGGCAAATGTCTGCAAAGACTATCGTGTTTTGGCGAAATTTGCAGCAAAGGAGCAGATACACGGCCAATTTTTTTCATACACACACCACGTTTTTATTTTCCTTTTGTTAAAAAAGCATGAGCCGATCACAAAAAACTGCTGTTTCAAGCAGCTTGACGAAGTGGCTGGCCCAGTACTGGCAGCAATGATCGGCGCACATTTGAACAGAAAGGGAGTTATGCATAATAACACACAGTTTCAGTTTCGTTTTTTTTACATTTTGAGAGCGGAGGCCGTGTTGCGAGCGAAATTTGAACCCAAAATAGCTGTGAGTTGGGTGGAAGTGGGATTCACTTCATGCCGTGCTTCGCCAAGGATGTCTACCATCGCTGGGGCTTCGGCAGCTGCTGCTGCTGACTTTTCTGACCCCTGCAGCAATGATGACTCTAGCAACGAGGTGGGATCGTCGGATTTTAGTTCCGATGAAACGGAATTTGAGTACAACGAAGTGTCGCAAGGACACCCCCTTTTTGCCCCTGGAACCTGTACAGTCGCTGCCACTGATACAGGAAACACGGCGCACGTGGCCGCTCTTCTCGGACCACCAAGCGGGCGCCGCGCGAAGTATTGCGGCGCAAGCGCAATCAGAGCCAGAGGCGGAGCCCGGCTGCGCGTCGTCTGCTACAGCTACTCCCACTTCGCCGCACGCGCTCTGGTACAAATAACTTTAGCCATGTGATGTCAGGTTTCGCCGCTCGCGGCGAAGTGGGAAGAGCTGTAGCAGACAACGCTCAGCTAGCTGCGCCGCTGGCCCTGATTGCGCTTGCGCCGCAGTACTTCCTGTGGCACCGTACATCGTGGCGCTCTGCGGAGCGCGGCCAGCCGCTCCGTGTTCCCTGTATCAGTGGTCGCGACTGTACAACACTAGCCAAAAAAGGATGGAGGAGGAGTTGCGAGATCTGCTATGAGAAACCAAGACACAGAGCAGAATGAACGAGTTCTGATCCACTTGCGATGTTTACCTTTGCTTTGTGTTGTCGCGTCACTGCTTCGCTGAGTGGCACAGCCGTCAAGGCTGCTAGATTGACAGGCCTCCAGGAATCAAAAACATGGTGTACAGTATTGATGTATATATTGAATGATAGCTAAAGGACGTAGGAACAATTTGTATATTTCAGATTTTCTGAATTAATTTGTTGCTTAGTACAATGGCCTATTTATATTGTGTTTATGCTTTTTTGTTCATTTGTTTCTGTTTATCTGAGAACTGAACTCTGAATAATTGTACTTCTCGCAAAACTGCTGCTGTGCACTAAAAGGGCAGATTATAAGCCACAGTTTCATGTATAACAATGCTAAATGTGTCCAGTGAAAAAATTTTTTTGTGGGAGCCCCCAAAATCGGCCATTTTTCCGCTGTAACGAAAGAGTTAATCAAAGAAGGGTTTGTTAGGTAGCAGAAAAAATGTAGAGAGGGAGTTCTATAAATGAGTTGCGCGTGATATCCTAGTGGTACTGTTTCCACATAGCCAATGTTAGCAAGGTTTTTAGGATTGCAGGAAAGGTGTAGCTTGACTTGTAGGGCTAAGGCAGTAGTGGAAAAGTTATTTAATGCTACCATGCTAGTTTTTAGCAGAATAAGAGCATGCAATGCACACAGAATAAAAACAAATGAATTTTAGCAAAATGTGCTGAAAAAAATAACTACCACTGGGTTCAAGACAGTGTGCTTAAGGCTAATATGGAAATGGACGTGAAAGAACAAATGTGCGCTTCATGAAGCGATAGCACTGTCTCACGACAAAGTGTACATTTCTTTTGCTCTCGTTTCTGTATTAGCTTTCATTATGTCCAATAAACTGCTCAACGTCAAGCTTTACTATAGTATTTGAAAAAAAAGTAGCCGCAGCATTTTGCGCTAAATACATGATTCATAGCGTGGCATGTGAAAGAAAAAGACTTGTTGACTTTTTTTTTGCAGCTTGACGCAGTTTATGGTTACACAGACAACCTTGCAACCTCCAGTTATCAGTCTCTGAAACTTGTGCGAATTGTCTATGGGTCTCGTTAAAGAAGCCATGAAGAAAACACAAGTTTGTTTCATTCAAAAGATTGCCTTGTTAGAATCATACTGACACCACTTTTAACGTAAACTTCGCTCAAATAAGCTACATAATTAGGAAAAAAAGGGAATGGCCATGCGACCCACTAGCTCATTTCCGCAACAGAACCTATGATGTCACATGTGACAGCTCTGGATTGGCGGAGGGTGGCAAAAGCAAACGCAAATCAGGCAAAGCTTATAAGCTTTCCGAACGAGCTATTTGCACTTAAATTTAGGGCACATTATTTTTAAAGCCCTAAGAATGGTGGGACAAACACTGGAGTTACGAAAGCACACGTAAACATAGAAGTACCGATGCGTATACTGCTGTTGGTACTTCGCGCACTATGCTTGGGTTTAGCTGCACAGGACTGCGGGTCTTTGGGGTTGTCTCAGACGACACTGGCCGATTGATTGACGCAACCAACCATATTTATCGAGCGAGCACTGTTTGACGAAACGATTTTCTCCCAGAACAAAAAAGCCAGATTTAAATACGGTCAAAAAAAAAAAAAAAAAACCCAAAGGCAAAAACAGCTTGCCACGGTATGGTGGCGCCATCTAAGTTAGCAACGTAAACAAACGCGCGAGACCGCGATACTCGATGCCAGGATGCCAGTGCTGCCGTAGAGGGTGGAGACACCTTTGAACTTCCGTGCGGCTGCAATTGGGTCAACGTGCTCAACGCGTTGTTGTTTTCGTTTCCCACGAGACCCAGCAACGCGAAACAGATACGATGATTCAAACTTCACCAGTTAACGCGTTGCGGCGATAATTTTAGCGCGGTTTTGATACAATGACTTGCTTCGGCAACGAGCGAGCGAACCAAAATGACGGCGCCAGCGTATACGTGTCTCCACCCTGTACGGCGGACGCGTGAATCAAGGGACCCTATGCGGTCGGTTCCTGTGATGTCATTGCAGACCACGTAAACACACGATTTAGCTGGAAAATAAAATTTTAACTTAAATGGATTACAGTTGAACCCCTTTATAAGAGACATGCACGGGGAGCAGTTTCTGTCTCTTATACGAGATGTCTCTTATAAGCAGGGAACCATGTTTTCACTTACTAATCAGACCCTAGTTCAATGTGGGCACCGTATGACTAAAATAAGCTCAAAAGAGTGCTACAGCATGTTGCAAAAGGTTCATTCTAATTTATGTTTGCCCCCAGAATTTATGAAACAGGTCTGAATCTTTGTTTGCTTCATGACTGTTTTTTACACTGTTTTTTTACAACTGATTCTACAAGCTTTCTTTTCTTTCACTGCCTGTGGAAGATGAATCGTAGATGTTGAGTTCCCAAGCCTGATGAATAGCCAGAGCACACAGCTTCTTCCGCTGTGTGCTCAGGCTATTCATTACGCTTGCAGGACTCGACATCTGTGATGCTTCTTGATTGGGAGCTACGTGAGTGGGAGCTACCCACAAGTGCGGTCGCGCTCCAATGGATGACAGTAAGCTTCAACCACTTCTGTAAGTTGCATTTCCATTGGCAGGACTCCTCGCCGTCATTTCATAGCTGACTGAACCATGGTGTGTTTGCTGAAGTTATAATGCAGGTGTCTGTCGTCCACTTGTGTTTCCACAATGGAAGCAACTGCAATTAGTAACTGGTGGCACTGTGTCTGAAGTGTAAAAGTCTGTTACAAGCGAGATTATTGATTAAAGTTCAAGGATGACTTGTTCCTTATAACCAATCTTCTACATCCGATGTCTGTTATAAAAGAGGTCAATTTAATGGGAAAGATAGGGCAGCCAACCATGTGGGTGAATAATGTCTCTTATCCCCATTTGTCTCTTACATCCATGTCTCTTATAACGAGGTTCAACTGTAATTTCTTAGTGATTAAAGCATCGTTTGCATTCGGACAAGCGCTGGAGGCACTACAAAACGCGAAATCTTTCGAATAACACAAACTTGTATTTTGTCTTCAGGGGCTCCTTTAAGCTCTTTTTGGTAGTGTCCACAGCTGGAATATATGTGTAATAGAGAATAGGACTTTCTGTGAAGGTGGCTTTTAATAATAACGCTAGTGAACTTTTCTTATAGGCCTGCTTCAGCTAGGGATGGACACAGCTAATTTTCATTTGTTTTTGCAGTCCTGGTTGATTTGAGTTTTACTGGTGTCTTGTTTGAAACCTTTTGTTCTAGTACATTAACATCACTGATATATGATAAACGCAGAGTGAAAAAGTGACTTCATGCAACATACTGCCTTTTTAATTCAACGTTTACATTGAGTTTTCAGGCCATAATGTTACCTATTCGAGATATGAACCAATCGTGTATCGAAATTGGAGAAGGAAAGGTATTGGTTTTGTCGATGCCCAGATCGCATGATCACACGCGTGATCACAATCTGCCAAATTTTTTAATACTGTCAGTGTTGTAAATTGATATTATGGGCAAAAATTCATATTACCTGAAACAGATCACAAGAAAAAGAGCTTTAGGGCAAAAAAATCTTTTGCTGAGTTTCTTTGCATCGAAGACCTGTGTCCCCCTTTACCAAACACTCTGCGTTTTTGTTCATGTAGTTAAAAAAAATCCTATGCATGCTATATGATCACAGCACCAGAACATCCTATATGTGGTTTAACAGGTCTTTATCATTGCTATCACTTTGTTATTGTCCCTGCGGTGCTTAGTTTTTTACATGAAAGTGTCCTCTACCTCACCACTTTGTTTCACCTCTTTCTGCTCATCTCATTTTAATGTAGCTACAGGCTTGTCTTGGTGAAGAAAGCCATCCAGATTGCCTGCAACCCCGAAGATCCTGACAGTTGCCACACTTTCCAAGCTGACTGGGTTCACTTTGCCAAAGAACGGCTTCGTCAAAAAGCGAAAGCTCATCGACATGCGAAAAGAGGTGCCCTGTCAAGTTTCTTTTGTTTGCCAACAAGGCTTCCTCGGTACTGGTCAGTCTAGCTTTTTCAAGGCCAAGTCATGGTGGCTGCTCTTAAGCGAAGCTGTATGGCGACCCCAGCAAATTTTTTGCGTCCATGTGTGTACACCATCGAGTTGATAAAAAAAATTCGTTAATCAACCAGATTTAGGGGAAATCTTCAACGTGGAGTAAGTTCCTGCGAAGGAAAGTTTGACATCCATTTCAGTGCAGCCGTACGGCTACAAAGGAAAGCTATACAGCTTTCTCAAACTTCGCAGTTGCAGAAAAACTCGTCCTGGTCCAGGATTCGAACCTAGGACCACCGCTTAATCGGAGCAGTTGCTCTACCAACTGAGCTAACCAGGAGGAGTCATGTGTAGTGTGAGAGTGAATTGATCAACAACTAGAAGTGGACAGGTGTTAATCGACACGATTTAGGGGAAATCCCAAAGGTGGAGTAAGTTTCTCCGAAGTAAAGACCTAGTGCTAGTCTCCAGAGCTAGTGCAAAAGAGAGTTCAATCTTTTAGGTTCATTAGCAGAAGAGTCAAAACCTATGATGGATGGCCCATTGCTCATCTAGTGTGGTTGCCACAAGTTCAAGTCGAGTGATTGATGTCTCATATTTCTCGGCGTAGTGCTCGTTCGCCGCTGTTACAATGTGCGCCGCTATAGCAACTGTGTTGGTGTAAAAACCATCATGAACATTCATCTTATGAGCAGTTTTCGAGCGGTTCCATGGGGCGGACACTTTGTCTTGATGCTTGAATAGCACATATATAGTCATTTTAGGACAACACTTAAATTCGCTGGTGTCCTTCAGAGTGGAAGGGCTGATTAATTTTTTCTAATGGAAGGAGAAAAGATATGGACACATTATTTTAGAATTTAAAGGCAACTGCCATAACCTTTGCAAGCTCGATAGGGTGTTTCAAATGTTTTTATCTGCAGATGGTGAGAGAGTGGAATAGGAGTGACTAGCAGATAGACATAGGCATTCTCCTTCTAGCTTGCTTCCTCTCGCTGGTGTTGGGATGGACTGCAGCGGGAGGAGACATTTCAGTAGAAGAATTCTGCTTTAAACAAACTTGGAGGTAGAGGAGGGTACTGTTTCCTTCTTGCTCACAACCTGTGTAAAGGTCACAGACAGCTACCTGTGACCTTACACAGGTGCAGTTATCTGTGCAGTCGCCAGTGACAGTCACAAGGATGAGGTGAATCGTTTTGAGTGCAAAGCAGTAATATGAGGCATGCAAGTACGGACACCACGATGCAGTGTACTAGAAGATAGAGGTGTGTTGTGCGGGGGGCGAACCAATGAAGAACGCGGGTCCCTTTCGCGATGGAAAAATAGTATTGTAAACTATAAGCCAGCGCCACCTAAAATTTTTTAACTAAACTGAACAAATATTTAGGGCGTTTTATAAAACTGTATACCATACAATGTGAATTAAGACTTCTTAAGGCAGTAAATAAGAATGAATTTAGCAAACAAAACTTGTGAGATCAAATGGTAAGCAGTAGTCTCCAGGGGTGGTGCTTACGCAGGAGTTTCTGATCAGAAATTTTCATCGCAAAATGGACCCCCTCCTCCAACCAGCCCCAGACGACACACCTCTCTCTTCTAGTACACCATAACCATGATACTATAGACCGTCTACAGAACGGTGGTTCTGGGTGCTGCCATACCTGATAATGTAGTCATTTGCCAGTGCTTGCCCTTCCAGGGCATTGCTTGCATTGCCTTCATTGTGGCCAGTACTAGTGCCATTGCGATATTTCTTTATGAATGGAGGCCTGAGGAATAGAAAACTGGCAACCTTGGGAGATTAGTCACGAATAACCAATCGGGAAGCTTGGAGAAATGGTGCTGTGGATGCTGTTCAGTTGCATAGTACTGTTTTGTATCATGCCTTGCTATAACGTCTGCATATTCGCCCACAACAGCAAAGCTTAAAGTGCAGCATGGTGCAGCGTTTTGCACAATTTTGCATGTGTTAATGGTAGTCAGGGTGCAGGCTTACAACCTCTGCTGCCAGCGCACACTAAAAGGCTTGGCTCTTATCGCCCAAGTTGATGGATGTAATGGCTATAGAATGAAATAAGCCTGTGGGAACAAACCAAGTTGTATGTTTCTTCTCAATCACTCACATTTTGCCCATTGGCGGAAATCCCGGTATGCTCGGCGCTACAGCTGGCTCACACAAACAGCACTGCGTACCGGAGTTGAAATCAAGACTTCTAAGACAGCTCCCTCGTAGCTTAGAGACATTATGTCATTGCCTACAACTGAACTTGGCTTATACCAACAGTTACCTTTTTCATCTTCGACTGACAACCAACCCATACTGCAACAACTGTTCTTCTGTAGAAACCGTTGAACATATTTTATTAGAATGTGTGGCCTACTTGGCACCAAGGTCTCGTTTTTTCCAAGATATAGAACGCTTAGATCAAGGGCCGGTAACTTTGAAGACTATCCTAAGAACATGGACTTGTCCCTCAAAGCAGCGTCAGGCTCTAAAAAGTTTGTTTTCTTATTTGTAAGACATTGGTGACATAAAAATTGTGAATTCTGTGACAAAATCTGAAAAATAGTCCATCAAGCACGTCAAGCCATGCCAGTGTTTTTTTTTTTCTCTTTCTGCCCACCTCTTTCTAGGGCCTGTTTTCCCTACATCCCTGACCCCTAGCAGAGAAACATGTAGGCAATTGCAAATGCTGGCAAAGCTCTCTGCTTTTTTTAATAAGGAGCCTTCTCTCTCTCTCTCTCTCTCTCTCTCTCTCTCTCTCTGCTTGGTGTGGGTAAGTTAGCAGATACCATACCTGCCAACGCTCTCAAATTTTCGGTAAAATTTATGAACTTGTACTTGTATTGCGATTTTGTGAATGTTGCCACAAATTTTACGGAATATGTCACGCTTTATCTAAAGTTCCTTAATCCTCTAAAATTTGAATAGTACAATCATGTCCGATATGAATGTCGAGATGACAAGAAACAAAATAATTTCCTGAATGATGTGCATTATGTAGTTGGCTCAATTTGAGGTGTTAGGGATGTGTCCTTTGGCCGTGATAGGCAATGATTAGTGAAGGCTCATATATGGTCATAGAAAATAACTCATCCACATTCTAATAGATGTAGCTGAAATCAAATATGTTCCAGTTTGTATACAGGTTTGCTTTTGCATTGATGCCTGCTAGTTTTTCATCTGAAGCTGTTGTCTGGCGGTGCATTTATGTTGCGTAGGTACGTGTGAAGGCCATGCTTTAGTGATGCTGTCGCCCAACCTTGCAAGCTTTCTTTGGTGGCTTCATGGGGTTGGGCATGAGAACGTCAGCGGCTTTTGCTGGAGCACACTCTTGGGAGCAGAACGGCAAGTTTTATGCCTGCTGTGTGGGCTGCTCTATTAGACTCGGAGCGATCACAGAAATGGCTGATCAGAAGTTTCGCTTAAGCGTCCACACTCCCGAGTCCGACAGGCCTCGCGGTTGGCAGATGGCACAATTGTGAATAAAGCAGCAGTGATAGGGGGTGATAAGTAATTCGGGGACGAATCGCAAAGCTTGATTGCTGCACTGGACAAGCACTAAAATCGTGGGCCTGAAAACTAATATATGCAGAAAAAGTAATGCTCAGTAACCTCGGGAGAGTACAGCAGTTTGAGATAGGTGGCAAGGTAGTGGAAGTGGTAAGATAATATATCTACTTAAACCAAGTGCAGTAAAACCTTCGTTACAAAGGACACTGTTTCCAAGAAACACTTCGGTTTAAGAGACATTTGAATGAAAAGCAGTTTGGTTGGTTTTCCTATGTTTGCCACTTTGAGCAACATTGCATACAAGAGACCTGGTTACAAGAACATTTTTGGTTCCCTTGAGGGTCTCTTGTGATGCGGTTTTACTGTAGTGACCCCAGATCCCAACCATGAGGCAGAAAGGGGTGGAGTGCCTTCGGAAGGCATTCTCAGATAATAAATGCCAGCCTACCGTTGTCCCTGAAGAAGAAAGTGTATGAAGTTGCATCTTACCGGTATTCACCTACGGGGCAGAAACTTGGAGTCTCACTAAGATGGTTCAACTTAAATTGAGGACGACTCAGTGAGCAATAGAACGGAAGATGGTAGGTGTAACATTAAGGGACAAAAGAGAGTGGAGTGGGTGAGGGAACAAACGCGTGTTGAGGGCATATTAGTAGAAATTAAGAAATGGATGTGGGCAGGGCATGTAATGCGAAGTAAAGATAATCGTTGGTTATTAAGGGCAACAGAGTGGATACCTAGAGAAGGCAAGCGTGGCAGGGGGTGGCAGTAAGTTAGATGGGCAGATGAGGTCAAGAAGTTTGCGGGGATAAATTGGTCACAGTTTGCGCAGGACTGGGATAATTGGAGATCTATGAGAGAGGCCTTTGCCCTGCAGGAGGCATAGATAGGCTGATGATGATTATGATAGATGGTGCCACAGGTGTTGCTTCAGACCAGGACACGTGCAATGCAGTGAGAGCAAAGTTGTGACCTTTTGTGCAACTTACCAGCCTCGCCGGTTTCGTGGCTGCGGTATTGAGATATACTGTGCAGGAGGTTGCGGGTTCAAATCCGTGCTGCCGCAGCTGCTTTGCTTTTAGAAGCATGCTAAGCATCCCAAAATGCTCCAACAATTCTGTGCCCCTCCGTTATGACATGTCTCATAGCCAAGACGGCTGAATTGTAATTTGCATGGGCCGCTTGTAGGCTCACCGCAGCGCCTTCAAAGATTTTCTTTTTCTGCCACTGTCCTTCCTCTTTGGCTGAGTGGGTACGCTGTGAAAAAGTGCCAGTCTCCAACTTTGGTGTAACCTCTGAAAGGCTGATTGGTAGGACAGCGTAGAAGTTTGGTTCATCTGGGCCTTTGCAGTGCCAAAATGGTTCTGGTGAAGGGAGTCTTCTTGCGCTACCTGAGGCGGAAACTGAATAAACACGTACTCGCTGGAATACGCAAGAATTCAACCCGAGTTCAGCCTAATGGTACTTTTTTGATTGGTACTCTGTCACGTGCCTGTGAATGTCATTTTCATTGTTGCTTCTGTCAGGAATTACTGTTGATGAGAACCCTCTCCCAACGACCCTTTGTCGCTCTTATCCATCTCATGCTTTTTCCTTGTTTACGTTTGAATGTTCTCAGTTCATTCTTAAACTTGTTTCTGTGCCTGCTTTCTGGTGTGTTCTCACTGTGTCTAACGATGAGGCAGGTGGGCAGATGGTATCTGTTTCGCATCTCGTTCTGGTCTCATTACAACAAGAGTGTGGATAGCTCAACGAAACAGTAGAGAGCTTAGAGCTGGGGAACCCAACAGTCGGGTTCCCTGGGCAGCTCAGAGCATCATATCAGGCATGCCCAGTACCCAAGGTGCGCTGAGTGTTTGGGTTTAGTGCACGCTTTATTTTGCTGAAATAGCTTGTGCCACAAAACTGGCCCCAGTAGCCTGCCCGTACAGTGTGGGGTGGCAGCATTGTGCTGCCTGCACGCACGAACAGACATGGGCAGTTTACAGCTTGTTGCTGCTAACCAGAATGGCAATTATGGAGAAAACAAAGTTACACGTGGTTGGGAGGGGGATGACTGGGGAAAAATGGTGCTAGGGATTGTCATCCACGTTGTTATTTGAAGTGGCGATCAAATATTTGCCGTAGTGCCACACGCAAGGCCACACATGTTTTGTGCTGGGACACCGCAGGTTCTGAACATGCCAGTGGAAAAAGCCGTGGGGGTGTTCGGGTCATGGGAGTCTCTCGTAGCCCAAGTGCTTGAGCGCCAGAAACTGGCTGAATCGATCGGCACATGGCAAAGGTATATCCGAGCAGCTTCTGGTGGGGACCCTGACAAGCCTCTGCTGTCTGTGGAGAACAACGTCGATTTGGAGCCACCACCTGCAAATCTCACCTACCTCAAGGTGAGCCGGTGGTTGTTGCTGGCCAGAGTGCCCTGGGCTGTGTGTGTCTTTTCGTACTTGCGGAAGCTGGCATTGCTTAATTTGACTCGTGAGAGCTCGTTGTTGGTGCTCATATACTGAGAAATTTGCTACCCTGCCACTTGCTGTGGCCATGTAGTGGCTAAAATCCTCAGACAGGTACACTTGCCCAGCTAGCTCAAAAGCTTGTGGCGGGCAGACATTTGTAGAGGGCAGATGTGTCAAGAGCTGGGTCGGTTGGCACATGTTTGTGAAAAGAAAAAAACCAACCAGTGAATGAACACAATGCATAGAAAAAGATTTAGATGGGGCAAACACAGTGTACGGTGAATGAATACAAATGAATACATTGGTTCAAATGAATACACATGTACCATCTTCAGCAGCAGCTGCAGTTATTTATTAATGCAGGAGACGCGAAAGGCTTAGAAGTGGTGTTGCTGCCCATACATTTCTTTGTGATATGGTTTATGACGGCACAAATTGTGACTGACTGAATTAAAAGGGCAGAGCCGGTCTAAACATTTTTTTGGGGGAGAGAGAAACAGTAAGGGAGGCACAAGTGCATGTACATTTCTGAGTGCACATTTTGAGAAATGACGCATACTTTAGCTAGTATACAGTATTAGGGCCGTGTGACTGCAACAGGCAGCAAGCCCTGTTGCAGTGGCAACTCCGCTTGTCTTCCGCCTTGGTGTGCGCAAGCGTGGTCAAAGCATTTGTGCAGCTCAGTGTGAGAGCTGTCGGTCCTTCTAACTTGCCAGCGTGCACTCAGGCAACAAGAAACGGCAAAAGTCATTCCTTGCTGGGGTAGTCACTGAACATTCATGCTGGCCAACCGCATGGGTAGTTTTTTGTAAGTCGTCCGATGGTCCTCTTTTTTTTTCCCCACTTTGGGCTGCCCCAGAGCAGCTCTGTATCTTTTTGCCCATAGAATTTCTGTAGTGAGAGTAGCACTGGACTGTCCACAAACTGATCAGAATTGCACAGGACTGGCAAGTAAAACAGAACACTGGATGGCTGCACCTGTGTGGCTCAGTTAGCTCGATAGGGAATTGCTTGGCTTACTTTTGTGAGTGCTCCTCGCATATGGAAAAAAAAATGGATGGGGAGCAGGAGAAAGAAATGGTATCTTTATTTATTTACTGACAAAACAGCATCATTTTACCAGTGCTAAATTGCTGAGAGGTGTGAAAAAGTTTTAAAAAAGGAAGGCTATCTAGCTTTAGGTGCATTTGTAAGACTTTTGTTGAGAGATGCAAGCTACGTATCACGGAGTTAGCTGGCGCTTTACGCTGTCCCTTTGCGTGCCCATGCAGGACCTGTTGCCTGGACCTGGTGTGCTCTTTTCGTGTGATCCCCCCATCGGGTGTGACTGCACTGACTGCTATGCGAACAGCAAGGGCTGTTGCTCGGTGAACAACGGAGTGAAATTTGGGTACACCGCCAAACGCTGCCTGGCTGTGCCCGAAGGGAGTGCGATATTTGAGTGCAACAAGAAATGCAAGTGTGAAGACAGCTGCCCAAACAGGGTGTTGCAGCGGGGTTCCCAGGTATGCTGCGATTGTGCACGACGACAGCTGCAGTGGTTTGTGCTTGTTGACCGAGTGTTTTAACTGCTTCTGCTGCAAAGCCAACTGAACTTCACAGCCCTTGCGGTGAAGTGAACGAAAAGTGGAATGAGAGGACGGAGGTACCGTGGCTAGGATAAAAGCCCATCAACATGGCCTTGTAACACCGCTGCTTCATTGCTTCCACTGTACTTTTGACTTGGAAAGCTCTTAATCTACTCTTTGCCTGGGCCAATTTTGTCGACTCGCACGTGCAATGTTCAAATGCACCGTCATACCCCCTCACGAATTCAAGGAGAGGAATGGTAGCTTGGGACTGCGGTTGTGCTCTTTATAAGACAGTGGCGAGTAACCCAACTCTTCATATTATTAAGTAGCAGGGTGATTTGCAAGGAGCATGTCTATTGAAGAGTCTGTTTGATATTGCACTTCAGGACTCATGGAAGACAATATCAAGATCCCTTTGCTAATGAGAATGTGGATGTGTCATCCGGCAGGAGGAGCACACCATGTTACGCTGTTTGCACCTCCTCCTGATGATTGTTCATCACAATGATGAAAGAGCTGACTGTGCCAGACCAATATTTTTATAAACTAATCGTAAGAAATAATAAAGTAGAGAAGAAACGCTTGCATTAAAACACATCATCGTTGCCACTGGTTATGGCTTGGTGGAGAGGCCTGATGGATACTCCTTCATAGCAACAACAGGCAGGGATTGAAGTGGAAAAATGGGTGGGGGAGGGGGGAATAGATTTTACAGAGCAGTGGCTCCTTGTCTAAAGGTGTGGAAGAGGGTGCAGTGTCATTATCGACACCCTCACAGTACCTTCAGTACCCTGTCACGACCCTAAACACGTGGCGTTATAACAAATGCCTGGGCCACGAAATAAAATGGTGGGTGCTGGAATGGCTGGCCACATCCAATGGGTACTCAACTCATGGGCTGATTTTGTCATAACATTCGCAATGATGTATACATGACAACAATGCCATCACAGTTAAAAAAAATTTTGACTTTTATATAAAGTGTCTGTGTACGTATATGTGCATGCGTTCGGTAAGCCTTTGTTAAAAAAGAGTTGCTTTATTCTTATGGTCTCTCTCCAGTTTATTGAGAGCAAATTGTCAGTGTTTTACACAAATTATCGCATATACTGAAATCACCCGACGACTTTGTTATAACGAGAGTGTACATGACTCAACAGGGTCCCCATGTTTTTTAATGTGCCACTTTTTACTTTTTAACTATCAGTAGCCGTAAAGTCTAATTTTATATCTACATACATACATGTATATGCATCGTGCATGTGTATCTTTGTGTGTGGGTACACCATCGTCTGTCATTTTGTTCTTACCAATTCCTTGGAAAGAGGAATGGACCTTGTATTTTTTCTTGTTTTTTTAAGTCATTTTGAGACTATTTATTATGTTCATGTAGTGGCTTTTGGCTTTTAAGGGGACAGTGAATTGGTTTGTAAGCACTGTGAGATTATTTGTGCAGGTTAGCCTGGAGTCCCTAGGCCATGTTTCAACCACTGTGGGTGCATTTATGCAAATTTATTTAGTAGAAAAATCAACTCTAAAGTGCTGTCCTCTCTGCATCCTCCTTGCGGATTTCTAATGGCATTTCGTTTAACCCTCATTCTTGCAGCTTCGCTTGACTGCGCCTACTGCGCGGCTCGCCGACCCTCCAACAGAGTCAGTCGGCTGGCCGCTGATGGGTCGTTGCAATGTGTTTGCTCAGTTAAAAATGACCTTAGAGAATATTTGTGTCTGGAAAAACGTAGCTTGATTTTGTTTATTGACTGTATCAAGCTTAGTGAAGTCGATGAAGTCAAAGTAGCTCCGCACTAGCGCACATTCAAGCTGTATATTGGCTTACATTTCTCTAACTTAGCTTTGCTGGAGCTGTAAGCTGCATATTCCTGTGCAACTGGAAGGCTACTTCAAGGCAGGAAAAAAAGTCAGCTACGTTAATCTGGGTGAAAATGAAATAAAATCACCCGAATCTTTTGTCATAAAGCCAAGGTATGAGAAGCACATTTTTGGAGGGTGAACTAGCACACTGGCCAGCAGTGTGACCACACATTTGCGATTGCTTTTTCTGCCAAGACGAATGCAGTTGCTGCTAGTCAGATATTTTAGAGGGCTAGCTATGGTGTAGCTTACTGTACGAGCATTATTCAAGAAATGCCCTGACTAGTAGCTCAGAATGGTGCAATCCAAGCAGTGCATGGTATCACAAGGCAGGCCTCAGCATACCATGTATGGTCGAGTCCACTTTTAACGATACCGCTCATAACAATGTATCGGGTACAACAATGAACGCCTATGGCACCGTCCACTTCTGTACGGTTGCTATGGTAAAGTAAACCGCTTATTACAATGCTCCAGTGCTGCGATATCAGATGTAACGATTGAATCTGGTTACAGCGTGCACCAAACATGTGAGCGGCCATTGACTCTCCGTGCCGACGGCATGTGCCGCGAGCTGTGATGCACCCTGCATTCCTTCCACCCCTCAGAGAACGAGTGTACTGCGCCACTTACGAGGAAGTGAGGGGAGCGGGAGAGCAGTTTTTTTCGAACCCCGCTCTCGGCGCTGTTGCTTTTGCATTATGCCCCCGCGGCTGCTCACTCGTGTGTGCATTCGCTTGGGCCTCGTGTGCATTGCTTTGAATTTGTCTGGGTGCTTCTTGAACTACCTTGAGTTTTTCGCAGAGAGGAACTCAGGGCAGATGTTTTGGAAATGTCCTAGTTCCTCACTGAAGAGGCGATCGTTGCGCCGATATGTACTGTAGACAGTGGTGACAGTGACGATGCAGTTGCACAGCCTACTCAGGTACTGTCTTCGCCGGAGGCCCAACGCATGATACAGTCCCTCAAGGACTTCGTTTCCGCCGAGGCCCTTTCGCTTAGCTAGATGAAGCACCTAAAGATGTCATTAAGTAGCGCTTGAAATGGGACGACAGCAGAGAAGACACGACGGCACACATGTACGGAATGGCTAGCTCTCATGTGTCTTCTCTGCTGTCGTGCCGTTTCAGGCGCTACTCAACGATGTGTCAATACCAACTAGTCCAACTGTCGATTTTACTCACATAAAGAGGCTCTTGAAAAAGATGTGCACCAGCTTCGCTTGCAGCGAACAAAGCTGACTGGCTATGGCTCCTTTTCTGAAAATAAGTAGTAGTACGACCTCACTTGCATGCAAATAAAATGTTTCGGGCTCTGTTTCGTTTTTTTGTTTCACAACCCGCTTATAAAAATTATCGGTTATGATGCAATTTCCTTGGCATCTGGATCTGATAAGTGGATTAGACAGTATATTTATTCTAGCCAGCCCCCGTGTTTGTTGGCGTAACTCAGTGATATGGAGGACTACACGAGTGTTCTCACAACGTTCGGGTTTGAATCCCGGGCGGGGTTCCTTTTTTTAAGGGGGGACGACACTGGTCTTCAGGACATTTTTTTTTAACCTATGTGCTTGAGATTTACACATTGAGTGTATTTTAACATCCTGAGCACAAATATGCAGTCAGTTTTCGTCTATGGGGTGTACGTTTAGAGTTGTGCAACATGTTATGCCATTTCGTTTCGGGCAATATTTTCATTATCTACCTATGAAATACTCGAATAGCTTTTATCCCTTTGTGCTCTAGAAGGACCAGGGAGTGCAACTATACCACAGCAGTAATTTTAGCCTTGTTTCTGCAAACGCTGTAAACTTCATAAACGTCAGGTCATCAATTTCCCATGTTTTTGTAAAACTAACTGCATAAAATCTTGTGTCAGCAAAAAGAAATTCTGTACTTTTGTGGTTTTATTGCACTGTTCAGTTCATAAGCTTTCGAATGCAGCAAAAATGATACAAATCGAACCAGTACATCTCAAGTTACTGTACCCGACAGCTGAACATGTTGGAGAAAAAAAAGTGGTCCTGAGAAAACGGCACAAAATTTGGAAACTTGGGCAAAATTGGTCATTTAGACGATTTCAAAGGGTGACAGCTTTGTGAATACTTGTGATACAGCTATGATATTTTGCAAGTACATTCTTTGGGACCTGTAGACTGCAAATAAAATTAATTCATAAAATTGATTTTTTTTGCGAAATTTTGGTCCTCAAGATTTGTGTCCCCCCCTTAAGTTGGCCAACTGTCGGCCTCGTGTCCATGTGTTATGTGCCTAGGGTACTATGGAGAGGCAACAAACTATTTCTGAAGGTGCAAGAGAAACGCCTCTCAGTTGAGCATCACCGGTGGCGTGGCGGACATTCAGCACTGCGTACGCCTCGGCTCGTCCTTCGTCACTGCATGAAACAGTACTTGCTCACTAGAATTGGTGTTAGGTTTATGCAGTCAATTTTTGAAGCACAACATGGGAGTAGTGGGAAATGGCAGTTTCTGAAGTAGTGCTAATGTGGGATTAGAGGAAACGTTGCAAGCCATAAATGGGTTGCTAGGAACCGAAGCCGAAACTGATGTGAACTCTTCAAAAATAAATCCTAACTAGATTCCAACGCATATGCTTGTTGCCAAAAGTACTAAAGTTTTTCCTAACGAAAAATAACCGTGTAGGTGCTTATGCATGAACATTAAAAGTATCTTGGACGTGGTCCAAACATATCACAAGGCAAATGCACGTTTCAGGTCTCTGCTGTAGTTGTGGCCATTGCAAATGTTGCATGGTATTTTTTCTTCTTTCAGGCTTCGTAAATTCAATACTGCTTTATCGACGACATTAACAAATCCACTTCAGTGTCCCTTTAAGGAGAAAAAAAAGCCATCATATGAAATACAAAAACTGAAAGTGCTGCTTAGCACCCAGTGTTTAGAAGTTTGCTGCTTACTGTCTAATTATCTTCACTAAAGCATTTTTCTATTCGGTGAATACTAGTCAGGATAGGTCCAAAGCAACACGTTTAAATAGTAGCCAATCAGCGGCCATTGCTAGCAGCTGCACACACTTTGAGTGGAATGGCTAGCACTTGTGTACGGATTTTCAGAAACAGAATTCAGGTTTTTACGGCAAAAGCTGCGAAGCTTAATGGAAAATGAAGCTTTGCTTGCACATGGGTCCAAGGGTGCAGTTAATCCAAACTTCGGCAGGTACTGAGTGGTTTTAAGGCTAACCTGGTGAGCCTTTGGGCCGAACGAAACTGGCAGTGAGGCGTTTACAAGGTGAAAATTGTTCGGTTGCACAATAAACTTCACTCGCATCGCCTTGTAAGAATTTTATTTTTCGTCTGCGCTAAGTGGTCTGACAGGTGATCGGTAAAGTGATTTGCTAAGTATTAGGTTCTTCAGACACTGCACCGTAACACCAAAGTTTATTGCGATTTTTCGGCGTCGTGTAAAAGAATGAGAGATAGAGCTCAATCCGCTACTAGCACCATCTGCTAGGCTTGAGCTTTTTGTTTCGTTTATTCCCGCAAGCTTCATTCACATGGTTAAATTTGGTCCAGCTGTCTACTTTTGCTGCGTACGTATTTTTTGTTGTGTGCTAGAGCTGGGAGAACCAACTTACCTTTTACATTCCTTCTTAGCGCAAAAATTAATAATATCGTTTTTTTTAACCAGATCCCGTTGACTATTTTCAAGACCCCGGATGGGCGCGGCTGGGGGGTGCGGACCGACCAACGGATTCCAAAGGGCACTTTCGTAATGGAATACATTGGCCAGGTGAGTATGTCTCCTACATGCAGACTCATCTGCTTGAAATGTGCTATTAAAGGTGCACTGGTTCATCAGAACCTAGTAAATTAGACCTAATAATGTAAGTACACCTTATGAACTACTATAAGTAAATGGCACTAAATGAAACCTGAAGAATTAATAATGTAAGGAGATATTGATCTCCGTGTTGTGCAGGTTATATCAGAAAAGGACGCTGACGACCGGGCCAAGGAGTATCTTGCTGCAGGCAACACGTACCTGTTCGCTATCGGCTACTATGAATCAGACGATGGCTACACGGTGGATGCTGGGCCCTTTGGCAATGTTGGCCGCTTCGTCAACCACTCGGTAATAGCTGTTCCCCCTCTTTTTGTTTTGCTGCTGTGTTCTGTGCTTTTTGTGGTTGCCAAGCATGTAACTGTCCTGTCACTGCTGGTGAAGTGCTGCTATAAACTAGAATTACTGCAAACAAGCGTACAGTTAACTTCTGCTCAGCTGATTGAAGGACTACCGCATATGTGTGACTAAATAAGGCAGAAAGTTCTATTAATTGAGGAACACAGAAGAGGCCTTTGTTCAGCGTTGTAATTGTGGTAAAAATACAAACCATTGCAGCACTTTACACTGTACAGCTTGCTTGGATTAAGTAGTTGATTCAAACTGATTTCAGTCGTTGGTGCTTCACCATTACAGGAACAGCCATGAAATTTAGTTTGCCTTTTTGGCATTAGTGAAGGCAGTACATCTCAGTTCTGTAAGATGCCGCCAGGGTTCGTACAGGTCCGTGAAACCCTTGACATTGGAAATTGAGTTTTCAAGGGCTTTGAAAGCCTGGAATTTTTTCCTTCTTGATTTATTTGGACAACAAAGAGCAGACCCGATTATGTGACCAGGTTTTCGTGACTCGTATCAACACTCCCAATCCAAAACATGCGTTTTACAATTTAAAGTGAGTTTCGGAGCACAGGCGTGCTGCTTTACACATTGGCTCGTGCGGAACGAAATCCCTGCATCGGACGAGGCAGAAATTAGCATAGGTCCCCTTCCAATTTTCCATACTAATTTCTGCATTGCCTCATCCGGCTATTCATTTTACATATCTTCCCGTTTTGAAGAATGGTGAAACCTAGCCTTAAAGACGCATACACGAGGAGGGAGTAGACAACACACAAGCTGGGACTAGCAACAGCTTAATGAATAAAATTTCGAAGGAAAAGCAAGGTCAGGGCATGCACCGTAAAAACTAAAGTAAGAAGGTCAGCTGATGACGCAATTCAAAATCTGCTCTTTTTGAAATATTCAGCTTCTTTGCCTGATACTATTAGTGAGGGAACACTCACGCACTTATCCAAACCATGCTTACGCATTTGATAAGCTTCGATAAGCTCCCGCTCGCACTTTGTGGTTCCCCTACCAATTATTTGTGTTTTGTCAAAGAGGGAGGTGCATCCACAACCTCGGCAATGGGCAGGGAAGTTTGCCCCTCCGCCTGATGTGACCGAAGTTTCATGTTCTTTTAAACGAACGTTCAGACAGCGTCCCGTCTGCCCAATACAGTCAAACCCGTTTATAGCGAATTGCAATATGCACCGCGATTAGTTCGATATATTCAATAGTTCGATATAGCCGAACCCGCCTATAACGAACTTATCGTTACTAGTTCGCAATCCGCGGGAGCCCCCTCCCCCTCCTCAACTCCACCATCCCCGCATGCAAAAATGAACACAGTAAAGTAGCCGTTACCATACCCGAAATATTCCATTTATTGCAAGTATTAAAGCTACTTCCCGCCTAAACTGCCTACTTTGCAAAGAAAAAAGCGGTGATTTTTGTTTTCACTTTCGTTTTGGCGGCTTCAACTAGCATAGCGTTCTCTACACGAAACATTATTTGCATCACTTCGAGTCCGCGTCCTCCAAAATCTAAGAAGCATTGGCGGAGCACATTGACTGCCGAAAGCGCTTCATTATAAGTGTTGGACGGCTTTCACTCGCGACATCATCGGGAATGTGGGGGAGCTCTTCCCACAGTTCACCGATGCTGCTGTCTTGGTCCGGACTCGCTGACTGCGCGGGTTCCGTCCCTGAGTCCCGCGCGTGGGAAACAGTTACGGAAAGTGTTGGGCGTCATGTCGCTCCGTGCGAGGCGCAATGTCTAAGTCGCAACTCTTGCTCCGTGGTCGCGGCCAATCCACATCTCAATCGCCGCTCCGAGACCATGCATTTCGGCGGCCATTCAGGTGCGCAGAGTTCGATATATCGGATGTGAACTTCATTATAAGGAATATGTTTCCCATGTATTTCCGTAACTGAATTATTTTTGTTCTATATATAGCATAATTCGCTCTATCTCGGGTTCGTTATAGCCGGGTTTGACTGTATACACTTCATCGCACTTCAGCGGTATGCGGTAGATAACATTTGTTGTGCACTTCGTGAATTTGGGTTAGGTTTCACCGTTCTTCAAAGTATGTACCAACAGGCCCAACACCAAACTTTTCTGTGATATCTTCCCGTTGCTTTGCCCCAGTACGTTTTGAATACTAATGGTGCTGACACTCCAGGGTGAAATAAAAACGAGCACAGATAAGCAAAGCTCTGAATGTGAGAACACAGTGCATCTAGCTCTTAAGTGTTACTGGAATATAATATTTTGACGGGTGTGTTGGTGGGCAGAGCCAGTAGAGTCCCCCTTCCCCTTAATGAACACAGAAATTTGGGGGATGAGAATGGCAGGGGTATTAAGTTATGTTCCTCGCTATCCGAGACTGTGTATTAAGAGCATTCGTAGAGCTCGAAAAAGTTCAAGATGTTAAATATGGCATGGCTTTTGTAAAGCTCCCTCAGTATTACTGTGGGTGGGGGTAAACTTGGCCACTTCCAAAGGGTGGAGCTGCTCCAAAGAGCTTTTTCTTGAGGTCAATTTTTAAGATGTAAAAAAGCAAATGTTTAGCCTGTGAAAACAGCAGTGAAATGCTAGTATACGTGCTCCCCTGTACCCTTAAAAATGCCTTGGCAGGGTCTTGAAAGTCCTTCAATGTCCTTGAATTTTTTGTCCCTGAATCCTGTACGAACCCTGTGCCTTGCCGTTAAAGATGCAATGGCAAGTACCCTAATTTTCCCATGACTTTTCACAACTGCATAAGAAGTGCCTTATGACAGGAACTATGTGCCAAGTTTTTGCTCGCACCCTACAGACTTGTAATATAAAGGAAAAAATGACATTTCAGTGTGGGAAACGTCAAATGGTGAAACAGTTGCACTGAAATCACTCAAAGGTCATAGAAATTAGGTTTCAGCTTTGCTGAGTTTTGCGTATGGAGCGACTAGATTTATAGTTGTTACTCTTGGGTATCTGTGCGAAGTTTTCAGCAACTTGAGCGAAAAAAAACATGGTTGGCAAATTTTTCTGCAACAAAAGTAACCATTTTCTGCTGACAAGGATGTCGCCATCCGCACTGCCACCACTAATACAGTTGAACCCCTTTGTAAGACACACACTAGAGAGCAGTTTCTGGATCTTATATGAGATGTCTCTTATAAGCAGGGTGCCATGTTCTCACTTACTGAACCTGCAGTTCAGTGTGGGCACCCTACGACGAAAATTAGCACGAAAGAATGCTGCAGCTTGTTGCAAACAGTCTTTTATAATTCGTTTTGCCACCACAATTTATGAAGCGGTTCTGAATCTTTCTTTGCTTCATGGTTGTATTTACACTGTTTTTTTTACAACGGCCGCTTCAAGATTTCTCTTCTTCCGCTGCATGCCAAAGAAGAAGCATCACAGATGTTGAGTCTGACAACCTGATGAATAGCCGCAGTGCACAAGGTTTGCACAGGTCCTTGAAAACCTTGAAAACCCTTGAATTTAGAAGTGTAAATTTCAAGGCCTGGAAAGTCCTGGAATTTTTAAAGGGTCCTTGAAAACCCTTCATTTTTCTGGGCATAACCAATGGCCCTATCTTTTCACAAGAACTTGAAGTGTTTGTTGTGAATTTTAGGTTTTAAAAATGTACAGAAACATTGTAACAATCAAGTTTCAGTGTATTGCGTGAAATTACGAGTTGTGGATTCTCATTATTACGAGGCAACATTGGGAGCAGCACGTCTCAATAGAATTCATGTCACGATACAATCCCATGAAAGCCGGCTTCTGTTCTCTGTCTTGCATGTTCCATCTAGTCTGTGGACGGCCTTTCATTGCATGCTTGCTGTGCCTCATATGCTCCATCTGCGTTTGCTTGTACGTGCAAATGGTGGACATGTACACAGTTCATCCTGCCTTGCAGCAACACCTGCTTAGTTAATTTCAGCTGATACTCTTGCTGACAAAGCAGGAGATGCAGGCAACATTAACTAAGTTTTGCAATCAAACAGTCTCAGCAAAACACCAAGAAAAAGAAAAAAACCTGTAAATATAAACTTAAAAAAATAAAGCTGGGGAGCATTCATGAACCCATAGCGCCTATCTAAATGTGCAATAATGTTCTTAGGTATTAGCAATATCAAAATTTTGCATTTTGTTGAAAAAGTTCTAAATAATCCCAAATAAAACATAAGACGGGACCTTGAAAACCCTTTAATTTTTGCTTTTGAAGCCCGTACGAACCCTGAGTGCACAGCTGCTTCTGCTGTGCACCTTGGCTATTCATCAGGCTTGTTGACTCAACATCCGCGATCCTTCTTGATTGTGAGCTATGCGATCGGGAGAGGCCAGTGTGCGCTCCTGGTATTATTCTTGGTTCGTGCAGGTGCCCCTGCTCGCATGTGCAATCGCACTCGTACACTTGGCACAGTAAAGCCTCGTTTCATGAGACACTGTTACAAGAGACACTTGGTTATAAGAGACATTTCAATGAAAGTGGTTTGATTGGTTTTTTAATGTTCGCCATGCTAGCAACATTGCATACAAGAGACCTTGGTTACAAGAGACACGTTTTCCGGGTCCCTTGAGTGTCTCTTGTAACGAGGTTTTCAGTAAGCTTTAACTGCTTCTGTACATTGGGTTTCCATTGCCAGCTTCTCGTCGTTGTTTCACAGCTGACTGAACCAGTGTGGGTTTGCTGAAGTTATAATAGTGACTGCACATGTTGGTTGTCCCCCTTTGTTCCCACAATGGATGCAGCTGCAGTTAGTGACTGGTGGCACCGCGTCTAAAGTTGAAATGTCTGTTACAAGCTAGATTGATTACCAAAATTCAAGCATAAGCTGTCTGTTACAACCAATGGTCTTCTATATCTAGTGTCTGTTATAAAAGAAGTAAAATTAATGCGAAAGATAGGGCAGCCCACCACGTGAGCGAATTTATACCCGCTTGTCTCGTACATCCGTGTCTCTTATAACAGGGTTCAACTGTACATATTGTATGTGCATTGGATAATTGCATGTAGCATTCGCTCTTAGAACAGAGTAGATGGGATAGTGTTTTCAGGATTGGGATTGAATGGGTGGCCCTCAGTGTCTTGCATTTTGTTGCTGGAAGCTGGTGTTTACACTGCTGCTTTGTAAAACCTGGCGGCTGTTTTTGATGTAAGCATAGGCTCATATGGCACCAGCCTGAGTTACCCTTTAAAGGGGCCATGAACACAAAATACAAGTTGTATTCCTTAAAAGGACTGATTTGTCCCAATAACAATGATATTAATCGTATGACAGACATCTGAATATGACAGACAGAATGGAATTATAGTGGAGATATTAGGAAGACAGATGCAGCAGTGGCAACTTCCCATCCACTTTCTGGCGATTTCTATACGTCACAGAATCTTGTCCGTGCGATTGGCAGCCACCAGTATAAGCCACCGCCAAGGAACGAGACTGGCGATTGTAGTAGGACCTCAAGTTTAAATCAGTTATATAACTTGGTGGCTGGCATGTGGTTAATGCACTGATAATTATGTTTATGGTGCTGGGCCACATTACGGCGTTTGGCCCTGTAATACGTCACTGTAGAGGAAATTTTTTTCTACATTTCTTTCATTTTTTCTGTTACAAAAGTGTCTTTCATGTCTAAAAAGAAGCTAAATGAGTTAGCAAAAGCTAGTTCTTCCAAATTAAACAAAGTTGTATTTTGTCCTCATGGCCCCTTTAAATGCGTGGGAAGTGTTGATTGCTGCAATCACATCTGAACGGCCAAGATTGAGATGACACGAGTTCGATTCCCACTTTTGTGATGGAGGCGAAAAGTGGAACCCCCGTGTGTTCGAGATTTCGGCGAACGGTAAAGATCCCCAGGTGGTCAAAATTAATCCGGAGCCCTCCACCATGGCGCGCCTCATCCCGTGTAGCGTGGGCGTGTTAAACCCCACAATCAATCAAGATTGAGATGAAGTGTCAAAGGAGTCATTCATGAGTCGCTCCTACCATCATGTTACCCAATGCTGGCGGCACCCCTTTAGTTATTCAACAAATCGCCAATAGGGTTTGGCATTCTTGCAGTTTTTTATTAATTTTTAATTCAGCTGAATCTCGCGCTTATGAAATTTGTCTGCTCCATAGTTACCAGTCCATGGCAAAATAGGTGTGGATTTTACGTGCGAGGGCAAAGCTGAGAATGCCACCCTACTTCTTTCTTCGCAGTGCAACCCCAACATGGTGGCCTGCTATGTGTGGGTTGACAACCTAATTCTCGACATGCCACGAATAGGTTTCTTTGCGAGTCGAGACATCCCCATCAATGAAGAGCTGACCATCGGCTACAACATAACCAACATGGGTCAGTATTGAGTAAGAATTAGCCTGTGAAAGACTGAGTTCATGCAAAAACAGTACGATATACAGAATGATTCAAACTTATAACGCACTGCGCTAAATTGACATTGACGAAGATGAAGGACGGCGGAACATGAGATGCATGCATACGGAAGCGCTTCCGTATGTGTGCATCCTGTGTTCTGCCGCCCTTCGTCTTCGTCAATTTAGCGCAGTGTTTTATAAGTAGTAATGCACCAACTAGTCCAGAAGCAAGCTCTTATTTGCAATAATTCAAAGTTGCTTCATTGGAATTTTCGGTTGATTAGAAGTGATGTGCTGATCCCGGCAATTTTATATGCAGTCAAGTGGAAGAAATTGCTCAATAATTCAAAGCTAGAACCCATTACATTGGTTAAGTGGAAGTTATTCTGAATAAAATTCATCAAGGTGACCGTCACTTCAATGCGATTAAAAATTTTCAAGTGTGAAAACAGTGGTGCGTTTTGAACTGATGTCGGCGCCACCGCAGCTGCGGCAGTACGTACTTGATAAAGTGGCTGGCCAGTTGAGACTTTTGCCAGGATACACAGCTCTCCCTTTTGAGGTCCTCAACCTTCTTTGTTGCGCACAGCGCTGTGTGAGCAGTTTGTGTCAGTGGACGCTTACTCTTTGATTTTAGCAACAAGTCTCAACTGTCATGGCAACTCGTGTTGTACACTTGATTTGGTGATGAAGTTGAAATTGTGAGTGAAATCAATAACGACAACATCTAGCCACTGGTGAAAATGCTGTTCTTGTGCTTTTTGTTTGATTGGAGGTTTGGTTAATTCAAAGTGTTTTGCTGTCCCCTCGAACTTCGTAATAATGAGATTTCATGAAAGGGGTTCTGAAGCACCATCTGCCAACTTATGGCACAGTGTGAGTACTGTGTAAATGTCATGAGTAGTTAAAGATAGTGCATATCAGAGATGCCACTGCATCTTTGACGCGTTTTCAAAACAGAAGAATGGAATAAAACAGCGTACAAAGAATGAAAGCGCATAATTATGTGCTCTTTTATTTTTTTACCGAGTCATCGGAAGTTAGCGTAGGATAGTGAGCACTCGAAGTGGTGATGGTCCCCTTGTTGGCACGTCAGGCTCAGCAAACAATTTACAGTTTAAAGTGTTTAACAACTAATGTGTTTTGATTTGCACACTTTTCTTCCTGCCGCTTGGTTTTTTGAAGCCCATGGTGTGCAGAACGTAATTACTTTGGCACGGGGCTTGCAGTTGAAGACTGTCATGCAGCGGTGATACAGCATTGGCCAACGTTACTAGATAGGTTCAGTTGTAAAACTCTCCCCATTGCGCGTGCATCGCCGGCGTCTCCGTTTCTCGGCGTGCCGCGAGAGGGCGGGACCGCCGCATTCGCTCTACCCGGCCGCCCGGCCGCTGCTCGTCGCTTGCAACGGCGCCTCTCCCAAAGCCCTCTTCGACCTTCTCATGACGTTAGCGCGCGATAATATTAAAGACTTCCCGCTACTCTCCCAAGTTGTCCGCGTCCAGACTACATCTAGGCCAGAGTACTTTCCAGTAGCTGCTCAGCATCGCTAATGTGGAGCGTAAAAGCCGTTCGTTACGGCTCATTGCTTTGCTTTCTTCAACAGGTCAGCCGAAGCGCATCGTAGTTTGCGCGCGCTTGCGTCAGCTGCTCGCTGGCAGTCAACCACGAGCGTGAACGGTCTGCAGCGAGCTGGTAGCATAGAATAAGCCTCCGTTAAAGCTTAGTTGATTGACTCTTCCGAATTTTATAAAAAATCATGAAACCGCTCATTTTGTTTCCAGCCAAAGAAGCAAGGTCAGCATTGGAGCTACGTCACTTAGTGGCTCTAGTAATTCAGGCCACTCGAAGACGAAACTTCCTAATTTTCTCGACGTCCTTTTTAGAATAGTATCTTTCCATGTTTTGCCCTGACAACAGTTAGCTTTACCAAACGTCACTAAGAAGCGACATTTCTGCAAAAGGCGAAATATCTTTAACTGAAATAATTATTTAGTCAATTAACTGACGAAGTTAAACCAGCTAGCTTACATGTCAATAAGCATAAAGTTCTTTTCAGCAATTCATTGGTTTTCACAGTACAACTTTACGGCAGACACAAAGTAAAAAAATATATCCAACGTTTTTTTTTATTTACAATCAACTCCACATCTTTTTTGCTTAAGGTGAACGTATACAATACACCAAAGCACGTTAAGAGAACCAAAGTAAGTAATGAATAGAAACATGCAAGCATATGCATTTTTATTTAGAAATCAACTCCACATCTTTTTTGCTTACGGTGAATATGGCTACAAAATACCAAAGCACGTTAACAGAAAAACAGTAATGAATAGATACATGTATGCAAGGTTTTTTTTTTTTTCATTTACAACAAACTCCAACTTTGCCAGCGTGCTTACAGTAGCTTAGCGCGTTTGCGTGCCCACTTAACCTGCACAAGGAACGTTCTCACTGAAGGAATCTGGAATAGAAATCCATGCGCGTCACCTAATACGATTTGATGACGCGCGCAGAGAATTCCTCAGAGTGAACGTCATTTTGTGTACGTTCCATTTGTCGATGTCCTGTACGTGAAAATGGCAGTCGTACAGTTTGGACTTTGTCGAGAGCTCCTTATCCGCACGCGGGATGGCCTTATTTCATAGCGGGCGAAGCGTCGCATCTTTGGGAGCCGAGAAGTGCCTGTCCGTGTTATTCTTAATTGTTGCTGCTGTAGCCACTGGTACACCCGGGAACGAAGTAGGTCGGCATTGTCTGCCTCAGCCTCACATGCAGAGGACCACATCAATGGAATACAGTCGCTGGCAAATCACTAAACGTGCCACTCGAACGGCATCGCGCATCAACACTACGGAGAACGACCGCGCGAACAAGAAACGCAGAGGACCGGGGCACTGAATGCGCCGGCTACTGCGAGTACTGCTCTTCGGCAAAAAAAGGACCCGAGAAAACCACACAAGGGGCGAAAAAATGTCATTGTGTCTGCTGTTTATTGTAGCTATTTGCTTCCGAGAATGTAAATAATTACCAGATGTGTGCGCCCACCAACGCACGCACGAGAAACGTATGCGCCGAGCGCTGAACTAGGAACGCGAAGGGAGAAGCATAAGCTAAACCGCCTGCGAGTGCCCCGTCTACCGAGCCAGTTGCGACTGCAGCGCCACAGAGAGAAGGATCGGTGGCGGTTCCGGGCAGCGCCGCCCAGTTTTACAACTGAAAATAATCTAGTAACGTTGGCATTAGCATTACGATTGGCTTCCAAGGCTATTTTTAACTGTACTCATTTTTGCGTGTCTGACACAGAGAGCTCGATGCACTGTAGTCACTCCCGCTTTCTTGTAATGTGTGATAGCACACTGTCATATGTCTTTGAAAATTAAGCAGCCAGTGAACTGCACGGTGGACATTTTGTGTACGCATCAAATACATCAGTTACAAAGTGCTAGAAAATTTTACGACTGTGGATCCATTTCATTTGCAGTGTTAATAAAATGTTAGGTTACCTTCTAGGTTAAAATGTTCGGTTAAAATGTTACCTTTTCTGCTGCGTGATGAAGAGGTATTAAGGGAACAGCAAAGAGCAAACAATTTTTTTATTCAAGGAGGACACATGCATATAGTGGGACGCATGCATATTTTGACACCATGCCTTGCGGTGGGGAGTGTGACGGGGTAGATAAAAATGGATAAACTTAGATAAATACGATAGCCTGTAGGCATGATGTATGGAGTGCTAATTATCTGAAGGTTTCACTGTTGATGGAACTCTTGCCTAACCGGAAATGCAGGAAAAAAGCTATTCGTTAGCATCTCTGCTGCGTGATGTGTGAACACTGCAACGATGCGTAAACATGCAGAATTATGGCAGCAAACCAAAAGGGGTTCAAAAGCTATGAGCTTTATGCAGTGTGCAAAAAGTTATACGTGGCACAGATGCCATAGATGAGGTGGATGAATGACTGTAGTTTATCTTTTGCTTTGTGTGAGATGTGTGGCAGAACTTCATTTAAAGAAACCTGCTTTGAACGTGTAGAAGAAAGCACATTTACCGTACTGTAAATGCTTGCTATAACAAAGTTAATGGGATGGAAATGAAGGTAATTTTATGAGTGGTATTCGGATGTAGTCTGTGGTGAGTAACATAAGCACCCATAGTTTGAGTTTAAAACACACACACACACACACACACACACACAGAGAAAGAGAGAGGAAGGTAAGCCAGCAGTGTAGGATGCTAAGGTAAGGAAAGCTAGGAAAAAATTGTTGACCCCTGATATGTGTAATCACAAAGTGGACACATACCAATTTCCATTTGCTGCGAATGCGTAACCAGAACTGGGCACAAAATTCTCATTGGCTGCAACACAAATGGGGGTGTATGTGCTTGTCGCTGAACTGCCGTCCACGGGGAGGCGGGCATGGTTATGTGATGTTAAACCTATTGTTAGTTTTTGGGGGTCTGAAATTTGAGATTTGAGGTCAGTATTAAAAAAAAGGAACCGAGCAACAATTGAGGTGTTCCTCAGACATTCTTGCGTCATGAGATAAGTGTCCCCGCGTTTTTTTTGCAATGTTATGAAGGACAGTAGGGAAATGTTCCCCAGGGGAGGATTGTATCCACAAGCGACCTACCACAACACAAGCTACCACTCCCACGTGTAGGTTACTCCTGGTACACATAAATACTCGAGAAAGCGGGGGAATGCAGTTGACCCAGTAGCCAAACCGGTAAGGCAGTGGACCGGGAACTTCGAAGATTGTGGGTTTGGTTCCCGCCTGGAGTGTGGTTTTCATCTTCACCACTTTCTTTAACATTTCGTAAATGTTTATTTTTATTTTAACATGGTAGGGAAGCGAAATTTGGGAAGCAAGAATGGCGGATTTCACACTGATCAAAGCCTGCATGCAAGATATTTTATTACATCTATGCAATGCATATGCGCACGAGTGTGTGTGCATATCTATATGTACACGTATTGTGGCACACAAATTTCAAATTCTGGGTAGTGAATAAAATATGAAGAGTAAAAACTGAACCGAATATTTCCGAGTGTGAATATGCCTAGCTATAAAAAAAAGCACACTTGCGGTCGATAATTAGAACTGGTTGTACAGATTATGCAAAAAAAGATGGCACGGTGGTAAAGCGTGAGACTATACTTGGCAAATATTGTCATGAAGAGTTCCAAGTTTACCAACATTCTTTTCGATTGCGTGACCAGTTGCTGTCTTTCCAAATGGGAAAGATGTGCCGGATAGGTGTGCTAGTGGCTCGGATGATTAGTACCTTAGTGCAAGTGTAGCCAACAGGCAGCAATTCTGTACTTCACTCAAGCTACGTATTCACGAGACTTCGTTCTGACCTAAAAAATCTGTGCAAATAGTTAACAGGCACTTAATTTCTAGGAGTTTTACACGTGGGAGGCTTGTGGCACATTTGGGGCATATGGCACAAAAGCTAAGCCCAGCTTTGCAGCAGTCTTTTCTCATTTGTAAGCTATTTTTTCGTGAGCGACTGTGCTGCGAATTGTTTAAATGGTCAGTGATTAAAACAATTATGTAGAACCTCTAGAAGGCAGCGGCAAGTCCTTTCAACTAGCAAGCTGAGAAGGTGCCTATATATATTCATATACAATGAAGGACTTGCAGTGCAGGCATGTGGGGCCTGAGAGTAGTTGCGGCTCTCGTTGGTGCTGGAAAAATGTTCATTGATAAATGGCTGCATGCATCACCCTAGGTATGGGTTAACTCTCTTTTGCCACTGGGTATTGTTTCCTTTTGTTTCTAAAAACTGCTACCATGCATAATTTTGTTCACTCAAGTCAAGGCAACCTAATGCGCCTCAAGTCTTTCTCGCTTTTACAAGCGAGGTGTTAGTGCATGGCTTTTAGCATGGCTGTTTTTTAAAAGCAGCAGAAATTTCCTATGTATGAGAGAAACTTTTATTTGTATACAATGCTGGATTGCATTCTGTCAAACAAGGTAATTAGCATGCGGGGAAGATTCCTAGACATTTACATTGCAATATCTTTTGTATTATTTTTGATACCAAACGTCTATAGACTCAGGACTTCACATCCTTTTGTGTGCTTAACATTTTTTTCAGGGTCGGGCCACCAAATTGTGTGCAAGTGCGGAGAGAAGAACTGCAAGGGATTCTCTGAAGACTGCCAAGCATGGCAGTTATGTTATCATGTTTTTTTTGTTCATTACAAGTTGTAAAACAACCTGTGATTCTGACTTCATTGCATTCCATAAGAATAATTTATTTATGTACTCTTGCTCAAGTGGTTCTATGCAATAAAACTGTTATATTACGAACTCATTTGTTGCACAGCCAGCATCTTTAAATTTTCTTAAGCTGCACAAGTTTGACCCTCTCTGCTTTGCGGGGTATTATTGTATTGGTTGGGGCTCTTGAACATCATGAAACAGTTCAAAATTGACGTGGGCACAAGAAGTAAATACGCACACTGTGGCGCTCTCAATTGTGTGCTGTGTTTAAAGGTGTTCAAGAACCGCTACCGACTAGCCGAATTATCAGTTTTGTTGTGGGTCTTGTGTTGAGGTGGCTTGGAGCCTTGCAGCACATCCTAATTGGGGTGTTGTTTTTGTGCTGTCATTTCTTTTCTTTCATTTATCCACTACATCTCGGTTTGGTCTTCATATCCTCTGGGGGACATACCCGTTTTGGAGGCTTGACCACAACCTCCCATTTCATAGAGGGGGAGTGTCTGTAACACTGCCCATACCTTCCAACTCTATTCCATAAAAGTTTAGGAATTTTTTTTGTATGATTCTATGAATTTCGACTGGAATTTTGCATATAACCTCGTGAGAATTTTATAATGCAGTAGAATCTTAATTAAAATTATGGCTGATGTAAATTTCAAAAAATGAAAATTTGCTCGCAAAGTGCATTGCTGGAATGGGCTAAATTTTTGGTGTTAACATGGTTTTACACTGCTATGGACGGTAGCAGGGGAAGAATCAGTTTTAAAAGTGGGAAGCAAAGAAGTCAGCCTTAGGTACAAATCGGCGAAGGCTTATATAACATCATGTTTTTCTAATACATATATGAAAAAAACATTAAACATTTGTTTTTACAGACAGGCCTGGCCATGCCAAATTTTATTTGGTTCATCAGAGCAAGTAGTGATAAGAGTTTTAAAAACAAGTAACGTGGCACTACCTTTCATTGCCGGCCGGAAGGGGTGTGGAAGAACTACTAAAACGAGCTTTAATTTATATTTCCAAAAACACTGTAGTAGGGCGAAACAATCCTAGCAAGCTTGCACGAAAGCGAAATTTGTTTTAAAATGATGCATTTCAGTATCAACCTACTAAGCCACTGCTCAGTATTCCCGTAATACATTTCACAAAATTTGCCCAACACATGCTGCCACATTTTCTGATATTGAAGGGGAACAATACTAGGATGTTAAAGGGACTGACAACCGATTTTTGTCGAGTATATATTCTCTATCCCAAATGAAAGGGCATCACTTAAAGCACCTTGACGAGAAACGGTTTTGCTGATAACACCCTAGAACTTTTTAAACCGAATTTTTTTATCTACGAGCCGTATGTGTCCCTCCCAAAACTAATGCTGGCAACCATGACATAGAGTAGCTCGGCAACATACTTTTATTTGTATGCGAAATAAAAAACGATATTTAAAAACTTGTTCCCAGCTAAAAAAGTTTGAATGGCAGGCTTTCCTGCTCCTTTATGTGTTTTTTTAATGCAACGGTCTATTTTGCACGAACGCGCCATCTGTTGGGATAGACGATAGGTAGAATCTGGCCGCACGTTGTGGAGGCGGGAAGTTCGATTCTCCCCGGGCGCGACGTTTCTTTTTTTTTTTAAGCTGCCGTTGGCGTATTTGGAAACTGAAATCAAATATTTTGGCAGAACCAAACGCCCCTGACTCAGGCAGAATCGTCAAAGCTCCTTCGCTGGGTCTGTTTACTGAACGCTGCCGTTGATTCTGGGCATGGAGGCTCAGTTAGCCACACTGAGAGGCATGCTGAGAGGCACCCAGCGACGGCGGGCAGCGTGTCTTTAAAAATTTCAGAATAATGTTTAGAAATACATATGCAATTTAACCTTGTACAAATACTTGTTTTAAAAGGTTTTCAATACGCAAATAAACGTTTCAGCAGTTACAGTAGCTGCTAGGTTTGCAGGTCACGTGACAGGGACACATATTGTAGTGTCAAGTTTCGACACTACGAACCGCCACCCTTCCGATTTCAGGAAGTTTGCTGCCAAATTAAAATTATTTCCGCCAGTTTGTTTAGAAATTGCTTGTGGTTATCGGGCCATATAAAACGCTGGCTTTCATATGAGCTAGAGAACATATACGCGACAAAAATCGGTTGTCCGTCCCTTTAATTTTTCACGACTGCCATTCTGAAACATAAACCTTTAATGCTGTTTGGCAGTTGCACTAGAAGTTCATGGTCAGAATGCATGGGTAAATGAAAAGCTAAGGGCGGTCAGAACTGCAAAAAACTTTGCGCAGAATTAGTTCACATAGCAAAGTTCATTTATTCTTTGGTTAACAAGGTGAGTTGGCCTCTGTTCCTGTTAATTTGGCTGCAGGAATTTTGTGATGTTTAAAGTCCGCACGTTGGGGCTACGGCAGGCCATATATGTGTTTTGCATGTAGTACTAACGAGTGTTATGTGGTACTCCTGGTTTTCTGCCAGGTAATGTTTAATGTGCTTCAGTTGCATTTTGTTGTTTATTCTGCAAGGTTGCTGAAAGGAGCGGCTTTCTGTTACTTTTGTGACTCATGATGAAAATAGCTGGCGAAGTGTTATAAAAACTTTTCATTCTGGACAAACTGGCATTCTTCACGTCATAGGTCTCGTCCCAGGTCACGCTAGTGAAAAATATTTGCGGTTGACCTTTCAAAAGTCTTGCGAGTGCACGAAATGCAAAAATAAACCCTTAGCGAGCATGAAAATAAAGAAGCCTGCATTCTTATCATGGTGAGAATGCAATTTTTGTGCACGCTTGGCTAACCCTTGTGTTCCAATGCTTTAAAGTGTACATGGGCTTTCTCAGGACTAGAAGAATGCAGAGTGCTTTTGCTGGTTCTGAGGTGAAATATGCAAACCATGATTACTTACTGTTATGCATTGTAGACTCATTACAGCCTGTACAACTGGTGTACGAAACCCTGCAACTCTACTTGCATAACAGTAAAGATTTGCAACTGAGTTCGGGTATACAACTCACTCTGGAACCAGGCGGGCTAGGTTAGATCATTTTCTAAGTTTGCTCTGAAACCCCCAGATACACATGCATTTCCAAAGATTTAAAGATGAATACCGTTCAAAGCACTTCATATTTGTGTTCAGTCTTCAGGGCTAGCATCAGTGTTGTGTGTATATGAATGCCTGAATGCACGAAACGATGAATTGAGATGCAAGCAAAGTTTCTTGAGCCAAGGCCTTTCTTCTCATGACCTGTAAATGTTGCGTGCACTTCTGCGCAGTTATAGAGAAATGAGACAGCAGAGAATTGAGATTCTCAGAACATTTGCACACATCTTTGTAGGACAGTAAAATGCATGACCAGGAAGAAGGGCACTGAAGTGTACTGCTACGAGTGCCGTGATAACAGCTATGACTGATGTGCCCAGTGCAGTGTTTTTTACTTTATGTTTGGAAAAAAAAGATATTCATTAGCACAGGAAATAAACACTGTTGTGCCGGTGTTTGCCTAAGGTGCAAAGCACTTATGGCTTCGCTATGTCTGTTCGTTGGCGACCGTGCACACAGCATTATGGACGAACGGCTCAAAGGGAGTTGCAGAAAAAAAGGAAACCAGCACCAGCAAGATTCGAACCACCGACTCCGACAATACGCAAGGAATCCAATACGCTACCACTAGACTACGCTGCCAGATGGAAATTTGAATAGAAAATAGGTACTGAAGTGTACAACGACCTCGAAATGTCCGTTGGTGTCCATGCACACAACATTATAATTAAAAAATATGAGTCAGGCTACCTAAAAGGATACGAAACTAAAAAAAATGATCTCCATGCACTATGAACGATGCCGGGGGTGCGAAGTACTGGCGACTGCGAATTGCCTTTCGTGTGGCGCTTGTCATTTACAGTGCATTTATTGCACCTCAAAATCATTTAAAACTTGAGAGTGCATCAGCACGCATGGACGATGACGCTCATCACACAGGCAATACACAACTTGCAGTCCCAGTGCTTCGCACCCTCGGCATCTGTTCACGGCATGAAGATGTGTGATTTTTCGTCCTAGAGTATGCAGTGGCTGGAGTCTCTAAACCTTGGGCACTGATGACACATACTACCAAGTAATTTCTGCATTGTGTTTAATGGCATATAAAAAAACATAAAACACATGTAAAATGTACCTTTAGGAGTGTGCCTTTACGAGTGAAAGCCTCCAGCTGTAGGCACGGCTAGATCTCCCAGTATTGCCTTCAGCAAAACAGACTGCTTTTGTGTGCATTCTAACCCTTATTTTTTTAGTGTTTAGAAACATTCCTGCATGCACCCAAGGTGTTTTGTTAATGGGTTGAATGGTGAATAAATAAACCTACGACAGTGCGAACTGAACAAAACTGCCAATGAAGAATAGTTTCTGGTGAAATCACTTTTGTCATGCCACAACACAGTGCCCTGCGGCACTCCTGTCCAGAGGTAAGCCAGGTAGCCACAACCGAGCAGCAAGTGATATGCTAGTATGCCATTTACCATGTGCCTAGTGAAACAACTTTCCGTCCACAACTGCATTTGCGTGACACAAATGTTCTGCTACTGGCAATATGTACTTCATCTACCACTCTTACAAGGACCACAACTAAGCTGCAACTGATCGTTGGTTGTGGCAGTTACTGCAAAAGCTATGTGTTTATGGCAGAATGATAAGCACCTTTCGTATGCCATCATAGTTTCTTTTGGGTGGGGGCAATAGTTGTATGGTGACCCAATTTCTGCAAACAGGAGGGTGTTTCTGGGGATTGAAGCAATAAAACTAAGGCAACACGAACAAGCTGACTTAAAACAGGCTACATACTCACACTGGGAGAACAAGCTTAGTTTATTGATTGTGTCGATACTACAAGGAACTGGGCCACCACAATTAACATTGAAAAACATTGGAAATAAAATATTTGCAAACAAATAGTAATACAAAAACCACACCTGTAACTATAACAGGAATGACACCATAACAGGGAAAAAGTCTGCTCGCATGCAAGCACAAAAAGAACACTTACTCCACCTCAATGCAAAGAGCAATCATGTACAATGACAGTTTCAGATGAAAAAGAAACAAAGACTTGACTACATGTGTAAACGTTACGCTCGGGTATTGTATTCCTATTTTTTCTGGAACACATCGGAGCTATATAACAAGCAGTTCAAAGTTAACAAATGGTCTTTTGTGGGCTATGCTGTTTTCATCAGTAATGTTATTTTAATTTCTTATATCATGACAACCAGCTATGTTGCTCAAAGTGGCTTCACGTGTAGTAGCAGATATCAACAGTAGTGGAGTATTGTAAAAAAAGCAGAGCCGAAAGCAAAATTTTTGCTTTTCTCAACCTGTATGCCTTACACAGTCTGATAAAACAAGACAAAAAATGACCAACAAGTGGAGTTAAACAAAATAAAACGCCAGTGAAAAAGCAAACTGCTTCTTTTTTATCAGCCTGGATGCTTTACCCAGACTGATCAAATAAAAGGTGACCATGTTTCATATCAATTCCAACAAGGGCAACAGCTGCAAGTTCTTGGTGGCACAGGTTGAAAAGATATTCACCTGGCGAGCTTGAAGAACAGTCAAAAGGTAAGTTGAGCTGTTCAAAAAATCTACAAGCAATTATGCACAATGTTTTTCAGTGTACAGGACTACAGCAATGGGCACATTTACAACAACCTTTTATGGCAATGCAAACATGGTGACAGCTGTCATTTTTCTCCTCACAGGCTATCTACAAGTACCCCACTGCATGAAACTGAGTTGGGGCATCTTTGCACGCTTGATTCTGGAACTCCCATGTATAATACATGACAAGCAACCAGGCTTTGAGAGTGTGCTGCCCCACTCCACGGAGCAACAGAGGCTGTGCTTGATTGCTGAAGTTGCATTAGTACAAGCGCTCTGCATATGGTGGAACTTTTGATAGATTGCACAATTGCCGCCCTCTCTTTATACCACTCTGGCAATCCTGACTTTTCTCGCATGACATTTGCACAAAAACACCGAGGGGGCCTAGCATTTGCACATTTCGTACAAAGCTTGTTCTTGAGGCTCTTTAAGATGACAGTCTTCACAAATTGCTATGGCAAATTGTATCAAGCTCGCTAAAGCTAAGTCCAGCAAGTTCCATGCACGAATGCACTTTTTTGCTGTGTGCACTTTCCTACCAGTAGAGTAGAACCTCACTAAGCCGTACCTTGGGAGGAAGCAGAGAACTTGCACAGAAGCACTGGGATTGCTCAACCACTCACACGGTTGAGAATGTTGGCTCGGGAATTTCAATTAACACTGATTAAAAATTTGAACTCAATTGCTGGCACTTTTTCCTATCAAATGATCAATTACCTGCTTATGCTGGTTATCAGAAACGAAAAAAATTGTTTCATGTTCTACAGGTGCTTTTGCTGGCACAGAGTTTATTCGATTAAGTTTAATAATTATAGACATTCAAAGCAAGTCTGCCCTGATGTATGGGCAAAATTTGTACTCATGCCCGAAAAAAAATTTGTAGGCTTGTTGCCAGTCAGATGTTTGCCATACAGAGATTTCTATGATAGTGATACGGCTGATACATATCACTGCATTTTTGTAATTCCTAAAATGAAGAAACCCGGCACTCGTCATTTCAAAGAATCCAAACATCAGGTACTTAAGCCAGAGATATTCATGCAAACTTAGCACAAATGAGAGGGAGTTTTACACGAGAACACCCTAGATAGTCAGTCCATCAAACGGCACACAAAGAAACTGCCATAAGAGTGTTGTCTGTAAGTGCACATTTGTCCAACTTCATAAACATTACAAGAACTTGAACCACATAGGCCTGAATATTTGAGCTCAAGATGTCGAAATACAATGAACATGTAACTCAAGTGCAAAGGTTCACAACTAACAAAAATGCACTCCAATAACAAACACCTCAGATGAACAATCACTTAAAAACAAGGATGAAGGATTGTATTTATGCGCGTAATTTAACTCCATGAAACACACTTTACTCGATTCGGCAGAAAGCGAAGGGGAGAAAGTGGTGCACTTTGCAGTGTTTATCTTTTGTGGACTTTTGAGTGGAGCAGTAAGTGACCCTTAGACGTGAACGACCTTGAACAGACATCACACACATGGGAGCTTCCTTCCGTGTGCTTGCGCATGTGGTGCTCCAGATGGATCTTCTGTAGAAACGAACGAGGGCAGCGCATGCATTTGAACGACGGTTTGTGATTTGTGTGAGTACACAAGTGCGCGGTCAACATGGTCCGACTAGGAAACACCTGTGAGCAGACGTCACACTTGATGGCCTCTTTTTCGATGTGCGAGTCCATGTGTTGGCTCAGATCAGCTTCGGACTTGAACCACGTGGCATGGCACTTTGTACACTTGTAACGTTGCTGAACAACGTGTGTGATGGAGTGTCTTGTCAAAGTTCCCTTTTGAGTGAATGAACGCGAGCAAACGTTGCAGGTGAATGGTGTTTCTCTGGTGTGGGTTCGAACGTGCTTTGTTACGTTCCCTTTGTAGCCGGAAACATAGGGGCACAGGCGGCAGTGGAAACTCTTGGTGCTGTCGTTGCTTTGAGTCACGACCAGATCCGTGGCACAGTGTGCATTAGTTGAACCCACATCAATGGCCATGGCCCCGTTTGAACTCGGTTCTCCGACTTCCATGTCTCCACTGCTGGAAGTACTTCTCGAGGTGCCAGGTTTTTCAGAGGTGCCAGATTTTCCACGGGCGCCACTATCCAGCCCTTGTACATTGTCACTTGACACTTTGGGACTTGAAACTGCGGCATCAAAGGATTTACAAAAAAATAAAAATGAATGGAAAATATTGAAGTGAGAAAGCACTCACAGCAGCATTAGATTTGCTGCGCACATGTGGTCACTTATGGTACACAAATTAGTTTAGCTCTTTGCCAACTTTTCATGCTTCTACAACCCAGGATAAACGAACATTCCCATCTAAAAAGCAGCAGGACATGCTTCATTATAGTGAAAATACAATTATGCATCCCCTGGGTATGTGATGATACCTTACCAATTACACGAGCTTCATATGCCCGTTGATGAGTTAAACTCTAACTGCCCACGGCGGCTGTGAAAAACACAAACTCCTCTCACTTTTCACGCTGCTTTGTTGTCTCATTTAACAAAACCCTCAAGGGTACTGTCTTGTTCCGTCGTTCAGTTTTTTTCCAACCTTTCCTGCAACTTTCCTTTCACCCCCACCCCATGTTTGTCCTCCAAACGCTCTTTATTATGTTGTGCTCTACATGCCCCATTGTTCGTTTCTTCCCACTTTTCACTACTGATCTCTGCTATCACTGCCTTTTACACTGCCATCCATGTCACGTCACGTTATTCATTTAACTTCTGCTTTTACTTCCTTCTTTGCCTCATACTGTCATTCACGCCAGTTCCTTTTCTGCCTCTAGTCAGTACACCATTGTTGCTTACGCTGCCAAACTTTTTACCTTTTTTCTTGCGTACATCTTAGCCCACACCTGAGTGCAGTTTTTTTTAGTCATAGTTAAAGAACAGTGCACAAAGTTCGTTTTGATTTTGCACGGTGTGCATGATGTCACGAAAATGAACTTCACCGAAACTTGCTGACGAGATCAAAATATTTGAAGGGGCAAAAAGGAAAACGTCAAACTGCTGCTTCTCACCAGTAACAAATGTGCATTTCCCCTCACCCATATGAGTTGATTGCAGCCTTTTAAAGGGACACTGATTTGAATTTGTCAAGCTCCCGTTTTTGCTTGCACTGCGTAGACTGGCTCAAATTAGCACACTTTTCATCGTTTATCCGGTTGACAAATCGGTAATTATTTTACAAAGTGCGAAAGAAGAAAAACTACCATGCGCGGTTTGCGGCGGCCGCACCAACTAAGGCTGTGACGTTGGGAGGAGGGGGCACCGTGATTGGATGATGTCCAAGGTTAGCAATCAAACAAGTTTCGGTTTCTGTTCTGTAAAACACAACCAATGGCGTTGTTGGATGGGCATTCTCAATATCTCAGTAATCATCGTACCGCGCTTCTGCCATGTTGTCGGCTGTAAAATGCATAAGATAAGCCTCCCAGGACGGCTTGAAATCGTAACATTCACTAGCCAAGGCCTACACAGTGCATGAACGCCCTCCGCGTCCCCGCAGACCCTCAAATGCCACGCGCCTTTCCCCTATATTTGGAGCTTGCCTCACTCATACCTGTATCGTAAAAAGCGTGTTCGCACCAGGTCAATCTGTTGATTCTGGCCTGTGCCCACTGCCCGCAAGCAGTCGGTGCTTTATGGCAACAGCACGCCAACGAGAACTCGCTAGCGCGCCAGTGCCAGCCTGCGCGCGTTCTGTGAACTAGTTCGTGGAGCAATGAACGTTGCGGCCCGAAAAAGGTGAACTCAGTATAGAAAACATCGGCGGAAAACGAAAAAGTTAACTTACAAAAAAGCACGTGCCCGCGGGGATTCGAACTTGTGACTTGCAAAACACTTGCTCTGACATACCCAGCGCTCCAGACCACTGGGCCACGGGGGCGCGCTGCCAACCTTGGAAATATAAGGCTTATAATGTATTACCAGTTTACACTTTTATTTAGTTTTAGTATTCCAAGCAGCTTAGGTGACTATTTGTTGTTTTGCGCTGGTGCAGTAAGCATCCCCCAAGTTTCCACAATATCTCACGTCTAGCAATTGCATTTCTTAGACGGAAAAGCGTTCGCAGATGCGTAGTCGTGCTGTTGGCCGCTGTGCTTGTTCGCCCAGCGCAAAAAAGTGCTTCCCGCACCCTAGTTTTACACTGTACGGTAAAAATATCAGTTGATTTTATTTCCTTAGTACCTATATTGACTTCGCTGACTCTTCTCCCGCCTTCAAGAGGCCTTATATTTTACTACTGGCGTACCAGTCAGCGAAGCGTCGCATGTGCGCTTGTGCAGCGCTTGTGTGAAGCCACCTTGACTTGGAGCTAGATACAGTGTACAAACTAACCAAGTAAAGAAAGGCACATTCTTCCATTCACAAACGTGTCCTGGCTTCGTTTCAACTGAGCGAACGAATTGTGACGACCCGTCGGCGGCCGGCGGACGAAACGCTGGGCCGACGTGAGTCTGTCTTAAGGCCGGGGAGCCGTGCAGTAGCGCAGCCAATTGCGAACTCGGCTCCTCCCGACGTCACGAAAACGCCACAGAAAATGGGCGAGCGTATAGAGAGGAGGACAGCATTTTCGAATTAATTTTTCTACTAAATAAAATCGCGTAAACGCGCTCAGAGTGGTCGAAACATGGCCTGGGGACTCCGGACTACAATTTGCGCTAGTAATCCCGCAATGTTTACATATCACTTCAGTGTCCCTTTAAATGCAGAAGGATTGACATTTTTTTGTGCATTTGCCTTCTGCACTGCCCCTCAGGTTAAGCTTTCTCCAGCCTTACAGGACTAACTTTTTTTTCTTTTTGCTTTTTTTGCATAAACGGTATCAAGCCACACAACTTAGTGAAAGTTGATACTCTGGCTTCAGTGAATGCTACCCTTTTTCCGTTTGATAAGTTTGGCAACACTACATGCATAGCTTCAGTGGAACGTGAAAGGTTCCAACTAACGACTGTTCACAGACTCTTGACGAAAATGCTTAAGCTATCGTTCAACCAAACAAAAAACAACAGAGAATCAGAGGACAGGCAAGGTCCTAATGTGTTTACGTAAAAATTAAATTATTGCGAGCAAAGCACACACACAAAAACACACGAACACTCAATGTTTAAGACTAGATTTGACAAAAAATGCAACCCGTATAAGAGAAACTCAAAAGGCCGAATCTTTAAGAGTAATGCTATGTATGAGAGGTTTTCTTAAAATGAATGAAGCCGACAGAAAAATTCGTGCATTTGTATATGACCATAATACATGATGTCAAATTGCCTGTTATCAACTGCAAATTGCCTGTTATCAACATTTTCTAAAAATTACATTTATCACATTCTGGTTGAACTGTGCAGAAGCACTGATTCTTTATTTATTCAATTGTATATCTGCAATTTACTTTTTACTAAATGCGAAGATAAAAGTGGTTTTCATAGCATTTGCATAGGCTGAATGCCTATGCCGAATGCCTTTGCATGATGAAAAGAAAGGACAGTGTGCATCCAACTGTCCTTGGTGCATTCACAAAGTGCTTGCTGCACATTATAATATCTATTTAGGTCTGCCATCCCATCATTACTGAGGAGTAGAGCAAAAATTAAGTCCTTATATGCCTTATTAGACTAATTGGTGGTTAATACATCAAGATACACAGGGTTGCAAGCTTGGCGCTGTACAGTGCCAGACGTTAGTTTAAACCATTTGAGATCCTTTACCGCACACCAGTCTCACAAAAATGGCACTTCTCAAGTTGGCCTTATGAAAAAACCAGCAGCTGCAGCCTCCTCCTAGGTGTGCAGAACAAAAATTACACGATTCCGGGCATCCTGCAATACCATTAAAACACAGGTGCGAATTCAAATAGGTTACAGGCATAAAGATTACCTCTGACATAGGCATGATCATGCCGAATCAAATGCTGATGGCATGTGCTTCCCACAGCTTCATGTGTCTGCTCCAGAAACTGCATGCCAGGTGGGTCTGTGCAGGTACAGCACTCAGTGGTGCCTTGATATTTCACTGCAGAGCATACCATTGCATTTAAAAACAGAGTCTGCCACAGACACAAGAGCCAAGCACTTCTGAGTGGCTAGTTGAACCTCGATATAACGAACCTCGATTTAACAAAATTGGGATATAGTGAATTTTTTTTAGTTTTCTATTAAAATTTTGCTAAATGCATGTATTTTTATCTAGATTTTACGAAGTAATTTCGTGCGGCGCTTCTGATTTAACAAAGTTATGGCAAGAAAGGAAGAATGAAATTCCGGTCGAGGCACGTTTTATTTTGCCTCTCAGAGCCTACATTGAAAACATTCAGTACTCGCAATGAGTCTTAAAAGGCTAAAATGAAAGGAAAGCGGTGAAATCTGCGGTTGACAACAATTAAAAGCAATGAAAGAAGCTGCTAAAACCGCTAGCGGTCATGGACGGTTTAATAGTGCGGCCACCATTTTGACATCTCCATCGTTGCCTACGCCAGCGCCCTCTTGCTTAGGCTGCCGAAGCCTACTTCAAGCTTTTTTTCTACGCGTCCTTGCTCATGGTGCTGCTGCTCTAGGTTGTGCTCGCTGATAAACACATTAATATTTTGTTCGTTCATCATTAGGTGTCTTGTAAGCAGCATGAGCACTCCAAGGGAAAGAAAAGTGTTCCGAACAAGAGCCTCAGGAAGTGTCGGTGAAACCGACGGCCACCGAAGTGATGGATGCCATCGACGTTCTACGGAGGCACGCAGGCGCATGCGAATGTTTAAGAGCAAGCCTTGTTAGCGCTGTCAGCATACGAGTGTCACGTAAAGTCCACCCTGGTCAAGAAACGCCAAGCACTGCTTACGGACTTCACTACGGCTTGAACATCAAGTGCTGGTGGCAATAAATTGCTCTTTTGAACATGGTCATCTTCGTTTCACCAGCGTTCATTAGACAGCTGCGGTGCGGAAAAATTGGTTTCTTTAGGGCTCAGTGGGCATAAAAGTAATTGCTTAATCGAATTTGGCCGGAAGATATTAAATGTAAGCTTTCCACTTAGCGGGAGCACTTAAGCGCTGCTCCACACAGTGAAGCGGTCCGCGTGTACTCCGCTCAACTCACAATCATGGCTTTATCTCGAGTGTCGTGGTTGCATCATGCGCCCATACTGTAGAGCCTTTGTACATAAAAAAAGTCTTTCGAAAGTTTCATAGCAGCCTTCCGCTGTTGGCCCGCCGCCCCCCTCAACGCCAGCGCCTAAGCCTACCACTGAACGGACGAAAAGAGGCGTAACTTTGAACGAGCCCCTCGCCGGGGTGAAGTTCACGGGGCATGGACGCGGGTTCAATTGACTAATAGCGGCGTTTAGTAGTGACTGAAACGAAAAAAAGAAAAAGTGGAAACCTTGTCTGCTATCATATTTAATGAGGCGTTGTGGAAAAAGCACCGGTTTTATGACGACACATGAATTACCGTCGGCTATCCGAATTCCACTGCCTAAGTGATGAAACTCTTAATTCACACAATTTTCGCGGCCAGTTTTAGCACAAATTTCACTTTAAGTGGAGAGCTAACTACATAGCAGTTGTTTCCTGGAGATCAGTAAGATTTTGAAATCTCAATAACTGCTTAAATGAACTGTAAAACCGAAACCTCGATTTTACCAAATTCTCGATTTAACGAAATTTACGGCCCCAAGTACGACTTCGTTATATCGAGGTTTAACTGTACTTTTGTTTGCTTGCTTGCACACCCTGGCACTGTCGCAGAGGTAATTTAAGTTTCTGTATTCACGTAAATAGTATTGGTGGTCAGACAGCATATATACAATTGCACTTGCCCGGCACAGACAGTTCTTAAGGCAGACTGTTGAGATATTGATAAAATGTATAATAACGGCACCCAGTAGAACATTAAATTGGTGTGAATGTGAGCTGCAAACGCTTTGGCATGAGCAGCCACACGTGACTGAATGTTACATTTGGACGGCCTGCGCTTTCTGGTGATAAGACCTTTGTCACGTGACATCAATGATTCAAATTGTAGGGGCACAGACGACACAAGTGGTCAGTACCGTTTGCACTGCTGGTCGCTCCAGCATCCACGGTGGACAGGTATCTGACAGAGCTCGCCTCTCCGGCTCCTTCTTCACAGCTGGAGCATGCTCCATATAATCCTGGATTTCGACCTGTGCCTGCATTTGAATTTTGTCGCATGTGGCACCCGGGGTGTTTGGTATCAGTAACTTGGACATCAAAACAACATCTGGTAAAAATCAAAGTACTCAGTACAGACCACTTCAGTATTCAGGTGCAGTTCAGGCTTTTGTAACCAGTGGATTGCCTCCCATAGAAATATATGCATAAGCATGTAGCTTAAAGCACAGTTGCTAGAAGCACAGTACAGGTGTCTTGTGCGGATTTTTAGGTGACTAGCTGACCGACCAAATAAGCTAGTAAGCTGTTTCAAAGTTGCAAAAAATAAAAATAAAGAACCCAGAGGATTCAGCCATACAACACAGTGTGCCCCCCCCAACAACTTGGCTGTTCATACATTCCAATAGAAGTCACGTGATAACCACACCACCCTTGCACATGGTGCACTTCTGGATATAGTGAGCCACTGCGCCCCAAGTTGTCTTCACCAGAACGTTGAGCAATAACAACTAGTTTTTGCATCATCAGCTGACAAAGTAGGGCGCAAAAATAGTAACAAGGCTTGTGTTTTAATCATATTTCACTAGCTTCTGCTATGGCATACAATTTTCAAGCAATAAGAAATGGCAAACGTGCTCCCTCCAAACAAAGATGAAGCCACATCCGCAATTAAAAATAAAAGTGCAGTGGTAGCTGTAGACATTGGGCTGCCATGTTTGAGTTTAAAGGAGTACTGACATGAAATTTCAAAGATGAGACGACTATGTAAAAAGCTCCCTCTGTTTATGGAGATATCTCCCATGAAGTTTCATCCATAACCATTCAGCATAACATATTTTAAATCAATTTTAATCTTTGCAGGCACAAGAAAGCTCCGAACAAACACCCTCTCAACATCTGCATCAGAATGACGCCATGCCATGTGCGCCTGGCTCCAAACTGCTGACGTCATAGATCCCGTGACATGGCCAATGTGCTGGCTGCTATTGCCGTGCTCTGCTTTGCCTTGTGCAGACGGCACCGTTTGAAGACTGACGTAATGGTGTCCGGCTGCAAGTGACCGCGGGCGGTCTGGACATGCGCTTGCACGTGTCCAGACCACCCGTGGTGCGGTGAGAACAGCGACATCAGTGCGCCCTCCAGTCAAGGCGGCCCCCTTGGTGTTCGTTTTATCGATACCGAAACTGACACAGATGAACGAGGTAGTAAACAAATATTAACACTGCAATTGACTATCTAATATTCCATTCTATATGTGGGATGGAAGGCACCCATGGTGGCAGCAAAAAAAAAAATATTTCGTGTCAGTACTCCTTCAAGCCATGCTCCAGCATTGATCTCAGCCACTATTGTTTGCTACTTTGAGACAAGTCTTTGCGGACAAGCAGATTGTGTGCACCCTTTTTGTTAAGTACTTTACTTCCTAGGCTCACATTCTGCAATGAGACTTCATTTTGGCCTGCTCTACAGAATTCACATAGGATCTTTCTGAAAATGACATTAAAAGTAGAACCTTGGTCATGCATTAATGATAATATTTGGGGAGTTGCACCGCTACCAAAAAACCAATCTGACATTAGTTTATCCTTTTCCAAAAAAAAGAGAAGGATATTCAGCTGTTCTGTTGAACTGAAAGTTACGCCTTTGCATGCATTAGCATTGTATGTAAACTAAGCCTCAAAATGTGCACGCATTCGCAGTAAATTGCCTTACCCCTAAGGCACCCGACTGCACAATGCACATGCCTATGCTGCACAGCCACAAAAACACTACAAAAAGGATGCGTAATATACAAACGGAAAATTTCCAGAACTTGTACACCCACCAGAAAATTTTAGGCTGATTACATGTTCCCATATTTTTATTAGGTTTGCTTTCAGAAGCAAAACAATAAAGTAGACAATGCCAACATGGCTTAGGGACTGTCAGTGTTTTAGAACTTACGAAAATAGGACAAATCTTTTATTACATGAGTTTTTTATGATTGCTGGGCAGGACAAAGACAACGACATCCTGAACTCCAGGTATGCTATAACAAATAGATTTTTAAAGCAAAGCAACAAATCAGTATAGAGACCGGGCAGCTGGATGGGTGGCGCCACCACACAGCCCTGCCTTTGTTACTCAAATGAGCCGGTGCATTGGACTATGCAGCCTTCCGCTGTTACTGTCTTGGTGGTACGATTCCGGCAAAACTCTCGGCTTTCTCCTCTAATAAAGAGCTTTCTCTCTCTCTTAATGTTTAGGCGGTGTTGCGAGTGGATATGTGAGGTGAAATGAAGTCTAGGCAAATGTATTGGGTTTTTAGATGAACTAACAGCTAAGTAAACTCATTCGACGCTTCTAAGGTTGAGTGCGCGCCTCATTGATATCGGCGCTTTTTGCGGCGTTGTTCGCCTGGTTCCAACCCATTTGACTACTAATAATATTATAATTATTAGCATTCACTTCACCCAGTTTAAATTACTTCTGCTGGTTTCAATGACTACGGTTTCCACACCAGCCTAAATGGTGGGATACCTCGATGAGTGTGCCTTGAAGAGAAAGGCACTTGCGTGCGAGTTTGATTACCATGTGGCCATGGAAACTTCATGGCAGTTTACAATAGGCTGTCTGTAACCGCAAGCTGTGGGCCTTCTGTTTCCATGAGTGACAGTGTGGGAGCCTGAGAGCTGAAGCAGAACTTCCGTGTCTGTAGTGGTCATTTTAACAAGAGTCAAAGTAATTAAACTACCCAACAACCCAAGCTATGACTCCTCCTCCTCCTCCCCCTCTGTATTTTCTACCTGTGAAATAAACGCTGACACCGATAGACTGGCAAGGCGCTAAGGTGGCAGAGCGTTAATGTAAACCTGTTTTTTATGCGTAAGCATTTCGCACCGAGTACCCGAATGCAAACCAGGTTTGTGAAAAGTACTGACAAGGCATTAATGCTGTCAATACATTTATCGTTATAACAGTAAATGTAAATCATTGAAAGAAACAACAAAACAAGGGTGAGACAGCTGAAACAGATTTGGGAGCAGTTTTCAGAGCAGCAAAACATCGATTTCGGAGCATAAGAACCTCGATTTGGAGCAGTTAATGACATTTATTTGTTATCCCAAGAGTATAAAAAAATCAAATTTTTCGCAACTCCGGAAAACAAGTGCACTTTTTAATTGCTTCTGAACGTGCAAAATGCTGAAACAGCCTTAGCAGAGTTTCTTTCTAACAGAGTATAACAATGTACGAAAGGCACTACTTTTTTACAAACGTTAAATTCTGAGGCTCTGTGCATAGACAACGTAGAGTGCCATTGAAAATATCAAATTCATTCATTCATTCATTCATTCATTCATTCATTCATTCACTTTTGTTTTACATTGTTTTTTCTCTGGTCTACCTAAGCACCGAATGCTTGTTGGCTTTCCAGGCAGTTGGTGTAAACATACACAAAAGAGAATAAGCACACTCAAATTTGAACATGACAAATACTTCTCAGTCGAAAATCACATAGCAGAATTATGCATTGCAACACAATATAAACAGCAAAAACGTACTTGTGGACAGCACAAATGTATTCCACTCTTCACGCATATGAGTTTCCTGAGACACAATATTCGCAGATTTTCTGAAATATTTTCCTCCGTGTTTTTAAATTATACAAATCGTTTCGGAGAGCATTGAAAAATTCTGGCACGTAATGTTTCCGCATTTTTTTCCCATAGTTTGTGAACACTTGTGGCTTCACAAACCTTTCTGTTTTTCTTAGTGTTCTACTTTTCCTAAAAGGAACTTTGAACTGGTTGCAGAAGTAATATCGAGTTAGTACCTCATATCGAAAAAGCTGGTGCACCTGAAGTATACCTAAATAGGAATACTTGTTCTCTATTTTTGCATCTTGAAACTTTGTTCCATAGGCAATACCGTTTGCTATTCTGTTAATTACTCGGTTTATACATTGTTGTTTATGATCTGAGCAGGAACCATACAAGGTAATTCCATAATTCAAAATTCCTTCCGCCAGTGATTTATATATGGTTTGTCTTCATTTCAATGGGGCCTTCCCTCTTAAGTTGTGAATCATAGCTGCTACACCCCTTAATTTCTTGCATACAAACAGCACATATTTATTCCACGTGAAGTGTTGGTCAAAGAAAAGGCCTAAATATTTTACTTCGGGTTCTAATTCAAGGGGCCTACATTTAGATGAGCTGCACTGTGACGTATGCAAATATACAGGCCTATCGAGACAAACAACTTTATGTGGGTTCCTGAAGCATACCAATTTTGTTTGAACCAATCCATGACTTTGTGAATGTCATTTTGAAAAGTGTTTGTTCCGCAAGAGGAGTCTGTGATTTTCAGAGCCAGAGCAGTGTCATCTGCATACTGGATAACGTTCGACTTCAGTGGAAGTAAGCTAAGATCGGTAACGTATATATTGAAAAGTATGGGCCCTAGCGTGCTGCCCTGAGGCACTCTACATTGTATTTCTTTAAGTCGCTGTATTCCCCATGGAGTTCTACGCATTGAAATCGTTGTGAGAAATAACTCGTAAAGAACTTAAGAAATTGCCCACGAAACCCCAAAGAGGTAAGTTTTTGTAACATCAATTTATGGTTTACTGTATCGAATGCTTTCGATAGGTCTAAAAATAACACTAAAATGGCTTCGTTATTTTCAATACAGGCGTTAACGAGGTCCGAAAATTCTTCTAAGAGTAAAATAGTTTCTGTTTTTTGTGAAACCAAACTGTGCAGGCTTATTTAAGTTGTACTTTTCGCAAAAGGATTGCATTACAGACGCTATATGCTTCTCCACTACATGAGACAACACTGATAATATTGCAATCGGTCTGTAATTGCCGAGCTCGCTTTTTTTCCGTGTTTGTAAATCGGCCTCACAATGGAAACTTTCATTTCTTTGGGTATGTTTCCCGTTTCAAATATTCCATTAAGAATCTTTAAAAGCACATGTTTTAATCTGGTGTAGTGACACAACAAGTCTCTTAGTCTAATGTCAAATCCGGGCGGTTTAAACGGTTTCATTCCGCGGATGATGTTCCAAAGCTCTGCTTCGGTAATCAGCGGCAGATAAGCTGTGCTAGAGCACGCGCGTAGTGGCTTGTACTCTTCCGTGCGCGTTCTATCGTCGCCCCCCTTTTCCATCAATGCCTCAGCGGCTTGTATAAACATGTCGTTAAATTTATTGCACAACTCACGCGTGTTTTCTTTCAGGAAGTTCTTTCTGATTGTGTCATCTACGCTCGCTTGTTTAATTCTTCCCATTAATTCATTTGCCATCTTCCACGTTTTCTCACTGTTATTCTTATGTGGGAAAATTGGGACAAAAGAGATTTGCTTTTAGCCCGGCGTATTTTCGCTGTTACCAAATTCCGCAAAGTCCGAAACTCTTGCCTCTTTAGCGTATCCTGCGGTTCTTTCCGGCATCTTTGCCATGCTTTATCTTTCAAATAACAAAGTTCCATTATTTCAGTTTATTTATTTATTTATTCAAGGTATCTTACAGGCCCAGCAGGGCATTGAGTAAGAGGGGCTTGTGGAGGAAATCACACCAAAATAACGAACAAGAGTTATACAATAATTAGTCATGTCATATACAGGATATCAACAAGTCAAGTAAGGTGTCAAATAAAAAAGAACTTCATCACATCATCGTAACAACGGCAAGAGAATTATAGAAAAAATAAGAACATCATCAAGTAAAACACAATGCGAAACTAAGAAAAAACCGATGCGAACGGAATCATTCCTGTTCAATCTTAAAAATGGAGCTGCAAGTGATGACGGAATGTTTCCGGGTTAGTCAGCGACGCGATGGTATCAGGAAGATCATTCCACAAGCGGATAGCACGTGGAAGAGCGAATGAATTAAATGCTTTGGTGGTGCCGTACATGCGTGCGAAGCTACGTTGGTTAAATAATCTGTGTGATGTGGAAACAGGGGTTATAATGCGCAAAGGGGAATAGCTGGTGCTATGAATGTATTTGTGAAAAATGCACAGGAGAGCAATTTGCCGGCGCAGATGCAGTGTTTCTAGTGAAAGATCGTGTTTTATTTTTGTTATACTAGAGCCGAAGTTATATGACTTGGTTATAAACCATGCAGCCCGATTCTGCACTGCTTCTATTTTTTCAATTAAGTAATTTTGGTAGGGGGACCAAACGGAAGAAGTGAACTCTAACTGTGGTAGTACATAAGTTTTATAGGCTAGTTGACGAATATTAGAGGGCGCAGCATGCAGATTTCGACGTAAGTATCCCAGTGATCGCGAAGCTTTAGCGCATATGGCGTTAATGTGGGTGTGATCCGTCGGTTGTTCAATTGTCTTTGTTTTAATTTTACACACCTGCTGGAACGCTCGTAGATGTCACGAAAAATTTCAGTTACCCTAACGTACAAGCTTACGTGATCCAGAAACAGCAAGGTGTTCCAATTAGTCTCACTTATGTAGGCATCAACTTTCTTATCGTCTAAAATTTTTTTTTCATTGTAAAATGCTCAACATATTCACTCGCTGCCTTAGAATAGATCGCTATTGCTATAAAGTAATGGTCAGCCAACTTTAGCCTAATCACTCCAGACTGATGTCTTTGCTCCGTTCTACGTGTTATAATATGATCTATGCATGATCTGGTGATTTGGTCCCTTAAGTATTCTTCCCTTGTGTAGTCACCGATGACCACTGAAAGTCTGAATTCCGATAATAAGTTGAGGTAGTCCATTACTGCAATTTTTGAATCTTGCATAACATCAATGTTAATGTTTCCTATTATTATAAGGTTCTTTTCATTCATCTGACGGTTTAGCATTTGTTTCATTTCAACTAAAAACAAGTTAACATTCATGTTAGGTGGCCTGTAAAGTGCACATATCGTGTACGTCGCGTTTTTCTTACTGATCGAAATCAGCAATGCCTCAGCATATTCAAAGTTTAGCGCAGTGGAACCTAACAGCCAGTTTTCCTTTACGAATACGAAGATTCCTCCACCTTTTCGATTTTCACGACACAGCGCCGCTCTGGAATACCCATTAAGTGAAAAAGAAAACTGTCGTTGCGCATCAATGTTCACTTCAGTTAAAACAATTACATCGACAGCAATCTTTCTTTCATTCAGATGCGTGCATAACTGATCCCAGTTTTTAGTAATGCTTCGGATGTTAATGTGCAAAATGGCGACGTCTAGTTGAAGGGAGTCCTCAACCATCACTGATTGGAGACAGTCCTCCCATTTGCAAAATGAATCAAAAGAGGTCATTAAACAAGTTTTGCAAGATCGTTTTCAGTGTTGATTCTGATTCCAGTCGCTCCCTCAATTTTCCGCGCGAAAATTTTGCCGTTGGTCATCCACACGAACTTGTAGTTTTTTTGCTTGCCAACTTGACGGCATTGCCAGAACAGCTGTTTTTGCGCTGTTGTCAAGTTTTCATTGATGAAGAATTTTTCGTTCCTGAGTGCCTTTTTCTTAGATAACCATAGGTCGCGTTCGTCTCGGTCTCTGAAGCGAACAATGATAGCTGGAATCTTACCTTGCTTCGCCTTGAGCCTGTGTATCGCTTCGACAGATTGCTTTTCGGGTGCCTTTATTTCCAGCTTACGGCTAAGATCTACAAGAACCTGATATAAATCCTCTTCTGGCAGCTGGGCTACACCGTGTATCTCAACGTTCTTTCGCCAAGAATACTGCTCAACATTATCGACTGTAGCCTTTAGCTGCGTTATTTCCGCGTCTTTTTCCGCAAGCTTTCTGGAAAGTTCGGCTGACTCCTTGTTTAGGGAGTCAATTTGCTTTTCATGCTCGGCGTTCTTCACCAGAAGTTCGTCATACTTAGAGGCTAAGAGTTCCATTGACTTTTCAATAGCCTCCGTTGTTGTACATTGCCTATCGACTTTCTTTTCCAAACTTTCTAGTCTACTTAAGGGGGTATGGTAGGGTAAACCGGCCAAAAAAGCGAATTTGCAATTTTGGCGCAGAAAAATCGAGTGCGGTATGAGGAACAACACCGTGGAAGCGCGTCGTCAAGTGCCCGCTCAAAACGGTTTAAATGCCGCGCCGAAGTGTCCCGCGCGCCCTGGCGTTTAAAAATGGCGGACACAGCTGAGACATCGGTTCAGAGGACGGTATGTTTAGCGTTGTTTTTCGCGGTTCGCTGCATTATTTCAGGTTTTTTTTTTTTTTGCTTGCGTCTTTGTTTCCAGTATATGTAGCGTATTAAATGATCGTATATTTTTGAAATTATTAACTTTAAGAGACTTGCCGCTAGTGGTACTCTTGTAGTGTGTACTATTTTTGTGATTGTTCCCACATTTACGGTCGTGGTCGCGTTGCCTCCGCTTCGAGTTTAAAACGCACTGCGATACCGGAAGATGGCACGAGCATCCAACAAATTGACCAGAAAGAGAACTTTTAAAGGTAATCGGTTTACGACCAAGCAAGACAGCAAGAAACCGGCTCGACGAAGCGCAAGCTTCGCGAAACTAGGTGAGAGGCATGGTGGTGCATCTTTTGACGTAGACGGCGCAAGTACAACTGGTTACCACCTGATCGACCTCGCTCTTCTCCGTAGCTTGTTGCAAAGCGTTGCTGTGTGTTCAGGAGTTGTCAGATCCAGCTCTAATGAGGAAATGTCTCCATGGAAGAACCCAGAACACTAATGAGTCACTGAACCAACTCATCTGGTGCCGCTGCCCCAAGACAACATTTGTCGGCGCTGAACAGCTACTAATGATGCTGTAGCATACTGCAATTCCGCACGGAAAACAGTTCTGGAAGCCCTTGGAATTGTTCCAGGTGTGTTTTGTGACATTGCCTTCAACAGGATGGATAAAGAGCATGTTGACCGGGCAGAATTCTATGGCTCCGTCGAAAGCAAAGAAAGACGACGGGTGAAAAGGAACACCAAGAAGCGTTTCAGAAACACCTGTAAAAAAGCCAGCAGCGAAATGTATTCTCCGGGTTCATTTTAAGCATACTTGAGCAATACGCAAACATAAAACTTCGTTTTTCTCAAATTGAGTTTTTTGTAACTTCTTCAACTTCAATGTACCTTTTCTCGGAAAGTATTGATTTGATCACAGTGAAACTTTGCACACATGTTTTACAGCTAATCATAAATATTCGGAACTAAAACAATTACGTTAACGTAAATATTACTACTGCAAAAAAAGTTATACCTCATGGCACCCTCTTACAGCTGTGTGCATGACGTGACATTATTTTTTTGCGCCCATACTCCAAGTAAAGTATCAAATGTCTTTAGTTCAGATAAAACCAATGGTTATTTAGAATAACACAGCGCAATATCATCACATTCGTCTTTTTTGTTCCAGAGAAAACGTACATTCAATGAACAAACACACCTGAAATTTTGGGAGTGGGCCACAAGAAAGATACACAATTTAGACCCAGGCAAAGTGCTTCATGTTTTACCCAGTGGCATCTTGTCTGCGCACAACAAATTTGATGTGGATATCTGTAAGCGTTTCGGAAATATAACGTTAAATTTAACATGTATCATTTACCCCACCATACCTCCTTAAAGCTGTTGCTAGCATCTTGCTCATTTCAGATATCTGCTTACTCAAGTCACAAGCACCGCTGTCTTTAGCTGGCTTAGCGTTCTCTTCATCAGTTTCTTCGGATTCAGATGACGCCTCTAACTCTTCGTTTGCACATCTTTCACATTTCCAACAACGAACAGCGGTTGAAGCCATGGTTTTTAGCTTCTTTTTGGGAACACCTGAACATTTTCCAAAATGAAACCACTTTTTGCACGAGCTACAAACGAGATGCTGTGCATCATTTTCGAAACCTTTGGAACAAGACAAACAGTTTTCCGACGGCATATTTAATGGCAAAACAGTGCAGTCCAGTGGAGCAGAGAATCGGGGCTATGAAAGTATCACAGACGTTTCTTACCTAGAAAGAGAAAAGAACAGTCTCAGCTCCGTTCGATGCCCCACCGGACTGCGAAGGCGACGATTCCTTGAGTTGCTTTTGTAGCTTCCCGGCCGTGACGTCACACCGCCTCGTGCACCAACGCTGCTGCTTTCTTTCGTTTCTGCAGGCCGGTGTTCATGGCTGTGCAGACCGTTGCTTGCCGCCCACTTTGAACCCGGTCCGAAGGCAGGGATGGACGATCAGCAGGAAAATAGGCAGCAAGGTGACGACGGTAGGCCAAGCGGACGTCAGGCTAGAAACAGAAAAGAACAGTCTCAGCTCCGTTCGATGCCCCACCGGACTGCGAAGGCGGCGATTCCTTGAGTTGCTTTTGTAGCTTCCCAGCCGTGACGTCACACCACCTCGTGCACCAACGCTGCTGCTATCTTTCGTTTCTGCAGGCCGGTGTTCATGGCTGTGCAGACCGTTGCTTGCCGCCCACTTTGAACCCAGTCCGAAGGCAGGGATGAACGATCAGCAGGAAAATAGGCAGCAAGGTGACGACGGTAGGCCAAGCGGACGTCAGGCTAGAAACAGAAAAGAACAGTCTCAGCTCCGTTCGATGCCCCACCGAAAAATTGAAGAACTCAGCAATCGTAAGGCATTTTTATTATCATTTGAAGCTGATATTACTTTTGCAATCCCAGACTGCGCTGTATGCACAAGTGTAGGGACAGGGAAAAAGTTGCATAAGGCGAGGTGACAGTCATTGCACCACACCAGCCCCTCACTTTCAATTTCCGATGCGCACGTTCACCACGATCGTAATTTGAGTCACCTTGCTATGTTTAGCCACCTCGCTTTTGGCACTAAAGTCACTTCCGATAGATAAATTATCATTACTAGCGTGTGCTAATAATCAGTACCACTATCGAACGCTGCTCGAACATTTCGTGGTGATGTAGCCTGCAGCTCAACTTTTTCTGTGTCGATCGTCCCATTCCTTCTGCCCCTCGCGGGATCGCTGACGAATGCAGCAATAATTGAGCATTTTAAAACACCGCAATGAGTCAAAAATTTCACTTCATGCATGCACTGAGCTTCACAATCAAGGACAAACCATTGCGAAGTGCTGTGGAAGAGTATTTGTCAGCTGAAGCGACAAACTATTTCTGCAGGTTGATGAAACAACGGCAATTTTCGTGGCATTGTATCTCCCAAATGACACCACTGGGTGCCGCCATCTCGGTTCGGTTACATTGGACAACATACCCGCCAGGCAAAGCAGCTACTCGCAGTTCAAGCGCTTAGTGCGAATTTGGATAGTGAAAGCCAGGGGCTTAGCCAGGAGGGGAAGGGGGTATGTTTTGGTGTAAAAAAAAACCCCGAAATTTCCCGAGCAGTGCATCCCCCCTCTGCCCCTCTACACTTCGGCCCTTTTTTTGCTCATGCTGTTCAAACTTTGTGTTGGTGTATATAACACGTAAAAACAAAATAAGAAACTGCAATGATATTTGTGCGCACGCTATCTTTCCTTTTAGGTTTCTTTTTGGATAACACCCCCCGAATAACGTGTCCAACTAAGCCACTGGTGACAGCCAAATCTGCCAACCATCGTCCATTGCAGAAATGCACAAAAACAAATTATAAATGAACAAATCGCAGTTCTACGTAATTGTGCAATTTTATGCTTGTCTGAAAAAACAAACAAAAAAATTCACAGCATATCCACGGGGTGAATGATGATGAGTGGGCGAAGCTCCTGAGGGGAAATCATCGGTAAAACCGTGACTCTTCAGTGAAAGTTCACCCACTACATCTGTGTCCGAACGTAACGTCTAGAAAGTCTCGCTTAAACCGCGCGTCGGCACCTTGGGGCTGAGCTCGCCTGATGCGTTTTGCAGACGCCTCACGAGCTCTCACTGCATCAGGGTCTGCCTGCCGATACGCGCGCTTTCTCGCCGCTTCCCGTTCTCTGACGTTTTGGAGATCCTCTTCGCGCTGCAGCCGTGCCGCTTCGCGTACGGCAGGGTCCTCGCGCCGTTGCCGTGACGCTTGGGCCTCTCGTTCTCGAACGCTGGGATCTTGGCGGCGTCGTCGCGCAGCCAGACGACACGCTTCAGCCTCCCGCTCTCGTACGGCAGGATCTTGGCGGCGGCGTCGCGCAGCTTCACAGGGCGCTTCTGCCTCGCGGGCTCGCACATCTGCAGCCTTATCCATCGGGTGACTCCGAGCGCGCGCCAACAGCGAACGGATTTTATTACAACGCTCCCCGCCATCTAGTAAACAATCCAAGAACTAAACTAGAGGTAGCCACGCCATCTAGTAAACAATCCAAGAACTAAACTAGAGGTGGCTACATACATACGTCGAGGATGGACAGACCCACGCCTTAAGGAGCTTCGCCCCTAAAAAGAACTGACAATGAAGTAGATGCTTGTGTCTAGCACTGTCTACCGGGGGATGCATTTAGAGGTGGCGGCCGCCGCAACAATGTACTTTCGCCGCACTTTTAACGAACTGATCCTCTATAAGTTTACCTAATTAACAAGTGCGTCTAGTACACGGGTGCGTCTTACACACCAGTGCGACTTATATACGTTTTTTTTCGAAAAAAACTGTCGTTTTGAAGGGGGTGCGACTTATACAAAGGTGCGACTTATAGACCGGAAAATACGGTATTCATTTTTTTTAGTTGGGCCGCTCATAGAGGACACCAGAAACAGTTCAGTTCTTCGTGTATAGACCTTCCTCAAAGAAAAAAAAATCACCTAAGGCAACGGCCCCAGAAACAGTTTTTGCTGCAAATGTCTCCCTCAAAAAAAAAAAACCCAACAAAGAAGAACAAGCAAAAACACTGAGGCAATTTGATATATTTGTTACGAGTTGCGAATGTAACAGCATTTTAATGTCTAACAGAAGGCCGCTGAGTGCTCTTTTGAGCATAGCACCACGGATAATATTCTTGAATTTTGCTGCAGGTATAAATGGCCACGTTTCGCAACTGTTGAGGTTGTGGTCATACACAATGAGGATGACTCAGATTCCATAATGGCACGTACTGCCACTAAGCAAGCTGGCTCGCTGGTGAACCGTTCCACCGGGTATGACCTGAGAAGTCACCTGTTCCGCTCTCATTGGGAGTCACTCCAGCATTCACTGGTTGTTCCCCTTGCGAAGGCTGGACTTGGAGAGGCCTTCTCTCTCCACCTGCCTTGTCCTTGCTGCTGCTGCTGGAACTAGCCGAATTTTCCCGCCAATGAGCATTCGGCTTTCGTTGCAGCAAATATTCGCCGTCCGAAGCTGCCATAACAAAAACAAATACATCCGAGAAAAAAATCAAAATGCAGCCGAATTGATTAAGGCGAAGATTGGAAGACACACCTCCACTTAAAGTGAATGAAGCGGACCAATTTTTGTGAATGTGTGCTGTTCGTGGGCTTCCCTGGCTACTCAAGGTCATGGAAACAAAGTTTTTGCAATTTTCGTGCATGGTATTCTTTTACAGCCCCGCCAAAATGAACGAATACACTCCACATCTTCACCTGCTATTCTTGTAAAATAAGTAGCCGTACCTTTCTCACGGCTAATTACCTCGAGGTGGAACGATTACGAGGCATTGTCGGGAGGGGTCTCAGTGGCTCATACCTTTCTCAACAATGCCAACCAACACAAGATGAAGCCAGGGAAAATATGCCAGTTGAATTCCTTAGATGCATGCAACAATTGAGCCACCCAGAGCTTCATAAATCGCTTGCAAGCCTTCCTTAACACTGGATCCTCCCTTTCTTCAAACAATTCCTTCTTCTCCAAATTGTTCAGTAAACGATTAGAAACGGACTGCTGTCACCTGTCACATGAAGCTCGAAAGTTTGCTGCATCTCTAGCTCCTAAATAGGAAGGCCCATTTGCTCTGAAAAGCTATATACCTTTCAAAAAATTTCCAACAGACAGGCCAACTATCCTAATTCCCATTTTGCATTTGAAATTGTATTTCACAGACAGACTGATGCCTCAGGATGCTGCTTTTTTTTGCTCGTCCACGTGTCCACAAAAACGCCAGCAACCTGAGAGGGCACTTTCCATTTTTTCGTCTCATCAGTATTTAGTATGTTTGCGCTTTGCCTGCCCTGCATTGTGGCACCAGGTACATCTTTGCGTGCGGTACATTTCCTTTGATGTTCTTTGAGCAACAGTTTAGCAAGTTGCTTGGCTTTTAAAGATTTAATTTTTTTTATCAATTCCAATTATGGCTGCTAGTTCTGGTGCTGGCACTTTTCCATGCATTTAACTAGTGCAGCAATGCACTGCCTTCTCCGGTGCCTTAGAGCCCTTGCAAAGTGGTTGAGACCTCACTGATGCATGAAAAAACTTAAGTGGATGGTCACAACCTACACTGTCCTTTGGGCGAGAAGACCCTGGTAGATTCAATGCAGCACTACACCTTGAAGCTGGCATTTATCCTACAGCTTTCCACAGCCCATTCAGTGCCCCCTCATTTTTAAGACTTCTTCATAAGCTGCATACGACTGTCCTACTGAAGCGCTTTTTAAAAAACTGCAATTAGGGGCGGCATTTTGTGGTATACTGCATGCTGATTTTATTGCCCCTAATTTTACTGCAATGTGCCAATAATTAGGCAAGACAACAAACAAATCAAAGTACCGGTGGTAGTGCTACCACTCAGCAGCTTCCAGGCTGGGCACCTGTAACACCACTGGTATTAGCCGACACTATTGGTTGCTCCCAACAAACAAAAAACAAAATTTTGAGTGTACAAAATGGAGGAGGAGGTCATTGAGCCCCAGCTGGATTGCTTCACTTAGATGCTGGAATGCATTAAGTGCAGAAATTGCCCCATTTCCCCATTCCGAAAATGGTGTCATATTTGTGCGAATGAGGGTAATTTGAAAGTTAACCATTATTTATTAGTTTTTTTTCTGGCAGAAAACTACATGCACTGCTGTTAAATAGGAGTCGAGCCAGTTACTGAGGGCCGGTTACATTAAATAAAAGAAAATAATATCCATTTAGAGGTCAGTAACTGTTTGAACATCTGAATAACAGCGTAAAAACACAGACACTAGCGGAAGAAAATGACAGGACGACGCTGTGTCTGTGTTTTCTTCCACAAGTGCCTGTGTTCTTACGTTGTTATTCGAAGATGTTCAACCAATACCAACTCGCCCAAATGTCGATCCTTCTGCAGTAATCGTTTATTTTTAGCCCTTTCATTGTCACTGATGTACCGGTACATTTTCGCATTTCCCCTCCGTAGTGTCACTGACGTACCGGTACGTTCTTTATTGTGCGTTCTTTATTGTGCGTTCTTTACGTTCTTTATTGTGCCATAGCGCAAAGCTGGTGCGCCTCGACTGTTAGCGCCATCTGTTGAACCTTTCTAGTAGCTCCTATTTTCACTCGCTAGCTTTCTCACGGTATATAGAGTAGTGAGCGATCGCATCCACCCTTCATTGCTGGGGGCTTGGTCGCTCCGCGCGCTGTACTCTGTCGGGATGAGTGACCATGCGGCACGCGTGCGATTAAGGGTGCAAGGGTTGTTGTGCCATCCACAACGAGTTTCTATGTTTTTTATTCTGTTCCTGCACCTGCTACGGCGCGCCAAGTTTTCCCAGCACGTCGTTACCTCTCCAATAAACAAAAACACGACTCAATCGCAGCTTTCACTCGTTCGCCACACCCTCAGTTGTCGCTGTCAGCGCAAACGAGGTTGTTGTATCAATGTTGTATTCCCCTTTTTATCTCTATTTGCAATCATGATTTCGCAACGCATCATTTCTGTGCGTTGTGCGGGCTGCCGAAATTGCTCCCTTCATGCGTGCGGTTACTTTCGGATGGCTGACCGCGCCGGGCCTTTCTACTGCGGACAGGAGCGATCATTCTCCTGCACGGCAAACTGGAAATATCTGGAAGACAGGACATTTCTCACCCACGCGTCCCTCCTTTCGACGCATTACGTTCCCAACGCTCCCATAGTCCAATAAATCACTATGCGGCTTTCCTGATACTCTGGAAATGAAGCCGACACTGGGGGGTGCGTCACGGCCAGAAACACCTGTCAGTGAAAGGGTTAAAGACTAACAGAAACGCTCCGCCTGTGTCACCCGTCCTTGGAGGTTGTTCAGTGTAAATAACCTGTTGCTACAATCGAGAGCCTGTTGCTTCAGCCGCAGGTGCGACGCAGTAGCTCCAGCCTTCCCCTGGAAAATTGGATGCAATTATGATACTTGCTGCAGCATCGACCACGGCCACTTCATTTTCCCTGCGCTTAATGCCGGCCTGCTGGAACTGTGCTGCCTTCTCTTTTTGGAGTTCGGTGTGCGACAGGGCACAATAAAGCAGTTTAAATGGCCGTGCAAGTGCCTGGCAAGAGCACACACCAAGCAATGCCCTACAGCTGCACACCATGGTAGGGGGGAAAGGGCTGGGCCAAATGGGATGCGACGGCAAGATGAGGCATGAAAGTATGGCTTTGGCTTCAGTCTGTAGTGCTTTACAAGACCATGATTGGTTCCTAGAGCCCCAAAACTCAAGGGTAGAAGCTTTACAAGCAATCCTACACGGTAAAATTCCCGTTACAGGCCGAAAAAGCATGCCACGACTCAAAATTCTGTGCTTTTGCAAAGGTGCCAAAACAAACAAGAGGATTGCAAGCTGAAGCAGACCCAAGCTACTCACCCCTGGCAACCCAGAATCGAGGGTAAAACGTACTCTTAAGGGAGGACACTGGTCTTAAAACTTGCCAGCCCACTGATTTCAAATGTGCCATTGTTCTTGCAGTTTTCCAATTAGTTGCAAATTAGAGATAAAAAGCCATTTTTGGTCAAACAATAGACAGTGTTGGTCATAAAACTGTAATCTTTATATTTCCCAATACTTTTAAAAACCTTGGTGAATGCAATAAGAGAATCGGTTTTTTGATGCATCGCTTCGAACTAATTTTACAGCTTATTAAACTTCGGTGTTTGAAATGGGCACCAAAAATGGTTCTTTGCCACCGGTGCCACCAAAGTTTAATGAGCTGTAAAATTAGTTCCAAGCGATGCATAAAAAACTGTTCTGATTATTGCATTCACCAGGGTTCGTACTATTGGGAAATATAAAGGTTACAGTTTTATGATCGAAACAGTGTCTATTCTTTGACCAAAAATGGCTAATTATCTCTAATTATCATGGGAATTGATTGACCAACTGAAAAAATAATGGCATACTTGAAATCAGTGGGACAAAAGCAGCATGACTGACAAGTTTCACAAAGTTTGCTTGAAAATTGAAAGAAGTTTTAAGACCAGTGTCCCCCTTTAAGTGAACAGATTCTGACCAGGTAGAAAAAATAAACCTCTAATCGAAACGTACGAGAAATGAAAAGTAAGGATCTCTGGCAGGTACAAAAAAAAGTGAAGCTGCTCACCAGAGTTTTCTCTCCAGTGATCCATCAGGCGAGTCACCGCTGGCATAAAATCCGACACTGAAACATACAAGGAACTCTTCACAGCCAACTTTCAAGCACCCGAGGCACACCACATTTGCAAGGTCTCAAAACAACACTGGTATGCCATTCATTTATTCATTCATTCATTCATTAATTATGCATTTTCCTAACAACAACAGAAAATGCAGGAAGGAGGTCAGAACGCTGGTCACAGTCAACTTGACGGGGACCCAACTCCCTTTAAAAAGCTGTGGGGCATATAGCGAACAATTCCGGAATTTCTTATTTGAAGATAAAAAAAGTGACACCAAGAAAGGAAAAAAAAAATATGATTGAAATTTTTTTTGATTACGCTCTTCACTATCAGAAAAAAAATCATGACACTGGACACTTTGCAGTGCGATGTAAAGGGTAAAAGAAAAAACAGACTATCATTTAGTACATAGTTACAACTTTGTAGGATTTAGCTTCAAGAAAAAAAATGTGCGAGATTCTACAGCACAAAGAATAAAGAAACAGAGACCTGCAACACATTGGGATCACGTTACAAACGCACAATGGCTTAACTGTGGGTAAAGGAAAGCTGACAGAGCCCACTCCTTATCGTGCAAATGTGCGCTCAGTTCTGAGCACATATTTGCACTATTCCTCTGCATTCACAGTAGCTTATTACTTATCCACATAATACTGCCTTAGCAATACATGAGTGCTAGCTTCCTCATTTAGAACGAATTCACTCGACCCTCAAATCTTTCGATGTCTAGAAATGAAATGGCACAGCATCCACCATATGTCTTCTCTGCATAAGAACGACCCCTCATGGCTTAAAATGCTATTTGAGGAGTCTGAGAATGTCTCACACACACACAAAAAAGTCATGCACTGCCACACTCTTGCAATGCCAACTAACATGCTCTTGCACCGTGCACGTTCCAGCCTTCGTTTTGACATCGATGAGTTACTCAGATGCGAGTTGACTGACTGATTGTGGGGGCTTTAACGTGCCGACGCTACAGACGTGATGAGGCACACGTTAATTCTGACCACCTAGGGATCTTCATCGTGGGTCTGAAATCTCGAACACACGGGCGTTTTCACTTTTCACCTCCATCAAAAACAGCCACCACAGCTGAGAATCGAATCCGCGACCTTGTGCTCAGCAGCACAACGCCATAGACACTGAGCCGTGGTGGGTGCTCAGACGCGAGTAAAGCTCGCAGATCCAGGTGGCCCACGACTGTGTTCCATACCCCTTCAGCTGTTCACAACTGGGGACCCACCCCTGCCACTTCTAACTGCAGTTCTGTGGGTGCGCACGAATGGACATGCAGGCTTTTAAAGGGGCCACAAAGACAAAATTCAAGTTTGGTTCATTTGAAAGATTGCCATTAGAATAACACCGACAGTACTTTTAATGCAAACTTTAGTCAAACAGGCTGTACAATTAGCAAAAAAAAAAAAAATGGCCATGCGACTCACTACCTCATTCCCACACTAGAACCTATGACGTATTATGGGCAGCTGTGCGATTGGCTGAGCCCGCCAAAAGAAGACGGAAGTTAGGCAGGGCTTACAAGCTTGCAGAATGAGCTGTTTACGCTTAAATTTAATGCATATTCTTTTATAGCAGTAGGAATAGTGTGGTAAACAATGGAAGTTATTAGCACACAAGTAAACATAGAAGCACGAGTGCGTGCTGCAGACACTATGCCAGTAATAACTGCACAGCTGTCTGGAGCATTGAGTTTGCACTGGCCGACTGGCATTGTCTTCTGTGCCTCCCTTTGTAACGCATACCCAATGTCTCACGAAATGATTACTATTGACTGCAACAAAAATTAGCCACATACAAAGCCGGCCAAAAACAAATCAAGTGTGGACAGCGGTCCTGAGCAGTATCGTGGCGCCATCTGGGAGGACGAATGGTAAATGAGGCAACAAAACATGTTTAGTTCTTCGCTGCACCCATAATTAGCATACTAACAATTGTTTCAAGTACCTGCCATGGATATGTCATTGCCGACGTCACGAAAAACACATTTTAGCGGGAGAATTAAATTTCTGCCTTAAAGGGGCCCTAAATAGCCTTCTAAAGTCGCCATTTCAATCGCGCAATCGCTGGAGTACCCCTTCATGACAACGTATAACAAACATTACACCTCTGTGTAAAGCAGGGGCCGCACAAACATGCAGGAAAGGTAATTTCTTTCTTTCCTTGTTTACCTACCGCTTCCTCGCAGCCATAATGCCTCGCTCTGATGTAGTTCTGGCTCTGATGCAGCCTCTATGATGCACGATGCACTGATTCAACTTTACGGCGCCGCTATTGGTGGGCCCCTTTAAATGTTGTAGCCAATCAGCGTTCCCGGCTCTGGGGGAAACGCGAGTGTGGTGCCGGCGAACGGCACTGCGGCACCAGCGGCACGGCGTATCCTTGTAGGGCCCAATGTCGGTCGTCGCTATCCGTCACCAGGCTTAGCTGAGTTTGTAGATATAGCGCGTCATTTACAACGTATGAATAATGCTGAAAAACACGAAGATTCTCTGCGGGTGGAAACGCCACTACACGTGCGACCGCGGTAAACATCTGCCTGCACGGCTGACAAGGAACCGAATGTGCGATCTATGCACAATACGGCAAGCACTGCAGCAGCTAAAACTCGTCACCGCCCGGCAGAGCGACACTACTGCTGAAAATGAGTTGATAAATGCATCAGAGGGGGTGATAGTGCAGTGAAAGGATACGCTGGTGATTTTCGTCGCCGCGGCTTCGTAATGCGGTGACTGTATAACTGCGGCGATGCTAAGCCTTTTCCAAGCGTTGAGGCATTGGAGGGACCTGTTCTCCACCACAGTCCCGCATGCGGAAACACTAGCGTGTCGCTAGTCCCGGTGTAAATCTTAATTACTGTCGTGAGCAAGCATGTTGTGTTTGAGACCCCCCTACCAGGCCTTCAAACGCTCGTTTCCCCTATTCTAAAACTGACGTGCCGATGCAACCACGGCCGACACGAGGAGCACGATCACCGGAGCGTCGAGCACCGGCCCCGCTCGGAAGTTGCAGGAGGAGCCTCTGCTGTTAAAAAAAAAAGCGTGATGTACCGCTGAGCGGAGCCAATGGCTGCACGCATCTCGAACCTTGCCCTGTTTCTGTAGGTGTTCTTGTACCTCGCTGGTGACGTCACTGCTTCCACAGTGCTTTGGAGGTGCAATAAGAGTGGAAGAGCTCCCGGCCTTATTGCTGGCCCTTTTTAATGAGCGATAACTCAGCTAATACTCAACGCCTTTAAACCATTTTTGCGGCAGGACGTTCCTTGCATAGTACTCCAGCCTATGCGCACGTAAAATCGCAACCTTTAGAACCCTGTTTAGGGCCCCTTGAAATTCTCTAATTTCTCAGTGATTAAGGCACCATTTTCTGCCAGACAAGCGCTGCGGGCACTATAAAACACCAAATGTTTCGAATAAAAAAAAAGTGTATTTTGTCTTCACTGCCCCTTTAAACGGGGCATAAAGACAAAATGCAGGTACGGTCCATTGCTGTCTCGACAACAATGACACCAATTTCATTGCAGACGACAAAGGAATAATCAAATTTAAAGAATGAAGAGGGCAGGGGGCAGCCAGCCTTTTTCCAGTGATTTCTCTGCGATGTCACAGAATCTTGTTAGTGTGGATGACAAAGGAATAATCAAATTTAAAGAATGAAGAGGGCTGGGGGCAACCAGCCTTTTTCCAGTGATTTCTCTGCGATGTCACAGAATCTTGTTAGTGTGGGTTGCGGTCGCTCACGCAAGCCATTACCAAAAAAACATGAGCGGGCGGCTGTGGTGCAGCCTTTTGTTCTGCTTCATCATATCATTTGAATGTGAACATGCAGTAAACACACTGATAGGTGCGTTTCTAGTGCTGCCCATATTACGTGACCTCTGTGAATATTACGTCACTATAGCACAACATTTGGAAGTTTTTGAACCTTTCATTTTTCAAACCAAAACTGTCTTTTGTGGCTGGAATGAGCTGGGTAAGTCACCAAAGCCTAGTTCTTTCAAATTGAACAAAGTCGTATTTTGTCTTCATGCCCCTTTAAGAGAATAATCTGCTAGTGCCTCTGTCAATTAAAATTGAAAGCACTAAGTGAATGTAAGCTTGGGCAGCTAAAAACAGCATTTGAGAATGAGTGTGGTAATGAAATAGGAAAAATATCTTTCGATGTAAGAGCAGGTATGCAGGTTACTACAGCAACTTCTCACCAGGGGTGGTTTTGATGTGATTCTTCAGGTCTGCCTGGGACTGGCCATTAAATGGACACAGGTGACAGCTGAACACATTTAGAGAAGGACCTGGAGGAAGAGTTTCTGTGCAGCCAGTATCTGAACTCCCAGCCCCTTTTGTCTGAGTGACCTCTTCTTTTTCGATGGGGCCTGTGCGAGAGTCACGTAAAAAGTCACTCGGGTCATAACACAAAAGCAATGGCCGCAAGTATGCGCGTACATTTCCTAGCCCCATTTCACTGTGATTTGGGGAACAGAAAGTGCCAAGTTCACAACAGCCCGTAGGTGAAACAGTTTGTTGTCACTTGCATTAAACTTCAATGTGGAGCTTTTACTTAAAAGGCACAGCAACTCTGAGCCAAAACTATGTACCTAATATTGATAGCCTCCATGTTAACTTTTTATACCTAGAAATAGGGATACGACTGCATCAATCAATACTTTCAAAGGCAAAATCTGACAAAAAAAGTAAATAGGGTCTGTTTGAATCTAATACCATATTTACTCGCGTAATCCTCGCACTCGTGTAATCCTCGCACCCCTAATGTGAGCCACCAAAACTTGGATTTTTTTAGTTCCTCGCATAATCCTCGCACCCCCAACTTTTCAGCGGCGAAAGTTGCCTGCTCGCGAAACCCGCATGTTGCATGCGCTCTCCGACGCGCGCCCTCCCCCGCCGCCTGTCGGTTCGGTGGAGAGCGCTGTGTATCCAAGGCCATCCAGGCACCCTAACAACCTGCATGGCTACTCCCTAACAGGGGCCCTAACACGCTACTCACACACATGGAATAAAAAATTACGCATCGGAAAGAATGTTTTGACACTGTCCTTGAGCCGGTTTCGCGTGTGCGCAACTAGACGATGTTCGCGCAGCCCGCTGTCGTGTCGTGTCGCCGTCGTGGTCCCGTCGTTGAGCGGCAGCAGTCAGTGAGTCACTCGCGTCAGTGGTGGATAGCTAGCTGCCATTTTGAGAACTTTTTGATCTCTGTTTTGTGCTTGGTGCCGCTTCGCCATGGGGAAGAACGCCAGCTACACTGCCGCTTTCAAATTGAAAGCGATAGAGTACGCGATCGAACACGGCAACCGTGCCGCAGGCAGGCACTTCGGCGTCACCGACTTCAACGTGCGTTACTGTCGAGCTTCACAAGTAGGGCACGCACATGACGACGACGAGATAGGGCGCGCGCCAGAAATTTCATGATCGCTGATCGACGGGATACTGTTTACGTTATAAATTATAAAATAAAAAGAAATAGCTGCGGTTGGCAACACTGAGCTTACATATACAAAAAACGACCGCTACATTTAGCGGGATTGGCAGAAGGCAAATTGGCAACACTGTGCACCATATTTTTTTCCCCGCATAATTCTCGCACCCCTAACTTCGCATTGACTTTTCCGAAAAAAAAAGCACGCAGTCAGATTTCTTTCAACAAAATACATTTGGCAGGTTCCTTGGCTTTCTTTCGGCAGCAGAGGCTCAGTAGACAAACCTTCGTCCTCCAAGTTAGAAGAAGGCATACTATAGGTGCTCTGCACTGATAAGCAGTCCACAGTGAAAAAATCATGCATGCGCAGCTAAGGAAAGCCCTCTCATCTAAGAAACTGCGGCAACACGAGTTCAATCTTGGTGGTTGTAGGTAAAGGGCTTCAGGCACTTTTCTGGCACCATGCCTGTTGTTCGCGTCGTGCAGATACAGACATAAAAAGAATGATGAGAATCAGTGCAGAAATAAGAAAGCTAATAAATTTTTAAGTCTAAAAGCACAAACAAATGCGGCACTGGCTACGTCCCACCCAAACGAAGCCTCAAGATATCACACCGCCACACAGGTCCCTACTATTGGCTAAGCTTGCAATATTTTTTATACGCCATTTTGTTGGCCGGACAAGATTAAATAGCCCTTTAAGTCATATTTTTTCTTTAAACTTAAGTTAAGGGGCAGATGGGTCTTTGGGGCCGAAAAACGGTCAAAAAATCGTTTCCTGAAAAATGGCATTTTCGGCATCCATGGCCATTTTTCTATCAGTTTGCAAATTTTCTCACCAAAAGGTGTTCCTTTTTCGACTATTCCCTCCCTTCCTTCGTGTCCCTCTCCTTCCCCAACAGGGCATTCATGCCCCCTCTGATAGTAAAGGCATTCCTCCTCCTCCATCAAAAGGCACCATATTTTATTGTAAACAGCATTTTAAAGTGCACTCTACAGCTCAGTTTGTGCCAAATTCATTGGCAAAATGGCACTTTTCTTGCAACGTGAAGCTAGCGTTTTGCCGACGAATATCTCGGCACCCAGAGCAGATACGGCTGTAGTTTTTTTTTGCTTTTGATGTGTGGAGAATACAATTTCGGAAACGAATTTTTCAAGTAGAGGCTTTGGAAAATTATTATTGTGTTCTATTGACACCCCCTGCAAGCCATTTCAGGCAGAGCGCGGGAGTAGTGAAGTTCTGTGTGTTCTAAATGACCCAAAATAGGTAAATCCAAAAGTTCTAACGGTGTATTCTTTAGTGATTTGTCTGCCTAGCGACGTGGTAATCGCCATTCTGTATAGAATGGTTATTTTGTAATTGTGACCCAAGATAATGGCAATTATTCCCTAATTATCTAAAAAAATAATCAACTTGCAAAAAATCCAACTGCAGATTCAAAATAAGCACAAATAACTCTGGAATACTGGGCAGTTTCATTACAATTGGTTAGTAAATAAAAAAAAATAGCCCTAAGACCCTAAAAAATAGCCAATGTTGTTGGCGGTCAACCCAACAACATTGACTGCTCAATTGAATGTTTATTCCTCCTCCTCCTCCTCCCTAAGACCAGCCTGCCCCCTTAACCATAGTCTTGAAAAAAAAAAATCGCACATCTCGCCGTGAACAATGCCGAAGGTGCAAAGCACTGGGACGCAAGTTGCATTTTGTACCCATTGAAATTCGCGCTCTTTGCTACTGCAGTTTGCGCCGCTCTCCTCAGATGGCCGCGTATGGTACTAGAGTGTGCACCGCTTTCGATAGATTTACATTCGCGCTCTTTGCTACTGTAGTTTGCGGCACTCTCCCCAAGATGGCCGCGTATAGTACTAGAGTGTGCGCCGCTCTTGATAGATGGCATACAATGCTGTACGCACGGACAACTCCAGGCAACGGCACGGACATTGCGATGTACTAAAGGGCTTCGCCCCTAAAAAAAAATGAACGAAGACAGTAACAGAGAGCAGATAGTACTGCCCGCTTCGAGCATTTGTGTTCCACAGCGTGTTACAACGAACCGCTCTCAGCATTGCCCAGCGTCTGCACCTTTTGCCAAAATGCACGCAAAATCATCTGTTTACGCACGATACGCTAATGACTATCCTGGACGGATATCGGCGTGAATGGCTGAAGCGGTGTAGTCACCGAGCGCCACAAAGTGGACAGCAGAATTTGGGTTTCGAGTCTGCCTCGAGGTTAGGGGACATGTTTCTACACTGAAAGGCACCGCATTATTCACCGAAAAAAATCGCATCTTTTTTCTCTAGTGGTAATCGGCTGCCATGACGCAAATTCAGCCAAGCTATTTTTGCTGGAAAGCTGTCGCCCAGGACAACTGTAATTATAGTGGCACATTATATTCATGGCTAGCTTGGCTTGAGCTGGGAGGATTGCAAATGCAAAAAAGTTTTTTATTTATATAAGGGAGCTGTGGCTAAACTGCCTAAATTACGGGGCTAATCTGCAAGATTGGTGCATGAGAAACAAGTGTTATCCCTCCCAGAATTTCTCAAATACAACAAATACTAAACCCAGATAAGTATGTTTGCTGGCGCCCTGGCTTCTGCAAGCTGAATTCTTACAGCCTCTTCCGCTGCCAGAAAAGCCAAATGAAAATTCCCCCCAACTCTTGTTTTGAAGGATTCGAACCCTGCAGTTATTTTTTTTTGCTGAGAGCATTTCCCAAGTTCTTTTCTTAAACCAGGATGTTTTACTGCTTCTTGCCTTCCTATCAACCCATAAGTGACGTTACCATCAAGCCTCAGTAACAAGGCAATGCTCAACTTAGCTTCCCACTTTGAATTAGGCACTCCGTGAGGAACTTTAAAGTGTGGAAAGGAGCTTAGGCCACTGTGGGCTTCAAACTTCCGGAATGTTTCGTTTTATATTGCTGTGTTTTTGCCATGCAGCGTGTGAAAGGAAGTTCAAAGGGAGGCGAGAAAAAAGCAGACAACCAAGAGAAAGATTTTTCGCTACCCTTACTGGTGAAGTGATGCCACGTTATTCAGGTGAGTAGGAACTGAGAAGTGGTCCTCCAGTTTTCAAGTGAGCAGTACTCCATTTGCTTGTACTTTAAATTTAAAAATTAAATAGCACGTTTATTTCTGCACTGATCTTGATCATTCTTTTTGCGTCTATTTCTGAATGACACGAAAAACAGACGTAGTGCCCGAGTATACCTGAAAGGAGAGCGTTGCAAGAGTCTATTAAGGCCTGGCTGCGGAAACCTCTAGGCTTTGCACAACAAAAACCAACTCAACATTCTCAAGCAAAGCAAGTAGTACTACTTCATGTACATAGGACTAGGCACAACATGAAGGTGTCAGAAGGCATCATGTACCTGTGGTGTCTGCTTCATGCAAGCTTGGATGCCTCTGCACACAGGCTTCTGGCAAGCCTAAAAACGAAAAACGTGAAAAAAGCATGTCAAGCGACGTGTGCCCTATGATGTCAGAGTAATCTACGCAGGGAGGCATATGTTCATCAGACAGGCGGATTTGTAAATGACAGGGCATGTGAGCATTACTTATCACTAACCAACAAGATGAGCACAAATTTACCAGCGCATGGCGAACAGTATAAATGCGGGACTTTTTTTGGCAATTCTGGGCAAAAGTTACAAAAGTGTGGCCCGGGGGTTTTTAAAAGCATAATGCATCAAGAATAAGGGTGAAAAGTGTAACCAGTGACTCATCAGTGCTTTTGCATTGACAGAAAGAATGCCAAGGAAGGGAAACGGGACAATGGGATACGTCATTTATTCTTCATGATACAGATATTGTTTTTGAAATGTTTGAAAGATAGTGGATTGATTGATTTGATTTATTATGGGGTTTAACATGTCGAAACTACAAAGGCGATGAGGCGCGACGTAGTGGAGGGCTCCAGATTAATTTTGACCACCTAGTTATCTTTAACATGTACACTCTTAGGCAAAAAGGACTAAAAGTTCGTCCTTTCGGGGACTAACGGCCTCTGCCACAATCATTAGTCCCTTTGGGGACTAACTGCGAGGGGACGAACGGTTAGTCCCCAACCCGGATGGTCCGTTCCGATACTCCCCAAGGACGAACTGCGTAGAGTGCAGAAAAAAGAAAAAAACTGCAGCACCGGCAGGGATCGAACCCATGACGCCCGGAATTACACTCAAGAAACCCGACGCGCTATCCGCTAGACCACGCCGCCGGGTGGTAACCGCGGTAGATAATATTCAATTGTACAGCGTGTAGTTCTGTGCATAACGCAACAGATCCATTGCAATTTGTGCCCAAATTTTTATCTGTGCAAGCGAACATGACCGCGTTTTGCGCCTTGCGCTTTGCGCTTTGCTAGGTTTAGGGACTATTGCTCAGTTCGATTCGAAGTAGAGCCTCACAACCATAGTTTTTCTCGTAAATAACAATCAACTCGTCGTCGCCTAGTTGAGATAGGTAGCTGGGCGATCGGACGACTCATTTGTTTCCGCACAAATTAGCGCAAGCTAAGTGCTTTCTTAGTGTTCGATACATATGTTAAGTGCTCTATGTAACGTATGTGAAAGGTGTCAACTGTGTGAGTGTCAGAAAAAGGAAATATGCGATATTTTCCTGCATCGGCGAAAGCGAATTCGGTGTTGCTTAGCCTGAATTCTTCAAATTCGCGTCGCTAGACGATTGCGACAGGGAAATGCAACCGGGTTTTACAGCAGTTGCAGCATTGTCATAGCTTTGGTGCCCAAGGCAATTATGTACCGAGTGTAAAAGATAACTTCGAGACGCTTACCAGTAGCGAGCATTTTTGTTTTGCAGTTGTCATCAGCAACATGCGTTTTTTTCTTGTCTGTTAAACATATACATATTCATTACGCTCAGCAATCCACTTTTGCTATTGTCACTAATTTTTGCGTTACTGTTAAGGCGCTTGAAAGCTTTCATTGGCCGTTATTACCTCGCACGAATCGTATGCAACACAGCGTATCAAAATAACCTCGCCGAGAAGCGTATGACAATCGCTCTTCGCCGCTCCTTGCCATTACCCGCCGCTCTACTAACCTTAGGCGATTTTCTTATACCTAACATCAATATTTTCTCTAGTGGCACCATCTAAAGCACCCAGTGACTTCAATGGCTTGTGTTTTGGAAATATAAAACTGTTCGCAGACATATGCGCGAAAGGGCAACGACGACGCCATTAGGGGATTAACGACGCAGCAAAGAGACTAACTGCATGCGTTTCGTCTTCCCGTTACTCCTTATAGATCGGCAGGGACGAACAGTTAGTCCGAATTTATGCACACGGCACGTACCCTGCCGCAGATACTCCCCTTGAAGATGAACGGTCGCCCGCGAAGACTAACGGCTGTATTTTAGTCCCTATTTTAGTCCTTTTTGCCTAAGAGTGTAGTGTTGCCACCTGCCCGGTTTTGGACCGGCCCGACCGGTTTTTTAAACAGCGGGCTGGTTGCCGGTCCATACTTAAAACCGGCTGTCACTGGCAGGTTTTTTGGCCCTCTTGCCGTGATTATGTTTGTTTTGGCATTTTATAAGCGTAAATTTAACAACTAAGACGCTAAATATGTGTCGACAAGCTGCGCAGACACACGAGCAGAGAAAATACGCGGGCGAGTGCGCTGCCTTAGATGGAGGGGGACCTAAGATAGGAACAAAACAACGAAATGCTGCCGCCGCGGTCAGCAATTGCGGTTACTTTTCAGTGTAGCACATACAGAGCAATAACCAAGCTCTCAATCACTTTCAGTACAAAAGCTATGTTGGTTTTTCTCTAAGAAAACGCTACAATAAATGGCACTGCATGTCAAAAACATGGCGCCTTTTTTTCAACACAAATTAAATATTCTACATACCACGCCCCCCCCTCCCCGAAGGGCCGTTTTTTTGGGGAGGGGGAGGGGGGGGAAGGTGGCAACCCTATTAACGTGCTCCAAAATCTGAAAAACACCAGCTGCGCATTTTTGCTTTTCACCTTGATCAGAAAAGTGGGCGCCGCAGCCGGGACGAAAGATAGTAAAGAAAAACACGCTCACAAAGCGGGACCTAAACCCACTACGCTACCTAGGAGGCTGTGCTGCTCTCCACTTTCTTGCTACAGTAATTGACCTCTGCCCTTGGTGGTGGTAGCCAGCACCCCTCCAACAACTCAGAATGAAGGGGACCTTCCTTTTAAACCCCGAGCTGTGACCCAAGCGTCTACGACATGTCGGAAGCCATTCATTAGAACATACGGGAGCAACATATAACCCAAGCTTGTATGGTAGTGCATAGCTAAGACCGAAACCAACATGCGAGAAAAGGAAAAGAAAACCTATGCAAATAATTGTAGAAACGTCTCACCAGGGTGTTCTTTTATGTGATCAAGCAGGATGGCTTGGGAGTCTGTGGTGAATGGGCAACAGCGGCAGCTGAATTGCACAGGCGCCTCATCAGTCCCAGGTGATTGTGGAGTAGCATCCATCCCACTGGCCAGTACATCGGCTTCAACTCCTTCCGGCATGGCCTCTTCATCTTCTACCTTAACCACAACTGCTTGCACGTGGCGGGATAGGGCACCTGAGTCAGAGGACAAGAATATCAGACTCAACACTTCATTTCATTTACCTTGGGCAACTGCCAATGACGCATAGGGGGGAGCACCATGCAAAAACGGAAATAACCCAAGGAAACCGCAGCACACAACATTTTTGCACTGTTCTCATCACCTCAAGTAACACATACCATCATCAGCACACATTTACAAAGAATGAGATTGCCAATTTCAGTTAGCTTTGTTCACCATTGCAGCCCAGACACTGTTGTGTGCACCTGAGCAGTTGTGAAACTAAACTGTTCTCAAAATTCACACACCTGAGGCCAGGCGGCCGTTGAAGTAAGTAGTGCAAAAATCATGCTCTCACAATACACAAGCTTTTTGTTCACGACTACATAGCCTAGCTGCAACCTCTGTTCTGTACAAGGGCGATCGAGTTTATTTGGCACATTCAAAGAGACTTTATGTACAGCAGGCAGGCTGCCCACTTTGAGAGGCCCTGTGCGATAGCAGGAAAAAAAGGTAGAGTTTATACAAATGTATACACAGATCTGTCGAGCATTGGGTTTGCATTGCATATAAATATTGCTGTAGCAGCACACACCGCCGCCTTTAGTGTGTCACGTCTAACATAGACAGTGCTAGGGTGACCAGCATCATCAGTGTACAAAGAGTGGGCTAATAAAGCAAGCTCCTGGGCGAAGCTGGGTAGTTTTCCCACTGGAAGTTTATGATGTGGTGCATCTCTTGGGGCTATGGGCTCTGCCTGGGCCGTTCCTCAACATACCTGCCCGGCCACCACCAATAATGTTCACCTTGGGATACGCAGTACAGCTTACTACGGCCAACAAGGCACTCAACCATCCTTATGCAAACACTACCACACATGGCCACTATAAGTGAAAGCAGTGAATCTACAGCAAGCGTTGCAGTGCTCTCAAGGATGTCGTGACATTGTTAAGTTTCACTGTTCACAGCAGCAAGCTTCCAGCCAGCAATGAGAAACTTTTTTTTGGAGAGATAATACGCAAAAAGAAAAGCTACTTTTCAGCAAGATATGTTGCACTGCACAAGAATTTGTGCACAGTGTGTGCACTGAAGCTGCAGACCAAGGGGGAACAAACGCAGTTACTGCACACTGCAGTTGTCAAGAGGCAAGTGTCAAAGTCGTGGCTGTCATTTCCTTTTTCCAACATTGCTATTTTTTCAAAAATCAAGCCAGCTGCTGGCTGAGAGAGGGTGCACACTGCTTTTCGAACAAGCTTCAGAACTCGTGGCAAAAAATTGATGCCCGAGCTGCCTTGCTATAACCAGTTTTCAAAATTTCACTTTGTAGCAGCAACAACAACTTAATTGAAAGCTCCAACCAAATAATGTTCACAACCCTTGCAAGTAAAACTCCTCGCTATCGTTCGACTCAACAAAAGAAAGAACAAGGGGGAAGGAAAGGTTTTATGTGCTCATGTATGTAACCCTTCCACGCAAGTGAAACATGCAAAGCAAACTGTGCAAGAGAGGCTCATAAGGGACAAGCTTCACGAGTACTACATAAGGCATTGTTGCCTAAAAATGCAGCAGACACAAAAATATATTTTGTTATTCTACTTGGCCGTCTTGTCATCAAAGCTACACTTCGCTCGTGAGTGTGTTGCTGTGGAGGGCGATAAATTAATTTAGACCATTTGATATCTTTTACAGTGCCCAGGACTCCTAACAATAGTGCTTTTGCAGTTAGCCTCATGACAAATCCAGCAGGTGCAGATTAATACCTTGAATTTTAGCAGTATTAAAATGCAAAGTACTAATCTGATTAAATTACAGGATTGATTGAACTACAACCGCATGAAAGGACCACCGTTGGCATATGAACAATTGAGTGAAATCTAATGCTGACATTTTCTTTTCATGGTTTCATGTATATCCCAAAAGAACTGTGCGTCATGTAGATTTCTGCAGGCCTGGCACTTTACAATGCCTCCACACGCCAATGGGGCATGTATTGTTGCATTTAAAAAAAGCCTACCAAAGATCACAAAAATCCAAACACGTCCGGGGGACTATACACGCTAGTTTCACTCACTTTCATACTTTTCCATCGTTGCATCCATTGCTGTCCTATCAGTGTTTCAATATCCATGCAAATAGGACCTAATGATTCTACTATGCCACATTTAACTTTAAGGTTGGTGAGCCCAAAATTGATATATAGCATATTGCACTCCCACAGGCCCATAACAGCATATCACAGATGGCTTTTAAGCAAGGCCGCAAAAAAAAGTGTAATAATGGCAAATAAAAAACAGTGCATGTGTGGCTGCCGGCTGAAAAGGTTTCACGCATACAAAAACCACGTAGACACACATTTCACTTCAATGGTCTTTGCTAGCTGCAGTGTAGCACTCTTACAAGACACTGATGACTAAAGTTTTTGATGATGATGATAGTTGGGTTTTTATGGCGCAAGGCCCGCTAAGGGCAAAGAGCGCCAAGGAAAAGTTCTTTTATGAGGACGAATAGATAGTAAGTGTAAACCGTTTAAATAAAAATACCGTATTTATTCGAATCTAAGCTGATAGTTTTTTTGAAACACTGATATATCAAACTCCAAGGTCGGCTTGGAATCGAGGATTTTGAAACACACGCCAATTTCGAAATGAAATTGAGGGAAGTGGCGCGCAGCTAGCGCCACCCAGAAAAGAAAGTATTGTAGCCATTACTAGACGAGCCAGTAGCCACTTAAGGGGCCATAGCTGGGGGCGATGCCGCCATTTTGAACTGTGCGGATAGTGGCCTGCGTGCGGTGTGGCGTTTGATTTTGACAGCGCAATGGCACCAAACAAGCGGTGCCATTATAGTACCGCTTTTAAAAGAATAGTTGTGTTATCCGCGGAGTTGTCGTCGAACGTTCAAGCCGGGCGGGACTTCAGCGTGGATGAAAAAAAAGTCCATCACTGGAGGATGCAACGGGGCAGGATATTTGCGTGCACCGCAACGAGGATGGCATTCACCGGACCACGAGAAGGTCGTCACCACGAAATAGAGATGGCATTGGCTGACTTCGTTCGGACGCAGCGAGCAGCTGCCCTTCTAATAACGACGGAAGTGCTCCAGGCAAAAGCAAGGGAGCTTTCAAGGGAATGAGGCTTATCGCGGGCACACTTCAAAGCCAGTCAGGGCTAGCTACAGAAATTCATGAAGCGCTTCGGCTTTAGCCTCGTCATCGAACCTCAATCGCCCATAAGTTGCACGGTGATTTTGAAGAGAAACTGATTGAGTTCTAGCACCGCATCTCCATGTTCAATAAATGTGTTTTCTTTTTGTGAACGCTGACCTCACCTTTTTGTTTGGCCTACATTCGCCGTAAGTTTTTTTTTTCGTGGCTTCGGACTTTCGGGGGTCGGCTTAGAATCGGGGCCGGCCTAGATTCGAATAAATACAGTATACGTGAAATGACATAAAAGGCAATGAAGGTGACTGGTGTAAAGGGCCAGGGTTTTAACATGCATGGTAAGTAATGAGGAGTAAAAACTTGACATCGCTACAAAACTTAAAAGTACGCTTGTGGGTGATTATAGGGTCGTCCCCTAAAAAGTATGATGGGATTAGTGGAATGTGTTGTCTTTATAGTTGTGCAAAGTGTTTGTGTCGTGTTGTTTCTAGTGCCTTGCATTGTATGATAGGTAGACTAAAGTTGAAGGTGCACAAATGACAGAAAGGTAGTCTGTACCTTTTGACCTGGGAGCCGCTGCTGCACTTGAAGTCGGTGCTGGCCAAGCAGGCAGGCTTCTGGTAGAGCTCGTTTCCCCAGCTTCATGATCTCCACTAACTGAACTCGCACAAGACGTCCCGGAGTATTGATCCGAGGCAGCAATGCACTTGTATCGTATGTGGCGCCACGGATGGCTAGTATCTGTAACTGTACGAGCAAAATAAGAACATTTGTAAATGCCAAAATGCGGCAGTGAGTGTGTTTAAACAGACAACACAGCACACCTTGAAAGCAACAACAACAACAACAACAAAAAACCTCCCCGGATTGTGCCTACCCTCACGGGCCGCTTTTATGCTTCTGTAACTTCTGTGCCAGATGCAAAATTTTGGTTGCAGTATTGTTTCGAATTGCATCCAAAATGGCCCGACAATTCCACTCTTTCATCTGCTGGTCAACAGTCTGAGCTATTAAACGATGAAGCTATCCGTTCGGATCTTCAGAAACAAACAGCTGCACACTGTTTACAAGCCCACTTTGACGCTTCATTTTCTTTTTTGTGTGACAAAGGAATCCACCGGCATGCGTAACTGACTAAAAAAATGTACTTGAACCAGAGCGGAAATTTAGGCTGGAGAGAATATTCATCTTGCAACATACACAACAGTACACAACAAAGAATAATTGCATGAATACTGCCTTTCAGCTCATTTTTAACATACATACATACACAGGCAGGTAATACCACCGATATGTTAACGCCAGACACTAAAAAATGCAAAAAAATAAAAACAACGTCAACACTATGATCCGGCAATCACTGTGCCCCAAAAGCATCAAGGTAGCTGATTTCTTTTCATGCGCAGCAAAGTTAAAGGGTAGCTGATGCACAGAATGTCAATATTTGTGATTTAGCAAGTTGCAATTCATTCTCTCAAGCTGATTTTCTTGTTTGGCAACTACTGTAATATTCTGAAACCTTGCAATGCACCCAAATGGAATGCACCCAAAATTAGAAGGCTAAAACTTAAATAGCTATTGTACACAAACAGAACAAAATAGAACACTAGTACTACGAGGGATAAAGCCTGATAAATTAAAACAAAAAAAATTACTGTCTGAAAATTTAGTTTTTTGTAGCATTACGTACCATGAGATCACAGTAATATACTTCTGAGCAACATTTGGTTTGCTGCAAGTACGTAGAAGCAATTTAAAACCAATCCAAGTGTGCCACCTATGAAAATTTAAACATAGACTCAGAGGGGACTTGTTTTTTTAAAAAGCAAGAAAACACTATCCCCGCATGCACTCCATGTCATGTCATTTAAAAGGGGGCACACTGGTCATAAAAACTTTTTCTTGGAACCAATCTTGATGAAACTTTGTGGGCTTGTTCAGTTTTTTAGCTGATTTCAAATATCCAATTAGTTTTGATGTAAGACTAAATTTTTCGATAGCTAAAAATCTTTCTTGATTGTTCTTGAGAATAATAGAAAATAAACTAATCAACAAAAAATTACCAGCAAAGCATGAACAGATACCAGAAGTTGTGGAGAGTAAAATGTGGGAAGCGTTTTTTTGTTGTTTTACAATCACATACAAGTTCACATCAATTTAACTTCTACGTTTGAAGTTCTCCTGCTAACCAATTAAAAATAATGCTAATTAAACAATTACGGAAACACAAAATGCACAATCTGCTTCCCTTATTGGATGTATTAAACATTCAGCTTTACACTGCAAAAGAAATGATCTGTCTCGCTGCTACACATGCTGAAATGCACCTCTCGAGAATATCCTATCGCTCCGATACCGCTCGTGACGAAAAGAGAAAATTACGGAAAAAATTGTCATTTTTTCACTGAAATCAGGCCTGCACAGCTTTTATAAGTACCTGGTACTGTCCAAGTACCAACTTTCCGGAGAAAAAAACTGTGCAAACCAAGGAAGAAGTGATACCTAAAAAAATGCTTTTTTTGGGCAATTTTTTGTTCCCAAAAGCCCATGTGCCCCTATTTAAGATGCGCCATATGCCAGGCGATTAAGGAGAACGAAGTACTGTGGGCATTTCGGTGTCGCACACAGTAGAGTGTGCACATAAACAAATTCATGTGCAATGTGTATGGAGAACTAAATTGTTTTTCCCGCAAAGCAAAAGCGAGCAGTACCGGCACTTCAAAAGTTCATCATCAGCAGCCATTGTGCGTGTGCCTCCCTAATGTTGATTTCAAAGCAAGTGCCTGCAGCGAATGCCTGAGGGAGCAAATGTTGAAATTTAACCAGTTTGCCCCTGTGTGGTAATACATGTGCTGGGCCAAACTGAACCCTTGGAATTGGAATGGTACCCTTCCACTGGCAGTATCTCACACTTGCATTTCTGAGTGGCATGCATGGAAGTATGTCTTGCCAACTTCTTTCGTAAGCAAAAGTCACACCTATACGGCCTTTTTGCTGCATCAGCACAGGTGTGCTTTGTTATATGAACTTTGTTACTGGATGTGTAAGGGCACAGATGGCCAGAGAAAGGCTTCATGTCACTTGATGTCACTTCAGTCCCTGTAAGTGATGCCACAGTAGAGGCAAGCCAATGATAGAGATATTTTCTGCAATGGGTTCATTTTTGCTGCTTCAAGTTGTAGATGACGGCCCTGGATTTTGACGAGCCCCATTGCCACAGACAAACACCGCGATTTTTGTTGCACTTAACAGCAATAAAAGAAAATTAGATTTATTTTACTTTTTGCATCACAATTTCACTTCCTTCCTTCAGGTGCCTTTCAATCACCAATGCAAAGGTGTCCACAGGAAGAGGGCAAGAAAGCTGGGCGCCACCCGTCTAGCATTTAATGGAATGAGCATTGCTTTTTCAAGCGTGTGGCCAAATTCAGTGTTTAGTTTGTTTCAATGATGCCTAAAAATTACAAAGGTTTTATGCGGTCTCCTTTTACACATTAGCTTCCTTGGACACAAAAAATCATCGCTGTAAGTTTAGAGCGAGAAATGTCAGGTTTAAAAGGACCTTAAATGCAGTATAATTTTCTGTTTTTCACTAAAAGAATGAACCTTTTCTAGCTCTTCTGGCCTTCCTTCGACAACCAATCGTGCTTTGTTTGTTTAAAAACAAATAAACCTTACATGCCTCCCATATTAGTCATATCATTATGAATGTCTAAAAATTGGCCATCTTTGCTCAGCAGAGTTAGTGCTTGGAGTGAACTCAGGCCTAGTACCAACGAGCCAACGGAACCTGTGCAATCCTTCCAACGAAAGAACCTGTACAAAATGCCTTCCCTGCCAAAGAAAAAAGCCCTGCTAATCCCGCTCCCCACTTGCGATCCGCAACACCACAGATCGCATATTGGAAATGTGAATGTGACAGCAATGCTCATTTTTCTGCTTTTGGCATTTTCTGTGCCACTGGACAATGGCTGCTGCCACCACAAGTGGTATGCTCCTAATCATAGCATGGTAATCTACTGATACAGGCCTTCTGCCTTCAAAATATCGCTTCTCTTTAAAGAGAGGAGGTTGCGATCATGATCATCACCATCATGGTCATCATGATTGTGAACATGGGATTGGTCAAGAAGCTAAGCAGGCATCCATCACTGTCATTACCACACTCACATGGGATTGTCCAAAATGCTAAATTCTTACTGTCACATGACCACAAGCAAGAATGTTAGGCTTAAAAGGGCTATAAAGACAAGATACAACCATGTACAATAAAAAAAATGGCCTTTGGTAGTTAACGCAGCCCTATTCCAGCATGAAAGATGTTTTTTTTAACAAAAGAAATAGAAGAAACACCCGAAAACATTGAAATTTCCCCAACACGATGTCAGCAGCGATATTAATTGAGTGAGAAGTGACACAATAGAGGGAACACAAAAAACGGTGCAAACTACGTGCTAACCCTCAAATGATACTTTCGCATAAGTAATATGGGCATGTACAACAGGGAATGCCAGCATGATGCCATCACCTCCTGAGGGTACGTGCCATGTGCAGTAGACAGCCCTTTGAACTAACGATGGCAGCATTTTCCCACAGTATCCTGCACTCATGCACCTGAGCAAGTCAGCCGTCTTCGCTGAGGCCTGCCACGCAGTTACCTCTGCTGCCTGGCCTCTCCATTTCCAGTTGAGTGCCACACCTCATAAATAGGTGCATCGCCACCTTGCTGCTAATGCCGGTGTCTATCGGGATGCAACAATACAATAAAACAGAACTAGAGGCTCCTTGAAATGCCTAGTCATGTTTCTTGACGATGGCTCTACCGTAAAATTCCGAGCAAGCGCCCCCCCCCCCCCCCCACCCCCACCACTTCAGTGCTAATTTCAAATTTCCGTGCCGTTCCGAAAAAGCCCCCTCCCCAACGCATCCTTCAACACAGTTCTCACGCACCGCGCGCAGGCAACACTGGCTTGCCGGATCCAGTCTAAGAACCCAATCCAATCCTACTTCAACTTCGCATCCCGAACGCTATGTGCCAATTGTTTCTTTGTTTTGGCGGTGGTAGGTCATGCATTCGTACACAGTTGCAAAGAAAATCGAGGTGATCCGATGGCACCGAGAGCACGGGAAAAACGTGCACCAGACCTCTCGCACTTCAAGCTCGACCGAAAGAGCGTACAGGAATGGGAGAATTTCGACAATCTCCTGCAGCAAAACTTTGGAAAAGCAAAACTTCGACGGAAGCTAAGCAACGGCGCCCTGGTGTTTAGCGAATACGTGGACGATGCGCTGTTCGAGTTCTTAGAGCGCGAAAGAAGCGCGGGACGCGCCGTTAGCGACCAGCTGCTGTCTGAAGAGGCTGTGGAAATAGCAAACAGCATGCAGTTGGGTAACTTTGTAGCTTCCAGCCACTACATAAGCAGGTGGAAGGAGCGGTTCGGCGTTGCAATACGCCGCGCCACAGAGCCAGAGGACGCCCGAGGAATATGTAGAGGCAGTAAGTGCCTTCCGGACTTCCACGAAGTCCCTGCGATGGCGAAACGACTACACGCTGTACATCGCCAATATGGATCAGACGATGGTGCGCATTGACAACCCCGCCAACTGGATAAACAATGTGGTCGGCGAAAGTGCCATTCGCATCGCGCACACCGGATGTGCCCGGCGAGGCTTCACGGTCGCCCTAGCTGCACGCGCCTTCGGCCACAAGCTCCCGGCGTTCGTGATCTTCAAGGAACCAAGCGGCAAAATTCCAGCCACGTCTTTTGCGTGTCTTCGCATACCAGGTGAGAATAATTTTATTTTTTTGATGGGGGTGAGGAGTCGCGATGCTGCCGAGTTCATTCTAACACCGCCACTAACAACGGGTGGATGACTTTGGAAAAGCTGCAGGAGTGGCTCTCAAGGGTTTGGGGCCCAAACGTCGATGATGTGCGGCGGTTACTGGTACTGGACCAGGCACCCATCCACAAAACTGAAGCTGCAAGAACCGCTTTCTAGCAGCATGATACCGACGTGCTCTACATGCCTGCGGGGTGCACAAGCATCCTGCAGCCGGCTGACGTATACTGGAACAAGCCGTTTAAGTCAACCCTGCGGCGCTTGTGGAAGGAATACATGCGCAAGGAAGAGAGGACGCCAAAAGGCAACTTCAAGAAGCCGTCGCAGCAGCAGGTCCTTGATTTTGTTGCCGAGGCGTGGGCTGCTGTCCCGGAGGAAACAGTGGCGTGCTCCAAGGGGTGCGGCATTGCAAACGCACTCGACGGCTCCGAGAACGGCGGGCTGGCAGATGTCAGAGCCGTGGCGCCAGAAGACCGGGGCGGACTGGAAGCCGAGTGCGCCGAACTCTTTTTTGCTACAGACTCTGAGGAGTCTTTCGACGGTTTTTAAAGTGACGAACCGCAGTAAGATCAAGCCATGGCACCCGAAGATCCAGTCGCAGCAGAGTGCTGCGAACCTGTTTTTTTTTCAGCAGAATGCTGCAAACTTCTTTTTGCTGCTAAGTTTTTCAATGGTTTCCAAAGTAACTAACAGTAACATCTTTTGCATAATAAAGCTTCTCTTCCTAATGAAAGTTTAAAACCACGCGCACTGCGCTTTTTTTTCGTAAAAACAATTGTCGCTGCCATCTTGAATTTCGGTGCCGTTCCGGGATAGCGCTCCCCCCTCCACTTTGCCGGTAATTCCGACATGCTGGGGGGGGTGCGCTCGCTCGGAATTTTACGATAGTCAGCAGCCACTAAGTGCACAAACAAGATTGTGCGACTACACCGAAAGATTGCCAAAAAGTGGTTAGGGAGTCGACACTGCTTCATCCTTTCTTTCATACCTAGATTATTTGCTCGAAGTTTGTGATAAAATTAGTGTCACTGTTATTGGGACAAAGCAGTCTTTTCATGAAACCAGCTTGGTTCTTGCAAAGGAGAGAAAGGGTAGAAAGGCAAGAGCACACACGAGCTGTGCAAGATAGTGCATCGTTATCTACACAAGTGCATGACAAGTCCGAACGCTTTGCCTACATACTGCAACCTGCAGCAGGCGAGAGAAACATCCGTGTGGGAGCACCCACACGTCCGCGTATGAACGGTGTGTATAAAGGGAAAGAAAATCCACCAGACTCAGAGGTGTAGTCCAAGCAGTGGAGCCATAACAGCTGTGCTGACTGCCAATTCTGAGAATCGAAACATTGGAATGATTGTCCACCTAATCTTTTTTTTTGTCCAGCTTTTCCCTCCTACAGCCAGTGTGTGAAAAAGATGCATTTTGCGGCAAAAGAAAACCTGGGTGTGGTGCAGCTCCTGCTTTGGGTCATTTTACTGGTGAGAAACAAACTGCACCAGATTGGGATAATACCAATATTCATGATAAAGACACCCATCGCAGTGCATGACTTGGGGCTTTGAGGAGGAGGAGGAGCAATGTGACTTGGGGCTTTGAGGAGGAGGAGGAGGAGCAAAACTTTATTAACAGTGAGCGGGGTCCTTTCACTTTGGGTTCGTGGGTTAGCGGGTTCGTGGGGGGGGTAGGCATTCACTTCGTCTGCAGCCCGTTGGAGGCGGTCCTACACGGTTCTTACCAACCCTTTGCTTACCCAGATAGTGATATTATCGGCGTAAATGCCGTGTTTGATGTCTGGGATTTTGTTCAAATATTTTGGCAGGTTTATCAGGGCTATATTGAAAAGTAGTGAAGATAGGACAGTGCCTTGCGGTGTACCCCTACTTCCGCATGTCAAGGGGCCGGATCGGAGGTTGCCCACCTTGATGACAGCTTGACGGTCATAAGAAAGTCGCGAACACATCTATACATTTTTTTGCCACAGCCTAGGTGACCAAGGTTCATTAAAATGGTGGCATGAGCAATGTTGTCAAAGGCCCCCTTGAGGTCTAGTGTGAGGATGGCCTTGGGTGTGGTCTTACTGGCTGATCTGAAGATGTCGGTTTTCAGTTGTAGTAGGATATCTTGTGTTGAAAGTTGTAGATGAAGCCCGAACACCGTATCTGGCCTTTGTTCAGTTCTAAATATCTTTGCAGCCTGTCTAGAACAACGTGCTCCATAACCTTCCCGAGGCAGGAGGTGAGGGAGATCGAGTGGAGGTTATCGACGCACGGCATCTTGCCTGGTTTTGGGAGAAATCTCACCTCTTCCTCCTTCCATGCAGTCAGGAGGATGCTGGCTGTCCAGCACTCATTCATTTAAGAGGTCAGGGCAACGATGGAAGCGTCATCTGGGTTTGCCAGTGCCTTGTTGGTTATTTTGTCCCTACCCAGTGAAGTGTTTCGCCGGATCTTAGCCAGGGCCGCTTTCACCTCAGCCGTTATTGGCTGATCAAGAGTGGAGTTCGGAGATCCAGTGTATGTCGGTGCAGGATCCTAGACAGGTGGCCGGGAAATATTTGCTCTTCAGGGTACACATGGTCTTTTTCAGAGCCTGGGAATTGGTGCACGATAGTGCACGTCGTCTTTAGTTTCTCCCCTGCTCTTGGTGGGGTCTATAAGGCATCTAAGAATGTTCCATGTCTTAGGAGTCGTGAGTCATCTGTTGAAGCTGTCACACTTTTAGCCAATTCTGACGGCTAAGGTCTGCCGCACATGGACCACTTCCATGTTTAGTTTGGCGATTCTTAAGCTGAACTTCGTGTTATGTCTTTTGCTTTCTCCGTCTCAAGAGTAAGCTGCGCCGGGCTTCCCAGAGATGAAGCGATTGTCTCCCGCCGGTGCTTGATCAGACATTTGAATTTTCTTAGTGTGGTGCATAATGTCGTTGCATAATTCCTTCGTCCATGCACGTGTCTTCCATCGTGTTGGTCTGCGCTTGACTTCTCTTTTTCTTTATCGTGCCGCAGTCTGTTAATTTTGCTTCTATTTTTCTGCTGTAGTATTCTAAACAATCTTTTCCCTCAAGCCAGTATTGTACTTTGTGAAGCTCCATTTTTTTATTAATGCCTGAATAGAGATGCTTAGACAAACCCCACCTAGTAAGGGTTTAATTTTATGTGTGCAAATCAAGACAAATTACAGTGGACCCTCAATTGTATGTTTCCCCGAAACAGTGTGAAAACGTCATTGACGGGAGTGTCGTATAATTAAGGGAACACTAAAGGCTGAATGAAATTGCATTTTAACGAACAATCATACGTTTCGGAGCTCTTTCGGCTTTTGTTCAACGAGCAACGATGCATTATTTTCTGAGAAATAAGAAAACAAAGCTGGCATTTCTTTCACCTGCTCTCTTTCATTTTTCTCGTGACGTATCCATTGCGTCACAAACTAGAAGCGAGACACTGGTGCGGTCTAGGCGCTCTCATGCTGGCCGCAGTAGCTTTCACATCCGCAAGCCATGGCCGATGCCGACGTTACTTTAACTGAGCAGGCTGGCTTTCACTTTTATTGTCTGTCACGAACCAAACAGAAAATGCTTTTTACGGCTCCAGCAAACGTTGTGCCCGCCTACACCGAACGCCCAGGACTATACGCACACCACGACGAAAGCAGCGACAAGCACCGTTTCAAATATCGCGCAAGAGCGGCTGCCCGGCTAGGTGTCGCTCAAACAGCAGCTTTCATCTCAGCTCATCTGGCGATCACGTCCATCTCATATTCTCTTTTACACAACGCGCCAACCTGGCAGGAAATACACACTCGCTTCCCACAGCCATCTCGAGTTCTCTTCGTGGCCAAAGCTCCGGATGGCCCAAAAATAACAAGGGTACAGTGAACTATTCTAGTTCACTCTAACATGGGTAGAGCTATGCACACACGATTTATGAATTGTTTACCAACAGCGGCTTGCAGCAAACGGAAGAGACAAGTTCGGATCAGTCAGATAACCCCCTGCAGTAAGTACCCTAACCATTCACGGGCGATAAGGTTTGAACCGGGAGCAGGAACGCCTTACCAATAGCAACATCCGTGTGCGGAGAACGGATTAGAAGCTCAGACAGGTCGCTTAAACACCTGCAGTGCATCTTGTTCCTTTTGCCACTTCTTGCCAAAGATATTGCTTGCAGAAGCTCAGTCCTTTACCGTGGTAGGTTACTGATTTCGCTAATTGTGCACCAATGCTTTTCCAAAACGAAACTGAAAGCATGATGCCTGACAAGCATGAGGGGAAGCAGCCTGTCTCGCGGTGTTCAAAATCTGTTGCCTGCGTTTTTTAAAATTACGTCAGCTCACGAAAAACATTAATTTACATTTATTTCATTTGCTAAAACCACTTTGGAACTGTTTATTTTAGGAAAAACCACCTTTCTAGATGCTTCTCCAACGAGCCCTCGCTGTGCACAAATATTGTGACGTCACAAACCGTAGCACCCGAAAGTGTGCAGGGCGTCGGCACCCATTTTGACGTTTCTGGCCTTAGGCATGACATGCTCGTTGAGAACTTATAAAAAACTACCATATTTACCATGCAACTTGCGTACCCATGTAATCTGCAAACACTTACTTTAAATTGCGTCATGCGCAATTTGCGAGCAACTCACTTAATCCCGAATTCCAAGAATACCGGCACATCTTGTGTGCTCCAAGGCCATTCTGCACTACCTTGCCAGCTGTGCGCTACATGCGCAATATAAACTTCAGAAAGCTGATAGGGCCAAGGATGACAAAAGTGTGACAAAAATGTGACTGCCATGACTACATCAAGTCATGCCAGAGCAGGGAAACACACTTCCATCCGTTATTGGCGGAAACGGAAGCAGTGACTGCAGTGAGAGCTAGCAGTAGCTGCATGTTTTTTTACCCCTTCTTCAGTATTTAGATCTTATCACCAAGTGTCAGGGCCGTTCATTTTCAAGCACCATGCAGCTAGCTTTTTGCTGATAAATGAAATAAAATGATGCAGACATTAGCAAGGTGCCTACATAAAAGAAAAAAGGCGAATCCCACACTTGGGTGGGAATCAACGTAAAGAAAGCTTTGAAACCACGCTGCTTATGCTTCACGGCTGCTGTGCATTCTTGTTCCGTTTGCTGCTTGTGGTTGTAGTGTTCCTCATATTGCTCATCTCCCACTGCCGCCACGTGTTATTGTTCCACTAATCACTTCTGGGCATAGTGCTTACAACGCTCGTCGTCTTTTACGGCCGCCACAGGTTGACACCTTGCTTCACGTCTTTGAGCCAGCATAGATTTACAGCCTGTACCATGTTTTACTGCGTACTGAAGATGCTTGTGTTCCATATCGTGCTTGTTGTAAGCCTGGGTGTCCACAACACTGGGAACCTCCACATGTTATGCACTCCTTCTGCATACCTGGCCAGCATGTTTGAGATACTAGCAAAACGCCAGCTGCAATGCGGAAAGATGTGCATAGGCAAGCACCACCTGGTGGGGTTGAAGAAACTCAGCGTGTGTGAGCAAGACAACAGCAGAGCTCAGTAAGTCGGTAGCAGGTACAAAGAAAGCTTTACTTTAAAAAATTAGTGCCCTTCCAATCTGTGAAGAAGAATGACCTGCAAAGCTGGACGCAGTCCACGGAGTGCACGAAACAAAACCCGTTCATCGTATTTTGTGATGGAGCATATTTCCTAGCCAATTAACTGAATGAACTTCTGACGGATCCAAGCTTTGTTCTTGCAGATAAACATGGAACTGCTTGTGTCCCTCCCGCGTCGTAAGCATCTTACTGTTTGTGGAAGGCCGGGTTCAGACTGTTGCCACAACTGTTGCAATAACTTTAAAGAATGACTTCATTTCACGTCTAAGCCAACCTAACTGCCTGACATGGCATTTTTTTAGTCCATAGATCACGATACAGGTTTTGCGTCAGTAATCTGAACATAGCCTAACACACAAACCCAATCTGCTCGACCACTAAGGACTCCGGACTGGTAACATTGGGCCGCTTAACATACGCGTTTAAATCTCGCACCAGCACAATGGACATGCCATCCATCACTACGAGCATAAAACCTATAGCTGTGCGTGCACGCTTCCCCTCCTTTCCCCCACTACAAACCTGCGCACACATAAACCGGCAACAAGTCATGAGCGCATGCTTAGAAGTGACAGACGCCGTTGAAAATTTCCCCCGAAAGCCCTCTGAAGAAGTGATATTGGCTCACACCGGCGTTCCGAGCGGGCAATTTGCTGTTCATCCGGTATGGATTCGCCGCTACTCCACAAGCTGAACTTGAGGCGGTAACGGCAGTGCCAGAAGCATTTCATTGTTTTTGCACCCATTCGCGCTTGTGTTCGGGCCAACACTTTGACTCTTGCTCTTCTTCCTCCACACAAACGGCATGCATCCGTCCCATAACGATTTAAAACCTGGAAGCCCGTGAGCTCTATTCTCGCACATAAACATGCTGCTGTTTGTTTTCCTACCCCCTCGTATGCATCTTACAGTATGTGTAAGATGTCTGTGTAACCCACACCCGAACCACTCAATTGAGGACAGCCAGCTAACTGCATTGAGCCATGTAATTTTGACATCTAAATACCACAACCGGCATTTCATCGGTAGCGGCATGAAGCCTAGCTGTGCGTGCACGCCCCCCTTTTATACCCACGAACCGGGCACGCATAAACCAGTGATTGGTAATGGCGCACACTTAGGCGTGAAAGACTGGCGAAAATGTCGCTCAGAAGGCCTTCCAAGATGGAAAATAAATATGGGCTCAAACCAGCGTTCCAACTGGGGAATTTTCTCTTCTACCCGGAGGGATTCACAACTACTTGGCGAAGTGAATTTGAGTGGAAATGGCGATGGCGGGTTTCGGTCGTTTTAGGGGGCAGCCCTTTCGCAGCCGTTACCTGGGCTTCGCGGGAGCGGCGTGTTTATGTCCGCGTAACTGAGTGAGTGAACGCAGCAGCGACAAAAGAAAGAAAACGGAGAGGAGCGTCTAGCGAAGGGTGAAATGGAGTCTGACACGTGCGGCTACGGTGTCATCTCTCTCACTGCCTTTCCCTCAGCCGTTTTATGCGTCGCCCCCAAGGAGCACCCTCCCCCTGACACTTTCCCCAGACGCTGTTCCATTCTCCGCTATCCAAACCACATGACGTTTGGGCGGGAGGTTCAAACACGATATGCAACAACATGCTCACTGCTCCCTTGTGCAGGGCTAGTCTGAACCACATGACATTAGCGCAGGAGGTTCAAACACGATTTGCAACATGCTGGCCGGCGACAGCAGTGGCGCACTGCGAGGCAGCAGCACAGCAGTGCACACCGCCGTACGTTCGCTGATCACGCCGCATGTTCACTGAACACTTCCTGAGACGCAGCAGAAATGCACCTTGACCGAGAAGACTGCAGCTCGTGCTGAGCACAAATTGCAATCGTCAGTGCGTTTTTTACGCCCATCCGTGCTTCTGTTTGTTTTTCGCAATAATCTGACTGCTGACTGCGCAACTTGCCAAAGGGGCATGGGTGGAGGCGAGGGGGAAAATAGTTGTGAAATTGTGACGGCCGGTGTGTGAGGAGGAGCCCCGGAGCGGTGCCGAGTAAATTGATGACACCGAAATAAAAACTTAGACATATACTGTTAGACTATTCTGCTTTGCAGTAAAAGGGAACTTACCTGAGTTTTCTTTGAAGTAATCGTCAAATGTTTCAATGTGTGAGCTGAAATGTAGAGGTGTCGTGTCAACTCCAGAAGGATGTCGAGTGGTGGCCGTCAGACTGCTCAGCTCGACGACTTCAGCTACTTCTGCTCCGGCCTCTTCACCTTCCACCTTTACCATAACTGCATGTGAATCGTGTAGTAGGACACTTGAGTTGGAACAAAATAGCAATTTATAACTACAAGCTTCCACTGTGCTCCCCATTTTACTAAACTTACAGAACTGTCAATATTCCGAAGCAATAAGGACAGTTAACAAGCAGGGCTAGCAAATAAAAAACATCCAAAACAAGCCCTTTTTTGCATCGTTCTCACACAAGTAGCACGTAGCCATGAGAGAAAACTCATGAACCACAGGATTGAAATTTCACGAGATTTGTTGTGCACATGTGAACAGTTGGTTGCTTAAAGTTATTCAGCAGACACGCAAGTTTGGTGCCAGGTTGTCATGTGAGAGAAAAATTGTCAAATATTGTTACTCTCCTGGTCTGCAAACTTTTGCTTATGACTAGCAAGGGGCCCAGCTGTACATCACATCGCTAAAAGTTGATTGACCTTAAGAGAATGACATTACTGTTATTCCAGCACACACTTCACGCTTTGTTTCCTTTAAAAAAACACAGGAACATGTAACAGTTGTTACACATGCACAGCATGAGTCACATTAGGAGGGTCTGTAGCTGGATTAGTTGCTACATTGCATGAATTGCAGTGCTAAGATGGGACAAAGTAAAGAGGATCAAACAATGTCCACGTGTGGTGTTATTCTTTACTACATTGTCCGTTCGTAACACTGTTCAATTAATGCAGTAAGGCACATCCTCTACTTTGGGAACTAAATCAAACATGCAGAATCAACATCATTTTAGCCGTTTACTTCATAAACTTCGAAACAGAACAGCTGGGGTAGTTGTGAAACAATTAGACTAAATAAATAGAAGACAGTGTTCTGTGCTACAAGCAGCAGGAAGACAGTAAAAGCCGGCTCAACAAGAAACCTGTGTTCAATAAAATTTAAAAGGGAAGGCATTTTTTGCAAGGGTAGAAGTCCGCTAAACAGTCTCCCGTTTTTTCTGTTACAGTTCAATTTGGTAAAGGCTGCACAATAAAGATTTTCAGCTCAAGGCAGATACCGTATTTTTCGGTCTATAAGTCACACCACCCTCAAAACGGCAGTTTTTCCAAAAACAAAATGTATATAAGTCGCACCGGTGTATAAGTGTGTACAAAACACACTTGTTAATCAGGTAAACCCATAAAGGATCAGTTTATTAAAGAGTAAAGCGAAAGTACATGGTTGCGGCGACTGCCGCCTTTGAATGTATCCCCCGGTAAGCAGTGCTAGACATGTGCATATACCGTCCAAAGTCTAGACATAATTAACTTCTCAAAAATGGTTTATTGATACACACAGATGGCATGTACTTAGACGGCATTTAGGCAAAACCATCGAAGCCTTCTTCCTCCGACTTGCTAACAGATAATTCATTCATTTAGACCATAGAGCCGTGTCTCTTAACGTGCGCTGACATCACGCAATGCACAGGCACCGTTTCAAGCACGGACCACGTGCAGCTGCCACGTACCAAATTAATTCCATACATAATTCGCACCGGTAGATAAGACGCATCAACGAAAATTTTAGAAAAAGCTGCGACTTATACACAGAAAAATATGGTACTCTACAAAACAGAACTCTACCCACTGCACACACAACAAAAATTCCTTTAGATTCATACAAAAAGCACTCAGTTGCTGCTAAAACACCATTTTTAATGAAGGGTTCAACACCAATAGCAACTCACAAATAGGTGCCACAAAGTTTCCATGCATGGAATAGTGTGAAATGCAATGTTAATAACCTAAGCAATTGCCATGCTTTTAAAGTGCCCGTTGACTTTGAAAAACACATTTTACACAAAAGCCATGTTCACTTACTCACTGCAAGATGACATTCCTTCATGTTTTGTATTAAGTATTTTTTAGAACTGCTAAGAAAAGACAGTTTTACACTACTATTCTTACATAATTTTTATTAAAACATTTTATGACCAGCACTTATTAAATAAAAGGTAAGATGTCGCAAAATGGTAACAGTAAGCCAGTAAAAAAAACTGACACCAAAACATGAATATATGCTTTTCACGATAACAGCTGAAAGTCTTCAATGCTTCACAGGTTCAAGCAAACCACAGAGTACACAGCAGGTGACCCTTCCCCAGTTTCTTGCAGGAAAAGATCAACCATGCTTGCTTTGAAGATAGCAGTATTGATCTGGAATGAATGCAGCATGTTCAGTTCAACATAAGGCTCTCCAAACACATTAATATATAATGCCCCCTACCACAAAACTGGTGTTTTCGTCAAACTTCGTTACAAGAGACACTCAAGGGAACCAAGAAACGAGTCTCTTGTAACCAAGGTCTCTCGTATGCAATGTTGCTAACAAGGGGAACAAAGGAAAACCAACCAAACCGCTTTCATTCAAATGTCTCTTATAACCAGGTGTCTCTTGCAATGAGGTTTTACTGTAGATATGAAAATAAAAGGCAGAACTACCGTAAACTACCGAGCAAGCAGCCCCCCTCGAAGTGCCGATAGTTCAGGGAATTTTGGGGAGGGGGCCCTTGTTCGGAACTGCCCCATATTTCAAAATGGTGGAATGAAATGTTAACTACAACTTTACCCCCCTCCCCACCGAAAAAGAAAAGAATAATGCAGTTCCTTGGACAGAAACGAATTTTTAGTAAAGATGAAGAAGACTGTGAAGCACCTCTTGGCGCAACCAGTGTTTGCAATTCATACGGTGTTCCCGTCAACTGCGTTGTTAGTTCTGTTAGACAGAGAATCCATTTTTGCCATTGTCTGGTCCATTTTTGAAATGATGAACAAGGTGTACTCGTGCCGTGTTCGGAGGGCGTTCATGGCAGAGCAAAAGGGCTTTGGTGCCTCTCAGAAATCTTCCTGTGTCCTCTGGCTTTCGTTACGAATGCGTCACAAACCACCGGTGTCACAAATTCAAAAGCACATTCGGCTATATCAGGTGACAATACACAAAATGGCGAGTGTGTGCAGAATCAATGGCTACCCTGTGTTCTTGGATTGGATTCTGGTTTAGACAAGAGTGCAGTCAAAGGCATTCCTGGGCGGTTTTGGTTTCACTGGTTCGGGCCATCAATGGGGGAGGAGGGGGGGGGGGGGGGCTTGTTCGGTAGTGTGCAAAAACTCCAAATACTCAGATTATTAGAGTGGGGGAGCTTGCACGGGTGGGGGCGCTTGATCAGTATTTTACTAACGCACACAAATTACAATTACTAACCACACAAAGAACAAAAATGCCCAGCATAAGTGCTAGTTTTACAGCACATGCAAAAAAAACGTAACTTCCAAATAACAGTAAATGGCATGAAACAAAATAAATGCTGTCAATGAAGAGACGGTTACTTCCCATGGGCCATTTCTATGCACAGATAACTTCTCAAATCTTCCTCATTACCTGCATCTAACTGTTACGTTATAGAAAATTTTGTGGCAAGCAGACGTGATGAGTTTGCTTGATAACTTGTGGCAGCTGGCGTTAGTGTAAAGATATTGTGCACTGGGTTCGAGGCATTACTCTGGACTCGATGTCTGACACTTTTGACGCTCGTCAGGTTCCTGCCATCTTTAGTTTTCACTTGCGTTGGTTTAAACATCGACAGGCATATGTGACTTCATGCATTTAATTTGTAAGGTACAACAATATTCTTGACCGACACCTTGATGCAACAAATGCTCTCATCCTGCTCTGAAAGTGCATGGCCCCATCTACCTCAAATTTAGAGAATGAATCCTGTCTGAAGTCATAACTGTCCATTAGCTCTTAGCTGACACAAAGCAGCCACAAAGAGCTTTTAGACACTGCGAAAAAGTGGCAACATTGTCCCAAACACCAAGTTATTGGAGAAGGAAAGGGAGAGACACAGAAGTTGTCAACCTTTTGAACTTTGCGGAGATGATTGATTGAGTGTGCTTAGTAGCATCGGCTACTAAGCACACTGCAGTGGAGGACTCGGTTAATTTTGACCACCAGAAGATCTTTAATGTGTGCCACAATCTCCACACACAGGCGCTCTTGCCAAGATGATACCATTGACCTTCCACAAGAGTAAGCCCCAAGCCTTCCTTTGTACCTATCCATTCTACAATATTAAAGGAACAGGCTCAGCTAGGCTCTACTATTGCTAGACACCAGATTTATCAGCTGCCGGTTCTAGCAATCTAGAGCTATTACAACTCGTGGGGAAATTTCTAGCACACACTTGTAACATGCACTGCTGTTATAAAAAAAAATTGCTTGTTAGAACCCGTTCACTTTAACCTCTGAAAAACGCGTCCTCCTACTGCACAGACTCTAAAAATTCACAAAACAAAAATTAACTCAAAATGACCCAATACATATATTTTGCCTTCATTTTTCTTGCTCCTTTTGTCTCTGTCCGCCACTGCCAGTACTCATGAAAAAAATTATTAAAATTAAGCAGCTGTTCAAAATAACATTCTCACATTTTTCCGGGTTAGAACAACTTGTATTTAAATTGGTGCAGTGTAACTGACAGCAACTACTACAACACAATGAAGTTGCACTGAAGCTATAGCTACTAGACAACTTTAATTATGAGTAGAAAAAAAAAGCTGCTGACTACAACGACGCAATGGCTAGCAGCAAACAAAAACAACCAACAGAAATATATAATGCAGGCTGTAAAAAATAACTGCAGGTTGGTTCCTTTTGAACAAAAACAAAAAAAAATTTAACAGGCAAAACTCAGTTTAGGAAACTGTTGCAACAAAAAAAAAAACCTTTTTTACTGCTTGCAAATGTTCTCAGAAATGACAAAAATTTAGGAATCATTACCTCTGAAATTTAAAATGAACTGATTTCTTTGCCACAGTTTTTTTGTTGTAAAACTAGTATGCACATGTTTAAGTTACACAATGCAACAGTGAATAGCACGTAGCATTTTAGTTAAAAACCACTTATGACCAGTTTTGCAAAAATTTCTTGTGGCATGACTAAGAAATTGTACCGAAAATTGTTGGTACAACTCCATTGGTTGCACTTGTGGGTATGTATCAGTCTATTGTCCCCATTGGCTGTGAAGCATCATGTGGTTGCAAACAAATGTATGCTGGCTTGACATCCCCAGGCTGCTAACAGGGTAAGCGATGGCCCCATGTTCCCTTTTGTCAAGAATGCATGCATGTGGTGCCCTGTGTGTCTAGTCGTCTTCCCTTGCGTCCTCGTTTTATGCGCAGTTTTCTTTTTCATGGTGACCTGACATTTCCACTGGGTACGTCGTTAGGCTTAACATTACACTCTGACGTACAATGTAGTCAACTGGTACGCACAGCTTCACATACAATGAGCATGATTTTGTTGGCCACATCGATAGGCTTAGTGGCAAGCAAAACCCCTTCATCGGCTTAGCCAAGTAGCGACAACGATTGATTTGCCGACACGCTCTGGTATTAGCTCAGCCCAGGGGGTTACGGTTCCTCCCTCCGTTTCCCGCTCCGGTCTGCTACGAATGATCAAGCTGGGCTCCAAAGGGAAAGCGGATCTCGTTGTTTGCGAGCGCCAGTCGTAGTGGCCGGTGGTTTTGCGGCACTGTTCAGGTGGATATTTCATTTCGCTTACGGTCTGTTTTCACCACAGTGCATGAAACTTCATCGGATGATGGGCCGTTGGGTATTTGAGTGCGCGACACAGTCAGATGAAGGCAAGGCTTTGCTGCCCCGCTTGGCAAGCTACATGCCGAATACAGGAAAGCTTAGATGTGTACGATAGGATTAAAAGACTCGAATCGTACCAAATGGGGAAACTATGAACTAAATTCATATCTTACTGCAACACCCAACTGCTGCCACACGACCGCAACGCAGCTCGTGTGTGTGTGTGTGTGTGTGCATGTGATAGCCTTGCTGGCCGTGACTGCCTTGTTATTGTGCGCAAAACTTGGCATTGTGAGTGTGTCAGGCAAGCTTGTGTCAGTACGGATGATCCTTCGCACCAAGTTTTTACAGATGAACTTTCCCAACTTTCCTATTAAGAAGGTTAAACTAGCAACAGCAAAAAGTAAGTTCAATACAATGATTACCGAACAACTTTTCCTTGTTTAAATTGTTGCCGGTACAACATGGAATGTAAGAGGGCCATTTGTACATATCTGAGCGATATGTCTGTGTGCTGCTTTGTTTTCTTGCTTTTTCTTTTTCACGCTGTTAGCCGATCAGCAATGTCAAATGGAAGGCAATAACAACATTATGCCTTGAACTCTCCACAGTTGGTTGAAATGCTGCTTCATTGTATGTCAATAAAAAATTTTGAAATCAACACGGGACGGCCTTCCATACTTCTTCAATCTGGTAGGCAACATTTAGTGATTTGTTAAACGAAGTATGCTAATGCATCTTTGTGCGCACAGCAATTGACAGCTGCAGTACCACACCCGGCATTTCATGCCACACATTCACTTCTAAAGTTCTTTAGTGTTCTGCAATTTTCTATCATAATTTGCATTGAAGGTAGAACCTGTTGGTTGTGTTAGGCTCCATTCATTGCACATTACTCGATAATTAGTTAAATGTGCCACTTTGACAAAACTTCCTCGCTAACCGAGAAGGTAAATTAAAAGCTCCCTGCATAAAATATATTTTTCGTTTAGGACTGTTGCACTAGGTCTCTAAAAAAATAATCTCAGATTTCAAATGTCAGCACGTGTGGTATATCAAGTACAGCTACATAAGTAAATCTTGGAGAAAAATCTGAGGTACGCGGAAAATAGGCCATATTAGGGAGAAACATGAGCAAGAAAACAAACACGCATTGTAGGCAGCAACTAACATAATAATACACAAAAAAGTAACTGAAATTTCTGTTCGAATTACGCTTATCTGTATTCTTTATAAGGATAATAAAGGAGAATAATACTATGAACAGACAGCATTGCTGCTTTGTTAGGCTAGATTTTATGTAGTTACCCTAACCATAACGTCTTTGTGGGCGCATACACGCAACATGAGCAAGGCTTTAATTGGCAGTAGTTTTGGGAGTACACAGTCAAGAAAACCAATCCCAAACTGTACGGGGCTTTATATTGCGCAACTTGTATTTATCGGGAAAAGCGTATTATACCTTCCCATTTGAGCAAATGGGACTCGTCTGTGGGGTTATTGCCGCACTGTTATTTTCCACATCAATGCATTGCACATTGTAATACGTAAACTGTTCATAACTTCTCAATGTTGGGTTCGAAGGCAAGCATGACCTACAACCGTAAACTTGCCAACTTTTTTCTGAAAGGCTCACTCCAGAAAAAAAAGGACTCGGGATGTATAAAATGAAATTCGTCGATCTCGCTTTAGCCACAGTTGATAAATAGGCGTGAGCCAATTTTTTTCCAAGGATGAGGGACTTAAAACACATTCAGGGGCTTTGAAACCGTCGCGATGTCACGGTACGCGCATGTTTATGGTGCAAGCGTCCACACTGGTGAGCCAGCGTGTAATATATTCAGCGCTTGATTCCTTTCTTGATGTTGTGGCTCAAATTATCATAATAGAGTTCCCGCTGTATTCTACAATGCATAACTGATTAAGAAACTTCACGCTACTGCAAAGCCACAGTGCACGATGTGGCCGATGTGCGAGGCGTACGCGCGTAGCTGTAGCGGGTTAGGAAGATCAAGGCAAACGGAGCTAGCAGACGACGCGAGGGGAGCAGGAGAGGGGTGGAGAGGAGGAACTTGTCGCTACTTGGCTAAAAGCCAATGAAGGGACTTCAGTGGCAAGGTAAACTAATGATAAAATTGGTATAAAGCCTAACAACATGCTCTCATACCCACCCAAGGAGACGTACCAATGACGGCAACCGCCGTCAGAAGCTGACAGCTGATTTACAGATTCCCATTTTGCTATGACGTCAATACACCAACTTTGACATATTAGACATGGATGACATCTACCGTCAGAGGCTCACAGCTGACTCACCAATTCCCATTGGCTGTGATGTCAACGTATTTACCCACACATTTGCTTTCGCACATAACGCGTAAGCAGCTGTTTCTAATTACACAAAAGCTCTTCGATTACTTTCATTGGCCCTTTCCCCAACGCCCATTTCCCGTTGATTGAACCAAAGTACCTTTGGGCTTATGAACTATGCGCATATTACTTACCGAAGCACCCTAGGTTATGAGGCACACTATAGTGTTGGGCCCTGAATCAATTTTAACTATCTGACCCACTTTATTATGTGACAAATCTCAACACGCTGGTGTTTCCATTTTTCACAACTTCTGGCACACAAGTTGCTTGACACCGAAGCTGCAGAGCACGAAGCAAACAACAAAAAACTCCAAACTATTCCTTACTTAAAAACAGCATCACATACATCCTCAACCTGAAAAAAAAGACAAATAGCAAATAGTGTAATTATAATGACATATTTGGAATGCCCATATTTATCCTCTGACGAAAGAAACAACCCAATGCTGACTGTCACCAAGCTCTGGCATGTGCTGGCTATCAAGGCGAAAGCCTTGAGTGCACTTTGTGTGAGAAACTGTAATGCTTTTGCCGGATAGGAAGAAACTGGCTTGCCACTGTAAAAAGTAAAAATACATTAAAGTTCCCTTCAGCACGTTGCCACACAATAGGAGTTCAGCTAGCACGTGAGATACTAACGTTTCATTGCGTGAGAGGTGAATGTGGTGACACGTGAGTAAAGCAGGTACACCCTAACCATTGAGAAACGGCCGGCTGACTGATTTTGTCGGTGTGTGGTTTGCGAGCCGCACAGTCAAACCCATCCGAAAAAAGTATGAGGAAACGCCACAGGAAATTGGCAAAGAGGATGCAGGAAGGACAACAGCTCTTTCAAACTGATTTCCTACTAAAAATTCAGGTACCTAAATGCACTCAGAGTGGTCGCAACATGACCTAGGGACTCCAGACTGATCTGCACGAGTAACCTCAAAGCTTAGACATCACTTCAGGGTCTTCTTACATGGCTACAGTCATCTATTTCTGTACACAATCCAGTTAAGTGCGCTGGAACTGGTGTTATGAAATATCTAAAAAAATGGAAAAAAGAAAGCTAGGCTTCAGAAGGAAAAAAGACTAAGCAATGTGTTACAAGAAACCAAACAATTTTAGGAAGATACAGTGAATAACTGAAATCAAGCAGCATCGTGCATCAATGTATAAAACAGGGTTGTGAGATGTTACGGTAATACTTAACACAACTGCAATACCGCTCACTTGACCAGATAGAGGGGATGTAATTTTGTTGAAGTTGCTCAAATAAAAAAGAGGATTGCAGCCAAACTGGATGCGCATAACAATGGTAAATCTGAAGCAGAGTGCCTCTATGCATCCCGAAGTCATGGTTGCATAACATTCCCAGCACACCGCAAGCTTTTTCACCTGTGGCAGCAACATGAGGTCACTATGCAAGTTGGTCCGGTCAGATTATCCCCAGACATTTAGGTCTTGTAACCAGAAAGATAGAAAGCTGTCAATATGATAAGCATAACAATATGAAGTCAGCCTGGAAAATACTAAAACACCACATTTTGTGACTAAGTGACAGATGTGAAATTCTAACCCAATCATGCAGAATTACCTGACACCTCTGCAATAGCAAAAGCATGGGTGTTTTTTTTTATTCAATGAAAAAAGAAACATTGTCACCAGCATGGCGGTGCTGCGAAGCGTGCCTGTGTGACGTCAGCTCAGGGATTCTCGCATTGGTCGTCTGCTTCACTCGGGCTCGCTCTCCCTGCTGTGTCTTCGCGCTCAATTGACGTCTTTTGCCTGTCCGCACCAGATTTTGCGGCGTGTGCGTAACTTTTTATCATAATAATAGACTTAAAATCGCATAGAATAGCTCAAAGCGTGTTTTGGGTACCGCTACGGAAGAAACATTGCCGGCGTCACCCCATTCCTGCGAAGCCGGCCCTGTGCGGAAGCACGAAAAGTCGAGCTCGGCGCCAGCTTCTGTATTAAGCAATCTTTCAAATAAAAGGAACAGCCAGCTGCTAGTAACCGACAACAGCGAAAATACATGACCAAAACAAATTCCAGGCCTTCGGGGCTGTCGGTTTTGGTGTCGAATCCCGGTAAACGTAAAACAGTTTTTGCAACCTTGCCGAACCTTACGTTGTCATGGCATGAAAGTATGCCGACATGCACTATGGGCTGCAAAAACTAGGTTGAGTTCCAAATAACCTCACTGTGTGTATAGGCGCGTGCGGGTTTTATATCAGGCCTCTAACCAGTATGGAGGTTTATTGAACAAAACGAGTCACGTCTATGGATTAAGATAGTGTAACACTATATTTGTTCAGACCTGGAGGGATATTTCGATACATTTCCCACAGCCATATCTTCCCAATATTCAGATATGCGTTAGAGTAGAACTCCACTCAGGAGGAGGAGTAGTAAGGGGAGGAGGAGAAAACATTATTTAACACTAAAATCGAGCTTGTTTGTGGGCTGGGTCCTCAGTCCAGGACAAGATACTAAGAGCAATTTTCTTCAATTCATAGAACGCCATTCCTAATAGACTGGGATTTGTTCTTTACGCCTGGAAGTATTGGAAAACAATAAAGAGCTGCCTGGAAATATTTTTCGGTTTTTATTCTTGTAATATTGCACGTATACCATTTGTTGCGTTCTTTAGCGAGCATATCAAGCCTTCAACACCGTAATGATGTCATGATTGTTCAGGTTGAGAGCCAGTTCCGTTATGATAAGGATGGTTACGATAGAAATTCGGAGCACAAAAGCCAATCCTTCGAGTAATCTGGACAACATTGCCTGGGGCGCCATCGCGGTGGCATAGCACAAACCTCGTTATATTTGCATGTGAATAAACAACGCACTCTGTGGATATACACCTTCTTGCACGCAGCCGTAACGAAAGACAATTTGGGAAGAGAATGTATGCCATCCTGAAGAAAATATCCACACGATCTAAATTTGTGAGCCTCTCAAACATCCCCAAACATACTATAATAGGACGTTTGTAGACGGTGGACAAAAACTTAATGCGTTGGGCGCAGAAAAAAAAAATTACCTGATACATGTCAACAACAAGGAAAGAATAGAAGACAACCACTTTATTTCCTGCTGTGCGATGCGCGTGTAAGGGCCTGCTGCTTGGTACGTAGCATGAGACTTTCTAGTTTCCCATAAGAGCATCTCAAAAATACTGTAGGGAAGCCAACCCATTTTGAATATTTATCGAGGAGCCCTGAGCGCTGAACCTCGCGAATAAGCTAGAAAGGACGAGTCACACGATCTTCTGACCGATGCTCTGAAGAAAGCTGATCTTTCTCTTCTCGTGTATTGCAAACTTGTGGGGAATACAGCTTGAAATTCTTCAGATGTGTTGGACGCTGGCAAAAATAACTGAATTACCAGAAATACGTTTTCCAATGCACTACAGCATCAAAGCGGGCTTTTTCTAGCACAGGCGCCGCTGCCCCTCACAAGCGGAGTGTAGCAGACATAGGCGCGAGGTTCTAAGCCGACGTCAGAGCCAGGGGGCGCCACTCAAACATCTCACCGCCAATACTATTCTGAATAGCTATAGAACTGAGGACTAAGTTAAAAATAACAGGTGAAAGGACTGACCCCGAGGAACCCCACAAGGTTGCTGATACTGAAATTTCAATAACCTTTTTTTGGAGCAAAAGACTGCTCTTCCAGTTAGACGCACCAATCAGGAGTGTCTGTTCCTTATAATTGCGCTGGGCTAGAGATGCAACATCAAGGTACTGACTTCCATGCTGTCGCATGCCTTCAATATGTCCAGACTAACAAGGGCACTGACGTGTTTTAGCGGGACGGGCTAATTAATTGTGACTTGATGTCAACATGAGCCTACCAAATAGAATTACCGTGTGTTAGGCAAATTAGGTAAACCTTTAAATATCACCGCTGCAAAGAAACTGCATAAGGTAACCATGCAAAAACCTCCTCATCAGTATGACCACGTTGCTAGGTAGGGAAGTGGGCCTAATACAGCTGCAATACTAGAAATGGCCTTCATCCTCCAGTGGGCATATATTGTTACGTCCAGCCCCTTGACTAAGCTGAAGAAGAACGAGGCCGTTCGAAGGAGAGAGAAAGTGTGATCTCCCCGCGTTTTGGCTATCGGCACTCCAGCTTTTCCTCCGTCTTCAGAGCCAACGCTGTTCTGTAAATAAACGATTACCGGACGTAACCATGTTACCTGCGTCAATACTAAACTTTCCTTTTCAAGCAATGATACGGCCTAACATGTCTACACACTGGAAGTAGCCAGCAATTTCAAGAAACATGTTCTCCATGTCAAGCAATTTATCACGAAAATCGTGGAATAAAAAGTTTACATTGACTGTAACGCCATCTAGCCCCGGTGGAGCTGCACACAGCAATGAAACATCAGCTAATATTGACATTGTCACAAAAGTGAAATCTACGTTTGAAAGCTGGCAGACAAAGGAAACGGTGGAAACAAAAGGAAAGCAGTTTTCGAGTCCCCATGCAATTCATTCAAGAGCGTCAGTAGGTTGACATGATGACTGAACAAATAATAGCAATTATTCTGATCTTGTTGCACCTTCTGCAATTGTAGAAAACTATATAACATGCCCTGCTTTTTGTATACGAGAAAGGCAAATATTTTGGCGTTATGGTTCCCTTTTGCTTCAGAAATAGTCCCCGAAGCACCAGCTAATTTTTAATTGGCCCAATAGGGCTAGCATTAGTTACTGAGAACTTTCTTCTAAGCCGCCTGCCTCTGAGAGCAGTTTTCATTCCACTATGGGCTGGTACTACCATCTTTGTGACAACAGACAAGATTTTCTTACAAATTGAGATGCAACACAAGAAATTTGATACTACCATCTTTTTATGAACAGACAAGAAATCAAGATTTTTTTACACAACAAAAAATAGAAGAAAATTGAACTCGTTTCCAAAGGGAAGTGTGCAAAGCACTGACTTCGTTATGCAGTCAGTGTGAGTTAACATGCCGGTTTATAGTAGCTCATGGTAGCCTAGAGCGGCACACTATCTCAAATAAAATAGGAATACGGTCGCTGCTATGCTCGGGAACAACTTTCTGTGGCAATGCAGTTAAGGCTACAGAGCCGAACCACGCCGTTTCGCTGCGCACCAGGAAGTAGTTCAACAAACATAATTGGCCGGCTGTAACCTAAGCAAAAATGTGTGGTTCTTATGTTTCAGCCTACGATTGATAATGCCACTAAATTTCTAGCCAGAATATATGAAATAGAGAGCATTATTTTTTAGATTTTCGGATTTTTTTGGTTGGAACTGTCGCCACTGGTGCCGCAATGGTTCTCTTTCGGAAAAAAACATGGTGTCCTTGTCGACGGCCTTTGGCAGCTTGCGGCAGCTTGCCATTTCATTCTCTGTATAGGATTGACAGAAGCTTGAGAAGCAAAAGCTGTCAAAACAAATGCAGGAGGTGGTTTGCAAAGTGTACGCCCAAGTGAGACTGATGCAACCGGGACTCTCCGTCATTTTTGCAACCCATTTGATAGCCAGTTTGCCGGCAAAAGCGAGCGGGTGCGCAAGCCTGTGTGCGTGTTGCTCTTTCAATATACTGTGCCCACACTATGTAAGTATGCTACACGTCAGTGCTGCTGCCCAGTTTTCAGCTCCAGAAGAGTTTACAAATCAGTGCATGCCGTCAAAACTGCAGCGCTGAGAGAATTCACTCCACTTCTGAACGATACAGAGTCAGACAGTATAGTTCATGGTCGGGCTGAGTTCTCCAGTCAAAGCGTAGGCTTGTGTTCACACATGAAGCGTGGGGAAGGAGACGCCAATATGCCAGCATGCTCGGTGATCATGGTTCAGCAGCACTGAACCACAGTGGTCATGCGAATAAATGAATGGTATCAAATGCGTATCTGTCAGGCTGAACTGCAACTGAAACCAGTTTATTGGGAACTACTTTGTCACAGTAACACAAAGCAGTTAGCTCCCCCTTGCCCCTACCCCACAGAATTCTCTCCTTGGCCACAGAAAGTTGTCCCAGAGTATAGTATTATAATTCAAAGACGACCAAGAAGAAATAGTTCCAGTGTTAAAGAATGTCAAATTCAGAACTGAACTAGTCTGGCAATAATAAAAAAAAATTGTACAGCCAGATTCATAAAAAGTACATTGTTGTTACTCGTCCAACTTCAAGGACGCCTGACCCAAGAAGCTGCGCAGAAAACCCAATTGCAATACTTGCAAAAAACAAGCTTTTCATGCAACAAAGTACCACTGAGCAGACGGGTGGAACAAAATCAGTGTTCGCAAGAAAAGATGAAAAGCAACGAGGAAGGCTGAACTCCATCGTGAGAACATCAATTGAAATTACAGAGGGGCTTTATGACAAAAATGAGGCGACATCACAGTCAACAATCCTCCTCTAGTTGGTTGCAATCTAAACCAAACATTCCAAAGTTCTGGAATCTGAATGGCCGGCTCAGAGCAGCCAAACTTCCGCCAGCAGTGGTTTAGGGGCAACGTAAATATTATTTTCAAGGTCCGAAACGACAGAACGGCAATATTATCGTAAGACCAGAAGAGACGTTTTGGGGAGTGATAACGCAACTCCCGCTTCCGAAATACCGTCATTTGCTAACGCTGTAAGAACTACGCTGGATAGTACCATCTTTTTCTTTGCAATACGCTGCTCCGGACGTTCTGTTAAAATGGCACAGTATGTGCTCATTCACTCTGCTTCGTTTCTCTCGAGAGCTCTTCCTTGTCGCGAGCGACAGTGGAAAGCAAGGAAGCGATCCGTGCTTTCTAAACACACAACCGTTGGATGTGATTCGACGTTTATAATGTCTATTGCTCTCGTACGTGCTCCGCGCGTTTGATCGTGACAAGTTCACTACACTCCAAACGTGCTAAAAAAGGTTTGTTTAGGACGGAGGAAAAGTTCCCGCTGCGCGCTTCTTTTAAGTTATGAAAACAACGTTACTCGTGCGGGACGGCAAAACTAAAGAAAAACATTCCCGTTCCGCATTCAATTGCTGTCTACCCTGAGGTTGGCTACTCAAGGGTAGGCGGTTAGAGACGTCGCAAAGGATACAACAAAACTTCTCGAGGAATGCCGCTCCACTTGCGTAGATTGTTGCAACACCAATGCCAGTAGGATCGGATAGGGTCGGTACCATTATTCACAGTCATCGTGGAGTCCCACGAATCTTGCGCGCGCACCACACAACCACACAACTGAAAAAATGCGGTCAACAAAAAAGGACGCAGCAAATCGCCGGGTAAAAAAACGATCACTGCGATAACAATGCATTCGGCGGATTGCTTTGATTACGGTGGTTGCCATAAAAAACGCATTTTTTTTAAAGAAAAAGGTTTTTTTTTTAATTTAGCATTTTCAATATCCCCTGTCTTTTGAAAAATGAGGACCAACTGGAGTGTCTCTATTCGCACGTCACGTGGAAACAATTTTTATTTTTAGTTCGCACGCCGCGTGGGAACAATTTTTGTTTTTAGTTCGCACGCTGCGTGCCAACAATTTTTATTTCTAGTTAGCACGCGATTGGTTTTCGTCCTGGCCTTTAGACCCAGGATGCTATGCTCCAGATTCACGCTGACATCCTCGCCCAGCCACCTAAATCTGACAACGCCGCCATCCTCGCACTTGATCTACATAAAGCTTTCGATCATGTCTCCCACCACGCCATCCTCGACTCCGTCAACCACCACAATCTTGGCAGTCGCACACACACCTACATAACAAACTTCCTTTCTAACCGCACCGCTACACTGCGCCTCGGCTCACTCCACACCACAACTTTCCCTATGCCCTCTCGCGGCACGCCCCAGGGCGCCGTCCTTTCTCGCTCGCCGCAGCTTGAGGCACACCCCAACCTCCGATCTGCGATCTATGCTGACGACATCACACTATATTGGGTGCCCAGCGGTAGTGATGCCATGATCGAAGAGACCTCAATCAGGGAGCCTCTATCGTACACCAGCATGTCCAAGCTGCCGGTCTCTCCTGCTCTGTCTCCAAATCAGAATTACTTATATTACCTCCACGGCGATCCCGGTCCACCTCCCTACACGGTGCCGCCGAATCCATCCAGGTCTCGCTCAATGACACAATATTCCCCATGTCTCACTAGTCCGCATCCTTGGCTTTATCATACACTCTACTCGCAGCAGCACACACACCATCGCCCAGCTTCGCACTTACACCACGCAGATCATTGCCCTCCTTAAACGCATCACGACCCGTAAAAATGGCCTCGTTGAATCTGAGCGCCTTCGCCCCCTTCATAAGCTTCCTCATCTCTCGCTTCTGCTACCACCTACCGTACGCCACCCTCACCCTCACTCAGAAGCAGTCCTTGGACGTGCCTATCGTGCAGCGCTTCTCTTGCCTACACACGCCTCTACCGAACGACTTCTAGCCCTAGGTCTACACAACACGGTGACGGAGCTACTCGAAGCGCACCGCACTGCCCAAATCACTCGCCTATCCCAAACGCCAACCGGCCGCTGCATTCTTGAACGAGCGCATCTCGACCCACCCATTCTACTCGATCTTATGGCTACCATCCCTCTCTCAATTAATCCGCTCCAGCATCCACATCAAACCCCTTCCTCGCAATATGAATCCCGCCTTCCACATCGGTCGCCGTTTAGCCCGTGCCCGGGATCATCTCAGACGCTACTCCCCTTCCCCGAGCGTCTTTTATGTAGACGCGGCTGAGTATCCGAGCAAGCCCGCTTTTGGCATTGCGGTCATAGGAACACCTGGCGCCGACCCGCAAGCTTCAGCCACGGTGCTCACCTCGACCTCAGTTACCGCGGAGGAAGCGGCAATTGCCCTCGCTCTTACCCAAACACCCACCCCTCTCATTATATTATCAGATTCGCAACCCGCCATCCGAAATTACCTCAAGGGCACCATTTCATCACTGGCCCTCCAAATTCTTCGCACTCGACCCCCTTTCGAACCCGTGACGCTGCTGTGGACCCCGGCCCACACCGGCATAGGTGGTAATGAGGCTGCCCACCACCAAGCCCGAGCTTTGACACACCGGGCAGGTGCTTCTTTTACACCTACACACGGCGTTCCCGAGATGTCCCATTCGGTACTGCTCACGTACCGGGACATCACCCAACATTACCGCCTCCTTCGCAGACAACTTCCCCCTCCCCACCCCTCCCTTACCGCCGAGGCTGCCCACATGAGGCGCCTTCTTCAGACTCACTCGTTTCCTCACCGCACCCTATTAGTGCATACGCACCCTCACCTCTTTTCCTCTCCCAACTGCCCCTTGTGTGACGCGCCGGACACGCTCCATCACTCGCTCTGCGAATGTCCGCGCGATCCTTTCCCACCTCTACCCTCCCCCACCCTCTGGGAACAGGCTCTGGGGTGCTCGGACCGCGACCTCCAAGAACTGGTCACCGGTCGTGCCCTCGACGTCGCGGCGGCCCTATGGGCCACCGCCACTCCCCCACCCTAAAACCAGAGTTCCAATAAAGCGGATTCTCTCTCTCTCTCTCTCTGAAAGGGAGAGGGGGAATGCACGTCTAGCCATTGCTAAAGTCCCTTGATCGCCATCGCCTTGTTCAACGGCTTCCCAGGCTGCCCACGCTTCAGATGAGCAGGCGTTTTAATTCTTATCAAGTTATGTGAAAGTGAGACAATAAAATAAAAATAAAATGGCCACTTTCGAGCGTTCAGGGTTCAGGTGTACTGATGTCTGGCCGTCATCCTTTTTACACTTCAAAGGTGCCTTTCGGCGCCAAGAACTAACCAGGTGGTCCTGTTGCGTGGTCTGTTTTGTAACTAATCTGAAATGTGACATTTGTGCAAAATTTGAGCGATAATGGGAGTAGTGGTTTCGCTGAAACTTTTTTTGTTCGTGTATGCTGCAACACTTTCCATGTATGTCGCTGGGTGTTGCAGCAGTAAACTGTATGCTGCAATACCCCGTATGTTTCTCATTAGAGGTCAGTATTATAACTGTAGTTCATTGCGTATAAAAGAAGACTTTTGGGTATACCTGTACTATGGGACCCTAGACGAGCGCCTTGCCCTCTCCTCTCAAAACCATACCCGCGGGCTGATCTGAAAATACGTGCATGCTTCTAATCGTACACTCCCTTAAATTTTTGCTGTATCTAATGGTATATAAGACACACCCACAAAATTTCTTCGCGATATGCCGGACGTATCAGCAAAGTTTTTTAGAGGTACATCGGTCCACTTGGTTTCACTTCGACCTGATCAGTTATCAACAACTGCGTGCACCTTAGCTAGCTTGTCCAGGAGCTTTAATCCACCCGAGACACCAATCCGGTCATAATTGTTCTAACGCCACCAGGTAGTCTCATTCATACAGTTATGTCCAGAGAAAACGCAAATGGCCGGTGGGAGCCAGAGACAGAGCGCCGGGGGGGGTTCGAACCCCGCCAAAAATGTTTTCAGGCAGTGTGCAAGCAACACGTGATACTTTTAGCAAATCTTCTCTTCCGATAACCCATACCCCCCGAAAAATATTTCTGACTATGGCCCTAATGGGAGCAGCCTTTATTTTTACCCAACCCACCAAGCCCCTTCAGCTCACTGAAAAGCCATAATCACTGTTAACTTTTATTCACTATTATTATTTACAGTTGAACCTTGTCGGAACAAAATAGTTTCGGGGCCCTAAATTAGTTTGTTGTACCAGATATTCGCTGGCAACAGTAGAGGTAAAACTCGGCTCTTACAAATCGGCAATCTGGCTCGCGCAAAAATCCTAGATGCAAGAAAACATTATTCTAGGCTTCGAACCTACTATAAACGAGATAATCCTTACCTGTCTCCCTGTGTCATTTCAAACTAAATGGGCTGAAATATGAGAGCGTGAAATTACAACAAGGCAAAGTTCGTTTAACCAAACAGGACAGCATTCTTATTTGTTTGAAGGATGTGGTCTTCGTATGGTGACTTTTCATAACACTGAACAGGATGAAGGTTTCCGCAGCGATCACGCACCAAAGGGCCTTTTCTACTTTTGCAGTTTTGGGCATCGGAAGTTTCTCCTTCATTGTAAACAGCCAATATTGTGCGGCTTTCGCAGTTCCTGTATTGCGTTAAAAGATTTTAAATGCACTGAAATGAAGCGCTACCAATCAAAGTTCGTATTTAGTTAATTATAGCCGATAATTCGCTATATCAGTGTTCATTTGAACGAGGTTCAACTGTACAGATGATTGGACTAACTCTAGCTCCGTCCATACTGAACTCCAAGCTACTACTCCACGCCCGCTTCACAACATGCAAGAGCAGTCTTTCTTGATATTCGCTCAAACTGCCAAAATGCGTTTTGTCACTGACTAGCCAGAGTCACTGTTAATTATTAATCATCCTTATTACTGATGATTGGACTAACTCTCCCTAGAGAAAATGTAGCTTGTCCCAGCTGGTTTATGGCAAAATTCCCAACTGGGTGCTCACTGCTGCTGGTCCCAGTTTCCACACAGATTAAGCTAGAGCTTAATCTGTGTGGAACTCCAAGCCACTACCCTACATCCATTTCACAATACACAGCAAGAGCAGTCTGCCTTAATTTTACCCAGCCGGCCAAACTGCTTCCACTCCCTGACTAGCCTGAGTCACTGTTATTAATTACTACTAATACAGATGATCGGCGGCTAAGTCAGCATTGGCTGAGCAAGATCGGAAAAAATCAAGACCGACTGCTCTCACCACGTGAATTGGGAAATGGACATTAAGTTAGCTATTACAAGAAAACGCTAGCCATGGGCACAAAAAAAAAACTTTTGAAGATTCAAATCCATCTAAGTTCAACATAGTGCGCCGGCATACCTTAAAAAAAGTTTGCGTGTATGTCTGACATGTCCTTAAGAATTTTGCAGATACGTCCAACGTATCTTTTAGAAATTTGTGTGTGTCTGATGTACCTTTAGAAAGAGCTTTATTTTCCACGCCCAACCAACAGAAAGATCAACTTGCCAGAGCTTTTTCACCAACTGACCTGTTTGTTTTCTTCCATTAAAATACTCTCATAATTGCCTTGCACGCATGCGCTCATATTTTTTTACCCTTTTCAGGAATTCATTTTCTTCGTATGCAGGCGGTCCCTGTGGACGTTTTCTTCAGCGGAGGCACGAAGGCCATCTTTGTGGCGGGTTTTATAAAAAACAGAGCTAATTCGGTGCCCTCAATTAATGCATTCACAAGAAGCTACTGAGTGTCTTAAGAATATCTTTGAGAAGAGACGTTTCGGCAGAGGTGGCATCCTGTCCACAAGGCATTCATTCCTCTCAATCTTGCATGCTGGAAAAGTGTGGTGGGACATTATAAAAAACTGGAGGGACTGCACAGCTGCTCAGAACAGGCTTCAGTTTCTCATTGCAGCGTGGTGATCACCAGTTCTGGGACTTAGGAGATAAAGGGCAGCCATATATTTCTAGGGGCAAACATTAGACATACATAAAGGGTGTTGTAAACGTTATGGGAGAAGAAACTATGGGCAGCGGGTGGCCATCTCAGTCCGATTGACTGTATGCTGCAGTTGCCCGAGTTCAGGGCCTACTTGTCTTTGAGCTGTTAAGCAGCTATCTGCCTCTGACTGTGGCTGAACTGACACCAGATTCTCTAAAATGATGGTTGTCATTTTGAAGTGATGCGGTATTGGTGCACAAATGCATGTGTTCCTTGGTTGGAAGTCCCGCAGAGGAGCGGGAGATTGTAGAAATTACACAGTGCATCTTGCTCCTGTGCACGTCTACTCGGCCTTAAAACGACAGGCAAAACAAGACACGCTCCTTCTCCTGCTCCTCCGCGGGATTCCCTAACCAAGGAAGACGTGCACGTTAATGCCACGTAACTTAAAAATTTCAGCTATGGTTTTAGAGAATTCGGCCCCTGATGTCTGGTGTTCCATTGGTGTGCACTATAAATGTGAAAGCGCTGCTTTACTCGGTAGGCCGAAATCCGGCATCGCAACAGAGAAATGGTGGGCAAAGTGGATGACAGCCTGGGAACACACAATGCACCCACGATCTTTCATAGATTTTCAAATACTATATTTTACGTAGCCTCGTACCATCAGGCTCAATTGTTATACCAATAATAAGAAAAATAACAAGTGTAAATAATAAGCAGTTTATTTTACTATACAACATAAAGCGAAGTTGACGGTGCCGTGATCTTATTGTTATATCCAATATTGTTATAAGTGGGTTGAACTGTATATATAATGCTCATGTGGGTTGTTTTACTATCCATAAAGCCCTTTTTTACTATACAACATTAAGCGATGTTGACGGTGCCGTGACTTCATTGTTATATCCAATATTGTTATAAGTGGGTTGGACTGTATAATAATGTTCATGTGGGTTGTTTTACAATGCTTAAAGCCCTTTTTTATTGCTTCGAAGTAATCTTGGCTGCTACAACATCCTTTCTTTTTTCTCTCCAAGACAGACTTATCGCTGCTCTCAAAGAGTCCAAAATGACTGGGGCCAACCACATCACTTCCAGTGGGTTCCAGATGTGGACAGCTCTGAAGGTACCCCAGAGCTTGCGACGTGTGGCTAAACCTCCGAGCCAATGCGCAACCCAGCTCATCCCTGCCTGCCAGCCAGTTGACATGGCATCTGCAGGCAGCGCGGTGTGCCGGTAGGCCATCCATTCAGCAACGGGACTTGGAGCACTTTTCCCTACTTTCCACACTGCCGCCTTCAGCTGCAGTAGCCTGTGGTCCAGCTTGACATTGGTGACGTGGCACAGTGGACCAGATCCTGGAACAGCTCTACCCCCTTCACCAGCTCCACCATGGCAAGGCACTTGCAGAACTGGACCCAGTAGGCGACATGGTGCTGTGTAGAACGCAGGGCTGGCCTCCAGAGTGGTGTGATGTGGAGCGGTTAATAAAGTTCTAATTAAATGCGAAGTCACAGCTGCAGAGACTGGTGACACACTGTGGATGAATTCTCTGAAGTGCCGCTTTGTAACCAACATGGGCTGGGCCTCATGCAAATTGGCCCACAGTGAGGCAGCCATCTTGCAGCTGTCACTAGAAGCAGTTATAAGGAATAACTTTTAAAGAAGTCATGAAAGTTAATCACGGGCCTCATTCGTTGAGGCCAATGCTGTGCGTCTGGGCACCAAAGGTGATTTTACGGTCATTAATGAGTTCTAGTACCTGTATTTAACACCAAGGACCCTTGAGAACTTTGGAAAAAACCTGTTTGGCAAAGATTATTTAACAAAAGTGGTGTCACAAATGAGGAATTGTGGTAGCGGCATTGTTTCTAGAAAAAAAAGCAGCTTTTTGCAATATTTCAGGCAACAACGTCTGCTTAACACCTAGAATCTGTCTCGGAGAGTGAGTGCAACTTTCTCTGTGACTGCACAATGGCTTCAGACAATGAAAAGAGCGACGGTGATCATGATGATGCACAGGGTAATGCTTAATTGTGATGCATAAGTAATGAAAACCTACTGAGCTCCCTCAGCAGAACATGCTGTTGGGCAAGTTGGTCATATTTGGTAAAAGAGCGCGATTCAACAAGGACGGGAAGACGACAAACACAAGCGCTCACTCGCAACTAGTTTTATTGGAGCCATCACCTCATATATATATATATATACAACATTCCCCGGAGCATGCGCCCAAGAACACCGCAAAAAACACTGGTGAATAGCTGACATCAAAGAGCAGCTTCCAACGTCTGGGATGCACTGACGCACTGTAGGTCGATCCCCTTTCTTCTTGATATGAAAGGCATCTAAAAGCTCCCTGCCTTTGTGTTTTCTGTTCTGCCTAGAATAGTAATCTTCTCTAAAAAAGGTCTGAATTTCGAATGCAAAGGACTGAATGGCCTAAACTGTTCACAGTGCGCTGGTAAATGCGCGCCTGTATTTTTGTCTAGTGACGAATTGTGCACGCGTGCCCCATCACTGACACATCTGCCCGTCTGGCCGATATAGGCCTCCCCGCATGAAAGCGGTATCTCGCACACCACTCCTACGTCACAGGGCACAGATCGTTTAGCGTGCTTCTTTTCGCACTTTTGCTTTTTTGGCTTGCCAGAAATTTGCACACAAAGGAGACCAAGTTTGTGTGGAGCGGGAAATACCACAGGCACTTTGTGCCTTTATGTCACCTTCTTCACGTTGTGCGTGACCCCAAGTTTATGGGGTAGGACAACTGGCCTCGTCCACAGGCTGTTTTGACAGCTTTTGGCGAGCTTGGCCTGTGTATTTTCTTAGCAATGCCTCTGAAACACCAACCAATACAAAGGCCGGGTGGCCGACAGAAAGAAGTCTCTGTAGCTGAGAGTCAAAGATGTCAGACACTGTATGAATGCATGACTTCTACAGTGCAGACCCGAGAACCTAAGACGCTATGGTCCTTTTTACTGTCTTTTAATAGGCAGATGCATATGGTAGAAGCTGTTTGCGGGCACGGGCAATAAATCCAACAAACGTGGTCGGGTGAAAGCCTAAAATTTATATCTAAAAACTGCAGGGAGTTATGGCAAGGCAATTCATGCGTAAATGCAAGACCCTTCTTGAGCTTGTGTTTGTCATCTTCCTGTCATCCTTGTGAATCCACCTCTAAGTTTTACCTACTGTTCCCTTTTTTGGTGTCCGGCAGGCATTGAGGCAGAGCTGCCCTTCATAGTAGCTTTTTCTTCACATTTTTAAAGATAATTCCAAGCTGAAACCCATTTTTTCAGATCCCAATGCAAAGAAAAAATTATGATTATAGACAAAATTTCGATAATTGAACGTTTTGGAAACAATGTGGAGGTTAAAACACAAGGTGCAAGCTTGGGAACGGGGAATAGAAAAGTAATTGGGATATATACCCAAGAGCATGTACGATAGAAAAGTGAAGCCTTCAGAGATTTGGGTGCACCCATTGTGGTGAAGGAGAACGTAAGGCTCGGAAGAGTTCGGGCGATGCAGTTGTCTCTATAGTTGACAAGGTAGTGGCAGTTCAGTACAGCTGGTCAACGTCGTCAAGGAAGAATCATCATGAACATGAAGCTTGAGCAAGGGCCAAATCTTAACTGGTTTAATAAGCACGCGGTCGTTAGGTCAACCGCTAATGACAGGTGTAGACGTTGGGTGGGACACCACGCAATGAGATCTGGCTGCTGGTACCCTATGCCACTGTCCTTCCATGGTGTCGCCTAGAAGACACATGGGAGGTTGTGCGACCGGCAGAATCAGGTATAACACTGGGGTCTAACGTCGTAATTACACTGGATTTGTTGCAGCACCTCCTGCCTCACAATCTCATCACAAATGTGCACGTAGCACAAGCAAAAAATATGCGCTGTAGTGCCGTAATGCATCGAAATTCTGCACCAGGTACTTGCAATATAGGCAAATTAGGTAAGAACCCAAGAGAAATCAAAGTTACTTGTGTGCCTGTAATTAGCTGCAAGGGGATGTCCCCTCTCAGTGTCAAAAAAAGACGAAAAAAGAAAATGCACGTCGCGAACCTGTTTGGTCTTTGCTGCAGAAGACAATATACCATCGATTGTCCCTGTCGTTATTATTGGTTACACTAAAATGTGGTGCAGGAGCGGTCCACCTTTCTTATTGGTTTACAAGTTCCCATATCCCTCTGTAGATATCCACAAATCTAATGGTCCTGTGCATAAAGTACACAAATAGTTAGCTACAGTTGGTTCTATCATATTGAACGCAAGGAGACGACAGCGGTGCATCCATATGGCGAAAATAATCTGCCAAATTCTAACCTCTATTTCTAAGAATATTTCCTATCAACACAATACATATTTGGATTCAGCGAGCTTGCACCAAAACCACAAAATTTTGATCCATCTTTCACATTCTATGAAATGTGAAACTGTGGCTTTAAAATTTTGTGATGTTCGAATCATGGTGTTCTCCAAAAATTTCCGGCCCGCATTACGTCTCTCTAAAAGACATGGTAAACAACACCCATAGAATTGCAAATAAATACGTACCACTGCTTTTTCTCCCCACAGTATATTGCACGTGCCTACTGTACACACATAAAGTATCAAGCTATCTTTTTCTAGATGTATAGATGCATATTTCAATGAGCAGCATTTAACTGCTGAACACGATGGTTCTCCGAGAGCTGCCCATGGGTAACATGCATATAACAGAGCGCAGAAAAACTTCAGGGGCAGAGTTTTTCCCGGTGGAGCAATGCCTACCGGTGGAGAAGGCCTACCGGAATTGCAAAAAAGAAAAGCAAACGGGGGAGATAAGTCAGCTTCAACACTGAGCTTACTTAAACAGAATTGAAGCATTCAACCAAGAACAGCTCGACGTGTGGCCCCGCAGATACATGTTGGCTAACATGTTTATCAAATTTATCACTGCTACTAAAAAACTGTTGCTACTTACTAACACAGATTAGCCAACAGCTATGCGGGCAGCTTGACAATGCTAAGCTTGAGGCATGCCAGCAGAGACCAGAGTGATTCGGGACAGCGCAAGCCGCGCTGCTCGCGAAGCAGGCGAAGGCTAAAAGGCGTGCAAACAATTTTTATTTTTTGTTGGCACGCGGCATGCGAACTAAAAATAAAATTGGTTCCCACGCGGCGTGCGAACAAAAATAAAAATTGTTCCCACCTGACGTGCGATATAGGGACACCTGAGCGGTACGCGGTAAATATCGGCGCGACGCCTTCCGGCCGAGCGCCTGCTAGCGAGATAGCTGAGGGCGGATACTCGTTGTCATAGTTTCTTACAATATGCTCGTTGTAGCTGGCTCGCGTTGTAGTCTCGTCAATGCATGTCAGTTTTCTCAATTTTGGCCGCAGCGCTTCGTTTCTCTCGAATGTGCGCCTTGCGCGTTCCTCCGAGCGAGCGGCACAATTTGTGACTGCGGCCCAAGCGCGTGGCTTGCACTTAAAGCGCGCAACGGTGCAGTAGTATTAGAAAACTTTATTATAAAGTTAGATTATTTAGCTCTCAGAGGGTGGTGCCCTTAGTCCATTTGCTGCTGCGATCTGTCTTGCCCGGTCGATCAGTCCGCGCTGGTCGTCCAAGGCTGAGCTGGAAAGAGCGGCTTCCCATCCGGAGGGGGAGGGGCTGGGTATAGACAATTGGGTCTGGCGTTTGGGGCATTCCCATGTGGAGTGATACAGGTTCGGGTTCCCTCCGCAGGATGGGCATCTAGAATGTGTGCCGAAGCGGGAGGCTAGGGCTGCATTTCAATTCGCGGACAGCTTGGTAGACAGCCTATGAAGCAGTCTAACTAGACGTCTAAAGGAATAAAATTGGAACGGGGCCGCGGTTCTTACCGCGGTCCCAAACGCATCACCAGCGCATACTACAACCTCGTAGCATACATGTTGAAAAACGCAAGCCGCAAGTTTCATAACTTATATTACCGTGGTATACAAACATTACGTGATTCAAAAATTACACAAAATCAGCTTCACCACTAGTAAATTTTACTAAATATTTTAAAAGAGCACGTGGTTTTGTTTTGCGTCACTTAGACAGGAAGGTAGCCTGCATCTTTGCTGATTTCAATGCTGTCTCTTCGAAGCAGTTTTCGTTGACTGCTTATGGGGCTTAACAAGGCAGACTGTCCGCGAAGACGGCAACGAAGCCGTCTAAAAGGTAAATTGGAACGCACCCTTAGAAAACGTGTTAGTTTGTAGCTGGCGCCCAGCAGCGGTTTCCTCACGGGTGAGTTGCGTGTGTGGCGGAGGAAGTGCAGTTCAGGCATCTTTGCGACATGTTGTCCGGCGCTCTTTTTATTTCAATCTTAATGACTCTAAAGAAAACTGGCGTTCAAGCAAAGCTGCCATAAAGATTCACACACGATTGAGCCTGTGCTGGTTATGTGACAAGCGTGCTGTTTATATCAAGCACTGAAAACAACCGCGGAGGTTATTTCGCGTGGGGAAAACAGAACAAAATACACAGTTGTGGTGACAGTAAGTAAAGTACTATTGAAAAGCCATGAGGTGTTTCAGCAAGCCCTGTCCACACGGCACGAGCAGCGAGCCTTCTCTTGGAGGACCACGCATGCATGCATCATCTGCAGTGGCCTCCGTGCGCGGTAGACCTGAACCCCATCGATATTACCTAGGGAATTATGAAAATGCGCCGCGTCAAAAGAAATGACTGTGGCCGCACGGCTGACCAGTGGTGGAATAAAATTGCAGAGTAATGGGAACGCCTTCGCTCCCGTCCAGAAATCATAGTCTCTTTACGAGTCACTTCCCCGACGCATTCGTGAAGTAATCGGAAACGACGGTAACTTTGCACGCACCGGCTTGTAGTAAATCCTTCTCTGTTTAGGAAGCGAATAAACCACCATGGTTGTTTTCAGTGCTTCTTATCAACTGAACGTTCGCCACATAATAACCAGGAGTAGTTCTTTATCCGCAGACTTGCCTAGTCGCCAATTTTATTTACAGTCAATAAGATAAAAATGAAAAGAGCGCCAGACAAAATACAAGTATGAACGGCCACGTTGTGCAAGTTCAGCGCCTGTTGCCGGTTTCGGCCGCTGGCACAAATCGTGTTGTTCACTCGGAGCCCCTCGAAAGGCGCCGCCGGGTTCCACTTTCGAGAGAGACACAGCGCTGCTGCCAAGATCGAGAAAATGGACATGCATTGAAGGGACTAGAACGCGCATGCGCACTCAGCTACCTCAACAGCAGGCGCTCAGTCGGAAGGCGTCGCGCCGATAGTTATGGCGCACCGGAGCGGTGCGCCATATTTTGTGGCCGACGGTACTTCCGCAGAGGCTTCATGAGCACTGCTGATAGCGGACATCTAGAAGTCACGCGGGGGAATCGCAAAATCAGCCTCATAACGCTGTTTCGTTAGAAATTAGGCGCAGACCAAGTGATGGAACAGAGAGCGAATGTACGCCGGCGCTTACTATCAACTGAAACATTGGCGTTCTAACAGGGCACGTAAACATTTGCCAGGGCGAAACTAACACGCACGCGTAACCGGCGCACATGCGCATTGTCTCAAGTTGAAATTACTCCTCAACCCCGGTTCTAGTTCGTTTATTCATGGTGAACGTTGTCAGAAGTCAGAAATGTGAAAATACAATGACGCTGTCACTGTAGGTGAGGCTGCGCGCCTTGGGCGTATCCGTTGGCCTGCGGATGACAAGAGGGTCTTCGGATGCTCCTCTGCCTGCATTCGGAAATAAATACTTGCAAGGCGGCCGCCCGGGCTACGGTTCCAAAGTGCTTGATGGGTACCGAGGAACGGTGCTGGACAGGATAAAGACACCTCTAATCGGCACCACCGTTGAAGTTACGCAGTAAACGGTTGAATCACAACTGTTGAATCACAACGGGGTCATTTTCACCCGCTTCAGATTGTCCTGAAACCGCAGACGTCGCCATCTGTGGCTGGCTGCCCGAGTGTTGTGGGTCTGACGGTCCACCGTCAGCGGTGAGTATAGAGTCCAAGACGTGGAAGAACGCGCTGTCGTGGATATCGATATCTGGGAGCGTCATGGTTACCGTACTGGATGCATCGAAAGATTGTCGGTAGTCCGGGTCTGGTGCCGGCGTTCCCCCTGCTGCTGCTCCTTCTGGAGAGACGCCGAAACGGCATTCGGACGCAGGACACGAATACTGCCACGATGAAGGCGCGCCACCTCCGACAGGTCGACTAGAACTCACGAACGGTTCGAATTCGTGTTGGAAGGCCGGTAGCGACGTAAACGCCGCCATGTGCCCTTTCACGTGTGAATCGAGCGGTTCACGACATGAATACGGCCACGATGAAGGCGCGCCACCTCCGACAGGTGGACTAGAACTCACTAACGGTGCGAATTCGTGTTGGACGTACGGTAGAGACGTAAACGCCGGCATGTACCCCTTCACGTGTGCGTCGAGCGGATCACGGCACCGTTCCTTTTCTTCGCGCTGGATGTTTTCGGTGTCGGAGAGCCCCGCTCGCTTGGTCCTAGGCGCAGCCTTAGTTTCGGGGCGCGGGTGGTCATGGAAGCCGTCGGCCTGGAAGAACACCGCCCGAGCCTGTGTGGCGCCAGATGTGCTCGACCGGATAGCCGTTGCCACGCCCCCGGCATGGCTGTACATGCAAGCTTCCAAGACAGCGAGAGTTCGGGCACGGCTTGCCCTGCTGCCTCTGGCGCACGTCGTTGGTGGTAGCGGGCCTAAGATACAAGGGGTGTCCCGTGTTTGACACGCACTGCAGGCTGCATACTAGAACACCGAGGCATTTCTTCCGGAGGATGTGCCGCCCCGAATGGTCCTTATATTTCATGGCCCAGCCTGACTTGTGATACTGGGCCTCCAGGCAGTCGGCCCGGTACACGTAGCGGCAATTCCCGTCTGGCCACTTCTTGTACTCGTCGAACTTGCTCACCTCCGGTAGATGTCTATCGGCGATTTTCCAGTAGGCGTGGTTGTGGCCCGGTGCAGCGTCATAGGCCTGGGCCATTGCCCCACCCCGTCGATCGGTGTCTGCAGTCGTCTCAAATCCGTCTCTCCGACTTGCACTCGCCTCCGATCTATTGAGAATCCCAGGAGTTTGCTTATTTAGTCCAGCGCAAAAACGGAAGTGCACACTTGAAGCTTGTCCTTCCAGGCTTTAGGTTGGGGTCTTACTCCAGGGCTGAAGAGACGGTACTGCTCCTTAATAAGGGTCTTGAAAGCGAGGGTGGCTTACGTACAGCTTAACAAAAAATGGCCCAACTGCTTGAAGACTAAGCATTCAAAATCAGGAAATGTCACCGGTTAATGATTGGGGTGAGGGTTTGTTTGCGCTTGGGACGATTGCGCATGTGCGGGGAGTACACGTGCCTGATTGTTGTTCCCTGGGCGGGTAAATATGCAGTTTCACAGAAAATAAAGCGTCCACTTTCATGAAAGGTAAATCTGTGTTTTTGTGAAATAAAGATTCCAGTTGATAATATGCGCTGGTCTGGTTACCCTTTCATGTCTGTTTTTAGTTGTCGCTCAGCTTACAATGGTGATATTATCCAACTAGCTGCTCTCCAGTTTACTTTCAATATTTTTTTTGAAATTCATTAGAATCGGTATTTAAATGCTGAGACAGCATACTAAACATATTGCAAAACAGCATGGCATCACTGTGGGAGATGGCGCGGTGGCAATGTTCTGCGCATGGCGTATTTTAGGTTTATCAGAGTAACGAAGGCTCTGTGCTTCGCCAATCAGTCATAATATGAACCGCGTGAGCGAGACTACGCTAGGAAGCCGTAGATATGATTTCACCCCACGGACTTCAGCGTCTGCTAGGGTATCATACGCGGTCCCATTTTGAAAGGAACCCCGCAACGCTGTCGACACAGACATTCGATCTTTCCCCGGCCGCAGAAGCACCACGACAGCTAGAGTTTTCGCCAGCACAGACGTGCACTTCGCGGACACTTTTTCTGGAGCTAATGCGCTGTTTAGTTCCTTCTCGCGATTTTATTAACAGTTGCGGTCGAAGGTGCTGCAGATGAGTGGAAGCGGGCATTATCCGCGACATCGCTCAAAGGGCGTCGATCGACCACGAAAACAACGCCAAGAACACGCGAAAGTGTCGGAAATAAATGTTTTCAAGCGAAGCTTTATTTTACTAACTGGCAGCGCCGGTAGCGCGAAAACGCCCTACAGGAAAGCCAACGTTATTTTATGATGATGGTGAAGTGAAAGAACAGCACATTTCAGTCGCTGAAATCAAAACTGGGTTCCTCGCATTGTGAAGCCAGCGTATGTCGGATTGCTCCATTTTGACATTCTGTTCTTTATGGCCAGTATTCAACACACATGTACAACTTAAAATCAACCATACGCTGTATGTGGTCGACAGTGCCTGTCGACAGGTAATCCGTGACAGCCAGAGCTTGCTCCTGGACGTTGTTGTCACCTCCGTCTGCTGCCGCCGTGGCCTCCCCGACGTTAATTGTTGTGGTGGCCTCTTACTCCGTCTTTTCCTGATCCCCTTTACCCTTGGCTGCTTCCGCATCCTCCGCGGCATTAATGAGGTGTTCGGGCCCACACGGGGCCGCCTGAGTAATCTTTGTGACGGTATTGGCGACACCGCCGACCCTGAGCCCCAAAACAGAAGTTGTAACGTACCGTGACGATGTGTTTATAGGTGGATGGGTGGAAACTACGAACGGTGGCCGTCGGAGCCTTGGATCAAGCTCCGGCGGATGGGCTCCCTGTCTGCTTACCAAGCAGGGCTCCGGGACCTCTTCAGCTATCAGGGTAAGGCTGCGAAAGAAAGTGACCCCCGTACCCTGATTTATACTATAGAATATCGTATTTTCAACCCCCCCCCCCCCCAAACGTGATCTGGTGCCCTGAAATAGGGGCCGCACCGGAAGTATCCTCTCGTCCTTTGCCAACCTTAAGATTTTCTAAACCTGGTAATTATTAGCGATTCCTTGTCATGAAATCCCTGAATCGAGCCCACCCTCTTGCATCGCAGTCAGCTCTTCTTGATTGCAAAATATCTTGAAGCTCTAATTGAAACATCGTGTAAAGCTAAAAAACAAAGGACTAGTGAAGTGGAGGTAAACACAAGCAGCAGGCCACAAAGCTTCTAGCTCAAACTCGAATGGTTGATCTGAACATCAGGGTCACACCCCACCGGAGCCTCAACAGCTCGCAGGGTGTGATTTCTGAGCCAGATCTGCGGAACGAAACGAATGCGCATCTCCTTGAAGGCTTGCAGGATCAGGGCGTCATGGTCGTGAGGCGCATCCGCATCCGCAGAGACAAGGAAATTCCGACCCAGCACATCAGCGTGACCTTTGACCGCTCGCACTTCCACAATATATAAATGCAGGCTTTATCCGGCGCTCCATCCGTCCTTACATCCCGAACTCACGGCCCTGTTTTAAGTGCCAGCGGTTCGGGCACGGTACAAACTCCTGTCGCGGCAAAACAACCTGTGCCAAACGCACCGCACACGACCACCCCACAGAGTATTGCAACACTGCTACTCTAACTTGGCTAAGTGCTGACGCCCACACCCGGCTTACTCCAGAAAATGCGAGAAATTTACACCTGAAAGAGAGTCGTCAACATAAAAGAAACAGAGAACATCTGCTATACCGAGAGACACGAAAGAGATTCGCCTCTTTCCCTCTGGAGAAGTACGCTGACGCAGCTCGCCTGTTGGCGTAACGGCGTCTGGTTTCCACAGGGGCCAATTCAGCGAGTCTGACCTGGACCCGCCCCCGCCCCCCGCTGTTCTACCTTAGGCAGCCCAAGCCGTCACCACAGTGCTTGCTGAGCCAGCAGCGGCTGTGGTTGCAACAGTCACCGTCGGTACCGATGCCGATCCAGCCCTCCTTCCTCACCCTCCCAGCTTCTACTGGAGGCTCGGAGGAGATGGGCACGGAGGGTCCCGCATCGGCTCCCACCCCCCCAACGCATCGGCCGTGCCACCTGTGCATGGTGCTTCCGACAACCTCGGCGGTAGCGGCTCGAAAAACAAGGGCGCCCGAATGGGTGACGAAGTCTCGGGGGCGCGGTTCATCGGGCTCCACGAAGGCGTCATGAGGATGAGATGGACGTCGGGCCGTTCCTCCCTGCATCGCAGCGCAAGAAAGGGCCCCGATATCCAAACCAACAGAATGGGCCAAAAAGGTCCTCTCGGAGAGTACAAGCACCGAAGACAAAACATGAATACACACACGCACTACAGTAGCTCTTAAATGTCTATAATGGAAGAGAAACTATATTTCCAATGGAACTTCAGAGTCGCACGAGCAGCACGACCTGCGTCTTTTCATTGCACGTGGAATATGCTAAAAACTTGTCAGTTTCGCCTGCTGGATATTTTAACCCAGGTTGCCCCTTGTCCCTCACGAAGTGTGGGTGGAAGAGGGACTGAAGGGCCGAACCGACGGTATTGCTTCTCACTAAAGCAACTTTTTTGCGTCGCTCGGCTCTGTATAATGTAATATCCGCGGCCGTCTCAGCTGAAAAATGAATCATTTCCGACGTTGAAGCGTTAATTCTTAAAGCAAAGGGAAATTAAATGGCGAGATGGCTCTCGCACATGGCCCTAGCACGCATGTGTGGCCGATGCACGAGTGCGACAGTGGGGACATGTGAAAAATTAGCAGTGGCTTAGCTCGGCTATGCCAGGATATACGTAGCGTGAGCTTAGCTATATCCTGGTATAGCTATAAGCTATAAGCAACTGGTGAAGACGTTGCTTCCATCGCATCTACTCGAGTCAAGCAAAGCGTCAAGTCAAGCGAAAGCCAAGCAAAGAAGCCCTTGACTGAATTCCGAACGCGCGCTCCGCCGCTATATAACACCGCCCGCGTTCGAGGAGAGATACGGGGGAGAGACGCGCATGCGCACACTCCGTACACAAGCGCCGAACTTTCCACGCACCCACCACGCCGTTATCACGTGTACACGCCCTGCCGCCGTTACTGTTGAGCGCGACGCAGCTCACGGTAGCTACGGCGCATGCGCGCACAGACGCGCTCCCCCCGCACCACCGCGCTGTTGTTGAAGCGACGGAGCGCACGGGGACACGCGCTCCTCCCGCACCGCCGCACCTGTTGTTGAAAGCAGAGGTACGGGAGAGACGCGCACCTGCGCCTCGACGCGACGCGCATGCGCAGTGAGCGTGTGGACGGCGCCGACGCCGAAGCGCGACATCGTACACTAAGAAATGCTCCGCATTTAAAAAGCTTTCTCGTTCATAGTCTCCGCTGTTGTCCTTCCCATTCTATTTTCTGCATCAGTGTGTCAGTTAGGTTAAATTATGCACAGTCACCGACTACACTGTCTCCATTTTACTGTCGAAATCTGCCACGAAATTGCTAAAAATAGATATTTTGATTGCTGAGATGGCCTCGAATTTCTTTGCACAACAGTGTGTCACCGCTGCGAGAGTTGGTGTAGCGCCAGTTGAAGAGTAAGAACAAGTAACAACCGGAAGCAGTAAGAGAAAAAAAATCAGCGGCAGACGTTTGTAAGAGCGAAGCTCTTTAGCAAATCGTAATTTTTTGTGTCCGCAGTTAAAAATACCAAGAAATTACCGAAACCGCGCAGGTGAGCGCGGGCCTTGTGGTGACCAACCGGCTGTAAAGAAACCAAGAAAATGCCCACGGCTCGTATGTGCGTGCCTCCCGACGACCGCGCAGCGTCACCTGCGTCCGTTTGTCAAGCCAAACATGCATACTTAGGGAGATTAGCTAAGATTTGGGCGGTGGCCTGGCGGTTAAAAAATAGCAAACAATTCAAGCGCTGGTGTGTGCGTGCCTTGCGGTGACCGTCCAGGATCATCCGCGCACGTTTTCAAGCGAAGCATACCCACATAGAAGATTAGCCAAGATTCGTAAAAAAAACAAAAAACAAAAAAAAAACCCTCCAGTGTTTGCCGTATATCGTAGCAATAGTTGCTCGGAACGAGAAAAACAGGTCATGGGTCATGCTTACTACCGTCCGAGGTGATGTCACTTCCAAGAAAATGAAGGAAGCTCACGCAGATAGCAAAAATGATGAAGTAGAGGGCGTTACGGCAGCTGCGAAGAAGAAGCAAATCGGTTGCAAACTCCTGATTGGGTATGTGCCATATTTATTATTATTATTATTATTATGATTCTTTATTCGGAAGGGGAGACTCAAGGTCTAGTAAGGGATTTAAAGGCGCAACAACAACACCAACATTATCATCATCATCATCATCATCATCAACAACAACAACAACAGGGGACTTAAACCGTCGAGATGGTCGCGAAGGTTGCGCACAGCTTCGCTACGATCAAGTCTTACGCGTCACTGTAGGCTTCCTCCATTGTTTTTGTTTCCCGCTAATTACAAAGAAATCATACCTCCAGATTTCTCAAAACAAACATAATAGGAATTACTCGAGTTTAAGTAAGTGACGCAGCCGCAGATAAGATTTCAACAACCTCCTTTTCCTAGCCCTTCCATGCTAGACGCTGTCGTCTTGCCGATACACACTTTCCACATTTCCTTCGTTCCTGAAAATACTACGAATCTGCCGTTATCTCCAGCACGGAGTGTCACTGCGGGATTTTCTCCTGGCAGCAGATAGACTTGGCCATGTCTGCTTTGCTTTTGATGCGGTTCTAACTGCAGTGTCAACCGAATATGTTTATCGATGCAACTAAAGGGAAGAGGGCCAAGTGCTGTACCATCGACTGAATGACGTCATTCAGATGCGTAAACAATGCCAATTACAGGTACAGGATAAGAATTTTGTGCATGTTTGAAAGCTAAGTGATGGGTGTAGGAGAGAAAAATCTTGCTGAAGTGCTTTGCCATCCTTTATTTTAACCGCTTGATTCAGTTGGTGACTGCGGTCCGAAAGCAGTCCATATTTACAAACAGCAAAAAAAAAAAATGTCTAGTTAAGACTGGCTTCGTGAAATTTGTCTGGTTTGGTCTCGCCTATCTCCGTATTTATTTAAATTTCATCGCGAAATGGGCAAACGACCGAAATGGGCAAATCGAAATGGGCAAATCGAAAAGTCAGCGTCAGAGTTTGTGCTGGCATCGCCGTCGGAAGGCAGAATGGCTTTAACACCCGTGGTGTCCTGGAATCATTTTACGGCAAGATGCATTTCATAGCCCAACAATAAATTCATAAAGGTGGGCGTCCGCGCCAGGGCACTGCGTTTTATGTCAGAGAGGAGAAAAAAAATACCGGAGTATCTGCTCAGTTCGCAGGCAATATCGTCGAAAGACAATAGTCGCTGCCGCCCTGCCATCGAAATGCCTGCATTCGCCCCACCTACCTCTCAAGCTCGTTCCCTCCCTTCGGACCCTTCCACGATAAACACAGAGGAGGGTTTCTTAAGTCAAATCAATTTTACCGCGTACACTGCTCGCACCATATTACTTGAACCTTTTGTTACAGTTCAACTTGGAACTTTGCCGTGAGTTCCAGGTTCGCTCAACCGTTTTTGGTCTATTCGGATCAAAACATTGTTTTCAGCGCGTAATTTTTATTTCCTATCGCAAAAATCAAGCAGCCTTGAATACGTATTCAAAGAACACTAAAAATGCCGCTTATGGATTGGTGTCTAGCCGCAAATATGCGTAATCTTTTCAGTTTTTATGAAGAGTATTGGCAAGTATGACCTGTCTATCCAAATTTAATGGTGTGGAGAAGATTTGCCTATATAAACCGGTCGTTCAAGTATTCTTTGAACCTTTGACCGGTAGGCTGGATCGACAGACAGACAGACAGACAGACAGACAGACAGACAGACAGACAGACAGACAGACAGACAGACAGACAGGGCAAAACTTTCTGGTTTAGTTAGCGTGTTCACTCATTTGGCTGTCTTTAAAAGGCAGCAAAATGAGCGAACGGGCAGGCAGTGAAATTGGCCACATACGATAACGCTCCCGTTCGCCAACGCCAACGCGTTTGCCAACGCCAACACTCCGTAGGAGATGGGTGACGGTGGAAGAAGATCGGGAAGCAAAGCGTCTCAAGTGGTAGGCGGGCGAATACCTTGACAACACGAGAAGGAGGCAAAGTGGGTGGATGCTGAATGGCCATTGACATTTTGCATTCACAACATGTAGAAGGCGTTTAGGTATCTTCGTAGTTCATACACAACGCCTTTCTGTGGCTTCCAGGGACTAAGGTATTTTAAGGAATATCCTCAATGACATAGATGGGCTCAGAACGTTCTCCCTTATATGGCTGACCAGGACGAAATGAAAGAAGTCCAGGAGAATACGGCAATCTCTGCGTTGTTGGGTGCATAGGTACAAGCCCATCCTCAATGGTTTGTACTAGAACCACTAAATAGGCCTACACTTAAGAGTAACGGACCCTAAGACGCACGGCGGCAGCCATTGGTGTTTGACGCCAGGGTGGCCAGCTTTATGCACCCTATTGCGGCTGACATTGACGGGCGGAATCGGTCCGGGCGCGCCTTGGCAACCATTACAGCTGTGTTTACTTTTCGAAGATTTAGAGACAGCGCGCCCGGGGCGGGAGGGCATTGTTTTCGCCAGTACACACGGGCACTTCGTGAATCACTCGTCCCAGCATAACTGGCATAACGCCCTTCAATTAACACATGTTCTCTTTTCGCAGTTTTGTTAACAGTGGCTGTGGAACGCGCTGCAAATGAAAGAAAGCTGGGTATTACCCGCGAATTCAATCGTTGAACGTCATTCGAGCCAGAGAATGAAGCCACGAACAGGGAAGACATGTGAGGTGTACCGAGGTGCGTCGCAGCGTGACCAAGAGATAGGACGAGATTGAAAAGTGCGGTCTTTTGTGGCAGCCGGGGTGTAGTCACAAAACAGTCGCGACTTATGTGGCGGTTGATCTGCGGGAAGCTTCTTCAACCAATGTTTTGCAGTTATTCATCCAGTGCGAACATTCTCGGATGAATTGTCCCTGTATTTGCAAAGATTTCTCGTTTTTGCTGGAGGAACTGCGCTGCATTTATTGCACTTAAACACCTATGCTTTGTGCGCGTGGCTTTGGACTTGCTAACGCCATTTAATAACCGCGTTCGCGGTTATTTCGGATGTATCACACGGCATTTTCTACGATGCTGCATACCTTGCATTGCAAATTCAACCCAGAATCGAATCGAATATTATCGGTTAGGAATCATAAAAACAACGGTGAATCGAATGGAAGATGTTTGATAGGAAATAACGACAACAATCAGTGAATAACTTTAATCTCGTCAGAAAACGGGATGTTTGCTACAACATAGAAACTAATCCAGGCATGCGCTGATAACAAAATTTCCCATCACATCACTAACATAAAATGTTACCAGGCATTAAAATTGTGTTGCGCTGTGCAGTGGAACTTGAACCACGGAGAAAATTAGCAAATACGCAGACATAGATCGTGGTAACTGTTTGTTCCTTCTTCTTGAACGAAGCAGGGTGTCGTACATTAACAAGCCCACAAGAGCGGATAACTAAACGTGACCTGGTGAACATTGATTTGATTGATTGATTGTAGGGATTAAAGCGCCGACGCAACGCAGGCGATGAGGCGCGCCGTAGTGGAGGGCTCCGGATTAATTTTGACCACCTGGGGATCTCTAACGTGCGCCGAAATCTGGTGCACACAGGCGTTTTTGCTTTTCGCCTCCTTGAGAAAAGCGGCCGCCGCGGCCGGGAATCGAACCCGCGACCTCGTGCTCAGCAGCGCAATGCCTTAGCCACTGAGCCACCGCGGCGGGTAACTGGTGAACATGCACTACAAGCAAAGCTGCTCTTAACTCAACCCGAACGCACTGAAAAGTCCCCGGATGCCAGTGGCTGTTGGTCAGTTCTTTGCAATGCGAAAAAGTAGTGGTCTTTTTCGTCATATCACTACTGACCGGAGTGATTAGGGTGATTTTCAACTTTGCCGCGTGGCGCCATCATTCGTTTACCAAACCGAGCTTTCAGCGGAGACGTAACCGCGCGAATATGGAAAATTATTTTGAGAACATGTGATTAAACGTTATATATTCAGCTTATAAACAGCTTATAATGTACGCCTTCCTTTATTTCGGAGAGACCGATGTTAATCCTTTGTCCCCTGTTTTAGTTAGGTCACCCACTGTTAGTGCCTGCATAAGTACCATTGGAAAACACAGCGCGTTGGCTTAGGGGATAATGCGTTGCGCTGCAAAAGCCCAAGGCCGCTGGTTCAATTCCCGGCCGCGGCGGTCGCTTTCTGATGAAAGCAGAAAACAAACTCCAGTTGGTCGAGACTTCGGCGAACGTTGAACATCTCAAAGTAGTCAAAGTTCTTCTGGGGCCTTCCACTACGACATGCCTCGCAGCACTTGAGTAGCCTGAGGGTATGAATAACCGGAAATTTACATTTTCGATCGTCTGGTGGAAACCCGCTTTGGTGCGATGACGTAAGTTGCGGGCACGGCTGGAGACCGTGTATGCCGAGCATGCTAGCACCGACTGGGCGTAGCGCAAACTTCGCCGCGCAGGCGCGGCACCTGGTGAAAGTGCGTATCCTTTATTTCCTATCCCCCATTGTATAATGGTCCTCATTTCCAAACTTCGGTTGCCGTAGCGCCACATTGCAGGTTCAGCAGAGCCCTCGACTATTGCTGCTTCAGTCGTTGCTTCCGGGTGGCAGCGGGGACGTATTTCCGTGGACGCCTGATGAGCACCGCTGATAGCGGACTTCTAGGAGCCACGAGGGAATCGAAAAATGAGCCTATTAACGCTATCGCGTCAGAACGCCGAATCTTGTCGGGTAAGCTACCGGTACTTTTCGTCGTATATATTGTATGGTCCCGCTAATCATTCAAAACGTAGTTTTCAAAAGGTACCACGCACGTGTCGCATAACTGACTGAAAGAAAAACTTAGAGATTTCTTTGGTGCGTTGGTCAGCTTTCGCCGGATGATTTCGCAGTGATGAAATTTTGGTTCGTACACGCATCCACGGAAATCAAGCGAAACGTTAATGCACTAACCGATCTTGCCAACGAAGGTTTTTACATGACAGGGGAATTGCGGAGATGACGTACTGACGGCAAGCCACGTATTTCGCGTTCTTTATTTTTACATAGGTTACTCTTTTTTTGCCCAGTGGCTACTCAGTTTACTGGGTGATGACATAAGACTCTTACCCCCTTCTTAATTAACATACGTAATAACGGCAAAGTCGCGTATCAAACCCTTGGTGTGTTCGTTATGTACCGTTCTGTTTGTTTTCTCTTAAATAGATCGTGTGACTGAGAGTGAGCAGTTTTCGATAAAAATCCAGACTAATAACCAGCGATTCCAAGTCTATTCACAGCGGCATCGAAAATTTCTATAGCTGAATACTGGCATGATCCACATAAGGTCCACTTTAAGCATGGCGTGGCCACCCTTCTATTTGCAATTGCGGAATAGACGAAAAAAAAAGGCAACAGGGTCCTTTCAAGTGGTGTGCGAAACGCCAGCAGATTCGGCCGCTGTCGCCACCTTCGCAAAAATTCGGCCACCTTCACAATTGAGATTTGAAGACTGAGGAAACAGCGTAGCAGATGGTGTTAGCTGCGTTGACTTGGCTTTACTTAGGTCTCACACTCTCTGAAGGCAAAGATGGTTAGAACGCGAAGCGTTCGTATGCACAACTAGTTAAATAAACGTCCGCAATCCACCCTTCTAAACTCCAAAACTGAATCTGCAAAAGTCCAGCAAACTTAACTCAGCCAAAGACCAAAGCCAAGGCTATACGAACGCACAGGAAATGCTGTGCGCCCTGATGCGTTGATAGCGCAATAGGATAGACGCCGGCTTCATAACGGGAGGGACTCAGGTTTGATTACGACCACGGGAGGCGTTGTTGTCCTGAGACGTGAACTTCCAACACCTGCTGGTGGGCTCCTTCCCTCCTCACCACCCTCCTTCAAACTTATTCGCCGAGCATTTTTCCCCTCTGCTCCACGCCGAGTGGTGTTTTCTGTTAATGATCCGCAAAGACAGAGCTCAAGCCTGAATAGCGCCGCGGTTAAAAGTGGTATACGTTGATTCCACGTTGTTTCTGTGTTAATTACAGGCAATTCAGTCCATCTTGGAACAGGGAAAAAATAAGATGAACTGAATTTATTCTTTTGTGTTCGTTAGGCTCCACATACAAAACTAAGCCACTGCCTACATTCCGGCACACGTTCATTGGGAAATGACGATGCCAGTATTAAAACCGGATCGCAGACTGAGACAAAAAAGCAACGGAAACCATTTCGGTGGTTACGGCCAAATACAATGTTTACTTTTTTGATGCACATATATACATGCCAAGGGATTGCCTATGACGCAGACGCAGCCGCCGCGCGCGCGCACTGGTCCCAAGTTCAAATTCCGCTCAATTATTTGCTTACTTCTTTAGTTTGGAAGTGCACGTTGTCCGAACTGCTGAATAAAAGTTGAATGTACAATCAAGCTGTCACTGTAGGTGAAGCTTCCTCACTTGGGCGTACCCATTGGCCTGCGATACCAGTAGTGGGTCCTCGAAATCTGGTGTTGCTTGCTTCCGGGAAAGGATCCTACCGTGGCGGTCGCCAGGACAACGGTTCCATGCTGCGTGATGGGAACCCAGGAACGATGCTCGGCAGGATGAGGACGCCTGCAGTCGGCAGCACCGCCAAAGTTTCCCAGGGCACTGCTGAAGGTGGTTACATGTTTGGGCCATCCGCTGCCATCACGACGTCGTCCGTTTCACTCACTCCAGCGTTTGCGGGGACCGGAAAGGTCACCCCCCGAGGCTGGTTGCGCCACGAGCATGGGTATGAAGGTCCATCGGAGAGATGGAGTGCATGCGAGAGTGTGGTCCATGACATAGAAGACTGCGCTGGAGTGGGTGTTAATAGAGAAAATAAGGTACCCGTACTGCATGGGTCAGCAGCATGCCGGTAGTCCCGCGCCGATGCCACCTCTCCCGCGGTTGCTGCTCCTCCGACCAAGGTGCCGCAACGACATTGAAATGAAGGCCATGAACACTGCCCTGATATTGCGGTGCCACCTACCAGTGCTCTTGTACCCGGAACGTGCAAATTGCTAGAGGAAGGAGGGTAGCGAGTTGTCCTCCGGGGTGGGCCGTTTGATGACCCCGTGGAGGTAATGACCACGCCGTTCCTTGGCTATGTGCTGCTTCATGTTTCCGCCGTGAATAAGTCACGCTGGCCTTCTCATACGCACCAACCGACGTACGGCCTCAGCATTGTGTCGGGCGCGGGTGGTCGTGGGAGCCCTTGGCCTGGAACAGTATCGCCGAGTTTGTGTGGCGCCAGAAGTGCTTGACCGAGCGACCATAGTAACCCCGGCAAGGCAGCCACTCCAGCTTTCCTTGACAGCGAAAGTTTGGGCACGGATTGCCCTGCTGACTCTGCCGCGTCATGCTGGGTTTTAGCGGGCCTGAGATATAGGCGCTCTCCCGTGTCTGGCACGCACCGGAGGCTGCAAGCGAGAACGCCGAGGCAGCTCTTTTTCATGATGTGCGGCTTGGGACAGTTCTCGTTACGCATGACCCAGCGGGACTGGTGACGCTGGGCCTCCACGCAGTCGGCCCGGTACGCGTAGCGGCAGTCGCCGTCTGGCCACTCCTCGTACTCGTCGAACGTGGTAACCTCGGGTGCAGGGCTGTCGTCGATGTCCCAGTCAGAATGGTTGTGGCCCGCTCCAGCTTCATAGGCCATGGCCCCACCTCGTCGACGGGTTACCGCTGTCGCCTCCGATACGTCTTTCAACAAAGACCACAGTGATGGCTTCGCGCTCACGCCGTCACTAGTATTCAGCACGTAACCAGTGGCTGATTCATTCGTTCATATCAACATGACCGCGTTTTTTCGTAGCTGGTGAGGACCCAAGGAGCTAGGAAAACGGAAGTGCACACGCCTGTAACTTGTGCTTCCAGGAGGTGGGATGGGCGAGTGACAGCAGGGCTGAACGGATGGTACTGCTCCTTAATAAAGTGACTTGCTGGCGAGGCTTGTTTAACAACGACAGGCCCACCTGCCGGAAGCATAAACATTTATTACCAGGGAATATCATTTGTTAAGTTAAGGCGTTGAAAGGGGTGAGGGTTTGTTTGCACTTATTACCAGTGCGCATGTGCGGCGGGTACACGCGCCTTATTGTTCCCCCCCCCCCACCGGAGGACAAACATGTGCTGTCTTAGAAAAGAAATTTAACAGTTGATAGCACGCTATTGTCTCGTTTCCCTTTCATGTTTGTTCTAATTTTGCGCTTGGGTTTCAATAGCGGATACTAACCTTATAGCTGGTCTCCATTCTACCTTGATATCTATCATGCAATTCATGAGAATCTATAGTTTTGATATCTATCATGCAATTCATGAGAATCTATAGTTTGAGTACTGGGAAATCTGATTAAACATAAGGCAGAGCAGTGTGGCGTCAATGCGGGCAATAATCTGTCTGGCGGCAATAATCTCTGCGTGGCGTTTTTTTGGTTTAACAGCAATTACAGTTACTGAAGCTCTAGACTTCGGAAACAGTCATTTTCTGAACCACGGGAGGAGCGTGACTGCATTGGGAAGCCATTGATAAGATTTCTACCAACGCTATTCAGCATCTTGTAAGGTATACGGTGCGTTATCTTTTTATAAACCTTGCAACGCTGCCGACGCACACTCTCGATCTTTCCTTGGCGCCAGAAGCACGAGGAAAGCTATTGTTATCGCCAGCACAGATGGGCACTCCGTGAATGACTCGTCGCAGCATAACGCCCTTCAATTCACAAATCTCGTTTTAAGTGCGAATGCTACTTCTTAAGCGAACCTGAAGCGTCCGCCGCCGTCCGCATTCCGCCGCCGTCCGCATAGCAACAGCTGCGGGTGCGCGCCCTCCTCGTCTACCTTGGCACGGGGGAGATGGGCAGCGCGCTGCCTGGCCGCTGACATGGCAGCATACCCACGTGGGGGGATTGGCCAGGAATCTCCTCGTCTTCCTTGGCAACGGGGGTGGAGATGGGCCGCGCGCTGCCTGGGCCGCTGACATATGGCACATACTCCACGTGGGGGATTGGCCAGGAATCCGGGCCGTGAGAAGGGCTTAATTGCACCCGCTCTTAAAGAGTACTGACACGAAATTTCAAAGCTGAAGATCCGCTCTAGCAATGAAGTACAACGACAACACAAATAGGTGTCTGTGCATGGCACATACCCACGTGGTGGATTGGCCAGGAATCGGGCGTGAGAAGGGGCTAATGCCCCCGCTTAAAGGATGTACTCACACGAAATTTCAAAGCTGAGATACGCTCTAGCAATCAAGTACAACGACAACACAAATAGGTGTCGTGAATAAATGCATCTTTCTTTCTTTGTAGTTGTGTGGTGTGTGTGTGTGATCTCTTCTTTCGCGAACATGACCGAACCGCGCAATTCAACTCCTGCATTCGCACTTTCACATTCTTCCCTCGGGTAATGCGCGGGAATTTTTTCGTAGTTTGTTATCAGTAAATGTGGAACGTGCTGCAAATGAAAGAAAGCTGGGTATTACACGCTAATTCACTCGTTGAACGTCATTCGAGCCCGATAATGAAGCCACGAACAGGGAAGACACGTGAGGGCTACCGAGGTGCGTCGCAGCGTGACCAAGAGATTGGACGAAATTGAAAAGTGCGGTCTTTGTGGCAGCTGGGTGGAGTCATAAAAACACCCGTGACTCATGCGGCGGTTAATCTTCGGGGAGCTCTCTTGAACTAATATCTTACAGTTATTCATCGAGTGAAAACATTCTCGGATGAATTGTTCCTGCATTTGTAATGATTTCTGAGTATGCGCACGTGAATAGACGGCTTCTTTGCTGCAGGAACTTCACTGCATCAATTGCGCTTAAACACCTATGCTTTCTGCGCATGGCTTTGGAGTTGCTAGCGCCATTTAATATCCACCATTGCAATTATTTCCGATGTGTCACACTGCCAACATTGCGATGCGTTATGATTTCTACGATGTTGCATATCTTGCATCACAAATTCAACCCCGAATCGAATCGAATATGAAGGTTCCTAATCATAAAAACAACTCTGAATCGAATGGAAGGTGTTTGATAGGAAATAATGGAAACAATCTGTGAATCACTTTAAACACGCCCGAAGACGGGATGTTTGCTTTATGATATACGGGTTTAGCTGCTTGTAATACAAAAGGAATGATATTCAAAACAAGGTAAGGGAAGTACTGATATAGCATAGAAAATAACACGGCCTAGCGCTGATAGAAGGTTTTCGGAGGGCACGACTAGGCCAAACATTGGAATTGTGTTGCTCTGTGCTGTGTAAATGTAACTTAAACCGTGAAGAAAATTATTCAATACGCACAGATAGGTGGTGGTAACTGTTTATAACTTCTTCGTGGACGAAGCAGGGTGTCGCACATTCACAAGCCCGTAAAAGCGGATTAATAAACGTGACCTGGAGAACATGTACTAGAAGCAAAGCTTCTCTCAACTCATCCGGAACACACAGAAAAGTCTTTGGATGCCAGTGGCTGTTGGTCAGTTCTTTGCAGTGCGAGAAAGTATGGTAACTATAATTCAAGCCACCACTGACGGGATTCTTGTCTGCTAGATGGCGCGTTTCCTAGAGCTTGTGGCATGAGTGCTCCTGACAGCTGAGAACGTCAGAACGTTATCCCAAACCGTTGCTCCCAAAGGCCTCAAGAATTGTGGATGATGGCATATTTGCAGCGCTCGGGGCGCTAAGAAGTCAGAGGGGCTCGTGGGCTCTCACGCTTTGCAAATAGTCAGCCATTGTACTGTCTTTTGATACGGATTAGCTTTGATCTGCAGGTTAAAGGACACTGTCGGTCTTTCTGCACAGTGAAATTTGAAATCTACACATTGTGTCTTCAGGAATTTGGCCAGATTGCCAAGAAACTGACCGTCTTCCTGCGACAGTTGTGAAAACGGATGACGGGACAGAATATGCGCTGACTAAGCGTAACAACTGTAAGCTGCCGCCAAGGCAGAGGCACCTCCACGGAAACGTTTCGGAAACGGTATTTCGGAAACGTTATTGGGAGAATGCAAAGACAACAGTACATAATAAATATATAGCCACTTGAGTTTTGCAGATAGCATGATCTTGTTCAGGGAATGGGGAGAAAACATCAAAAGAGTGTTCCTGGTGCTGCACTCAAAAAGCCTAATAGTATTTATACGTGAAAATACGGACGAGTAATCCTAAACTAATGATAAATACCGATGTATAAAACTCCCCTTTATCTTTGGTGATAAAAATAGGGGAGATGGATAAATTTGATTATTTCAGGGAAGTTGTAAGGTACTTTCGCTTGTTTAAATACGGAAATAAACAGCTCGTTACAATGATTTTGTAGTAAATCTCGAAAGCGTATCATATCAGCGCACTACGAGCTCATAGCGCCATCTATAAAAGGTGGGAGCAAAAACGAGTCTCTTGTAGTGTCGTAAGATTGCAGTAACCCCACATTAGATATGTAAACAAAATTGTCGCATCTCGTCCAATTATAATGGTTTAGTCTGAAAAGAAAACTAGATCTAATCTTAAAAGAAAAGAAAGGATATACATTTGTTAAGCCGCAAATATGAATTTCTTCATTCTTCTGGCCTGCAGCTGACTTGCATGTCTAAAAGCTATTTCTTGGCGCTCTTTGTCCATAGTCGGCCTTGGGCGATAAAAACTCCATTGATAATTATCACCATATTCACCATAGTTTGTATAAACTTTTTCCGTACCCCTAAACAGTGCGACATATTGCTGCACAGCTCCCTACCTCCAGATCAGCCATGCAGGTCGAGAGGGACAGTCGAGCAAAAAACGGCAAGTGAATTGCTGACTTACGGGACCACCCGCATGCAGTGCTCTGCTAAGCAGTTTGTCAGTGGCGAAGCCTCTTAGCGCTGCGGTTATTGGCATCTCCTGTCGTCGTCGCTGTAATGGCCGTCTCATGTAGTCACGGTACTAAAATACCAGGAAACTCGTTTATTCCTCGCGCTAGAACGTAACGCGCACTAAAAAAAACACCGGGACACTCGTTTACGCCTCGCGCTGGAGCGCTTCGTAACGCGTTCTAAAATAAAGCCGGGACACTACGCCTCGCACTAGAGAGTTTTCTGCTTCAAAGACAAGGGACGTTTAGAGCAAAAATGTATACCTTACCCCCCCCCCCCACGGTTTCATCTCCTTTGGCAAAACGTCAATGCGCCAAGAATGCACTGATACACTGCATGCTTCGCCCCTCCGCAGGTTTTATGTTAGTGGAGATAGCAAGGTATTTTTTCTCACTCTAAAGGAGATGTTTCTTTGCTACCAAAGTTATTCGCGTAAAACAGTCCACACCTTTTAAAAAGTTCAAACTTTAATTTTGATGTTATAATACAATTATCAGTATTAAGACGCCTATTCATTCCAACTGTGTCAGAAATGCGGATCTTTTAAGAAACGAACATAGAAATAATCAGTCCTCATTCACACATTAACCCTCCCGGTAGAAATCAAATTTGCACTGATAGTTCATTTTTCTGCTGCAACCACTTTCTTGATCAAAGAACTGTAAGTAGCTGAAATGAACAGGCATAACACTATCCTGAGGCATGCAGAATTCCAGCATATGAATAAGAATAGGTTATTCATATGCTGGAATTTTTCGGTTGTGCAGCAGTAGCCGGGACCCAATCGGCGTCTTTTTGCTTTGCAGCACAACATCTTATCCACTGAGCTAACACGGTTTGTGTCGCCGAGTACGCAGTACGTGGGTCCGGGAGGCGAAAAAAGCGTATTTACGTGAGCTGATAATCCCTCTACCAAACATTGGACATCATCAAATAAACAGACTTACCAAATACCCCAGAATATGTCCTGGTATATCACTGTGCTAATTTGGTAGTTCCTATATGGTTCAGCGACGCGAAAAGTAATTTACTGGGAGCCACTTCAATTAAATACGACGCAAAAACAGTTATCAAACGAAAATGAGCTCCGATATTCAAGCTCAAGCCTCTAGCCTTTTCTGTCTTTCTCTGCATGAGAAGACGTATGTGCCTTTACACGCAAACTATTAAAGCACCGAATGTTACAGGCCCGGGGCGTAACCAGGGTGGCTGGAATCTGATACTCCCCTTGGTAAAATGCCTGGCTACAGCCATAATCAAATATATTCAAAAATAGCGAGATATGCTTTGACGAAGTCTGCTGGGACGAAATCGTGTTTTTAAATGTGGATGCAAGAAACGCTCATTTTTGATATCCGTAGCTGCCCAGGTTATACGCAGGCTGGGTAGGCAGATCTGTGGCAGCGTGTTTAGCTGCCATTTAGCAAGGACTTGGACAGCCGCCGAACAGCCCTCTTACCACTCCTTTATTATTCGGATATGCCAAAAAGAAATAACAGGCACGACGCAACAGATCGTAACACCACACAAGTACAGCCCAAGAAAATGTGACCCCTTACAGCTGCGCTTTCGATTGATTGATTGATTGATTGTGGGGTTTAACGCGCCGACGCAACGCAGGCGATGAGGTGCGCCGAAGTGTAGGGCTCCGGATTAATTTCGACCACCGGGGGTCTTTATCGTGTGCCGAAATCTCATACGCACGGGCGTTTTTGCTTTTCGCTTCCATCAGAAAAGAGGCCGCCGCGGACGGGAATCGAACCCGCGACCTCGTACTCAGCAGCGCAATGCCTTAGACAGCTGCGCTTTCCATTCCTTGAAATACCGAATGGGAACCTGCAGCAACGTTGTCGATATTTAAGGCATGCGTCAGTGGAGACTGAGCGCATGCAGCATCTGGTTCTCCATCCTGAAAAAAGAATAAGTAATGCTTGAATTTAACGCTTACAGAAAAGAAAACTGCAGTTATACGCACCCGTGCCATTCATGACATCCTCGTGAAGCTTGATTTTTGCTCCCAATTCTATGCGGCATGGAAATGCCCACCTTTCGTTAGCATTTTCAAACTGATGGCATGCACATCTACATAAAATATATGTATTCATCATTAGTCAAATGCCCCCGCGCCTACTGACCCGTTTATTGTTCAAGCCCACCTATGCAAATCCTGCGTCTGCTCTTGTGAAGGGAAAAGTACGGAGTGTTAAAAAACAATATTGTTTTAACGAATGTCGCATACTTTGTGCGACAAAAAGCGTTTCTCACTACTGCAGACATTGAAATTTATACTATAAGGGGTATTATAAAACGTTTACAGTAATCTCCAATCCCAGAAAAGTGCATGGCTCATGTAACCACGTGCCGAGATAGCCCAACTTGGACAGCGAAAAACTAAACGTGGCTTACGCTGCGAGATAATACCATAATGTGAAGAAATGTTCTTTGATTTACGGTTACGAAATGTCCTCCCCAGAAACTGCTCATTCTGATTATGCAAAAATTGTACTGTTACAGACCAGCAAAAAGTGCATTGAGAAAAATGTTTTTGCGCCTTCTGTAAGTTTAAACAGATGGTGGACTAAACAAGGGCCCTCCCATTTGAGCCCCAGCAATATCTGCTGATAGTGGCGAACGCGGTATGTTATTTAAAGGGCTGGGAAAAGGTTAACACTCAGGAAAAAAAGGCGGAAAGAAACTATGACGTCGCCCACCCATCCAACAATCGATAAAATACCTACACGTAGTCAAACCAAAAAATGAATGAACAAAAAGTCATTGGGGAGGCATAAGAACTTATTAGCGGTACTGAATGTAAAACCATTAACGTCTCATCGGTTGACTGACATGTTTTGCTTTTTGCTTCCATTTAGTGATGAAGAAGGGCTTCGTAATTTTTTCGCTGGCACAGTTTGTATAGAGATGCTCTTTAACGCTGCCTGAATGCATCTTGCCCATGTCGTACGTCTTCTGCCGTTTCTCATTTCGTCCGCAGTGTGATGGGAATGTTTAATAGCATGGTGAATTGTGCGCCCGGTTTTTTTTTTCCTGTTTAGCTGTTTTGGCGCTCCATTAATTCTTTTCCTTCATCCGCGGTGTATGCTCTTAAGCAGCTCCCTCTCACTACCGCTGCGTTTAAACTCGCGCTTTCGAACGTTTCGTAAACGACCATTTCACGGCTTCCAAAGCCAACGCAAGCTTTTTCACGGAATCAGCAATAAACCGCTGCCACTCGCGTCAGGAGCCGTAATACAGCCGCGTTGTGAAACGCTTTTTAGAGTTTAACAATGCGAGATCCTACATATGGCGAGCCGAAACACAGCTGTGGCGTGGGAAGGATTCTACGCCGGCTCACCACGGTAAAAGAGAGTGCAAGAGCGCACCCAAAGAAGAAAACACACATGCATCACAATTCACCATCGTTGTCAACACTCCCAATACGCGGTGGCACGTACGAGCTGCGGCGCAACGTATAGTACATGTATAGAACCCATAAAAAATTAGCAGTGGCTTAGCTCGGCTATGCCAGGATATACGTAGCGTGAGCGAAGGTTCAGCTGGTTTTTCTTAGCTTTCCTGGTTGTCTACGATTAGCTGATTATCATGCTTACTGCTGCTAAAACGATTTCCAATTCAATCCAATCAAGTTCAATTCAGTCCATTCAAGTCCAATCCAATCCAGTTCAGTCCAATCCGGTCCGTTCCAGTCCAGTCCGGTCACTGCTCCTCGCGCGTGCGCAGCACGGCTCTCCAGGAGCCACGCGAAACGGCTATCAAGCGGCTCCGACGCAGCGTCAGACTTGGCTACTGCGCAGCGCAGGTGCACAGCTGAGCACGCGCCGGCACCAGTGCGTCTGCCGCGGCTATGACGTCACTCCTCTGGAATGCGCAGGCCGGCGAATGTGCAGACCCAATTCTCTACACACCCGTACTCCGATTGAAGTATTCCAATACAATCCAATTTAATCCCTTTTAATCCAACCCAAATCAAATCCAATTCAATCCAACCCAATGCTCCTTGCGCTTGCGCAGCCCGGCACTTCAAGGTACACGCGAAACTGATTAACCTCGCCCAGTGTAGCTTACGGCTCAAAAGAGCTTAAAAGTGGATCCTAAGCGGCAGGATTCCTTGTCAATCGATAAGGAGGCGAAAGCGAAGCGTCTCGGTCGTCCATTCTGAGATTCATGCTTTCGCATTCACAACCTTCAAGAGATGTTAGGCCTCTTCGATATTTTCACATTTGGTCTTTTATAGTTTTTGCATAGAGATTGCAATTTCTATGGATTCGTTAATTGAACTTTACACAGAATAGTTACCTTTGATTTAAATTTTTGAACTTACAGTACCCACTCTGAAATGGCGGTGAATACTTTCGTGTTTCGTCTTCAATTACAAGTATAGAAACGCTTTAAGAAATAATATTCAACTCAGAACATTGCTAAAAGACGAGAAAACAAACCATAGGCAAATATTTCACTCTACAGTGGCAAACGTTCCGCCTCCAAGATTTTATGCCCTTTCTTCGGAAGCTTCGCGTCAATAACCCAGAAGAAGGCGTAAGTACGTTGAAAACAGCTGCGATCTCCCGGCAGCGTGCGGAATAGAGGTCGAAACATACAGGAAATTGCCCTAAACACAAATATCAGAAAAGAACGAACAGAAAAGGTGGTACAAACAAGCAGGCGCTTTCAGGTCCAGTATATTCTGTGGTTTGCTCTTTCGCTTTTGGATATATCTCTGCAAACTTTCTTCTCTTGGATGGCCGCTTTCACAGAACGGATGAAGACGGCAAAGGGCATTATCCAACCCAAATTCTTGACACGCTGTGAAGCCCCTGTGCCTGCATATTTTTAAAAAGCACTGAAGTCAGTGCTAGTACATTCTGTGGTTTCCTCTTTCGCTTTTGGATATATCTCTGCAAGCTTTTTTCTCTTGAATGGGAACTCTCATAGATTGGGTGAAGACGGCAAAGGGCATGATCCAAGCCAAATTCTTGACACGCTGTGAAGCCACGGTGCCTGCATTTTTAAAAAGCACTGAAGTCAGGTCGGCGTGAATGAGTGCAATAACCGACAAACACTTTGGTTCCAACAGTAGCACTTTCAAGAGGTCGCTAGGGTATTCGTCTCCGCTGGGGATTCAAGGCAGTTCAAAGCGATTTTCCCTAGTTGTCGTTATTCAACCCAAATGAAAATATTATTGAGAACCTTACTTGCTTGCGTAGCTCATGTGGCTGCCGGGGTGAACGGTGAGTACTGAAAACGTTTGTGGCAATAAAACCTTGCGGGTGTATTTAAATAGACGGTTGCATTTGTTTAGGTTACTGCATTCTGGCAGCGACGTTCAGTTGGCGATGTTCGTTTGCATTACTGTGCTCTCGTGATGTTCTGCAAATGTTTTGTCTCACGACATGATGACACGGTATTATCACACCAATATAAGCAGCGCACAGGCCAGATATGACGTTCCCCCGACCATTGATGCCCGTAAGTCGCAACCTGAAAACAAAAAATTGTTGGGATACAAACTCAGTTTCATGCACATTTACGGGCCTGTTTGGTGTCGTTAATTCTGTGTTGTTTTCTACATATTTGTGCTTCATGCTCATTGCTGTAAAAAAATGCTATTATTACTACTGTGCCAGTTCTAAATATCAGCGTTATTGTTGTTTATGCTATGAAGCTACGCAAAGAACATTTGCCGGAGGAAAAAAAAAGAGCCCCTCGATTTAATGCGCCAGTTATTTGGATCAGGATAGGTCGCACACATGACTCTTTCCCCTTGGTGGACGAGATGCTAAGAGGCGGGGCTACATAGCAACATGCACGTGGAAAGATTCGAGAGGTGGCAGCTGTTCAATGGCTTCAAGAAAAACGAACAATCATTTGTACTCTAATCTGGAGTAGAGCATATGGCCCGTGATAAACATTGCTCAAAAGAGCCCACTGCATTACCTATAACCAAGCTGTCCCTTCAGTGAATGAATCATAATATGAAAGCACGGAAGTACTTCTAGAGGGTGGTTACTTCAAAATGTTTGTTATTGTGGGTTGTTGGTGACTTGAAAACTTCAAAAAGGGCTCCTAAACTATACCAAAGCTTACGTGAGGTAATGCACTGAATAATAAAAAGTTGTGAATTTGACCAAAGTAGAGTACCTATACTTAAAAACTGCAAGCATGAGTAGAAGAAGAGGACAACTGGGCTAGTTGGTATTGCATTTGGAACATATCGATGGTAGCGCACTTACACACGGACTCTAAGAAAGGCGACGACAAACCACACCATGGTGGTTTGCTTCAGAGCCGTCCGCGATTCCACCGGAGAAATTGCCACTTGCAAGGTCAGTCACGCGCCACGGTTCCGAAGAGGATCGTCCACCTTTCACCGCTGAGTGCGTCGATACTATTAGCAGTACTCTAGGCACTGGCTCAAAGCCTGGAAGGGGGAAATCTCTTGTGAACTAGGCCGTTAGTGAGGCTTTCGTATCTTGACCTCGGATAAGAAAGTTGTTTGTTGTTGCTCTAGAGGCTACCTTCAGGCATGCGTAGCGGTAAAAAAATTCAGAGTAACGGATCTAAAAGCGCCAACGGTGAAGGAAACCGTCATTGCCTTGTTTCAGAAAAATAATCTGGAGAAGTTAGTGTCAAGTGTAAACAAGGCTGAGGCCTTACATCTGGATGTGTTCTTTTCCGCAAGAACACATAAACCGGAAATACCGTTTTTGTGTGATAGTAACTGGTACACGTGGCAGAGGACATTTTACAGTTACTTGCAAAAGCACTTGCAAACGCTATGTGCGAGTGATCCATTTGTTCTACGCAACTGTGATGAGCTTGTCGAATGGCGCGGCCATTGTAACCCTGGTTCTTGATGTTTTGTGTTGATGCACGCGACTTTTACTACAACATTCCACCTGAAGAGCTGATCAAAAGTGTTAAACTTTTGATGATAGAAGACAATGATGAGCTCAAATTTTGTAATAGTGTTGGTATTTCTGTCAGTAGTTTTCTGGGGATTTTGTCGTTTTACCTAAGCTCTGCGTTTGTGGACTGGTAAGGAAGGTTGTCCCTTCAACGCTCTAGCGTGTGTATCGTGTCAAAAAGTGCACCTGTACTCAGCAACATGGTCCTAGGAAGAGTAGATAAATGCATCCAAAGAAACGTGAGTCACAAACGTGTTCAAATACGTAGATGATTTTTATGTTTTCGTTCAACCCGGTGATATCGATAAAACGTGGGGATACCGTTGAGGTGTTCACAGATTGTCATCTAGGATTAGAGTTGACCCAAGAAGTACCCAAAGACAATCAGGTAGTGTTCCTTGACATTTAGTTACAAGTGAAACCTGATCACGTGTGTTGGGTCTATAACCTTCGTTCTGAGAAGCCGCTCCTCAACTTTAATTCAGCACACTCGAAAGTCAAGAACGGCATTGCTTTTTCTTGTTTGCTGTCGGCTGTCGGCTGTTGGGAACCGATTACCACTAGTTTTTCTTAACAGGTACAAATGTTAAAAGATGCTGGGTTTTAAAGTGTCACCATCTGTATTACGGCACAGAAACTCATAAAACGGGTAAATATGGGCAGGTGCGCCATGCCTGACGCACCGGCGGAGAAGAAAGTTCCCGCAATACTCCCAAATGCTGACAGATTGTCCCACGGTTTGAATAATGTTGCAAGTAGCTTTTGTGTAAAGGCTGTTTTTTCAGCACTCAATTGACTGAGCAATATTTGTGGATCTGTTGGTAGAAAGCTCAAAGGCTCGTCGCGTGGCGCCGTAAACGGTGTGTGTGTGTGTGTGTGTGTGTGTGTGTGTGGGGGGGGGTGATGCATACATCTCCTTTTGTTCTATACAAAAAGGTTGTTGTCTACCTTATACCATTTCCATGTGGTCATGTATATATAGGTCAGACAAGTAGGTGTATTAATGTTAGGTTGTTGGAAGATAAACATCTTTAGGAAGAAACACCTGCTCGAACGTGGCTCAGCACGTTTCAGTGTGCAAATGCAAGCCTCCGTTCCAGGAAACAGTGATACTATCCGGGCACAGGGACAAGCTGAGTCGGGAGATTATCGATATAAGAAAAAAGGGAGTGTGGTGCTTCTTAGTGCCTTCAATTCATTTACATAATAGTGAGGCTGAATTTTTAAATCACTCTCCAGCGTAAAGATAAAACTCGCCTTCATTCACAATGTTTGTGGCTGTCATGTTTTAGAAAGAAAACGATGGATTGAGGCGTATGTATGCTGTGTGGTCACATGGGTTTAGGTTGCAGTATTTAAAAGTGCGTTTTAATAAAAAATCAGTTGCGATTCAGTGCGGTAGTTTGTCGTCGCCTTTCTTAGTGTCCGTATGTAAGTGCGCTACCATCACAATGTTGCAACTGCAAGCATAAAAAGACACGAACTCTAGATCGAAGCAAGGAAACAAAAAAAAGCATTGTTCCTCGCGCCAATGCGGTGTAATTATGGCCAGTGATAGTGCGTTCCCTTCAAGCTGCAGTCAATTGTGAATCTACTCGACCGCATGTAAATTTGACTTGAAGTTGGCCCACGTACAATGTGAATATTACAAGACAATATAGACACTGAGGAAATTTCTGTGGCTTTTAGAGGAGAACACTCCAAGTGCCCCAAAGCGCGAATATTTTTCGTCGTTGCTCTGCGTGTAGTCGTTGCCCTGCACAGAAAATAGACACGGCTGTGGCAGATAAAAAAGGAACACATTTGATCCGGTGTCTCCAGAGTAGAAGCGCCGTGCATAACCACTGCCTTAAGTCCACACCTTCCCTGCGGGGAACTGAACGTTAACGATTATAGTACCGTGTGACAACTGAACTTGATGGCACATAGGTGGAGCGGGTGCACCCTAGCTGTGCAGCATTCTGATTCTAGGGAAGAGGTGGCGTGTTTCACCAGTCTGTCTGTTGAAGTGGTTGATGCGAATATACGTAGAACGAATAAGCAAGAAAAGACTCAAATACAGCGTCGAAGTAAACATATCGATAATAAGTATTGCTGGGCTTTTCTTTAAAAGCATGCAGCCAGAGTTGAATGACCCTGGACATTTTTATCTCGATAACACTTGCATCTCGATAACACTCTATAACACTCGATAAGGATTTGCAGCCAAACTGAGCGAGTTTTGTAGAAAACATGGATGTGTTCAAATGTACGGTGTTTTTAAAATCCATGGCGTAGTCGTATATGACAGAATTGGAAATGTAAAAAGATCATGAGCAGTATTCCTAACCGTTGCCTTCTAGGTATGTTTCTAATAAGCAATAAAGACTTGCGTCTTGAAGAGTCAAAAAGTCTCAAGGCATATCAAAAGAAGTGTTCTTTAACGTGCATTGAAAATATTCACTAGTGCAGTGTAGAGTACCAACAATGTCGGAGGAGACCATAGGTATCGTACAAAAAAAGTGAAATTTTGGAGCCACAATTCGCGACGCGAATTCCAGCATGCCAATCTCACCCTAACGGCCGCCTGCACGCGCCCCCGCCCTTCCTGTTGGAACAACTAAGCCTCCGCAAAATAGGTTGCTGAACGTCCGCAGACGTAAGGGCGCCATGCCGCGAGCGGGCGCCGAATTTCCGTCCTACTATAAATGCCTTCCTACAATCTAACGCTGACGTCATCGCACCGGGTGGTGGCGTCCGCGAGCAGTTCGAATTTTCCGCTTGTGCTCGCGCGGCCTCGGTGGGTCAGCGCATAACTATCTCAGTGGCACCATTGGGCACGGCAAGCTGGCCCTAAGAATTATTCGCTCTTAGTGAGCTCCACCCGCGCATCCCTTTCTTGTAGAAATGGGTCATTCCTGCTCCGCGTTTGAATACAGTGCGAAGATGTAGCCTGAACAGAAAACCCCTAACAGCTGGGAAAGGTGGAATTACTAAACAACTGCCCAGGAGGGTAAGAGCGTCACAACTACAGCAATATTCCACTGATTTTCTAATTCTAGGCATCATTGTTTATCCAATAATAATACACGAAAGGAGCGAAAGCGGCACGAAAGCAAAGTTGGCAATAACGCCTACCCACTTATTGGAAATGGACGAAGTTTCCATACTTGGGGACACATATTACGAGCGGATGGAAATAAACGGAACCACCATGGATCTGCTGGTAATGCAGCTTTATTTCTTCGAAGCAGCAAAAGGCAGATGAGTGATACGGCTTTCAAAATATGCGTCTTTTATGTTCTTTGGGGACATTCTATGATCAGATAATTTCCTCAAAGGATGCAGGCATTTAAAAGCATGTTTGACAAAAAAAGATAACTTGATGGTTGATGCTTGTAAGTTTCCGTAATACTTTTTCATTAAGGAGGCATCAGTGAACTTAATCTTCCACGTATTCGTTTTGGCGTCTCTTTTTTAAAACAGTTTTCTGTCAACAATTTAGCTCAGAAATTGATTTGAAACTCATCAAACGTTCTCTGTTGCCAGGCTATTAAAATCTTCGGAAAACATCTGCTGTTAAATCTAATTACAACTAACACTGATATACCAAATTATCGCCTTTAGCAAACTAAATACACACTTTGGTTGCTTGCGCTTAATTTCAGTGACACGTATTCTTGTATAGCGAAACTGAAACCGCAAGTGCCGTGCGCGATATAGATACAACGAAGAAATAGGTGGCCAGGATTCTGAGCAGCATCTTGCAAAAAAAAAAATAACCCTGTCGTCCGAAACTGCAGAAGTCTTTTGGTCGTAGACACTGGAAAACTTCAACCTGCTCAGTGCTTTGAGCAGCCACCGGGCAAAAATCACATCTTTCAACAAATAAATAAGAACGCAGCCCTGATTTGTCAAGTTAACTTTGTTCTGTTGTAATTTCACGTACTCATGTTCCGGTTCATTGAGGTTGAAATATAAATAAAAGAAAGGCGAAAATTACCTTGTTTGCAGTTGATTCCAGGCCTTAGAAAATACATTTTTGTAAACAAGTATTTTCGTGCGAGCCAGATTTTCGATTTGTTAGAGGCAAATTTTAACGGTACTGTTGCATCGAATATAGATATAATATAAATTGCTGTTCCGATACTACTGTTGGAAATAAATAACGAAATGGGCGCAGGCAGGGGGCGACAGCGGATTGTGAGGAAGATGAAGCTGCACCCACTGTCTCGCTCACGGAGTGTTCCATGACCACCACGAAAATTGGACGTCAGGGTCCTGCTTTCCCTGCTTGATCCGCCATAACTACTTCGTTATTACGAGGTTACACCGTATGCGAAAGTTGCAATTTCTCACTTTTAAGTAGCAGTAATTCCGTGGCCTTTACATTTCATTTATGATTTCTGTAGATAATTTTGTAGGGAATCCAATAGAGTATTTCTCATTAAAGTGGCTACGGTCGTTTTATTGTTTAAACCTTCAGGGCACAATCGTGAGAAAAGCGGCATTGCTTTGGAATACAAAACTGGCTGCCGCGATAAAGTGGTCCCTCTGTAACGGGAAAACTACTCCAGTGAGAATTTACTGTAGGTGTGCTCGTCAATAAGGCATTATTGAGTCGGGCAAACATAATTTACCCAAAAAAGCCAGTGAATGGGATATTAACACACTCAGTTAATTGTGAAATTTTTGAAAGAAAGAAAGAAAGAAAGAAAGAAGGTAATAAACCAAGGAAGAAAGATAGAAAGAAAGTGGATAAAAACATGCCCTCCAGGTGGTATCCAAACTGACGACCTCCAGAATACGCGTCTGGTGCGATAACCATTAGGGTACGGCGGGGCGGTGTTTTGCCTTCGCATTCCAGGTATTTATGTTAACGGTTTTAATATCCACTTTTAATCCACTTTCGCCTCTGTCTTTAAAAAAACTGTCTCTTTCACGAGTAATGAATGACCTTCCCCCTTTTCTTCGTTTGCTTTCCTTGGATTTCTTGACTGCCTCCCCTAATTCTGTCTAAACTTCAAGAGCCCTCATTTCTTATTCTTATTCGCATACATGCATAGCGAAGGTCTTGGTTCTGGCAGTCTTGGTGCGATAGGTAGCTTTAGAGGATTCAACGCTGGTCGACCGTTATCAACATTTCGTAGACGCTCTAGTGACGATCTGGCGGTTAAAAATAGGAGCCCCTTCATTACGAGTAGACGGAGTGTTGCGGGCTACACCCCAAAGCGGCAGAAACAATTAACTTATACATAATATCCCGAGAAAGTTGATAGGGAGCGCACCGCCACGCCTAGAGAAGCGGGTAAGTTAGTCATTCCTACCAGACGCCATATTCTGGATGTTTTGGGTTCGGAATGCCACATGGCGGGCATTTTTTATCCACTTGTATTTCTTTCAAGGAAAAACTGTTTTGTTTCGGAGAATAATGAAATACCTTCCGCAGCTTCCCCTTTCGGTTTCTTGAACTCCCTAACCTTTTCTGTCTGTCCTCTCTCTCTCTCTCTCTGTCTCTCTCTCAGCTTAGCGCCGGTACTAATCAGTCTGTCAACGCAAACCATATTTTATTCCTCCTTCTGTCAACTCTTGCAGTCTATCAACGCTAACAAAAATCTGACTGAAAGTGATGAACCTCTTTAGTATTACCCTATCACCAGATCAGATGAGCGCCCTGTTAGAAGGTCTGAAGATTTGCCCGGGAACTGGCAGTTTTGACGAATTTCCACTTGTTAAGGAGTTAGATAACTTCGCCAGGAATATGAGACTGCGAGAGTACTTCCATTACCGTCCTCCAGCCGACGAAGCCCGAACTGCATTACCCAGCCATAAGCACTGGACCCCTCCAACGCAGCGCGATGCATGCCTCGACATGGACATTAAAGCCGTTCATAGCGATGTACGAGCAGCATACCCAAAGAAATCTCTTTCCGCCGTAACATCACTAACAAGGAAAACAAGCCGCGCCACCAGCACGGCTTCAAACGATTATGTTAATGCAAAAGGAAACTTTAACTATGACTCCGCCAACGTCATATACCTGCTGGAATGCACCATCTTGAGGTTTATCACCGCTCAAATGCAAAAAACTGCTCCTCTTTGCCTCTATCAAGGCATGTTAACATTCCTGGTCATTCTTTTGAACAGCTGAAGGCCACAATTCTCGAACCAGGTTTTAAAACGTATCATGATCGCCAGGCTCGTGAGTCCTACCTCATCCATAAGTTTAAGACAGCGCCGTTTGGTATCAATGAATGCTATAGGAAACGGACGTGTATTTCGTCCAATTAAAATTCCGGCTTTCGCCTTCTCCTCCCCCTCTCCGCTTCTTATTCATATGCTGGACTTCTGCATTTCTCAGGATAATGTTATGCCTGTTTATTTATTTCCCTCGATAATATTCTCCCGTCAGTTGGCGACCCACAGCAGACGTTTGTAGTTGCGTGCTGGCACCGTGTTCTTTAGCACAGGAGTTCACTAATCCAAAACTGATCAGCAGGTCTGGGCGTTATGTTTTGGGTAGAAGGCTGCGGTACAATTGCTAGCTTTGATACTCTCACCTTGTAATCTATTTGTGCACGCGAGCGTGTGGGATTGATTTCCCCTCCGCTTCCCTTTTTGTATTCCGGTTTTCTAATATTCATTGCTGACCGCCTCGGCATGCCCTGAGGCCACCACGTGCCGACAAGATGTGTACCTCCAGGTGCATGTCAGTGCGCGCATCTGTCTTCTGTTATCTTTCTTTCCACGACCTGTTTGACCCTGTCTCTTTTTTTCTGCTTTTTGCTGCTCTTTGTACAGATATGCACACTCCTTTCCTGTCGAAACTCCCTGTCTGACTGCTTTTGTGGGTGCTACCCTTTCCTTGACATCATCATCGCCTATACATAATCCTCACCGCATGGGTGGTTGCTTTGTCCGAGTGCGTGCATGAGCCAGTGACGCCTACCATCATCTCACAAGCACTGGAGGATACGTCGTGATCCCGCAGTCCACCGCTTCAACTGTAGCCCTGAAGCTCCAGCAGGGTCTTCGCTCTGATCTCCACTCGGGTCTCCGCTCGGCTCGCCCGTGACGCTCGATCCTGCAAGCGCCCCGGCAACTCATCCACAGCTGTGTTTCTTTACCAACCACCACCGGGATCCTCCCATTTCGCTGGCTTTCGTGGAGAAGATGTCGACATCTGCATGGATAACTAAGCGAGAGTCTGTGCGTTTAACAGGTGACAAGGCAGCCTAAACCTGCTGAACGTCACCTTTTACATCTGTGACGTCGCGATGGCATTGTAGCTCAATCACGGGGAAGCCATGATTGACTGAAACAAGTACATGACACAGCTCCGCCAGATTTTTGGGGGTATCCGCAGCTGACCATCGTCGCCGTCGTCACCGTTGTGCCTAGATCGTACAGGTGTCTAGAATGAAGACGTTCAAGCAGCTGAGTCGTGGACTAGCGGCCGGTCGGCCGCTCGAGTTAGCGGTGGAGCGATATATTAAACACTTGCAGAAGGCTTCTTGTGCTCTGAATAAAGTTAGAGAAAACTCCTCATATTCAGCACAATGTCACCAGTGCTACTACAATGTGCTCAATATCTTAATCCACCGTAGATAATCATCATCACAACTTGGAAGTTCCTTCACCAGGCTGCCCCAACAAACTGGTGAGGCGTACCACCGTCTCTCAGTATATTTATTTACCTTAGTGTTTTATATTTTATTCTAAAATTTCTACAAAGGGAGTATTTCCGACAACGTCCAAAGCTTTGTTAAGCAGTTCATTACGGTTTCCTTTTCTAGTATAGTACGCTGAAAAATTCTCAAACTATTCGTATGACGTAACATTGGGGTGGACTTGTTATCTATTTCCTGAGTTCTGTTTTCTTTCTGGTTAAATTCGAAGTTAGATAAACGTAGCTAACCTCCAAACTATTTTAATAGATTCCAGTACTGTCAAGCTGTCTTCAGCAGTTTTAGCCCGGACGAAATTCCAGTTTCTTCTGGAGAAAATAAAGATTATCGTATCTTATCTTATCTTAAAATTTTGACTTCTGAAAGCTTGCACGGCTCGTGAATTAGTTCTGCCTTATTTCTCTGGTAAATTAATCTATCAGAATGAGACCCACACGAAAAGGGGTTTCTTATCTCTTTTGCATATCTAGAAAAAGGAGAAATGTAGCATTTTCACACATCAAAAAGAGGTGAGATGATCCCCATGTTTACACAACTTCTTGTGTGTAAGTGGATGTCTCAGCCCGCGTGCGAGCTAACGCGTGGTATGGGGGCGTCCAAACAAATTATAATACCCTTCACGTGCATTACATTTACGGAAAATATTAATCGTCCCAACGTGTTATTCAACCTGAATGTTTTTTTGTATTTGTCTATAAAAGCTAGATTCAGCTACTCTCCAGAAAAATATGTATGAATGTCGCCTAAACATGGCTACATACACCATCAATGTTGATGCCGGAAAGATTTACGTGGTAAGTGCATTGTCTGTTATTAAGCATCAAAAGTACACACATTTTATGAATATATTTTCCTTGTTTTAATCTCCACTTTGTAAAACAATATCTCCAATTCAGCCCTAGAGTATTAAGATATGACATCTTTTTTTCTGAAGAAAAACGTAAAAGACACTGAGCTTGGTGGTAAACAGGCAATTGACAACGACGCGTCCAAGCTTACTTTTATGCATCAGGTAAGTACAGGGAGGATTAAAAAATACGAACAAATTAGGGTTAAGCATCTGACGAATACGCGCTTCAAAACAAATTACCGGCGTCTCATCTTGATGAAACAGTTCCTCTAAGGGAAGGCTACACTGCAAAGGTATGAGTAAGGACGGCGCATTTGTGCCATTCATTGAATTTACAGCCATACAGTATAATATGCCGCGGAGGCTGTGTGTTTTCTGGTTTGTATTTCTTTAAATCCCCCTGTACTTAGGTGTTTATTGTTCGGTCTAAAAAATACCCTGTATATTTCGCATTTCTGAAATGCAAATGCCCTCTTTGAAATTAAATTGTATTATAACATTTATGTGTATTTAAATTTATGTAATATCTTTAATTTAATTCTTAGAGTCTTTATATGTATTTTCTACACTGTTTTTTATTCCTTATTTTGTTTTCTTTTTTAATTGTTAGTCGTTTAGTCAGGGAGGGTGGCGCTGGTGGGAAGCGGGCCTGCGTCAGCCGATAGTGGTTGGTGATGTCCCAGTTGGACACGAGTCTGTGTCTACCCTACACCATTCCCTGCTATCGGTGGAGCCGCGAGTGATGTGGTGCGAGGGCTTGTTTCGGCCCAGGCCAGTGTGGTCGAGATTAAGTGTATCCTGCCGGATTGTTTACGGCTAAAAAGTGGAATTAGAAATTGCGGACGCCTCTTGGGAGATATGCCCCAGGGAGAGAAAGTAACGAGCGGACAGTGTTTGCCATTCCCACGTTTACGCTACTCACATCTCACTCTACCACCCATGCTCGCCCTTATCTCTCAAGTTGTGCTTCATGCGGAGGCTGGCTACGTGCAGGAGCGCACTGCAGCAAGAAAGAATTTTTTCTCCTACGATGCGCCTTCCCACTTACCGGTGTCGGTAGATGGGAGAGTGTAGCTACATAACTTATAAACAATGCCAATCTAACAAAATTTGTTGGGGGACCAGTTGGTTCATGATTCTCAAAATTGTTTAGCGGAAAAAACCAAAGACAGTGCACAAGAAAGGAGGCGGGACAAGCGCTAACTTTCAACTGAACTTTATTCACCGCCGGAGCCGGAAAATATAGAAACAACTGGAGCATGCGCAGCATGCGCCACAGTAAGAGTATCACAAGTACGCATACGCGTCAATCACCGAAACGCTTGAAAAAAGATTTCTCAGAGTTAAACAGGACCACCGACAATCGCTGATTCACTTATCGCCTTTTTGCTTGATATAAAAAGCTTCCAAGATTTCCCGTGCTGTCGCATTTCTGCTCCTACCGAGAATCTTAATCTCACCCAGAAGTGGCTCACACTTGCAGGCATCGCAATGCGCGGGCAAATGCGCATTTCCTTTATTCTTTACCGAAAATTCATGTTCCCGTGCTTGGTCGTTGATACATCGGCCGGTCTGGAAAACATCGGTGATCAACACTGGTGGTGACGCATATTCGTACTTGTAATACTCTTACTGTGGCACGTGCTGCGCATGCTCCAGTTGTTTCTATATTTACGGGCTCCGGCGGTGAATAAAGTGCAGTTAAAAGTTAGCTCTTGTCCCGTCTCCTTTCTTGTGTACTGTCTTTGGTTTATTGCGCTAAACTTATTTTTAAGAATGCCAATCTATATTGCCATGCTGCTAACTCCACTGGAACCTGGTTGTTTCGCGCATGAGAATTTCATAGTACTGGAGGAGGTTTCTGCGCACACACGACCGCCGGATTGTTCTGTTTCAGAGTCTATTAGCGCTTGGTTGTAAAAAGCGTACAAAATTTACAATGTTCGGCAGTGAAGACTCCGAAATGATCAGTGCAAAAATATATAACAAAACCGACTTTTCTCTTCTTTTTGGTGGAGGGAAATGTAAAACAAACATAAAACAAAATATAACTAAATTATAACACCTCAATAAGTTCTTTTGTTGTGACGAGACTGTGACCGTTTAGCGCATAAGTGGCTGCGGATATGGTGGTGTGGTCGAATTCGCTGAGCTACGTTTCCTCAAAATTATCTATGAATGTAGCTTCATCAGTCCTATGGTGCACCATTTGGTTTAAAAACCTTAAGTATATCTCGTGTCCACGGCTTCATTTTGCATATGCAAGCATAGGTATGAAAAATGTTACATCAGGAAGCAGATACAGCGCTCTCGAGTGCCTCACGGCCCTAACATTTAGGCAGATATCAGTAGAAAATGTAAACTTATCAATTCTTTCTGGTCATACAAGGGGTTGGAATAATATTACGGTGCATGTACCGTCATGAACAAATAAAATGCGATCCCCAAAATATGACAAAACACAGAAACAGCAGGATTCTGTTCTATGCAAGTACATTTGATGCATGTACTAATTACAGTAGGAAAGTTCGGAAATGTAGCTTTAAAAATACATATACCAATAGCGTGCCATTGTTGGACCTCAACGAACAGTACTTTGTAATTTCGCTGTATCTGGTTTCTATTTTGTTGCTCGCATTTCATGTGTCTGTAGATATACTTCAAGACTAAACACATTGTTTTGCGGTTCATGACACTTGCCATTACAAAATGATATATTTCCACCATTTTAATCGCCTGAAATTAACCATGTTTTACACACTGCTGACTACATACAGATTGGACGCCTTTCTACAGAATGGACTCTCCTCTCTTTTCTGTGCGGATATTTTTTACGTGGCTGATAAAATTCTAGGCACTTCATTCGAAAAGCCTTTACAATCTAAACATTGTCACTTCCTCTAGGAAGGCGTTATTAATGTGACGCACGCTATTAGTCCAATCAAGCATACAAGAAAACGTACCATCAGGATTCCCCACAGGATTTTCAGAATTACAGAAGACCACAGTGTCAATGTCACTAAAGCGATAGCAGGTACGTAATAATAAAACTTCATTCCTGTGGGTAAAAAATCTGAGGGACAACTTCAAACAACCTTGTAGCAACATCGCTTTCACCTACTTGCAATATGAAATTTTGCCTTAGACTTCATCACAAAGGACCTTCTGTCAGATATGACTATCCTTAACGCAATTTGATGAAGTGTGTAAAAAGTAAACATTAACAGAAAAAAAATTCATCTGACTTCTATTGTGATAGCAAAAAAAACCAAGACATTCTTTTGTGAACTTCGTAAGTAAAATTGCAATAGGTGTACGCCTAGAACATCATTTTGTAAACGCAAATAGAAACCATCCCGCATAAACGTTCGTCCCAATTCGATGAAGCTAATTGATACGAGCACATTGTGAAAGACTACCAGGTGTGGCACCACTCTGTGTAAATGTGTTCAAAAGAATTTGGTGTTGCTCTCCACTTAAGCATAATAAGAATATTTTGTGACCACGTTCTCATCATCGCCTCCTATTTACAGTGACCGGGTCGTACATTATGGGCACCATCATGTGCGGCATCTTCTTCCCCTCATATTCACCCTCATCAATATTCCTCCTGTCCTCTTGTGAATGTACTCGTCAGCGTCATCGGGGGCTGGTTTCGAATCCGCGACGGCTGCAACGCTTCCAAATAAACGTCCCCTCCTGCAACCGTCTCTCAAGGCCCTCTCAGTATATATATATATAATATATCTATATTATATATATATATATATATATATATCTATATATATATATATATATATATATATATATATATAAATTGTAGCGAGGATAATGGGCACATGCTGAATTACGATGATGATACTATCTGGGTATGTGTCGTGCGCAGGCATGGATATAGTCCAATCTAGCCGTGAGAGTTTGTACTCACGCCGCTGTCAGTGGAAGAGAAGCGGCACCGCAGAAGGCGCCTTCGCACGTGATATCGGGCATTGCCTTGACGTTCAAAGCAACGCTCTTCTCACCTCTCACCTGCAAATAAATCCCCTGAACCATCTATCTGAGCCTCGATTATCTCCCTTACAATGTATATGTTGGGAACCGATGGGCGTAAGGGTTAATGGAGAATATCTCAGTAGCCTCTGATTTGCTGATCAGGTCGCCTTACTAAGTAACTCGGGGCACAAATTGCAGAAGCAAAGTAGAATAGTGGGCCGGAAAGTTAATATGCAAAAACTAATGTAATGGCCAATAGCCTGGGGATAGCCCAGAGGTTTGAGATAGCTGGCGAGGCAGTGGAAGTGGTAAGCGAATATATCTACTTAGGCCGAGTAGTGACGTCTGATCGCAACCGCGAGGCAGAGGTAATTAGAAGGATAAAAATGGGGTACAGTGCATTCGGCAGGCATTCTCAGATTATTAAATGGCAGCCTACCATTGTCTCTGGAGAAGGAGGTGAATAACAGCTGCATCTTCCCGGTACACGCCTACGGGGCAGAAACTTGGAGGCTTACTAAAAGGGTTCCGCTTAAGTTGAGGAGCAATGGAACGGAAGATTATAGGTGTAACGTTAGGAAAAGAAGAGGGAGGAGTGGGTCAGGGAACAAACGCATGTTAAGGTAGAAATTATATAAGTTGAAATCATATAAGTAGGAATTAAGAAGAAATGGGCGTGGGCCGGGCATGTTATGAGAAGGCAAGATGATCGTTGGTAGTTAAGGGTAACAGACTGGATCCATAGAGAAGGCAAGCGTGGCTGGTGGCGGCAGAAAGTAAGATGGGTAGATGAGATTAAGAAGTTTGCGGGGATAAATTGGTCGCAGTTAGCCCATGAAAGGGATCAGAGGAGCTCAATGGGAGAGGGCTCTGCCCTGCAGTGGGCCTAGACAGGCTGGTAATGCTACGTAGTATGTATGTATGTATGTATGTATGTATGTATGTATGTATGTATGTATGTATGTATGTATGTATGTATGTATGTATGTATGTATGTATGTATGTATGTATGTATGTATGTATGTATGTATGTATGTATGTATGTATGTATGTATGTATGTATGTATGTATGTATGTATGTATGTATGTATGTATGTATGTATGTATGTATGTATGTATGTATGTATGTATGTATGTATGTATGTATGTATGTATGTATGTATGTATGTATGTATGGTTCTATATTTTTTCATTAACAGTGTCTGTCTCCTAGAAGTTTCCATGTTTGTTCTCTGAGCTTTGTTTTGCAAATATCGCTCCTCTACAATTTACAGAGTTTTAATTTGGAAGAACTGCCAAGACATTCCTTTAATTGTTTGCGATAACTCCACAAGCTACTGCCTAAAGCCTCTGCCCGTTCGAGGACTCTTTGAGGAAATCGCAAACAATTTAATTCTCAGCCATTTAAATACAATTTGTACAAGAAGGCACTGCGCAGCATAGGAGATAACCAACCCTTTCCGCCCGGGCTTGCTTGTTCTGCGAAATGTTTTGCGTAACCCATTTTCTCCAATATCACAGCGCTTTTTCTCTGTACTACCTTAACTGGGCTTCGGAAGAAGGACTCTCGCATATACACACATTTCTTAGCAGTTGATAAAGGATTTCTCCTGTCAACTTCAAAAAACACTGACAGGTCCGAATTATAAACGCAGAGTGGCGACTTCTACCATGAGAAATATTCGCCAGTAAACCCTAGGATTGCATGAAAATCGTTGCACGCGGACACTTTAAATTAATATGTAGCACACCGCTCTCTACAAAGTGATGTGCGGCCAAACAGTTCTGGTACGCTACTCGCTTGGGCTTAACAAACGTGTATCTCTTTAAAGTTCACAATTTTATTGCTGCGGAAATTTAGTTTTTTATCTTTTAATCCACGGATCAATAAACTAAATATTTGAATCTTTTTTAGGCAACAACACGGTACGCTTCAAAAAGACTCCAACACAGCCTTTACGGAATGGCACAAATACCTCCGAGCAAGAGCTCGTAAGAGGACGTGGTAACATTGTTTTCTGTTTTTCTCGGTTTGCACGCAGATTTTATCCATTGTTAAAAAAATTGTAAGGGGAAAATTCTTCTAAAGACGAAGTTTGTGTCATTTATTTTTGTAGGTGGAGCTTTTGTGGGCGAGTAGTATTAATTCGGAGGCTCTCCTGTTACTATCATTGCGAAGACAAACAACGCACAACTCAGCACGCGTTGACCGGATTATCGCAGTGTTTTGGGGCTTGGCTTTTATATTAGGAGAGTTTGTGTAAAAGACTTTGGTGTTTCTCAAGTCTTCCTTTCCAACTTCACATTCCAACTTCAAAGCGGGTCAGTCTGTATTGCACTTTGGGTCTGAGTGCACTTCAGATAATACGGTGAGGCACTAGAACCGTCATGGCTTCAAGTTTTCGATGTCGAATTCGCACTTTGTTTTTTCTTCTCAAGAGTTATTCGATTTTTTCTGTCAATGAATGTTATTTATAATACAGCATGATATTTTATGTCCTTTTGCAAATTTATTCGACACGCTCACACGCAGACCTCCTCCTAAGCGCGGGAGCCCTAAATAAGTTGGCACGTGACATGAAGTTTGAGATCGAAGTTCACTGCGTTTTGGATACCGCCATGGGCGAAGTCTATAATTCCGACCGTAAAATGGCCCGGTATACCGCAACATTAATGAATATTGTAAGTACCCATGTTTACATTTTGCACTACCAGTTTTCATGCAGACTCCTCCATTATATTGTTTAAAACAATGAGGAATTAATGACTCACGTAGTTTTGATTAACTATTCGGCAGCCAAACAGCCGAACAGTTGTTAGAGCTCGACGGCGGTATGGGTGTTAACGCGCAAGGACATGCAGATGCGCAGTGGCGTTTCGCCGTTGCCTTTTAAATATAGGAATGATTGCTAACGCAGCTTAACCGATGCGTTTAAAATACAGTTAGATTTGAGGGTGTTCCTAGAAACGAGAATGTGAGTGCACATGTTTGAAGAAATCTGTTGGTACGGGACGCAGAACGTAGCCCAAGGATCAGTGTGAAAATTGTGGAGACCATTGCTACTACCAACATAAACAAACTTTGGATTCAAAATTGTGCCGGTTGTAATTGCGTCCCTTTCAACTGCTGCTAGCGGTTGTTTTCTGGGAGTTAGTTGAGCTAGAGGACTGGGTTGAACACAATAGATTTCAAACAGTCAGTGGTAGCTGCTCGGGAACTTAAATAACGATCTCAAGCTGCATTGAAAAGCGGAAGTTGAGGCTAAATAGTGTTTATATAGGCGACCATTTTGGAAAATAGGCAATTATAGGCATTCATGAGCATTTAGGCACCAACGCCAAATTGGCATTTATAGGCACTATAAAAACGCCATAAAAGCCCTTCTTAACCCCTAATTCACGCTCATATGTCAAAGTGGCGCAATAGGAGCTCAAAGAGCAAAATAGGCATTTACCTAGATTCCAACCTTTAGTGGTAATCCAAATATTTCAGACAAGCCATTTGTCCTGTACCCAGTGTAGCTAAGAATGTTTTTTTTTCTCAGGTGAACTTGAAAATTAAAACAATGAAACAACACAAAATGAGTGTTCGTGTGGTGGGAATTAGGCAGCTGGTAAGTACAGAAAAATGTTTTATCGAATTTAGCAACTATTTGAAATTGAATACCTTCGGGGCAAACATTCTTTTCAAATGTTTTTTTTTCTGGTCAGGCAGACGTCTTTAGCAGTATTTGCCACAATCATCAGCCCGTTTATGGACATTGCAAGACGCTTGCCTTTTTTCAGTTTTTCTCGAAGCGTTAACCCTTTCTTGTGATGCCCTCATTCATGCTACGCCAACGAGTTCTTTGATTTCATCCCTCCAATAAGGTATACGTCTTCCTTTACTTTTATCCCACCAATAGGTAACCCCTACGATATCCCATTTTAAACCGCTTGTCAACGCTCCGGAAAATGTACGGTCCTCACGGTAACGGCGATGGTGAAGCATTGGTTGCTTGGTGGAAGGCTGGGAACTTAACTTTTTTTTCGAGCAGCGCAGGGAACTGTGAAATAAATACTGCAGAAAGTGCTGTGGGGACGCCACACGCAAGCTGTCTGTATGTCCCGCCCTGAGTCCCCTTCTTCCTTTTAATTTAAGCTGTCATGTCAGTCCGCCCCCTATTTTCTCTGACGTGGGATAGTCGTTTTGTATTCCTGGGCGTTACTCCTATCAACTTTGCTCTTGTTAACAGTCTGGTTTATCTAAGTTTTTTCTTTCTGTGGGTTTAGTAAACGCCAAGCTTCTGCTCCATACGTCATCACTACCGGTACACATTTCGTGTATGCCCTTTTTCACTGATACAAGAATTACTGCTAATTTTTAGGAGCGCTTGCTGTAACCTCGCAGGCCCACGATATTTTTCGGACAGTTTTTTTTGTTCTTGGGATCAGCATTGCAACTTGTCAATGTAGCTTTATTTTCGGCGTTCGCCTAGCAGTGCTGGCGAAAACAGCGCACAACACCGCCAGAGGGAGTAACCGAACACGCGCCGCGGCGGCAGCGGTGGCGACAGTGTGACAGCTTAGTTGGTTGGTAAAACGTTTATTCAGCTTATAGGGAAGGGGTAGAAGGGTGCGGTTAGCGAACTTTTAGCAACACAAGAGGACTTCGCGCGAGATTCCGCCACGCAGAAGGCGAGTCGCTGTACGTCGCTCGGATTGGAAGCAATAAACCCATGTTTATCCACATCTGGTGACCCGGAAAACGAACTTATCACACCACCACGGCCGATCAAGAAGCTAGCGCTCTTCGCCACTGGCGAAGAACAGAAATTCTAAACCCAGCAACAGCTGATTCATACCCAAGCTACCAAACTTCAGGAGGAACAGCAGCGCGTCCGGTACTGCGCTATGCTTGCCAGGAAAAACTGAGCCTCGACTTGTGCGAACCAAACTTCAGGTGACCGGAAAAGAAAGTTGAGGCATCGTCTTCTGCGGTAATCTTTTCGAGGTGCCATACCTTAGCACATAGAGTGAAACAATCAATGGCTGTGAGTGAGACAATAGCGGTAAGGTCCGGCTAGATATCCCGCTTCAGCGCACCTCGTCGCGTCAAAACCGATCTAGGACGGCAGTTAGAATCTAAACTATTCAGGCTCCTTGGGCTTTACACCAGATTCGAGCGCTTGCGGAGAACCAGTTACCGCCCTTGCGCCAACGGCATGATCCAGCGCTTCCACCGACAGTTCAAAGCAGGAATCATGTGCCACCCTAAATAAACCTGGCTCGACGCTTTCCCGGCCGTCGCTCTCGGTGTGGGCGCCACCTTCAAACCGGACCATCAGGTCACGCCTGCAGAGCTCGTCTGCGGGGGACCGCTTTGCCTTCCCGGGGAACTTATCTCCAACCTGGCTTTCCACATCACCACCTCGTACCCTACCGACTTAGTCACCCGGCTCTGACGCACTATGCTCACACTGCACCCGCCGCCAGCAGCACGTCCCGTCCGGGTCACCATATGTGGAAAATTCTACTTCGAGCGACGTACAGCGACTCGTCCACTCGGTGGCCGAATCTCGCGCGAAGCCCGCTTGTGCTGCTCATAGTTCGGTTTCGCACACTCGCCGCAGTTTCCGCAGCGGCACGTGTTCGGTTACACGGGCCGGCGGTGTCGTGTTGTTTTTCGGCGCTGCTATGCGCCAGGAAGAGGTGGGTATTCATCCACCTCTTAAAGTATTTGATTTAACTACTGCTGACGGTGAGGTTGTCTGCGTATTTTGAAAAAGATCATTGTAGACATCTTCTTATCGATCTTTAACCCAATTAAGCTCATTCTGAGCCCGTCTTAAGTCGTGTTGCAGTTGTTCTTCGGAGTCGTCCGAACAAGAAATTGTGGTGTCCGAAACAAAGGGGCTAATGTATTTTCTGTTGCCTCATATTTCTGCATTCTCTAGTTCAAGCTTTTCTAAATATTTCCCCGAGAAAGGCTGTAGAGAATTCTAGAGACATTGTGCTTCCTTCCTCACCCTCTTTTTTGTGGCAATTCTTTTTTGTTAATAATGATCCTGGCAGTGATTTTTTTACATACATATACATCCAATAGCAGTACGTGTGTCGTTTCTATTCCCTGGTGTTCGAATCCTTCTGCAGATTTTCCTTTCACCTAATTGGCAACATGGATGTGATCACCCGGGAAAATCATGTACCAAATTCAGCCTGTTTCTAGGTTGTTCAGATGCTTGTATGTCCGCATATGTTCAAATTCAAGCCTCAGTAAATAAATTACATACTTATGACAGTGAGATGGCGGGTCTGTAGCTCTTAAGCTATTCCACATCTTCCCTTTCTGTGCTTCACAATAATGTTAGAAATTTTCCAGCCTATGGCTACCTTTCTTGAAACTAGGCAATGTGAGCCTAATTGAGCGAGGTTTTCAGCATATGAAGCGCAACGAAAAAACACAGACCGCTGTATACAGAGTAGACAGGCGCTGTCTTGTCTACTCTGTACTTTTACCGTCCGGGATTTTCATTGCGCTTCAAATCATGGGAACTATTCACTAACTAGCCCAGCAAGAAGCTTCTAGTATAGTTGCCATATCATTGTTTTAGAAAACAAGCTCACGGCTATGCAATCTTTCTAGTAACTCTTCCGTCCTAACCTCTTTAAATACCTGCCCTAGACTCGTTTTTGGTAGACTACTGCAACTTTGCCAGCCTCGTATAGCTCACAGCAAGGGTCAGCAACCATTTTGAGGCGGGGTGCCGAGTTGCATGAAGCTGAGACGGCGGGGGTCAAACAGCAAATTACGAGGAGGAGGAAAAGGGGGGTGGGCGTTTGTACCTGTGCAAAGAAAGGAAGACGTTACCAGCATAAGTGCGAAGATGGGGACAATGCCAACTGGAGACGATCTTTCTTTTTTCCCGTTTAACTTCATTTTATGTCAGCCCAGCGATGTCGGTCTTGAGATAACCAGGGAAAGCGAGAGGGGAGGAGGGAGGGTCGTTGACGGATATGCAAATATCCCCATTTGGCCTATGCGGCCCGCGGGCCAGAGGTTTCCGACCCCTGCTCTTGCAGTAATGCTAACCTACCTTGCACTAATGCCTAATGGCCGGACGCTGATAGAGTTCGATTCCACATAAATACTTACCGCTACTTTTGTTGCCTCGTTCACGCTATTCGTAATGTTAGTTCTTTTACCTCTGAATGCCCACATCCTTTCTTTGCCATTAGTAAAACATTCTTGGTTGCGTTCAAGCGTCCTCCCCTTCAATGCACAGCATTCTTTGAGAGTACCTGCACAGGCGGGACCGTGTAACGTTCGGCATTCTCGCAAAAATTCAGGAGTGGAAAAAGCAACACATTTAATCGTTATAATGCTTAAACAGGAGTAATTGGTGGAGGATAACTTGGAAAAACCTAAAAGCAATAAAGACCGAGAAATAAAAATATTGCAAAAATGAAGTGAAGAAATAAAAAAATATGTGTATTATACCTGTTCTAATAAAAAACGAAGTAGAAAATTGCGCAAAAGATCGTTAGAAATACGTATGAAGAATTACGAAAACAACGAGCCGTGCACTACGCCTTTCATCTGTAAAAAATACAGTACTAGGAAAGTAATGGCCTCTAATTGCTTTAATGGTTTAAATTTATGTCATTAACGAAATGAAAAAAAATTAAAAATTAAAAAAAATAACGTACTACAGTGTCCTTGGCGACTCATGGCCAAATCTGTGTGTAATGAATTCACACTTACACCAACGGGATAAGACTGGCTACGCATTAGTGGACAATTCTCCTTCTGCAGAGGTTTTCATTGTTCCTTGATATTTAGTCATGTTGTTGGTACTAATGTCACTAATCGTGGTTTTGTTAAATTATTTTTGACAGCTGTGCCAGTACGAACTGACTGCTCTGTTGTTGACGCATTCATTTTGTTGTGTTCTGAGGTCACAATGATAGTAAAATGTGCAGTTATGCTAGGTCGGTGCATATCGTTTGAAGAAAAACAGCGCTAAAGCCCACGACAGCAAAAACGAAGGACGACCACACAGCGCATCTGTCTGGTCGTTCTTCCTTTTTTCTGTCGAGGCTTTAAGCGCTCTTTTTCTTCAACTACGAATTTTAGTTTTTTAAGCTGCCTTAATACATTTTAGAAACGGTTGCTTTTTTTTGGTTACTTAAATCAAAGAATTTTGGTCTGTCTGACTCAAGATTCCGTCGCCAGGCCAAAAGGCAGATGATGTTTTAAACAAGATATTATAAGGGCAAAACAGTTCAAATGAATAAGGCTGGTGGCGATGCTCATACCTATCAGCATATCTCAGCCAACTGGAAATATTGACCATATGTTACAATAAACGTGAAAGCATAAGTATACTTGTAGTCTTTAAATAAAAATGCCACGCTCTTAGCTCTTGTGATAGGAAATTAAAAAAATACCTATTTATATTATTCTTTTTACCCATAATACAGAAAGTTCCCTCGCACAGCATCCCAAGAAAAAAGTAACGAGAGGTTCAAGTAAATGCGCGAGCAGTCGAACGAAGGACTATTCACTGTTAAAAAAATGTCGGGGCATTCACTAATGGAACACTAACAAGTTACTTGTCCCAGTATACACTAGAGTCTTGGTAACTGGAGGTAGTGAATTTAGTACCAGTCAGGGTTACAAACTGAAGCAGGCAGTAAGTACCACTACCTCCCCCAGTAAAGTCTTAGTGATAACACTCTTCTGAGCTACATGCGTTTACTAACTGGCCATGCATAACCTAGTCATAGCAACGACCTTACTCTAGTGTATGCTACTTCCTACACTCAGTTAATTTCCTAACCATGCAGTTGTTAGTGGCAGAGCATGCTTACAAAACCGCGGGTTAGTACGGTTCATAAGCATTTAGTAAATACGGCAGTTACTACCTTTTACGACGTTTGTTTTATTAATAGTGTTTCATTGACTTGAGAATACCACCACCCTATTCATTTGAACAGGGGCGAGAGAGGTGGGAGGAGTAATTGCATGAGAGCTGGACGGGAAAGAGAAGAGGGGCATTTACGTGTCAGAGGCAGCAGAAGAATATCGTCTTTTGGCGACATTTCCAGCCAAATTAGCAGATGCGCAGGCGATTGTTTGAAGGTTATACCTTGCTCAAACAACTACTGCAGGTGGGGAACCGAAAAAGCAGTGTCTACCGCCATTGGCGCGAGTGCTCTCACCCACAGATGAGAGTCGGCGAACATTCGTACAGGCTTCCATTTTCAGCACACGCCGCTAAACGTGGCAGAATGCTGGCGATGCTTAGCAATTTCTCTTCCCAGTTGCTCATTTGCTACCCTTTGATGCGATCTAAGCTTTACTACCACAAGAAGAATTCTGAAAACGAGCTTTCTTCTTTGTAAAAGAAAAAGCTGGAAGACTGCGTAGTTCACGGCGTGTTTGTGGGATGTTTTTGCCTCTGTCAGTTTTTTTTAATCCTATTACTGATGTAGTTCTGAAGTTTTCGCAATTGTTGAAGTTTCTTAAAGACTAGGAGTACGCAAGCCAATTCAGCGCTTGGCTACTTCTTGCTGCCGCGAAGGGGTGTGCATCCGCAGGTCTTGCAGTAAAGTGAAACGCCAGGGCTCGTGACACCTCGGAGAGATATTTAGTATATTGTAGGCGGTGATTCAGGAACCTGAGAGTCTGCACACCTTTGGCGACACCGAATTGGAGGGGAAGTGTTTGCTGTACGTTGCTCCTTTAGGCAAAGAGACGAATTGCATGCTACTTCCCCTCAATTGCTATCGGTTACTTTTACAAGCAATTACAGCTTTATTGCTGCTTCCTACTTTTATTTGGGGCAGAGCACACTGTCCGGATAGCCTACCCACCAATGCAATTTACGTGCATTTGTTCTTCAGTTCATTCGGTTCAGCTTGCGCAGCAGTGTTTCTAGTATGGCATCACGAACAAAAATCAGTCATCCATAATTAAGACACGCACATACTACAGTTTGTGTTAGGTTAAAAACTTATGTCGGCTCACAGTCACCAATCAACTAGTGGGCTTGAAAAAAGAAAGTGAGCATTTACTTCAACTACGTGGGAAAGTTTTGCTTACTGAAACTTGCAATAACCCAGCAGATCATTAGGTGATTCAGAAAAGGTTTGTTAATTAATTACGCTGATTCTGACCGCGTGTGGTGCATGTAAGAGGCGAATATTCTCATTGAATTACATTTTCCTTCCACAAATATTGCCCCGTATGAAGAATAAGAAATATGAAAGTCAAGCAGTTGTTCTGAAGGATGAAATATCTTAATATCCACGAAACCCTTCGGAAGTTCAGCGAATATACTTTACATGATCCAATTCTGAGTAACGCCGATATGGTTATTCTTCTTACCGGGTAAGAAAAAATTCAATATTTCTTTGTTGTATTTGTTTTGTAAGTGTTTTTTTTACGTTGCCTCATTCTGCAGACGGGCTATACTTTCTTATCAGTGCACATGTAATACTCAAGTCCGCAAATGGTTTCCTAGTACATTCATGTAACAACCGATTCAGCAGTACTAATTTAGGAGTAGAACAACCCAATTCAATAAGAATAGGTCTTTTAAAGCCGAGCTATCGCGAACTTGTTAATTTTCTGTGTACACAACCGCTCACCTCCTGCACTGCGGCTTTGAAAATTCAATCGCTAAAAATTAATTTGTCACAAAAATAAAGGTAATTAGTAACAAAAATAACCTGTCTTTTTGGTATGTATCCCTTGTTAACAGCGAAGCCACGTATGGAAAATTCTAATAGCAGAAAGGGAGCGGTCGCCAAGCTCCGTCGCAGAGCACGCTGCTCCCTCGAAGAGCAGGTGCTCCAAAACTGCCTTTGGAACGCACGCGCTCCACCGGGAGCAAATGCCGATGCATGACGGGAACAGGAATTTCCCGGCAGCCTTTACGGTGGGTCTTTCCGAGCACGTCTGATTCCCTGCAAGCATTTTCTTCTTGGCGGGTCTCAAACAAAGCCCCTGCATGGGAAAAAAAGGTGTTGAAAAGACTTTAGTCTCCTCGACGGCGCCCAACGGCACCCGTGACGGAAGTTTCGTCGGCGTTTTCGCAGGCAGGCGAAAAAAAAAAAAACCGCCGTAGGCGAGTTTATAGACCCTGTCCAGCCAACCGTCGTTCGGGCTGGGCTCCTCGCCGCTTGATTCCGAATTTCAGCTGTCGCATTTGCTTTCGTTGAATAGCAAGCATGAACACAACACGGCATGCAACATCTATTTTCCCCTTGGGACTGTGGCCGTTGCGCGTATGTGCCGGGGCGGGCGCAATGGCAATTCGAAAAGACAGTAGAGGGGTACAGACGCTGAGGATTTCACGATATAAGGTAAGGGCCCTGCAAGTTCCCGTAGACTCCACCGATTTCGGGGGAGCAACTTTTCTTGCTCCACGGAGAGATCTCGCCTGCGACGGCGCGCTCAACGTGTCATTGGAACAAGATATTGTTGCTCCCGATCTGCCATTGGAACGTGTCTGCTCCAGAGGGAGCTAAAAAGGTTGCTCGAAAAATGCGTTGGATCTGTCATTGGAATTCAACATTAGTTCTTTTATGTTTTTGCGACTTCGCCCTTACAACACAGCGGTTTGAAGAACTAAATGTGGCCACGATATGTACCCGGAGACTTATCGTTTTGTGCAGAAATCTGCATTTGGTTTGTACCTGGAACGTTCCACCCTGTGCGTGGGTAGTGTTGATTCTGATTTCAATCTCTGGAGAGAGCTCAAACATCTATGAATAGGCTTGAAACACTGAAACAATTACAACTAAAATAGGACAAAACACACCTCTACAAAAATGAAATGCTCAGTGGTAAGTCCCAGTAGAAGTTTCAGTGCTTCTAGAAGATCAGAAATGCCATTACAAAAAGTAAAAATAATTTGCCCAGGGTCCCTCCTAATCTGTTATGTCAATTGCATTAATTATAGGAAGGTTGAAATTTCCCCAGATGGCTTCGCGTTGTAGGAATGACCAGTGAACGTTGGGTACTGTTCCGAGCATTGTAACGCTGCTGCCTTGACTGGCACGAGCGGGTAACTCACCCGAATATGTGGTGGTCCCGATGACTGGACACGAGCCGAGACTTGCCGGCCCACAGCACGGGTGCGGGTGGTCCGCCCGACGATGTGACGGCCCCCGCAGGAGGGAACGACGGCCAGGCTATCTAGCGCAAAGCTCGGTCGCCTGACTGTGGGGCATAAAAGGGTGTCGAGGTTTACGGCGCGGGCCGTGGTTCACCGGCAGAGCTGGTGTCGTCCCGTTGCTCTAACAGGGGCGCCGACCACGGGTGTAGTTAGCATTTTCTTAAGCGCACCCCGAGCTCCTGCCGGTCTTCCTTCATCCGCGCGCTCCGACGTCTTCCTCTTCGTCTTCTTTTCCTCTTTTCTACGCTCTTCTTTAGTGGCGAACATTTGCGCACGGGTGATGTCCTTTATCGTAGCTTCTCTGCCGTACTCATATTCATGGTTATTCCAACTTTGTCTTCTGTTTTTACAGTTTGCGTGTTTTTTTGTGCTCCCCTTCGTCGCTTTTCTTGTGGTCTATTGTGAACAGCACTTTAATGCGTCGCTGGTGTGAGGCAAACGTGCGCACACGAGGCGTCGTTTTTTCTTTCTTTATTTCTACTTTTTTTCCTTACGTGTCCCGGATGAAGTACCAGGCAACCTTCTAGAGCGAGTGCCCTTGATAGGCGTATAAGCTCTATCATTACTTTACTTACATTATGTTCCTATTTTTATTTTTTCGCCGCGCTGTTTTGTTGCCTGAATTAAGCGTGGCCAACAAGGGGCACAATTTTGAACACGAAGTCCCCAGCGACAGCTGGCGGTACTCGAGGCGGACTCTTCGCCCGCCTAGACCCCTGATTCTACCAAGGAAAGGAGCATCTTGGACACTCTAACATGGAGTTTGCCGAAGTTTGGCACTGTACCCTAGTTCTGTCTTCAACGGAGATTTGTATCCTGGTTTCTATTCTAAATTTACTTGATTTCGCCTTCTTTTTCAGGAGGGAAGCCGCTGGAGTTAGGAATGGCAAGGTGAACCCCGAATATAATGGCAAGTGACCCGTCGCTAGATATCAAGAGAACCCGTAGCGTGTTTACTGCGATGCGAGCGCAACCCTTAGCACGTAATGTTTTTCCTTCAAACAGAAGTAGTAGTGGGTTTTAAGTAGGGACGACGGCGTGTGCGATAGCTAAATCCTGATGTGTTGGTAGAAATTGCTCAGGATAAAATTCACTATCTTATCGCTCTTAAGGAGTTCAATACGTAGTTTTCGAATAGTACAGGCGAGCTTGTCATCTCTCAAGCGAAGTGATTGGAATTCTTACCGCATGCAAGGCATGAAGATTTTCCTAGCAACATTTTCGAATAAGCCCGTTATTTCTGAAGGTTCGCGAAAAGTCTAGGATCTTTTTCTTTAGAAGTGTACAAACAGTACTTCAATACAGAAAGACCGACGATGAGCTCGTAAGAATAGGCTGTGGGTGTGATCGATAGCAGCTCGGAACGCTCAGTAACGGTGACGCCAATGGAAAACGGGAGGTGGTGGTCCTTAGTCTCTAAGTGTGAAAAATAAGCACAACAAACAAACACAACAAAGTATAGGAATTAAGAAAATAGTCAAAGAACGAAGCAAATAGCAGGGATGAAGTTGAGCTTAGTATAGAACTTTGCACAACGCCCACGTTCCGCCGAGATTCGATACCACGAGCTCCTTTTTGAAAATTCACAAAACAATTCTAGTGCTTTATATGCTTGTAGTTAGCCTCAATAGGAGAAAAATATACTAGGTTTTTGCTTGATGAAAATCTAGTGCCAATCAGACATCACCCATTCAGGACTTGTTTAGCATCCATGTTAAGAAACTTGTAGAGTAGAGGTACTCATCGCATGTGTACACTTTTTTTTCATAACATGCAAAGTGTAATTTCCGCTTGGTTTCTTTTAACACCAAGAACCATTTAACTGCTTCTTGATATGTCAATATTGAAGACTTCCAGTGGACCCCCTTTATAAAAACCGCAAAAATAATCGTGATAAATTTATATTGCCAGGCAGAGTATACAACCCGTGTGAAAATGTCCCACATTTTAGCCACACTTTTGAACTTTTTTTTCTAAAATCCAAGTTCAACAGTGTGCTTACGACTCATTCTTTTCCATTCCATTGAGCAGGCTTGGCTTACAATGGAGCAGTTTGCAAACAACAACAGAAAGTTGCCGTTGTCGAAGATAAGGGTGCGAAGTACTTGGCCAGCATAATCATACCCCATGAGATGGGCCACCTGTGAGTATTTTGGAACATTTGCCTGTTTGACATAAAGGACACTCTGCATTTGGGCGAATTGGTGTACTTGCATCTTGGGGAACAGCGCGAACTAACAGGGACATGTGTCGTGGGTCCGCTTGTCCTGTTCACTTCTTGCTTATTTGTGTCCCTGTTAGTTCGCGCTGTTCCCCAAGACACTCTGCATGCCTTGCTCCCTCACAACCCAGCCTACAAAGTGGACGTGCTCGGAGTCAATGCCCAGTGTTATCAAACCCCTTGCCGGCTAAGCGGGTACTTATCAGTAATAGTTACAGGCCATACACGACACAAAACATTGGGCGCGCATGTGCTAACTTCCCTAGAAATTTTGTCAAAAGACGAAAGTCTTATGCCGCCTTTATCACGTAAATGCCTGTCTTCTCTCCCCCTGGCACATTTCATGCTCCTCCGCTCACGTCTGGCTCCTCCCACTGTAAACACGGTGAGGGTTTGTTCAAATAAATTCAATTTTCCCCTTGTTCGAGTGCTCGAGTGCTCGAGTGCCATTCATTGCAACCTTTCGCTACTGTTAGACTCGGAAGGCGGCCATGACGCTTAGGAAGGGGCTTGAGCTCCTTTGGTGTTTTGGGGTCAAAATATGGTTTTCAACGCGTCCTTTTTATTTCCTGTCATAAATATTAAGCGCAGATTTCTTTCAATTACCAATTACGAATAGATGGTTTGCCACAAACACGTGCCTAATTTTTTGTTTTGGCTCAATAACATCGGGAAGTTTGAAGCATGGTATCAGGTTTTGTGGTTAAGGAACGAATTGCCTACATAAATTTCTTGTTTTGAAATTCTTCTATCCTTTGGCGACGTGGCTAAATCGAGAAACAGCAAACAGACAGACAGACAGACAGACAGACAGACAGACAGACAGACAGACAGACAGACAGACAGACAGACAGACAGACAGACAGACAGACAGACAGACAGACAAAAAATGATGGCTTTAATAGCCCAAAAAAGACTATATGCTTGGTTGATAGGACCTTTAAGAGCGTTTATATTTATGACGGTGTACAAACGACCCGTTTCTCACTTGGGTCTTTATTCCTTGTGCGATCCACGTGTCGCATCTCTGCATCACAAGCTAGAAATGTTACAATGCTTTCGTAAAGGATAAATGCATCAAATACAGATAGCATGGTGGATATATGTGCATCTCTAAAAGATAACCTGTCATGGTTTAAAGATCATCGCTACATTCTTCCCACTGGGAAGAAAAAGCATAAAGTTTTGCATAAACTTGGAATCTAACTCCAGAGGTCTAGCAACCTTGATTAAAAAAAATTGAGCCAAATTGTAACGGCGCATGGGAGTCGTAGTGCACGAGCAGAGGAGGAGAAACAATTGTATATTTGTTGGTGCGTGTAAATTGGGTCTTTCAGAGTTGCTTTTTACCGCAGGTTTCCCCACACTACCTGGTCAATAGGTGACAGCTGTGGTTGACGCCATTTACGCTTTGTTTCAGCGACGGCTGCCATAGCCATTCTTATCAGCCGAAGTGTCTGCCCGCCCGTTTCTTGAGACCATAAAGCCACACTATAAAGGTGAATGAGCGATACGCTGACAAAGACGAGGAAATTAAGACCCGTAAGCCTAAACCCGGCTTTCCATCCTATAACCTGCTGGTGCACAGCGGCCATGTGTGCATCTTGTGCAGCAACTGCGCTTTGGTTTCGCACAATGAGCTTCCACTGTGCCTCGCCTTCCCCCAGGCCGTAGGTGTCGCATGGCAACGTTCTTTCTCCCTTTCGCAATCTTCTGCTCGGTGACTTGGAATGGCAGATTTCACACTGCTAGAGAACATGATATGGGGTTTCAGTGGTTGTGGCATCTGGCCCGTCATAGCAACCACGCCACGCTGCAGGCGCGCTGGTTGCATGGAAATGTGTGCTTTTTTCCGTATTTTCAGAGCCAAAAACTACTGGAAGCAAGGGAGCAACGAGAATCGAGACAGTTTCGAAACCTTGAGAAAATGTTTTATTTGCGATGCCTGCCTCCGTAATAGCCGCGGCATCACGAAAAAGTATCGTGGTTCCGTTTTGCTTGTTTTCTTATAGGGCACACCCGTTTTTTGAACATCCTCAAAGATTCACTGGATATGCAGTCATCTCGAAGACTACTCAGAGGTGAAAGACGGCGTCATCTTTGGACGAACGCGGAAGTCTTTGGAAGAATGCGGAAGTATATCCGGGATTTTCTGACTGGGTGTCCGGCTCAATGTTTAGGTGGGCATGGTTCTGAACAGTCCAAGATGTGTCAGTGCCGGCGTGCCTCAAGGTTCAGTGGTTAGTCCGCTGCTCTTCAACCTCACGCTGGCGGGCCTACTCGACAGCATAGCGACAGACCTGAGACACAGTGTTTGCATCTCCATTAACGCTGACGACGTTACATAGTGGACCCCGGAAACCAGGCACCAAAGCAGCTGAATCAGGAAATCTGTACACAGATCACGGGGCGTGGCTTCAGAATATATAAGGCCATCGGGCTCCGGCTTTCGCCTACCAAGTCTGAAACCATGACGTCCCCCCGTTCCCCCCCCCCTTCCCCCCAGAGCATGCTTTCTAACTTCCCCTTTGTAAGTACAAGCAGGCAGATGTTACTTTTTCTAGTTTCAGTTCTATTATTGCGCTCCTGGAAGTAGCGCGCCTGGGAAAACACTCCTCTCATTTTTTTTGTCCGCTTCTCCTTGGCGCGACTGGCGGCGCCGCGAAAATGGTCACTGCTGCTGCCGCTGACACGCTAGCGCAGACAGCCGACTAGTGCGGCGTGTAGCGCTCATGTAGTGTGTACTCTCTCGGATATTATGGTGCTCCAAAAGGAACGCCAAGAACACCAGGATGAATGTCAACAAGAAGTCTGAGGGCTGTTAGCAAAAAGTGAGAGCCTCGGTCGTATGCCGTGAAGCTGAGCTGAAGGATAGGACTTGTGTCGTGCGTGCGCTATGCTTGATGTCAACCTGGTCTGCGTTGTACTGCGGATCACTGTTTCTCGCCGCTCGTCGCGTTCGCGCACGCAAGGCGAATAAAGTGTTCAAGTGACATTCGAGCTGGCGTTGTTACTGCTCAAGCGGCGTACGCGGGGCAGCGTAGCTCCACTGGCTGCGCGCCGGCAGCAGCGGAGCTGGCCCTGTGGAGGCACGGGAGGGGCGGTTGCCGGGTTGTAATGGGGGGGGGGGCAGAGGGGCGGCGGAATCAAACAGGCATGAGAGGGCGAGAGTATCACCTCTTCTGCTGAGCAAGAGGTCGCGGGTTCAATTCCTGGCCACGGCGGCCGCTTTTCTGATGGAGGCGAAAAGCAAAAAACGCCCGCGTGTACGAGATTTCGGCGCACGTTAAAGATCCCAGGTGGTCAAAATTAACCCGGAGCCCTCCACTACGGCGCGCCTCATCGCCTGCGTTGCGTCAGCGCGTTAAACCCTACAATCACAATAAAAAAAGTATGACCTCTCCCCCATGCAAGCTGTTCCCCCTCGTATTGTTGCCATGACAATAAACACGCCTTTAAGGGCAACATGGCGGTGGCGTTGCTATGGCAATAACAACGCAATAACATTTCCCCATGCTCGCCAGGGGAGAATATGGCGCTAGTACCGGCATTAGCCGGACGCTGGGTTGAAGGCCAAGAGACCACCTCCTGGTACACGGCTCCCAGCTCCGGTGGACGATCCAGGTCGGATATCTTGGACCTATTATTGACCATCGGATGACGTGGAGTCCATCAATGAAACACCTACTCGGCCAGTCCAGTTGTGTCCTCAGAGCCATCTGTCACCTCTTGGCCAAGGGGCGTGGGTGCTCACACAATTCGCCCCTTCGAATGTACAAGGCTATGGTATGTTCCACCTTACTTTACGGTATGCCCCTTGTCACCATCAAGCCAACACCGAGAGAGAATCCGGTTATCCAGCACATAAATGCACTTTGGACCACCCTTGGCTTACCACGCTCGTAGCAATGGGCAAGCACCCTTGCTGGAGCCGGATCCAGCCCCTCGCACTCCATGCGCTACAACGAGCGGTCAATCACGCCGAAGGGCTCCGTCGGGCTCCAGCAGGAGGCGCCCTCTTTGCGCGGCTGCAAGAACTACTTCGAAACGCTGACCGGCCTGTCCCCGATGGATGCCAGCATATGTCATCCCTCCCTCCCACCTCGTGAGGGAGATCACCATACCGCTACTCTGCCACATGCCGCCTCAAAAATGATCACTTCACCGCGCGAAAGGAAGCATGAAGTAGCGTCCTTATTAGAGAACCTTGAGGGACACCTCCTGATATTCCCCGAGGGGGCCTAGCTACCAGGGCAGGGAACGGAAGCTGCAGCATCCATAGCGCCTGCCTTCGCCTCAGCCAAGAAATGTTGCCTGTCCGTGACCAGTTGCTCCACCACGGCCGAAATTGCGGGCCTTCATTGTCTTTTCTGTAGATTCTCCTCCTTGACTCCGGATTAATTGAGGTGCCCTAACACGAGAGGCAATTTTTGTGTGGATAAATTTGACATTTCGCTTTCTATAAAGCAAAACACGCACGTTGGCGACCGTGTATCGCGACTGCCGAATTTTAAATGCAGAGCATGTTAGTAACTCACGATGTCACCCGCGTTGGCGTCCGTAGTCCGCGTCCGCATCGCTCCCCCTACACTATATAAATACTTGCCGGCGCCAGGTTTCGATCCTACGACTCTGCGGGCGGAACGCAAGGTGCACGGTACTCTACCAACTGAGCCACAAAACTGAGCCACAAAGCCGACACAGAACGGAAGGTTACGAACGTGCCTTATATCCTTGACTCATTCAACCGTCGGCCAGAGGTGCGCCCTCTCCCCCGCGTCCTCCTCGCCTTCTCTCCGCTCGCAACGCCCTCTCTCGCCGCGTTCGGTTCGGGTGCACAACAGGTGGGGACGTGCGCAACACCCTCTCTCGCCGCGTTAGGATCGCGCGCAAGAACAGGTGGGGCGCTCGCATCGCGCTCTCTCGCCGCGGTCGGTTCGCGCTTAAACCACATATGTCGTTCGCGCGCGCTGCGGTCGCTAACATCTGTGGCGTGATCGTGACGTCAGCATCACGCGTTCGCGTGGTGGCGATTTCGGCGCTATAACACTCTCTCGCGAGGGGCATTGGATTGGATTCGATTGGATTGGCTTGGATTGGCTTGGATTTAGATTGGAATAAAGTGGATTGTGTTGTGTCATAGCCGGGCCACGTTGCGTCATAGCCGCTCCACGTTGCGTCATAGCCGCGGCAGGGGGTTCACGGCACGTTCCACCATCGACTTCATCGACAATGTCTACGCTGGAAGACAACAATTACAACAACAACAACCAATACGTAATTCATACGACTTGCAGGCGCGCCCCCCCGCAGAAATGCTCTGCATTTGATCGTGCCCCTCGCGAGGGGGATGTTTCTTTTTCTAGTTTCGGTTCTATTTGTTGTGTTGTTTTGACTTGCGCGACAGGAGTTGCTTTTTAGGCATTCAAATGCTAGTTCATTGGTTCAAAGACGTATTCAATGATCTTTGGCTGAAGATAGATTGTGTCATTTATTTTTACCTTTATGAAATCAGTGCATTATAGTAATTTAGGGCTGGTGGGACTACTCGGTAGTTAGTGGAATAAGAGTGAGTAGTTCGAATGCCGCCAGAGTTGAAGTTATACACAGATGAACAAGGCCAAATGGCCAGAACGTTTTCTTTCGCATTCGAGACTCGTCGAGAATAAGATACAACAAACGTATAGCCAATGAAACAACATACTAAAAGCTACGAGGCCACGATTTCGTAGGATCTCTGTATTGCAAAGAAAGCAAATCTTCCGCTATCTATTCAGCAAATCAACATCACTTTTTCTTTAATAATCTGTACGTGCTCGTGCCGGCCTTGCTTCATCCGCGCGTTCCGACGTCTTCCTCTCCGCCTTCTTTCCCTTCTTTCCGTCTTTTCTACGCTCGTCTTTAGTGGCGAACATTTGCGCACGGGAGATGTCCTTTGTTGTAACTTCTCTGCTGTATTCATCTTCATGGGTATTCCAACTTTGTCTGGTGTTATTACAGTTTGCGTGTTTGTTTTGTGCTCCCCCTTCGTCGATTTTCTTCTGGTGTATTGTGAACAGCAATTTAATGCGTCGCTCGTGTGGGGCAAACTTGTGCAAGCGATACTACATCTTTTTTTTTTTTATTCATTTATACTTTTTTTGTTACGTGTCCCGGATGAAGTACCAGAAAACCTTTGAAAGCTGATTGATGGTTATAGGGTTTTACGCGCCGACGCAACGCAGGCGATGAGGCGCGCCGTAGTGGAGGGCTCAGGATTAATTGTGACCACTGGGATCTTTAACGTGCGCCGAAATCTCATTAACACGGGCGTTTTTGCTTTTCGATTCATCAAAAAACCTGCGACCTCGTGCTCACTCAGCCACTCAGCCACTGCGGCGGTGCAGCCTTCTAAGCGAATGCCCTTGATAGGCGTATAAGCTCTATCATTCTCCTACTTACATTCTGTTCCTATTTTTATTTTTTCGCCGCGCTGTTTTGTTGCCTGAATTAAGCGTGGCCAACAAGGAGCACATCTTGAACACGAAGTCGCCCAGCGACAGCTGGCGGTACTCGAGGCGGACTCTTCGTCCGCCTAGACCCCTGATTCTACCAAGGAGATGAGCATCTTGGTCACTCTAACACGGAGTTTACCGAAGTTTGGCACACTTCCCTAGTTCTGTCTTCAACGGAGATTTGTATCTTGGTTTCTATTTTAAATTTGCTTGATTTCGCCTTCCTTTTCAGGAGGGAAGCCGCTGGAGTTAGGAATGGCAAGGTGAACCCCGAATATAATGGCAAGTGACCCGTCGCTAGATATCAAGAGAACCCGTAGCGTGTTTACTGCGATGCGAGCGCAACCCTTAGCACGTAATGTTTTTCCTTCAAACAGAAGTAGTAGTGGGTTTTAAGTAGGGACGACGGCGTGTGCGATAGCTAAATCCTGATGTGTTGGTAGAAATTGCTCAGGATAAAATTCACTATCTTATCGCTCTTAAGGAGTTCAATACGTAGTTTTCGAATAGTACAGGTGAGCTTGTCATCTCTCAAGCGAAGTGATTGGAATTTACCGCATGCAAGGCATGAAGATTTTCCTAGCAACATTTTCGCATAAGCCGGCTATTTATGAAGGTTCGGGAAAAGTCTAGGATCTTTTTCTTTAGAAGTGTACAAACAGTACTTCAATACAGAAAGACGACGATGAGCTCGTAAGAATAGGCTGTGGGTGTGATCGATAGCAGCTCGGAACGCTCAGTAACGGTGACGCCAATGGAAAACGGGAGGCGGTAGTCCTTAGTCTTCAAGTGTGAAAAAAAGCACAACAAACAAACAGAACAATTATTAGGAATTAAGAAAATAGTCAAAGAACGAAAAATAGCAGGGATGAAGTTTGAGCTTAGTATAGAACTTTGAACCACGCCCACTTTCCGCCGAGATTCGATACCACGAGCTCCTTTTTGAAAATTCACAAAACAATTCTAGTGCTTTATATGCTTTGTAGTTAGCCTCAATAGGAGAAAAATATACTAGGTTTTTGCTTGATGAAAATCTAATGCCAATCAGACATCACCCATTCAGGACTTGTTTAGCATCCATGTTAAGAAACTTGTAGAGTAGAGGTACTCATCGCATGTGTACACTTTTTTTTCACAACATCCAAAGTGTAATTTCCGCTTGGTTTCTTTTAACACCAAGAACCATTTAACTGCTTCTTGCTATGTCAATATTGGAGACTCGCAGTGGACCCCCTTTATAAAAACCGCAAAAATAATCCGATAAATTATATTTCCAGGCAGAGTATACAACTCCCGTGAAATGTCCCACGTTTTAGCCACACTTTGAACTCTATTTCAAAATCCAAGTTCAACAGCATGTGCTTACGACTCGTGCTTTTCCATGCCACTGAGCAGGCTTGGCTTACAACGGGCAAGTTGCAACCAACACATGAAAGTTGCCGTTGTTGAAGATAAGGGCGCAAAGTACTTGGCCAGCATAATCATACCCCATGAGATGGGCCACCTGTGAGTATTTTGGCACATTTGACTCTTTGAGATAAAGAACACTCTGAATGCCTTGCTCCCTTACAACCCAGCCTACAAAGTGGACGTGCACGGTGAAGGCGCCCAATGTTATCAAACCCCTTGCCGGCTAAGCGGGTTCTTACCAGTAATAGCTACACGCAATACACAACACAGAAATTAGGCGCGTATGTGCTAGCTTTCCCTGCAAAATTCGTCAAGAGACGAGTCTTATGCCGCCTTTATTGCCGTAAATTTCTCTCCCCTCTCCCCCTGACACATTTCATGCTCTCCTGCTCACGTTTCGCTCCTCCCCTTTAAACCGGTGGGGTTTTCTTCAAGTAAATTCTGTTTTCCCATGTTCGGCTGCTCGACTGCCATTTATTGCAACCTTTCGCTACTGTTAGACTCGGAATGCGCCCATGACGCCTAGGAAGAGGCTTGAGCTCCCTTGGTATTTTGGAGTAAATACGATTTTCAAAACGTACTTTTATTTCCTGTCATATATAGTAGGCTGCAGATGTCTTTTAATTACCAATTACGAATAGATGCTTTGCCACGAAAACGTGCCTACTTTTTTTTTGTTTTGGTGCGATAACATAGGGAAGTATGAAGCATGATATCAGTTTTTTTGCGGTTAAGGAACGAATTGCATACATAAATTTCTTGTTCGAAATTCTTCTACCCTTTGGCGACGTGGATAAATAGAGAAAGAGCAGACAGACAGACAGACCAGACAGACAGACAGACAGACAGAGACAGACAGACAGACAGACAGACAGACAGACAGACAGACAGACAGACAGACAGAAGGATAAAAATGGCGGGTTTAATAAGCCAAAAAGGCTATAGCGTTGGTTGATAGGACTTTTAGAGCGTTTATATTTATGACGGTGTACAAACGACCGGTTTCTCACTTGGGGTTTAATCCTTGGGTGATCACGTGGCGCATCTCCGCATCAGGAGCTAGAATATTTACAATGATTTCGTAAAGGTTAAATGCATCCATACACATAGCATGGTGCATATGTGTGCATCTCTAAAAGTTCACCTATTATTGGTTTATAGATCATCGCTACATTTTTTCTACTGAGAAGAAAAAAGCATCAAGCTTTGCATGAACTGGGAATCTACTCCAGAGGTCCAGCAACCTTGATTTAAAAAATTGAGCCAGATTGTAACGTTCATGGGAGTCGTAGTGCACGAGCAGAGGAGGAGGAACAATTGTATATTTGTTGGCACTTATAAATTGAGTCTTTCAGAGTTGCTTTTTACTACAGGTTTCCCCACACTAACCCGGTCAGTGGGTGAAAGCTGTGGTTGACGCCATTTACGCTTTGTTTCAGGCGAGGGCTGCCATTGCCATTCATATCTGGCCGAAGTGTCTGCCCGTCCGTGTCTTGAGACCATAAAGCCACACTATAAAGATCCCACTTCCCCCACTTGACGCTAGAGTCTTCCTGCCACAATAAAGGCTACTTCCTCTTCCTATAAAGGTGAATGAGCGATACGCTGACAAAGATGAGAAATTAAGATCCGTAAGCCTAAATCCGGCTTTCCCACCCTATAACCTGCTGGGCACCAAGCGGCCATGTGTGCATCTTGTGCAGCAACTGCGCTTTGGTTTGGTACAATGAGCTTCTATTGTGCCTCGCCTTCCCCCAGGCCGTAGGTGTCGCATGGCAAAGTTCTTTCTCCCTTTCGTATTCTTCTGCTCGGTGACTTGGAATGACAGATTTCACACTGCGAGAGAACGTGATATGGGATTTCAGTTGCTGTGGCATACTGGCCCCTTCATAGCATCCACGCCATGCTGTAGGCAGCCTGGTTGCATGAGAATTGTGTGCTTTTTTTGTATTTTAAGTGCCGAAAACTACTGGAAGCAAGGGAGCAACCGAGAATTGAGACAGTTTTGAAACCTTGAGAAAAATGTTTATTTGCGGTGCCTGCCTTCGTAATAGCCACGGCATCACGAAAAAAGTATCGTGGTTCCATTTTTCTTGTATTCTTATCATAGGAACACCCGTTTTTTTAACATCCTCAATGATTCACGGGATATGCATTCATCTCGAAGACTACTGAGAGGTGAAAGACTGCGTCGTTTTTGGACGAATGCGGTAGTCTTTGGAAGAATGCGGAAGTATATCCGGGTTTTCTGATGGGGTGTCCGGCTCAATGTTTGGGTGGGCATGGTTCTGAACAGTCCAAGATGTGTCAGTGGCGGCGTGCCCCAAGGTTCAGTGCTTAGTCTACTGCTCTTCAACCTCGCCCTGGCGGGACTACTCCGACAGCATACAGACAGACCTGAGACACAGTGTTTGCATCTCCATTAATGCTGACGACGTTACATAGTGGACCCCGGAAACCAGGCACCAAAGCAGCTGAATCAGGAAATCTGTACACAGATCACGGGGCGTGGCTTCAGAATATATAAGGCCATCGGGCTCCGGCTTTCGCCTACCAAGTCTGAAACCATCACGTTCCCCCTCCCCGCCTCAGAGCATGCTTTCTAACTTCCCCTTTGTAAGTACAAGCAGGCCGATGTTACTTTTTCTAGTTTCGGTTCTATTATTGCGCTCCTGGAAGTAGCGCGCCTGGGAAAACTTCCTCCTCTCATTTTTTGTTCGCTTCTCCCCGGCGCGACTGGCGGCGCTCATCGCGAAAATGGTCACCGCTGCTGCCGCTGTGGCACCTAGCGCAACAGCCGTACTAAGTGCGGCATGTAGTGCTCATGTAGTACCAAAGTTCTCGTGTGTACTTTCTCGGACATTATGGTGCTGCAAAAGGAACGCCAAGAACACCAGGATGAATGGCAACAAGAAGTCTGAGGGCTGTTAGCAAAAAGTGAGAGCCTCGGTCGTATGCCGTGAAGCTGAGCTGAAGGATAGGACTTGTGTCGTGCGTGCGCTATGCTTGATGACAGGCAACCTTGTCTGCGTTGTACTGCGCATCACTGTTTCTCGCCGCTCGTCGCGTTCGCGCACGCAAGGCGAATAAAGTGTTCAAGTGACATTCGAGCTGGCGGTTACTGCTCAAGCGGCGTACGCGGGCAGCGTAGCTGCGCTGGCTTCACGCCAGCAGCAGTGGGGCTGGCCCTGTGGAGGCGGGGAAGCGGCGGTTTCCAGGTGGTAATGGGGGGGGGGGGGCACATGGAGAGGGGAAAGGCGGAATCAAGCAGGCATGAGAGGGCGAGGGATCACCTCTCCCCCATGCAAGCTACGCCCCCTCGCGTTGTTGTCAATAACACGCCTTTAAGGACAACATGGCGGTGGCGTTGCTATGGCAATAACAACGCAATAACTTTTCCCCAGGCTCACCGAGGGAGAATATGGCGCTAGTACCGGCATAGACGCTGGGGAAGGCTAAGAGACCGCTCCTGGTACACGGCTCCAGCTCCGGTGATGATCCAAGGTCGGATTATCTTGAACCTATTATTGACCATCAGATGACTGGTAATCCATCAATCAACAGCTACTCGGCCAGCTCCAGCTCGTGTCCTCAGAGCCGTCCTCACCTCTTAGCCAGGGGGCGTGGGTGCTCCACAATTCGGCGCTTCGAATGTACAAGACTGTGTGGTATGTTCCACCTTACTTTATGCTATGCCCCTTGTCGCCATCAAGTAAACACCTGGAAATAATATGGTTACCGAGCACAATGCACTTGGGAGCCCCTTTGCTTACCACGCTCGTAGCAATGCGCAAGCACCCTTGCTGGAGCCGGATCCAGCCCCTCGCACTCCCTGCCGTACAACGAGCTGCGCCGAGCGGATCCGTCGGGATTCAGCAGGAGGCGCCCTCTTCGCGCGGTGCAAGAAATACTTTACTCCGAATGGGTATGATTGTTTGTGCCTTCGAAACGCCGATCGGATTGCCCCCGATGGATCCCAACATATCTCCTCCCTTCCTGACCCCCCTCATTCATAAGTGAGATCACCATATCGCTACTCTGCCACATGCCGCATCAAAAATGATCACTTCACCGCGCGAAAGGGAAGGATGAAGTAGCGTCTTTATTAGAGAACATTGAGGGACACCTCCTGATATTCACTGATGGGGCCTAGCTACCGGGGAAGGGAACGGCAGCTGCAGCATCCGTAGCGCCTGCCTTCCGCCTAAGCCAAGCAATCTTGCCTGACCGTGACCAGGTGCTCCACCACGGCCGAAATCACGTGTCTTCATTCTGTTTTTCTGTACATTCTCCTCCTTGACTCAGTGTTGATGAGGTGCCCTCACCCGAGAGGCAATTTTTGTGCGGATATTTTCACATTTCGCTTTCTATAAAGCAACAAACACACGTTGGCGACCGCGAATTGCGACGGCCGAATTTTTGTTCAGGAAAGGGAGTCTTTTCCATAGCAGACATTCATACCGTACCATTTAGTAAGGGACGTTGGAGGGTGCTAAACGGTGAGAATTTATGGATTTTCCGTAAATAAGATGTAGTATTCCCAAGGAATAAAGGACGACGCAGTCCCGAAAACAGGAACCGAACAATAAATTTTTGTTGTGCTGTTTTGTCTTGCGTGAGAGGATTTGTTTTTTTAGGCATTCAAACGCTAGTTCATTGGTTCAAAGACCTAATCAATGATCTTTGGCTGGAGATGAATTGTGTCATTTATTTTTACCTTTATAGAATCAGTGCATTAGAGTAAATTTAGTGCTGGTGTGACTCGTGGGTCGTTAGTGGAAACGGTTAAAGAGCGAGTAGTTGGAATGCTGCCAGATTGGAAGTTATGCAGAGATGAAAGTGGCCAAATGGCAGAACGTTTTCCTGCGCATTCGAGACTCGTCGGGAATAAGATACAATAAACGTATAGCCAATGAAACAATATCCTAGAAGCTACAAGGCCACGATTTCGTAGAATCTCTTATTACAAACAAAGCAAATCTCCCGCTATTTATCAGCAACCAACATCACTTTTTCTTTAATAATCTGTACGTTATTTACAGTCGAGTTGTATGTTCAATAAACGGTCATTTATTCTGATTCATGAGAAAAGAGATCCCAAGGATCACAAGAATTATAGGCGCATCAGCCTACTCTCAGTTATTTACAAACTACTTACCAAAGTTATAGCTAGCCGCTTAGGTGACAACCGAGATTTCCAAAAAAACCGAGAGATCAGGCTGGGGTCGGATAGGGTAGTCAACCATGGATACCATGCATGTTGTCAATCAAATGATAGAAACACCTTTATATGCCATTTATAAACTATGAGAAAGTGTTTGATTGCGTACTGACCGCCGCCGTGCTAGAAGCGCTAAACCACCAGTGAATAGTGGAGACCTACCCAAGACATCTAGAAGACATATATAAACAATTCATGGGCAGGATAAACCTGGCAAATTAACGGGATAAATTCCCGGTCAGAAAGGGGGTAAGTCAGGGAGATACCATCTCGCCAAAACTGTTGACAGCATGTATGGAGGGGTTATTTAGAAAGCTTGACTGAACAACATATAATTAAGGATAAACTGGGAATACTTGAGGCATTCGAGGTTTGCGGAAGACATAGTCTTGCTGAGTGAGAATGCAAAATACATGCAAACAATGCTTGAGGAACTAACATCAGAGAACACAGCCGTGGGGCTAAAAATAAATATGAATAAATCTAATGAAATGGGAAATAAGCATGCCAAGAACGTCTTCTTCACCGTAGTAAACCAAACGCTACAAGAACTAACAGAATATAACTACCTCGGAGAGGTGATTAGTGCCGAGCCCAACCACGAGAAAGAAATTTGGCGCAGAATAGGTATGGGTTGGGCAGCACTCGTCAAGCGCTCCCAAATAACTGGAAGTAGGCTACCTGTGTCACTGAAAAGAAAAATCGACAACCTGTGCATACTGCAGGTTATGACATACAGAGCTGAAACTTGTCGCCTTACTAAACCACTGTAACGCAAACTTAGGTCGGCTGAACGGGCCATGAAACGAATAATGTTAGAAGTAATATTCAGGGACAGAGAACGAGCTGCCTGGATCAGAGAGCGAACTAATGTAGAAGATATCATAGTTCAAATAAAAAAAAAGAAATTGACTTGGGCTAGCCATGCAGTGAGACGAACCGGCAACTGGTGTCTTGAAGAAGGGGAAGACCATTAATCTGATGGAGGGATGAAATAAAAAGAATTAGGGCGTAAACTGTACACTAGAGCAGCGCAGCACAGGAGCGGTTGGAGGTCGATGGGAGAGGACTTCGTCCTCCAGCAAACCGAGTAGAATTATGATGGTGACTGATAATGATTAGGCACTTCGCAGAAATTTTATTCCACTATGTGTAATAATTTTTGGCTAGCTCAATAGCGTTTGAAGGCACAGTGTTGGGGCCATAACATATCAAACTATTTTCTCAATATTGGTTGTAATAGCGTTCTACAAAATAGTTCTAATGAACAGCACCCAAAGCAGAAACGCAGCAGAATTAAATGTACTAATACCAAACAAAACACCAAAAACAGTCAACTGAAAAGCTATGTATTGCATAGAATATTGCACATTTCAAGCAGACACTCCCACTTTTTCCTGACAGGTGTTCTTGGGTTTCGTGGTCGTCTGGGCAGATATGTTCCTGCACCTTCATGTTTTGGTTTTAGGTTTTATCGGGTTTACTGCGCAAGCGCAGAGTATCGCTCTTGTGTGTATATTTACGTGTGCCCCGTTGTCGCCTTTTTAAATAAACAATTGCAAGTTTGCTCCTCATCCCAGTCCTGTTAGCGTCCTATTCGTCTGTATACTTAGCGCAATCCAGTATGAAGCATCACCAACTAGGCCATTCTGCGTCACCTTTTGTGAACTTATCTACTTGTTTCTGAAACACTGTCTTCTTCACGCCATTGTTTCTTAGGTAAATCAATATTAGTATTATGGTGGGCTCTATTTTGTGGTTTTTGGCATTTGAACGTAATATTGACTGCGTCTTTTTTGTATATTACACATTACAGTTCCCGTAGTATTTGAAACATTTTTTGCTTTGTGGCAACTTTCTGCATAGCTTTTTAGAAAACGCCTTCATTTCAGATTGGGTGCGCCTCACGATGGGCCAGATAACGATGCGCACTCGAATTGTCCCGTCTTTGGTGCTATCATGGCTCCTGAAGTGGAAGGAAGCAGCGGACACCGTTTCTCCGATTGCGCTGAAGCCTCAATCAAGGACAATCTCGAGTATGTTTCGACGAAATTTTTTTGAGGGGGATAAAATAATTTACAGCCTTGCCTTTGTTGCAGCAGGTAGTCATTTTTAAAACGGCCATGAAGATAAAATGCAAGTTTGATTAATTCAAAAGATTGCCTCGTTAGAATCATTCTGACCCCACTTTTAACGTAAACTTCGCTCAAATAAGCTGCATAATGAGGAATACAGGGAATGGCCATGCGGCCCACTAGCTCATTTCCCGGAACAGAACCTATGATGTCATACCAGCCAGCTCTGCGGTTGGCGGAGGCCCGAAAAAGCAAACACAAATTAGGCAAAACTTTTGAGCTTGCCGAACGAGCTATTTGCGCTTAAATGTAGGGCACATTCTTTTTATATCAGTAAGAATGGTGGGACAAACAGTGGAAGTTACGGAAGCACAAATAAACATAGAAGTACGGATGCGTACTGCTGCTGGTAGTGCACGCACTATGATTCGTTTAAGCTAGGTTTAAAAAGGGTCACAAACAAACCAAAGGCAGAAAACGGCTTGCCGTGGTGTGGTGGCGCCATCTAGGTTGACTAACATGACTAACAGTAAGCAAGTCTCCGCTCAACACCAAGTTGAGCTAAAAGACCTGTTCTGATGATGTCATTGCGCACGTCGTTGAAACACAAGTTTTGGCGCGATAATAAAAATTTTAGCTTAATGTGATTAATTTCGCAGTGAATAAAGCAACGTTTGTTTCCGGACAAGCGCTGGGGGCACTATAAAACACAAAATGTTTCGAATAAAACAAACTTGTATTTTGTCTTCGTGGCCCCTTTAAGCATTACAACAGCTTTACGAAGTGACTAGTGAACACAAATTGACATATGAAGTGCGGAGATATTCTTGGTCGAGCCTTTTTATTCCTCTGGTGAAGGTCGTGCTTCACTCAGAGTAGGAGAAAGTTCCCGGACCCGTCTACGACCTCAAATGCCTGGTACGTCTGCCTGGTACCCACTGACCAGGTAGACTCACACGTGTGGGTTCCTCTCCCTCCCGGTGGGAAAGGTAGCCTCCCGACGCTGACGTTTAATTGCTAATTTGTTTGGGCGAACCATACAATTTGTGTGGCGGCGACGCGCTGGTCTCAGGCGAGCGAACGTCGACGTTTGAGCAGGCACAAGAGAACCGTAGCTCTGGTTTCGTAGCGTAAGCTACACTGGCCGAGCTTGAGCCATTTCGCGTGGACCCTGAAAGGACCGTGCTGCGCAAGTGCGAGGAGCATTGAATTGCATTGGATTAAATTGTATTGTATTGTGTTGTATTGGATTGGATTAGAAATCCAACCCAATTAGAGTACGGATGTGTAGAGAAATGGGTCTGCACATCCGCCAGTCTGCGCATTCAAGAGGAGAGACGTCATAGCCGCGGCAGACGCACTGACGCCGGCGCGTGCCCAGCTGTGCACCTCCGTTGGCAGTAGCCACGTTTGACGCTGCGGCGGGGCCACTTCATAGCTGTTTCACGAGGCTCCTGGAGAGCCGTGCTGCGCATGCGCGCGGATCAGTGACTGGACTGGACTAGACTGGACCGGACTGGACTGGATTGGTTTGACTGGACTGGACTGGACTGACTGGATTGGATTGGATTGGATCGCTGAATCTTAGCTCACGCTATGTATATCCTGGCATAGCCGAACTAAGCCACTGCTAATTTTTTGGCCTACTTCACTCTGGGTAAAACTGGGTTTAATGTTCACAGCGAGTGGAGGCAATAAAGCTCAGTGATTATGTGCGCGAGTGACTATGTGAGCGTTGCGAGAGGACCTAGCACTGTCCCGGAGGAAAATACGACGCTAATATTCCAGACCTATCTATTGTTCACGTATTACGAACAAAAACAATTTCCTGTGGGACGGTCCCTTAAACTAATCAAGCCCCAAAAGCAAAAGACATTATGAAGGAATAAATTAAGCTGTTTGGCTCCTTTGCACTGCGCACGACTACTACGAATAGGAATGGTTGCATTTTTGTTGCTAGCACCATCGTCACCCCTTCTCGAGCATTATTTGCAGTTGGTTACTCACATTAACGGATGTTAAAGTTTGATGGTCCGGTTCAGACGTTACCTCTTGCGTGAATGTTTCTGTTGCGTCAACGCAATAGATACCGAGTGAAGTCATATATACCCAGCCAATTAGTGTTGGGAGACTCGTTGCGACCGTAGTACACATCGAGCTGTAGTGTGCTCGGTGAGAAATTGCTTGAGCATTGTTACACGTAAGGCAGGCTGTCACTATCAAAGAACTTGGATAATTGATTAACTTTTCGTTTACTGTGAAACCGGTGACTTTCAATGTTGTATCTATTTTCTGTTTACTACAAATGCTACTTTTGGGTTTTGAACCTACCTCTGCTCCTAAAATTGTTTAGTAACATTGCCAGCCAGTAAGGTGGCCCGTAAGAAAGAGTAATGATAGATTTAAGAGCAATGTTAGTTGATGTCGAACCACAATCATATACACTTCCGGGGAAAGAATAGGTACACAAAAAACCAATTCTTCTCAAGTATGTGTTGGGGTGGTAACTCTTTATTTCTCCACGAACAAAACGCAGGCGCATGAATGACTACAGATACTGGAATTGCATATGTGTAAGAAACCTCGTGCAAGACTTCCTCGAAGTGCAAAAGCACCTGGCACCCCCGAATTATAAGCCTGATGACTTCTGTAAAGCCACCGAAGGTTCAAAGCATTACTACTCGGTAAGCATTGCGCATTATCGTTTCACGTTAACCTACCGTTGCAGACACTTTGAACCATAAGATTGAACACTCCACAGTGGTTTTCTTGACTAAGGCGCCGTATTTTGGGCACAAGTTGTTGAAACATCATCGTCAACACGTAAGCACAAATAAAACGTGCTAGGTATTTTACTACAGACGTGTAGCGCGTTGAAATCTTAAAACTTATAGCTTACTATTCTGGTGTATTCTGTTTGTATGACGCGGTTATGATTTGTTTCAAAGAAGGCATAGATCGGGCACTGAGTACAAAATACAGAACCAGCAGCACGCGCATATTGTTTGAAACCTGCAATTTTTTGCAGGAGTTAGAGAACTGCATAGTACATTGCTACCATGGTGGTTTCTGGAGTGGCTATCCCGGCCTGCATTACCCGGCACCATACGGATTTCGTTGTGCTACAAACAAGGTACCATAAAAACTTCTTCTACATTTAGGTTCTCACGCATTGAGACAAGCACATCTTACCCACAAAAGTGAAGTACTTTCGTAACTGTAAGCAAGCCAATACTCCACTGCATGGTCACGACGTAATAGCAAGACCTAATGGAACAAGAAACTTAGTATTTTCTGTGTTGCACTATTGGTTGAACAAATTTTTGAACAGAACAGAACATTGATGAACAAAATCTCTATTGTGTAGAAATGCGAAGGCAAAAACAAGGAAATGAAAAACTTAGATGGTGGTGCTCTTAAATTTGAAGCACCAGCGCAGCATTAATATTGTTGCGACCGGTGCAGCGACAACCACTCGCGACAGCGTTTGGGCTCGAACTGATTTTTATTTTTCCAGTGCGAGCGCACATGAGCGTGCGCCTCGTGGTTCCACCTTCGTTGTCGTCGTTGTCTCGGCAAAATGTTACGTGGCGGAATAACGATGAGGCGAACCATGATTGATGTAGCGATGATTTAGTGGTTTTCAGCCACCTTGGGGTGAGCACCGCTACTTCACACGATCTGCTTCATCTTCTTCGAAGGTGGGAAAAGAAGGCGGCATTGGGCAACTGTCCACTTCGTATCTTCGTCGTGACATTTCCCCCCGGCCAAGGGCGACCGTCCCGTTCGAGGCCGCGGTGACGTGAAGAATGTAATGAAGACAAGCGATGCGATTCAGTGAACAGTGAGGTACTAGCCGCCACGCTGGACGATGATTGCATAGCTGATGCCTGGCCCAGCTATAGCCATGTCCGGAACGCAATGACGAAGCGTCCTGTGTACTCGGAATTACATCGGGCGAGAGGGCTGGGGACACGGCGTCATCGGCTGGTCTCGTCCTCAACTCCTCGCGGCTGGTCTTCATAGCTGGTCACTGGCTAGGGACACGGAGCGGGGTCGTGTTCGTTCGAGTGCTTGTCACGGCGGAGCTGGGGCTGTTCGACATGGCCACGTGCCATTGACGATTGCGGTCAGGCCGAGAAGGTGCGAAGCTGGGGCCAGCATGGGGTGAACCCGCACATTCCACCAAAATGTTACCTGGCGAAATAACGATGAGGCGAACCACCATTGATGAAGCGATGATTTACGGGGGGATTTACAGGGGATTTACGGGGGGATTACGATGATTTACAGGCTTGGGGGGTGAGGCCTGGGTCCGCCGCGCCGAGACGACGATGACGAAGTCGGAACCACGAGGCGCACGCCCATGTGCGCTCGCACTGGAAGAATAGGAGTTTTGCAATGAGAAGGGACACTTTACTTTTTTATTTACAGGGGGTACATGCGTCCCGTTTTAGAGTTTCGCTGAGCCCTCTTTTCCGGTTCACCAGATTACAAACTCAGAAAGCTTATTATGTTGGAGCATCGTGCACTGAAATTGTGGCTCGGCCTCCCAAGATGCGTGGCCAATTACATCTTGTATTTGGAGGCCCGAATGTCGAGCCTGGAGTCTCGGTTTCGGATACTAACAGCACTGACGGTTATGAGGATTTGTGAATCTCCACAGAGCAGATATTTTTCATTGATGGTTGCTTAGCAAGCACTCTTTTTCAGCTCTTGGTGGCCTCGGTACATTCGTCCACAGTGTGCTTACGCCCAGCCGTTGCTCTTAGCATTGAGTATCAATATTCCCACAGTACTGACAATGCCCGGTGACGTTCCTCCAGCGCCTCTAACTTTCCATAATATTTTCCCCATTAACGCTAAAATGCTTACGTCACGATTTTTAAAAGGAATCCTGAACGACCATTTGGCAAACTTTAAGGATATTATGCAATAGTGGCAACAGATTCATCCCAGAGGGAGGAGCGAGCAGGTGTGGGAATGTTTAGTCCACACCTTAACCAGTCAGTCTCGCTGCGTTTACCTGATTTCACACCGATATTTCAAGCCGAATTCCTAGCGATAGTTCTGGCCTTAAAAGAAGTACCTCCGCAGCACTTTAACGTAGCAATAATTACTGACTCCTTATCGGTTTGTTCTGCTGTGCCTTCATCCGAAAATTCCGCTCTTATTCGTACATTCAACTCCTTGTGCCTTTGAGGCCATCCCCATTTGCGGGACATCTGCCTCATTCGGGTTCCAGGTCACAAAGGGTTACAGCCTAATGAACAGGCTGATTCCTTGGCGTGACCGTCATTGGATGGCCCTCCAGTTGACCTATGCCATATTACCTTTATGGTAGCAGGAGCATGGTTTCGTACCTAACCAACGCATAGCAAGAGTGCAGGAAGGGATCATCACAAATTTTGAAGATTATGTCCATTTAAAACATAATTCGAATACCCGTTTTTGTGAATCTCGTCAATAGGTCACATTAACTACCTACAGATGTCGAGTCCCCCAACTCAACTTTTATATGCACCGGGCTGGTCTAGCCTCCTCCTCCCAATGTGCTGGCTGCGGTGATCAGGAGACTTTAGAGCACTTCCCATTGCATTGCCGCGGTTTTTCAATGATGAGGCAACGTCATCTTGCCACACCATTGCGAAGAATTGGTCTGCCTATTTCCATGCCCGTACTACTATATTTTGGGGCCACATCACTGGGATATTGTCACGGAGGGGTGGCTGCGGCCATTCATGCATACGTTTCCGAGACCAGGCGCCTGCCCTGTTAGCTTTGATTCTGGCATGTACTTTTTACGGTCCAAGCAGCTCATTTGTGCTATCCCAAGCTCTACTTACAACTTACAACCGATTCTATTTTCTCTCTTTCTGCGTATAAATCGCGAGGTTTATAATTTTCCGGTGTTTTAAGCGGGCGCATTAGCCCTTGTCACGCCCGATTTCTGGCCGATGCCCCAGGTGGGTATGTGTCAAGTCACCAGGAACGACAACAACAACAATAAAAATCAGGCTGAGCCCAAACGCTGTCGCGGCTGGTTGCCTCTGCGCCAGTCGCGACAATATAATTATTGCTGTAAAATTTGTGAATTTGGGTTGCAAACACTTTTCTCTCGCGCTTAAATTTCTTAAATTCCCATGCTCGGATATAGCCAATTATTTGTATTCTAGCATGCTTCTTTTTATTCCAGATTTGTATGTTCGGAGAGTGTGTTCCCTGCTCGGATTACAAGCCAATGTATAAAGACTGTGAAACGAGCTGATATCGCCATTGTTGGTAAAAGCAGCTAAATATTTATTGTGCCCAATAGAGTCCCGGCGGAGACAAAACTACACCAATAAATTATACCCATTTTATGTGCACTAGCCAATTTTGTACTGTGCTTACAAAACATAGATGCAGGAATGTAAGTTTAACAGTGCTGATTTTCAATCTTTATAATAAGCCCCTCGTTCCTGCGCACAAGTTATTGTGAAAATGTGTGCGATTCTGATTTCTGCCCTTCCCGATCCACCCATATTTGTTCTAGCTTTTTGGCGCCGAAAGAATTGCGTGGGCGCTTGGAATACAAGTAATTTAATGGAAACAGAATACGATGGAAGTGTACTTGATGTACAAATACGGCCGTTTATGATATTTGTTCCGAGTGCCCAAAACACCACCACGGATTTTACATCGGTGTACTTGGCGTAAAAATCAAAGTATGAGTACGCGTAGCAACGCGCAGATTACCCGTAAGGACAAGTAGTAACAGTGGACGCAGATGAAAAAAACTTCAATGTACGGCAAGAGCACCAGTAATTGCGTTAGACATACTTTTTATCACAATAAAATGCAATTATACCTATGAAAAATCTTTCGCAGGAAAGACGCATTGCTTAAAACTTGTATGCGGTGTAACAGCGACACATTAGGTAACATATTTGGGGAAAATAAACTACAGTGGCATGTAAAGCCTTACAAAATTGTAAAATAACGCATTGCGATGATTCAGGTGCATGAAGATGTGAATTTACGCCATTTACGTCAATTTACACCATTGTGTGTGTGGTGTGTGTGTGTGTGTGTGTCTTGCAGAGAAAGAATAAAGCACAGATGCCGGTCTTATGCACATCGCACCGTGGAAGGCAACCCTAGACCTCGATACCTCGGATTCGACTGGGTGTGCTCGTTAGGTAACCAGGTTGGACTGAGAAACCGAGTCCCGGCTGACCAGCGAAGCCATCCACTGGCTGAAGGAGGTACGGGGGATTAGAGTAAAGTCTTGGTTGCGCTGGCATAGGGTAGAATGTTGGCAGAGGGAAGAATGTTACGTGGAAAGGTGAAGCGAAGAAGGATGGGAATAAGAGTAACGGGTCTGTCTGTCTGTCTGTCTGTCTGTCTGTCTGTCTGTCGTCTGTCTGTCTGTCTGTCTGTCTGTCTGTCTGTCTGTCTGTCTGTAACTCGATGCTGACACCAAACAAAAAGAGCTGCGACCCGCTTCGGCCCCTCGGATGGGTCGTGTATGTCCGCAATGTTTAGCACAACAGAACCCTCAGCTATATTACACCGATAATGCAAGTTAATTGATAAGAGAAAATTCCAGCGTTCGTTTATTTTGAGCGCATGTACAATTTTTCTTCACAATAGCCAACGAAAAAAAAAAACACCTCATAAAAATGGCTCGGAAAGGCGACAAAAAAAAATTACACCATCTTCCCGTAGAGGAACTCTGAGTAGTATGCGAAGCAGCCATGGGGTCCACTGAAGTTCCCATTAGTTTTCAGTTCGTCGTTTCCGTTGACGTTCAGCTTCGCGTGCCTTCGTTGTATCAGTAGCTTCTTGACGTAGTTTGAATGAGTGAAGGACATAATGCGCGTTCGCAGCACATGCTCCCGTCTCGGTTTGTAGTGCAGTGGGAAGAGCGCCACGTACCTCCCGTTGCGGCCCGAGAGTCGTGGGATCGAAACCGGGTGCCGCCCAACCATTTCTTTTTATAGTGGACTGCGCTGACGTCAGCCCGAACGGTGGCGGGGCTGTGGAGACGCGCATGCGCAGTAGAGTGCAGACGGTGGACAACGAGGGAGGGAGGGACACAGCCCCGAGCATGAGATGCTTCGCATATAAAAGAACAGAGCATAAGCTGGTGTTCTTTCTCTCCGAACAACGAATAAAAGATAAAGGAATGATGCGGGCTGTAGCACCAAACTGCGCGAAAAGTGCGAAGGGACGAAAGTAGCATTGCATGAAACTATGGCGGTGAACAAGCACGTACACAGGGTATTAAAATAAATGCGAAGAACGGCGGGCACAGCCTCTGACGCATGCTGAACCATCTAGCTGGAAAGTCAGTAAACTGGGTGTTTGTGCGCTTCTTCGAGAGAGTTTGCGAGTGTGGCCTACATTTATGGGAAATGTGTGATCAAGCAGCGATGCCGGCCGTTTATGTTGATGGGAATTTTCACGCTGGCTCACCACAGAGCAGTATGGTCTTTGAAGGGTATCATGCTAGCTGCAATCAGCCTGCTGCGGTCTTGGCTCCCGAATGTAGTAGATAACAGGATACTCAGTTGCGAAAGAGCATGAAAAGACGCCTCAAGATAAACGACCGGCGTCGCTTCTTCATCAAACATTTTCCTTAACAGCAGGCCACACTCTCCAACGCTCTGCAAGAACTGCGCATGCGCGCAGTTTACTGAGAGTGAAGTCAGATGGTGAGGCATGCGTCGGAGGCTGTGCGCTCCATTTTTCGCATTGCTCTTAATCCCCCCTCTACAGTCGTATGCTGCCGCGCGCGGACACTTCTCAGGAGTGATAGTGCTGGGGCCGCGCTATTAGCGTGGAGTGCCGGTCGCGCCAAGCCGGTGCGCTGCAGCCACAAGCGAGGAGTAATTTGTGAGCCCAGTTCGGGTGCACGTGGCGAAAGCACTCGGACTCGTCTCTGTACTGCCTCATCTCGGCTTGCCCATCGCGACATTGGGGACCTGGACGTTGCAGTGGATACCCGGAGCTTGAATGGCTGCTGCCATTGAGTCCAGCGGTACTTCTTTGCCCTTCCCTGCTGCACTCGGCACCTCTACCAACGGTGGCCACTTGCCACCCTTCAGTACAGAGAACCATGAAGTTTGGTTCCACCAATACCAGGCAAATGTCCGAGTGCACCACATCCTATTTCAAGCGACCCGCTTCGGCCCTTTACAAGTCATTGGCTGTCGAGGTCACGGTAGAGTTTAGGAAAATGCTCCTCAACTCGTCCTCGGAGAACCCTTAAGACGTGTTCAGGGCTGCTATCTTGAGCCGCACGAACCCTTCGGAACGCTAGTGTTTCCTTCGGGTCCTTTACGCGAAGGAGCTGGGCGACCGTGGGCATGCGCAGCTCCTTCATGAACTGCAAAGCCTGCTCCGCGACACGGCTTCTGCCCCGGACTCCAGTTCACTGGAACCACATTTTCTGCACTGGCTTCCATCTTCTGTGGCGATGATCATTGCGACGTTTTTCAACCTGCATTCACACAGATTGGCCGCGCATGCTGACAAGATACTCCAAGTCTCCTCATTAAATTCGCCTCCGCTCGATCTTTTTATACTACGAAGGGGGCGAGTGCTGTAATCTTTTCCCCCACTGGTATCTGGCGAAGCGCCGCTCCACAAGAGCACATGCAAAACTTAGAAGAGCTCATCGCATCAGTTTCATTCTACTAGTCGCCCACTCCTGACCTACCTCGTCGGTTTTGCAGTCTTCGCCATCCCGCATCTCCTCACATTTATCGCCAGGAAGGCACATCGTCCAAGCAACTTGATCATCCCGAATCTTTTATGGTACCACCGTAGCTTTTGCGCAGCGGCCGAACGTTGCACTAGCCATTGAAACTGGCCGGGAAACGATATGCGGTATCTTCAGCGTCGACGACCAATTGAACTTCCCGTGATAACTGTATGAACCAGTTCCAGCCCCAGAGCCGATGCTGGACGTGAAGGCAGGCCCGGACAGCCTGGGTGGCTACCGAGGTTGGCTCTGAGAACTTGGAAAAAAGCTGTGGAAAAGTTGCTTTATTAACTCTTTCGTTACCACGCCTATTCAAATCGATCACCGGTGATCGATGATTTATATTGCCTATTTCAACATGTTGTAGTCGTTTCTCGTACACCTAATGCAGCCAGTGATTAGTCTAGGCACTGCCCTTTTAGAATCAGTTTAAATTTTCCCGCTCCGGCGACATTGAGATTTTTGGCGGCGTTTTTTGCGAGCTGAGGTGCGCATGTTTTTGAGGAAGGGGGCGTGGCTGCTGCACTTGAGAAAAAAGGATGCAGGTCGTGGTTAGGCTGCATTACCATAATATTTTTTTGTCAAAAGGCTCCTGGCAAGTCGAACACCAAATAATGGGGTCAGCTTTGTAATCCGACAGCGTTGAGAGGTGATAATTACTTGAAAATGGCCCCAGCTATTCACTAATGATCTTTGGTTCGGACAAAGGGCAGCTTTATTCTCCCAAAGCTTATTTCTGATGGTCCCCCGCATGTCTAGCAAGTGTGCCTGACATTTTCAACCAGTTTCCAGCAGTTTCGGTTTCGTTTTCGCATTGCGGAATTCATATTTGGCGCTACTACGCAGTTACCCAACTACAAGCTCATTTGCCATGGCGCCTCCGTTGCCCGCTACTGCTCCTCAAAACAAGCATGCCTCTCGCGCTTCCACTTTATCTACGCCTTGCTTCTGCGATAAGAGCTTCCGCTGAAAGTCAAACGATAACACCAAGTCGTCGGGTATCAGTTCAGACGAGGAGAACGCTTCCAATTGGCCTTGAACACCGCCAGCTGTTCACCGGCCAGTTTCGGTTTCATACGAGGGTATTTCCGGAGGTCTAGTGTCGCTTCTTAGTAGTACTGTTTATTCTGACAAAGTCTCCAACAGCCTTGTATTTGTTTCTTTTCGAAATTGTTAGGTGGCGCTGCAATGTAGTAGGCTCGTAGTGCTGAACTCGCTTCACAGCCCGACGGCGGCTTGGTGAAAGCTTGCTGGGCATGATTCTAGCGCATCGTACCTTATTCCTGCAAGCAGGGCTACCATAGTGAGTCAGAACATGATAATAAAACGCAAATTAAAGTTCTGACTGATGAGCGATCATCAGAACGTCAACAAGCATCCACCAAAGAGTTTGGTTCTCAACTCTAAGCGGATTTTTTCACATCGCTTGCTTGCCTTCAATATTGTGCCGGTCATAATCATTGACAAGTGTTTTACATCACGTGGAAGCTAATTTGGGCCTTTAATAATGTCAAACCACCAGATTTCTTCTAGAGAACTATCCAAAATAGCAAAACTTGAAATAGAGGTTGGGCTTCACCACATGGCATGGGCACCACGTGGGCTAACATTTTCTTTTATATCTGACAAATTGTACTGCGCAACTCATTTTTTTTTCTAGGACGGGTTTTTGAAATGTCTACCTACAAAATGTATATTCTAAATTTTTTCTACTACACGTGGTTTATTATACACAACTTACTTTTTTCTTCTTTCTTCGACGCGCGGACAAAAATTTCGAATTCGATAATTTTTTTCGGAATTATTATTTAGGAAAACATTAATAAAACTGGTGTCGTTGGAAAGCGCGTGGAATAATCTGTATTGTATGTCACTGCAATGTGTGCCTGACCAACATGTATAGCACAAAAAAATGTTTTGTTAGACCCTTCAAAATTGGTCAATTTCCCGCGGTAACGAACGCCGCAGTCACTCCACGAGGGCACGACTACTCGCTGCCGACACGAAGATTCCTGGACAACGAGATTCAGGGCCTTCGCTAAAAGCTTATGGTGGCCACTTTCTCTGGCCTTTAGTAGCGACCAGTCTAGTAGGCGCGTACTGGCTAGGACCGAGGAAAGAGGGGGATAGTCCGCTCCTTGGGGAAGCTTCTCGTTCTTAGTATTGGAACGGTTCTTTTCCTCTTATAGATGCCCGATGACTGCTTCCCATATGGGGAGTCTCGGAGCTTGCTGGTGGGGGCGTAGTTGGCACAAAGAGAACATAAGAGGTCCGCCGAAACCTGGGTTACCTCGCGTAAGTCGCGAAGGCCCTTCGTTTGGAGACAGTGATTCAGGTGTACATAGTAATCGACAGATATTCCAAGGTACAGCTTACCATGTCTGTCGGACAAGATTACCGGTTTCCGAAACCGAGAACAGACGAGGAGGATTAGTACCTGGGGTCAGTGAGGCGTCTCCTTGATGAATTGCGTGATCTGGCGGGTGCTCGTTAAGGGGCTGGTTTCAAAACGGGTCTGGAGAAAAAGTGTCGTCACTCCTTCGTAGGTTCTCCCTGTCATCGATGGTCGGGGCTCAGCTTGTATTGAACCTGTTGTGGGGTCCGCCAAATTGTAATAGGCACCGTCTGATGCCCATCCTGAGTAATCAGGCCTTTTATTGGAGTCAGACTTCGAAGAATTAAATAAATCTTGCTGTCCCGATTCACATCCAAACTTCCATAACCCATTACTATTCACCAATTTCTCTACCCTATTATCCAAACCCCTCCTGCTACTTACCTAGGGTAGATCAGGGGTCTCCCCGGGCCCGCTCCCCTGGCTGTGGTATCGCTGCTCAGTAGCTCTTTCCCTCTTTCCTTTATTTCCACTTCGGTGGTCAAAAACGTCTTTTGCCCCTTGGCCAATTCTTTTATTTTATTATTGGGTTAAGCTAGCGATAGTTTGTGGTGCAGGCAGAGGCAGTTATTTTACGTTAATTTACTTCGCCTCAACCTAATTTCTGTCTGTCTCCTTATATATAGAAACGTCACAGACAAAACAAGTGGTAAACGTTTTTTAGTCTGGAACGGTGATGAGGTGTACGTGCTACCCAAAACCTTGTGATTGGTTCTCTGACCGTAAACGGCGTTCCCTCCCTGCATCTCTCTGGCGTATTGCATTCGATACTAGTCAACGTCCAACTCTGCAGTTCGCGCCTCACGACGTTCAGTTGGCGATGAATACGTCTGGCCAGGTATGAATACCAAAGTACGCACGTTGGTCCGTTCCTGCCACGCCTGCCCTCAATGCAAGGTCTCTCGGTAGACCAAATCACGTTAACCACTTTCCCCTTGTGGTACTCACTGCTTTCCACCATCCACACGTACCTGGGTGGACCAGTACCACTATCGAAGGACTGCGGTTACATATTTACTGTGATTGACCGTTTTACCCGTTCGCCGGAAGCTGCTCCTACAGCAGATATTACAGCTAAGACTTACTTGAGCACTGATGTATACATGAATCGCCCGTTTTGGCATGCCCAGAGGAATAATCGCGGACGTGGCGGTCAATTTGCCTCCACAGTCCTCCACCGCTTGACATGCCTACTTGGCGTCACCGAAAACAACGAACAACGGCTTACCCTCTTCAATTCAACGCAAGGTGGGGAATCTTCATCGTCAAATGAAGAAGTCAGCGGTGGCTCAGGAATCACCTGAACAGTGGTCAGTTCACCTTTCTCTTGTACTGGTCGCGTTACGGACCGTCATCAAGGACCGTAGTTTTGGGCACCTGCCATGGTCTACGGCACATCATTGCGTTTACCAGCAGACTTCCTGGCCCATCCGAAGCTTCAAGCCAAATTTGCCCCACCAGGGTCATCTTACGGGAATGATTTAGCCCGTATTTTTTCCCGTAATATGTCCCCAACCGCCACGGTCAGGTTCCCAAATACACACTTTTATCCACTAAAGCCTTACTGACAGCCAATACGTTTTCATGCGCGTCGACAGTGCCCGCCGGCCCATCCAACCCGTCTACGCGGGCCTCCATCTGATGATTTTACGCGTGGGCGAAATCTTCACCGTTCGAGTTAATGGCCGTTACACTGGGCCTTTACACCAATCGCCTCAAGCCCACTTTCATGGAAGCCGCCCGGACTGCAATCCACGCACTTCGAAACCGCTCCAGCTTCGACACCACCACCCATCACCCTTGCAACTCAAACTCAATGCGCTTCGCCTTACTCCATCCATCAACAACTCCCCATAAAGCTTCTGTGTCAAAGAGAGAATCCATATGGGTTGGCGCCCTAGCACGTACAGTCGTCTGCTGCCGCGCATGGAAAATCCCCAATAGGGATAGTGCTGGGGGGGCTCAGCCATCACTGGTGAGTACAGGCAAAGCCCCGCCAGAGCAGTGGCAGCAACGAGCACACGCCTAAACTGGGGTTTGTGGGCTATGGCGCCAATTGAGACTTCGTCACAAGTAGTCCTTCACTTTGTCTTCTAGCAGCTTAGTGGCGGCTCGCGTAGTAGGCAACGTACAATTGGATGAATGGCTCGGCTATGGTACTGTCGGCCGAAAAAGTAACCGGACCACCGCTCAGGCAGCCAGTGCGGCTGCTGGGGCACACCGCGGCGCTGTTATCTCGCTGCGCTCGCTCACGACGAGAGTGCCACGCTTCACGCCAAACTCCCCCTCACCTTCGTGCGTGTGCTTGACGCTTGACAAGCATCCGCGTGAGTGCGAGATAAGTTTGCCGTCAAGCGTGGCACTCTCGTAGTAAGCGAGCGCAGCGAGATAACAGCGCCGCGGTGTGCCCCAGCAGCCGCACTGGCTGCCTGAGCGGTGGTCCGGTTACTTTTTCGGCCGACAGTACATTTATTGCAAGCTAGTACTAGTCATGATCGTATAGAAGTGCATTTTTTCACGGTTCCGTGGATCCTTTCGGCTCAATCAACCAGCGTTGTTCTGCACGGCGTCTCGAGAGAGGGAGAGAGAAAACTTTATTTTTTTTTCCAGAAAGCCAGAAGGGGCAGGAGTGGGATTTCTCTGCCCTTTATTTTCAGTCGTCGGCCAGGAGTCCTTGACCTCTGGCGGCTTCTTCAGCTTCTTGGATCAGTAGTTGCTGTAGTATTTCTTCAGAGCTGAGCAAGGCCGTCTCCCATTGCTCCTGATTAAAGATGTTTATTCTTCGTGTGTCTTTTTGCTTTCCTCTGCATGCCCATATTATGTGTTTATATGTTATGGGTCTTCCCTTTGGCCGTATTTTTTGCAAAGATCGCTGACTGTCCGGGGTAGTAGTAGCTGTACAGAAGTGGGAAAGGGGAAGTTGCTGTCTGTATTTGTCGCCAAGCGAAGGCCTCGGATCTATTAAGATTGTCATGTGCCTAAGGATACTTCTTCCTACTGCATCTATAGTGGCACAAGATTTCTGTATACGTTGTGAGTGGGTCTCTCATCTGCTGTTTCATCTGGCATTGTGCCCGCAGGGGGTTGAGAGGCTCGGTAGACCAGATCTCGAGCAGCCTCATGTGCGACGTCATTGCCAGGCATTCCGGTGTGCGCTGGAGTCTATATTAATGCGGTTTTTGCTTCGGGGTCTTTATGTCTTTGGCTTTATGACTCTAATAAAATTGCATGCGGTTTTGGAGATGTGGCCTCGTGAGAAGTTTAAGATTGCTGTTTTCGAATCGCTAATTATTCTCTTTGCCTTTCTCGTGGCCACGGCGATGGCTATTGCCACCTCCTCTCCGATCTGTGGGTATTTGGTCATAACCATGCAGGCTTTCACAATAGATCCCATATTGTCCACGACTACACATATCAGAGATTTTCTTTTAGGTCCTTGTTGTAGGGCCGTACATGTGTATAGGGTGCGTTCTAGTTTACCGTATTTCTTGTGGAGGGCCTTCGCTCTCTCCTGCCTTCTTTCTTGGTTGGTAGTTGGGTGCATGTTCTTTGGGATTCAGGCTATGATGAACGTTTCTCTGTTTCTTGAGTCCATTTCTTGTTTTGGTCCCTCCTGCTGTGTTCTGGTTGTGATGTTTAGTTTCGCTAAGATGTATCTGCCTGTTTTGCGCCTTGAGAGTCTCTGGTGCTGTGCTAGTTGCTGGGCTTCCATTGACTCATCCAGCGTGTTGTATAGTCCAAGGTCCTCCATCTTCTCATTTGAGGTGCTGATCGGTATTCGTATAACCATTTTGTACGCTCTTTTAATCAGGTTGTTTACCTTGGTCTTTTCTTGTTTTTTTTCAGTTTGAGGAAAGGAGTCGTGTACGCAATCCTTGATATTATATATGCTTGTATGAGTCTTATTATATTGCCTTCTTTGAGGCCGTTGTGTCAATTGGTTACCCTGGATATGCGCCTGATGGTCTGGTTCACGTTTCTCTCCAGGGAGTTGACCGCGTTAGTGTTTGAACCGTTTTCTTGCATTCTGAGGCGTAATATTTTGATAGCGCTCACCTTCGGAATGGGTCTGTTCCGTATGATGAGCGTGATCATCGCATGTTTCGTTGCCGTTTCTTTGGTCGATTTTTGGTACCTCGTAACCAGTAGTTCGGATTTCTTGGGAGAGCATTCGAGGCCTCTCGAAAATAAGAAGTCTACCACTTTGTTTATGGCTTCTTGTGATGTGCTCTGTGTTACCCTCGCTGCCTCCTGCCACCCATAATGAGAGGACACCCGCATATATAGTTTGGTTGAGGTTCTCAATTCTATTTAGTTTCTCAGGGAGGCTCATCATCGCCATGTTGAAAAGAAAAGGTGATAACACCGAGCCTTGCAGTGTTCCTCTATTAATCATGTCGAATTCCTTCGATTCAATTTCTCCAGTCTTTATCTTGGCAGTTTTGTTCTTGAGAAAATTTGCTACGTAGTCGAAGGCCTTTTCTCCGAGTCCGAGTTCATCGATGGAATGAGGGCCTGTAAAAACCAGAAATGAATGAAATTGCCCAGCATTATCCCTTACTGCTTTCTCCAGCCAGAGTATTTTTTCCTGACAGTTTTAATGATTCAAGGATCTGAAAATGTACTTTGGCCCAATAATTTCCACGCTACTAAAATTCATACTGTTTTTAAGATACACATTGTTTGACGCAGCAAACATGAAATTTAGGTTCGGCGCCACGCGTCGTTGGCACATAAGGCACGGATTTTGATTTACTAGAACACAGCCCAAGCCAGTTGCCGCTAGAGATTTTTATGCTTGAATACGGCCACTTAGATTGAAGCTGCTATAGGAATGTTCTTTTTCTGTGTGAACTAGTATTTTATACCAGCTGTTTGGCTATGACTACTGTACCGGAAGATTTGCACAAAAACATCGTATAAAACCTATCCGGAAGGCGACGTCCAGAGTGTGCACCTTAGTCCATGACGATGTACCCTATGCATTCTGCTTCATGTATTTCTTATCCTTACCCTTGTGTCTTTGTGCGTCAAGTTCATACATCAATATTACTTGCGATAACCACATCAAGGCTGCAGCGAACAGCTCCAAGGAAGCTGTTCTAAAATGCGTCCATTTCAGTTGTAAGGCTCAGGAAAAATTTTAGCAGCAAGAGTGAGCAAGCAGCAGGAAGTGACGTCATGGAGAATGCGGTCAAAGCATCGGAAGGTCTGTGCTACAAAGACGTCGTGGGTGTGGATGTACCAGCGTAAATAATTTAGATGGACATCCCCGCCTACTTTCCCATTTTCTTCCTACGCTGCAGTCACATTTCCCAGCATTGCAGTGGCCGAAGTTAGGAATCACCGCGTAGAATTGATTGATTGATGGATTGATTGATTGATTGATTGATTGATTGATTGATTGATTTATAGTGGGATTTAACGCGCCGAAGCTACAGCTGGGCTATGGGGCGCGCCGTAGTGAAGGGTACCAGAATAATTTCGACCTCCAGGATATCTTTAATGTGCGCCGAAATATCGACACACGGGCGTTTTTCCTTTCCCTCTCCATCTCGAAAGTAGCCGCAGCTGCCGGAAACTAGCCCACGTCCTTGCGCTCAGCAGCGCAAAGCGTTATCCACAGAGTCAACGCGGTGGGTATCGCCGAGTACGCAGCACGTCAATCCGGGAGGCGGAAAAAGTGCATTTACGAGCGCATGGTTCGTCTACTAAATACTGGAATCATAAAATGAACAGGCGTACCAAATACATAAATGCTGGTATCATATTGCACTGGTACGTTATTTCTTGTATGATTCAATGACACGAAAAATGATCTAATGGGAAACACCTAATAAAACACCGCACGAAAAGAAACGGATAACAGTTACCTAACCAAAATGAGCTATAAGATTTGAGCTGAAGCCTCTAGCCTTTTCGGTTCTTCTCTGCATAAAAAGGGAGTATTGTACCTTTACTTGCAAACAGCCAAAGCAGGGAATGTTACAAGCAAGGGAGGTAGTCAGGATGGTCGAATTCCCCTTGTATGTTCCCCTTGCATGTTCCCCATTGTAAAATTTCTGGCTACGGCCCTAATCAAGTATACTTAAATATCACGTGGTCGCTGTGATGAACTGTGCAGGGATAAATCATGTTCTTAAAAGGTGATGCAAAAAACACCCATTTTAAGTGGGAATGCACTTTATAAGCGACCCTGAATTCCGTTGACCGCCGTCCGTCCACATAGCAACAGCTGCGGGTGCGCGCGCTCCTCGTCTTCCTTGGCAACGGGGGAAGGGCGCGCGCTGCCTGGCCGCTGACATGGCACATCCACGTGGGGGATTGGCCAGGAATCGGGCGTGAGAAGGCTAATGCACCCGCTAAAGGAGTACTGACACGAAATTCAAGCTGAGATCCGCTCTAGCAATGAAGTACAACGACAACACAAATAGGTGTGTGTGCATGGCACATACCCACGTGGGGGATTGGCCAGGATTCGGGCGTGAGAAGGGCTAATGCACCCGCTTAAGGAGTACTGACACGAAATCTCAAAGCTGAGATCCGCTCTGCAATGAAGTACAACGACAACACAAATAGGTTGTAGTGCATGGCACATACCCACTGGGGGATTGGCCAGGATCGGCGTGAGAAGGGCTAATGCACCCGCTTAAAGGGTACTGAACGAAATTCAAAGCTGAGATCCGCTCTAGCAATCAAGTACAACGACAACACAAATAGGTGTCTGTGAATAAATGCATCTTTCTTTCTTTGTAGTTGTGTGTGTGTGTTGTATGTGTGATCTCTCTTTCGCGAACATTCCGAACCGCGCAAATTCAACTCCTGCATTCGCACTTTCACATTCTTCCCCTCGGGGAAATGCGGGGAAATTTTTTATATCCGTAGCTTCCCCGACTAACCTCAGGCTGTGGAAACGCATCCGAGGCAGTATGTTTCGCCGCCAATTTGTAAGTACTTGGGCCACCGTATGACAGCTGTCTTAAGTTTAAAGACCGCTGTTAACCCCTTTAATGTTTGGATATCTTGGAAAGCGATAACAACTATGAAGCAACTAATCGTAACATCCCACTAATAGTGTCTAAAGACATGTGACTCCTCTCAGATGCACTTTCCATTCTTCAAGATTCCGCATTGGAAACCACAGGAACATTTTGGACATCTGAAGCGTAGTTCGGGGGAGACTGGGCGCATGCAGCATCCGGTTTTCTTTCATCAAACAATATGATGAGTTTGTCATTTAACGCGCACAGAAAATAAAACTGCCACTGTGAGCGGCCGTGCCAGTCATGGCATAATCATGCAGCCTGATTTTTCCGGCTAATTCTAAGCGGCACTGGAAGAGTAACGTTTTATTAAAATTTTCAAGTGTATGGCATGAATATTTACATAAAATATACGTATTCGTCAGCAGTTGAATACTGCTGCTACTTCTGCCCCGTTTCTTGTAGACGCCGATTTGTGCGTCTCCTGCAACGGCGCATTTCAGGAGAACGGTCACTGCTTTAAAAGCAATATTGCTGTTGCGAACCTCACATACTCAGGGTGACAAAAAACGTTTCCCACTACTGCAGAGTATAGCTCTATACTGAAAGGGACATTATGAAACGCGTAAAATTATCTTCAATGCCGAAAAGTGCATGGCTTGTGTAACCCCAATCTGAGCTAGCCAAGGTGCGATGACAAAAAAACATGGTTTACGTGGCAGGATAATATCTTAACGTGAAGAAAGGTTCTTTGATACGTGGTTACCAAAAGTAATCCTCAGAATCTGCTGATACTAATTATGCAAAAACCACATTCTTGTAACCCAGAAGCAAGTGACGTAAAAGAAATGGCCATGCAGGATTCAGTAACTTAAAATATTTTGCACCGAAGAAATGCCTCGTCCATTTGCGCTGAAGTGGTGCCCGCTGTAACTGGTCAACGCAGTATTTCGTTCTGGGGGCTGGGTAAATTTACAGATTCACAAAATATTGTGACGGGGCAGTCCTGTTCGAGACAAACACCAGATCGGCGCTGTGCCGCTTATGGAAACAGGACGAGAACGACGACGCTCGGCTCGGACTCACGCTGATGGTTACCCAACGCTTCCCATCTTATTTTGACTTGTAAATAGCTGTAAATATACGTATCCTTGCCATGTAGCAATATGTAAGAGAAAACTAGGAAGTCACCCCTACAAAAAAAATCGCCTAAGATACCTCAGCTTTAGTCATGCCGAAAGTGAATAAACAAAAAAGTCACAGGACAGGACTAAGCCCAGTTTAAGGATGGTGAATCTGAAAGCATTAATGGCTAATTGAGTGCCTGAGACGCTCCGCTTTTGCATGGCATTGGCGAAGTACCTCGTAATATTTGCGCTGAGGGTTTTTGCATTTCGATGCCCATTAACGCTGTCTAATGGCATCTTGATGTGTCGGACGTGTTGTGCCCCGTCTAATTTTGTGTTCTAGAGTCATAGAAGTGTTGAGAACGATGGTGAGTCTTTGCCTCGGTTTGTTCCCTTGCTTAGCTCTGATTTTCCCTTACCTTACGTCCCTTTCTGTACCTGCAGTGTACTAATTTAGACAGCGCCACCTCACTACTACTGCGTTCAGGCTCGCGTAAAAGAATGCTCGCTGAAGAGGCATCTCACGGCCTCCAATGCCAACGCCGGCTTTTTCGATGAATAAGCAATAAAAGGCATCACATTTTGCAGCTGGCGTCACTTTGGAAAGCAGTAAAATTTCTCGTTAAGAAGCGTTTCGTAGCACTGGAATGAACATGGAAGTATCAAGTTTCTCATTCATAGCCAGTACACTGTGAATACAGCGGAAGGACGCAGTCAAGCAAGTGAACACACATGCAGGGTAATTCAGGATCATCGCCAAAATTCCTATTACATGGTGGAATGAACGCGTGGCGGCGCCACCTGCAGGAGGCATATAGAAGCTGTTCGAGAACATTAAGGCGGTTCCCTAAAAAAGTGTCTCAAGCCGCAGGATTCTCAGGCCTTTTGACAACGAACGGTGGAAGAAAAGATTATCAGGCATTTATTCTGACATTCATTGTTTCTCATTCACAACCCTGACGATATCCGTAGGTGTGTTCACAATATTTCTCAACGAGGCATTCAATGCTTTGCCTTGAGAATTTATCTGTATGGGCTGGTTTATTGAACTCCCCGCCCCATGGTCAACCGTAGCATCGAAGGTTACATTAACTAGTAACCTTTGGTAGACATTTTTGAACTTGCAGCACCCAGCCTTGAAGGGCGACAAGTTTTTCCTTCATTTCTAAGAATAAAAAATTTAACGTATAGTTATTCAACACAGAATGTTCTGATAACGACGAAACTGAAGCGGGTAATTTCTGTACATGGGCAAATGCTCTTTATCTAACCTTTATGCCCTTTCTGCGGGAGCGTTGTGTCAACAACCAACCAAAGCGCGCAAGTGCGTTGAAAACACCTGTGTTCTCCCAGAATCCCGCGGAATAAGGTCAGGACATACAAGGCAGTCCATGCGCGGACAAATATCAGAGCAGAACAAGCTGAGAGGATGGCGAAAACTAGCGAGCTCTTAATATTTTGGTACATTCTGTGGTTTGCTCTCTCACGTTTTGGGAATATTTTTGCCAGCTTTCTTGCCCTAGATGGGCGCTGTGAGAGCACGGGAGAAGACGATAAAGGGCATGACGCAACTCACTTTCTTGACGCCCTGTAAAGACAATGTGCCTACATTTTTGCCATAGCGTTCCAGTAGGCCTCGTATGATTAAGGGCGATAACCTTACTACACATTGCTGCCAATAGCGGCTCTCTAAACAGGTTGCTCGTGTGTGTGTCTCCGTTGAAGATACAAGGCATTTCAAACCGGCATTCACCAATCATCGCTATCGCACCCTAATGAAAATTTGGTGGAGAACATTACTAGCTTACGTAGCTCATGTGACTGTCGGATTGAACTGTGAGTACTGAAAATATTTTAACCAATATGCACAAATTTCTAACGCGCCTTCTTGTGCAACGCGACCTTGTACATTCAATTGAATAGACTTCTGCTTTGGTTTTTATTACTGCATTGTCGCTGCGATGTCAATTGAGCGATGCGCTATGACGTTACAGTGCGTAGGCAAATAATAGAAGTATGTGCTTGACATGTTTTGGGGGCTAAATTGTAATAAATTTCTCTGATGATAGGAGGTTTAAATAATGATGAAAGCTTTATTATATATATTTAAATGCCTAGGTACAATCGTTTACCCAGTAATAATACACGAAAGAAGTGAGGGTGGCACGAAAGCAAAGCTGGCTATAACACCCACCCACTCCTTGGAAATGAACCAGGTTTCCATATTTGGGGACACATACATAACACAAATGGAAATCAACGGAACTGCTGTGGATCTGCTGGTAAAGTGACTTTCTTTCCTGTGGAAGGAACAACATTTGATGAGTTGTAGGGTTCTGAATGCACCTTGCTAATGGGGTAATTTCTGAGACATAAAGAAACATTTGTTTAAAGAGAAACAGAATCTTGTAAGCATATTCCAAGCAAAGAAATCCTAAACTTTGCCTTTTTTCAGTTTGCAGTGGGCTTTTTTAAGATAGATACTAAAGCGAACCGGACGCCTTGAGCTTTTTTACGCAGTTGGTGTTGTAAGCAAACAGTTCGCGATTTGCAACACAGCTTGGAGTTGTGTAGTAGCTCCTCCCGAATTCCTTGTTGCCAGGTCAATAGAAAGCTTGCAGCAGAAATATATGATTGGTCAAATTCTGACCTTTAGGCAGCAGTAATTTGTGAAAACACTAAGTTTCGGTTTGTGTTAACAAATGCACTTGAAAATTAAATAGACGTTTTTTAGCAGGGAAGTTTTTGTGATTTCAAGGCGAAAAACGTAACTTCCTATTTGCCTAACAAGTAATGTTCTTTGGACAGTAGAGAAAATTGCCACTTCTATAAAGCACCACACGTACAGCGTAGTGTGTCGCGATAAGTTTTTGCCGTGGATATGCTGCGACCAAATAAATGTCATTTGGTCACGGAAACAATTGACCCACTCAGCACGATAGTGTTTCAGCTAGTCTTTTATAGCGGCGATAGACTTTTAGACTACCACACCGAGTGACTTGTGTGGCTTTGTACATGTAATTATATGAAAAATTTGTGACCACATATAGCATTTAAGGAGCCTGATTTGTCTAGAGAGCTGAATCACAAATTCTGGTTAGTGGTGTACGCTTGCCCAAAGAGCGCAAGGCGCCACCAGCAACTGTAAATTAAGTAAAACTTTGCTCCAGAATAGCCACATAAAAACTGCCCTTCCTGTTTGAGTAGCCATGGTTACGAGCAGCGAGATGTCGACATCATGATAATTCCTGAAAAGCACATGGCGGCACTTCTGTCAGCTTGAAGGCTGCAGAATGGCGATACGTATCTACAATCTTCTTTCAGCTACATTCTATTGGCGTGTGTTTGTTTGCTGTCGTTTCTTTGTACTTTGACGAAGTGTACTTCAAATGGCTTCTTTTCGACTACACTTTTGTTGTGTCTCTGTGGTTTCGCTTGTTTGTCTTGTATTACGAAATTGTTTATCAGGCAAACTTGTGACACACACTTAAACGTCGCGCGTAGGCTCATTCAGTTATCACTCAGCACGAACTGCGGTAACTTTTATTTCACTATTGCCTACATGCGGAGCTAGCGCTGTGGTAGCTGATTGGGCCACTACTGTAGGACAAGATTCAAGTGTCATCGGATAACACATGAATATTTCAATTCGTTGTATGGTAGTAGGTAAAGCACCGGCCATTTTGCTAACCGGACACCAACGGAGTTATTTTGCTGAAGGAGACCCTTAAGGCTTTCCCTTGAAATACTGGACTATTTTCTATACGTCCAGACTAGCATTTTTTCATATCGTCATTACCAGCCTACGTCATCTGAACAAGGAAAGCCCATCAAACCAGCATGCATGCCTCCACCGACCAAGTCGTGGTTTGGTGGAGTCCGTTCTTCGCTTCCGAACTTTCTTTTGGCCCCCCTCCATGGAGTAAATAAAATTTTCTCATTTCCATCTCGGTGTTTCGCTAGCGTCTTTGTTGCCCTAGATATCCACCGTCCGGGACTTATTCGCGTTACATGCCCGCCCTACTGGAAAACTTGAGTCTTCTGTGCGCCATGGTTGCGGATTAGGGTCATCGTCATCACATCGGGCGCAGTTAGGAGCTCTGGAAGGGTATCCACGAACGTCTCCGCTCTTCGAGTGCTCCACCATACCTAGAGTCCGCAGGCCCTTCAGAGTTTTAAGGCGTGTCGATGTTCGCGATTTTGGGCTACAGGTAACATGATACTCCTCGCGATAGGGGTACTCAGGAGCGACAAGACCCTAAGGCAGCTCCTAAGGCGACCTCCTTGTAACCTTAACTATCCAATTATTTGGATCTACTGCAGGGCAAATGCCTCTCGCATTGGCCTACAAATTCTCTTGTCCTGCGCTGCTCGAGTACATTATTTCGTCCTCAAATTTCCCTATTTTGCCCCTCCATCGAGTTATTGGCCTTCCCCTTTTTCTAGAGCCGTCCCTCGGTATGTTACCCTGGTCATTCACCGGTTGTCATTTCGCCTAGCTACACGGCCAGCCCAAAACATTTTTTCGGTTATTTGAGCTATGAGATTGTGCAACTCAAGTTTGCTCCATGATTCAGGAAGCTCGTTTACTCTCCCTTCCCGTTACTCCTACCATTCTTCTTTCCGTGGCCCGTCGAGCCGTCCTAAGGTTAGTAAATTGTTTAGTAGGCTTTGTAAATTAGTAAAAAAATGTTTAGTAACTTTCAAATTGTTTAGTAAGGTGCCAAGTTTCCCCTTCATATTGTCATGAAGCCAAAAACGATGCAGTTGTCTTCAAGGAAAACAAGTTTATTGGAGCGAACTTGTTCTCTCCTAAAAACTCAAAGAACACACAGGCGGCGAAGCAGCAGTCAACAAAGTGACGTGCGGAGGTGAGCGTCGGTGAGTATAATGCCGCGGCGTCTGCTCCGCAGGCATTTATCTTTGGGCGCGAGTGTTTCTTGAACCGTCGAATTGCATCCAGAACACTAGATCACTAGAACACTAGGCTGCTGGCGTTAGTTCGAAACGCTCTCCCTATCAAAAGAGACAACACGTACGGCATAGAAATAAGGAATAGAACACACGCTTCCCTTGGCACACGGGTAACACAGATAATAGAGCCCAGTGCAGCCGGTCGGAAAAAACAACACATAAATAAACAAACCCAATGCATGGTTCACGGCAATTTGTCACCACCGGTAGAACGCATTGGTTGTGTAATATTATTTCCAGTAACACAGGTAGCTTAATTTTATAATTTAGGAGTGTTTGCCCCGTGAACGCAAGCCTATACCTGCTACGCCGGATTTCTCTCTCCGTATTAGGGTCAGCACTGAAAAACTACACTAGGTTGTCATATTATACGCGTTTTAGAGTTTTGTTACATCTGCTGAACAGGGGCTTTCGGTACGTTGTTCGTTAGTACTTTTGATGTATTCATATTTTTGGTCCCAACGGGCATGCTTTCTCATTGGAGTTTATTATTCTAGTCGTCTGCGAGAAACCCTGTTTTCAGCAGAAATTTTTTTCCCACCAAAAGTTCATTAACTGTAGTGTTCAAAGCATTGCACACGGTATGACTCAAAAAATATTTTTGTAGACGGATTTGATGGTGTCAGTGGATCTATTTAGTAAAGCGTTGCTCCTACTCATGTTAACAAGATTAGAATTATTTTAGTTCGCCTTTTTTTCTGATCTGGCCATACCATAAGCTGTTTTATCCTTCAAAAAAGAATACGAACATTGAGTGACTTTTGCTTGTGTTCTGTACGTTTTGTCAATTCTTTCTTTTTAAGGATTTCCGCATTTCCGACCTAAGCTAGTCTATCCTAGCTCGCAGAATATTTGGAACCGAATTGTAACCAGCTGCACTGCTCTTTTTCAACTGTTGAGAAGTGAATAGCTCCATGCTTAGAAAAAAATGTGAATTCCGGTGTCTCCCTGCCCGTGTGCTCCGCACTCCGGCCTGCATAGCCGTGCAAATGAATAGCATGCACTTATCTTAATATTTTACCAATGTCCCAACTTGTCCGAGCGCGTCATTATATCTGAATGCTTCTGTTTTTGTACTTTTAATTGAAGCTAGATCCAGCCGTTCTCCAAAGAAATATGTACGAGTGTAGCCAAAACATGGCTACTTACACGGTTCATTTTCTCGCCGGGAAGATTCATGTGGTATGTATGAAGTCCATGACTAACTCTTCAGGGTGTGAAGAGTTCTTTACAAATCCGCTTATCTGTACTGCCCAAGCACTATCCCCAATGCAGCAACATAACGTTGCGCTTACAATAAATAACAAAACACAAATGTAGACAGGATGCCCCCAGCATTTCAGGTCTGCTGAGAGGAGTGAACGCTTCGGTGTACGAATAAAATACAACGCAAGATACTGCTATGTGAGTTTTATTACATTTGAAAATAATATTCACCCTATATCCTAAGAAAGTGAAGAAAACTTTGATGGCTAAAAAGATTTCTTATCCACAGCCACGCATAAAGCAGAGATGATTGCAAAACAGGTGCTGTGGCAGTATCCCTATTAAAATTGGCGACGCTGAGGCAAAATTGTGAACTATGTATCCTCGATTTCTTCTGGGAAAACAAGCTTTAGCCGCAAAACTCTGTCAATTGCTTCACAAAGTGATGAACACAAAGTGAGTTAAATGTATTTTTTGAGATCACATTAGCGGTATACAGTCTATTAAATATATGCAAATGGTGAGACCAGTAAAAGACTTTGGTTGATTTTTAACTATGTTTATCCAGATATATTCATTATATATAAGCAATAATTAGCTTGATTCATGTGCCCTGGCCGTGCACATGATAATTTTTGTTTTTTGTTTGAATGCATGTACTGACCTGCCCCGGTGGCTCGTTATTATTGATCTGCGCTGAGCAGTCTGAGGATCCCGACCGCTGCGGCGGCTGTAGGTCGAAATGTTGGTGCCAGTTGAAGACCAAAATGTGGTCGGAATTAATAATGCGCTTTCGAAAATAGCGAACATCATATCCCAGGGGCATATTCGGTGCTTTAAACTCCATACTCTATAATGGATGTACTAGAACTCCGAACAAACTGGTTTAACGGTTTCATTGTACTTGCCGTAAAAGCACACAACGTTTTTACCTGAAAAAGCTTTTTAATCACCATGCGTTGAATGTCTTATATATTTCCATTCTAAAGTCCTCCAGATTTACTGTTTCAACATTGTTGCTCTCTGCAGGAAGGCGTTGTTAACACTACACACGCCATTAGGCCAATCACGCATACAAGAAAATGGATGATCAGAGTCCCACACAAGGTTTTCAAAATTGCGAATGGCTTTAGTGACCACATTGGCAAAGCGATAGACGGTATGCAACAATTTACTTTCTTCTGGTGTGGGAGCTTTGAGCAGTAAATTCATGCGTGTATAGGGCTTATTACACCATTACGCCTAATTAAATACGTTGCGAGTAAGTTTATAGAATGAGCTTATTGCCAAAAAATTACTCAGCAATTACTTGCAATTTGTTATTATTAGTCTATTTCCATCGGATCAAATGCATTAAAACCATATCACAATAACTAACATATTTTCACAGTTTGTGGTAGAAAAATAAGGGAAAAGTATTGCTACCGAAGAATTCTGTGAGACTTGAAATGATGCGAAAATTTTGCTAGTAATTGCTTCCAACACATTGTCATACGCTCTGCTGTTCCGTGTTCTGGCGATTTGCACCGGCTTAGATTCGTGGTAACCGAGAAACGTGGTTAGAAAACCAAATTGCTAATTGTAGTAGCACAAGTGAACTGAGGTATTGTTAAAAACATTGACGTATCTTGGAAACTTCCACGAGGACTAGGCGTGGTTCACTTGGCGAGATGTATCTGTCAATCAAGCGAATACCACATGGGCGTTGTATTACACCCCATATCTTTTGCACGAGGTTTTGTGTTTCATCTACGTGTTTGTGAAGCGTTTAAAAGAAGTTTACTCCGCGTTTCGGCGTTATTTGATTGCGTTTTTGTGACCATCGGCCTGAAATTCAAGCTGTGCGCGAAAATTACACAAGCGTAGGTATACGCATCGCTGGAAGCTTCGTGTAAAACACTTGTCGTGAAGATGCTTTCAGTGCGCTTTGCGGTTACTGGCGGGGGCACATTGTTGACGGTGACACTATTTGTCATGGGTGCATCTAGACTTTACTTGTTCACCGTCCAAATGAAATATTCGTTTCCTCCTCAGAATTTCCACTCTGAGGTTGCATCACTTATGCTCCGTTCCTGCCCATCCATGTAAGTTTTTTTGTCACGATGGTATCCATTATCACGCACTCATAATTCCGTCCTTGTTTTGCATTGCAGTTTCACCTTAAGCTTGGTGTCCTGTCCGCATTTATACTCCGCAGCTCCTCTGTCTTGTACACCGTTGTTGGTAGAAGCTGCCCCGCCATGTTTTTGCCTCAATTGTTTCTTTCGCAGACGGAACAGTCACGGTCGCTCGCCATTTGGGCCTCTGGTCATTTAGTATAGAGTTTTGGTAATTGTTCTTTTGTCATTGCCGAAAATGCAGCGTAGATTGGCGGATTAAGATCAGGGAAAAATGGATTACATGCAGTAAGAATGCAGACAGTGACTGGAAAACTTTCCATCACGTAATACGTACCAGCAGCGAAGAACTGCTTCGAACAGAGGCGCAAGCCTTACTGGATCTATTGAATAATTGATTTGATTGATTCGATTGATTGATTGATTGTATGTTTTAAAAAGTGCCGACGCAACACAAGCGATGAGGCCAACCCGTAGTAGAGGCTTTCGGATTAATTTTGACAACTGAGAATCTTTAACGTGCCCGGAATCACGTACACACGGGTGTTTTCGCTTATTTTACTGATGCCGTACTGCTATGCGCTCTTCTCGCATAACGGCAAGATAAATGACAGGAGGCCGCCAATTTGTGAATCATGATTGCAAGTGGGTTGCAACGTATTGGTCGTTGAGAACGCGGGGGAAGCGAGAAAGTTTTAACCTAACTTCCGAGAACGAGCCTGTAGTGCAGTTAGTAAAGGCCGGCATTCAAACCCGGAATGTGCGTTTCTACTCCCAAAGCAGGGCAAACATTTTTTCTTTACGAGAATAGTATCGCGATGTACAATCATGACACATGAGGCGTTGCAAGAAAACCGAAAGCATTTGTCGTTGATTATACATAGAGAGACGCCTTTACAATTTGAAGCAAATAAATAAATGGCAGCATCTCCACTCCGTGGACGATGGCGAGGGAGTACGGGGACTCGAAATGACATCCAAGTTGCGCCCCGAGTGACATCCGATTTGCGCCCCGACCGTCATTCGGTTTGAGCTGTGAGTTGCACCTTGATTATTCCCCTAAATGAAACTGCAAACTCACGGCTCAAATCAAATTTTGCTTCATTTTCGCTTGATAGTGGTGTGCGCACGGATGGAACGCGGACGGACATTGGGAGGTCCTAAGGTACCCCACACCGTTACAGGCGAGGGAGTAAGCCGTTTGACTCTCGGGTACTGACTCGCGGTCGTAGCCCAATGGGTAAGACGACTGAAACTAACTCCATCTGGTCTACCAGACGCAGGCCTCAAATCCTGCCAGTGCATGTGTGATTTTTTGCGATTGTAAATGCTGTGCGCACGGCGGCGGACGGACATTGTGCGGTCATGAGGTACTCCGCACCTAAAAATTAGCAGTGGCTTAGCTCGGCTATGCCAGGATATACACAGCGTGAGGTATAATTCAGCTGGTTATTCTTAGCTTCCCTGGTGTCTAGGATTAGCTTGATTATCATGCTTACTGCTGCTTCAATGCCACACACACGGTATACGCATTATGTCACACATGTCTATAAGCGGCTCCGGCGCAGCGTCACCAATTGCCCCAGAGCTAAGCTGGTTCCACAGGCGCACGCCGGTGTTGCTGCAATGCACGAGCCATCAGCTGCACACCTGGCCACCCCTCGCGTGATCATCAAGTGTACCGGGCCACCACGTGCGGAACGGAGGTCGGTGAGACGCTGGGCGCGTGGGGTGTGTGAGAGACGCCAGCCAGCGAGCAACGTTCTCGTTCGCCGTATAACGTCCCTGCTCCTCGCGCATGCGCAGCACGGCTCTCCAGGAGCCTCGAGAAGCTGCCCAACCTCGGCCAGTGCAGCTAACGCTACAAAGAAAAGAACTAGAGCCGGTTTTCGCGGCAGCAGTCACGAATCTATTTATGTTCACTGATTAAAGTTCCTCTACGACGCTCCTCTCTACGACTCTCTAGTTGCTCTCTATTTTATCCCCGGGGAGATTTTAACGGGGATAGGTACCTCTCTCGAAACAGATTACGTGTGTCGCCCGAAAACGAAGGGGTTGACGTAGCGTCATTGCAGCTGTGGTTACGTGTTCGACGTTCAACGATCTATGTGGCCAGCTGTTGTAGAGCCCCCTTTGAGCAGCCAAGGAAAAGTGTCTTTACAATAATGGCCAGTTCACATTGCACCTTGCATATCGTCTTCTGATCCCGACCATCATTATGATAAACCATTATCATCATCATGTCGCACCTCATCTGTTCCTATAACAATCGACATCCCTATTCCTGGGCTCTAGTTCTTGGTTGCGGTGCGGAAGAAACGCTCTGTGCCGACTGCTTCTCTCTCTCTCTCGATCTCTCTCTCTCTCTCTCTCTCTCTCTCTATATATATATATATATAGATATATATATATATATATATAATATATATAATATATATATATATATATATATATATATATATATATCTGTAGTGAATCAGAATGCGAAATGAGAGGGGCTCGTTGCACTAAACAGAAATAAGGGTTGGCAGTCAGACAACCTCTGAAAGCAAAGGAGAGAATGTGGTAGGTCATTGAAACAATAAAGTTTGCAAAGACAGAAAAAAGTGGAGTAAATATTCCCCCCGCCGGGTGGGATCCGAACCTACGACCTCCAGAATGCGCGTCTGGTGCGACGACCATTACGCTACCGGCGGGGCTGTTTCCCCTCCACTTTCTCGGGTATTTACATTTAGGTATTTGTTTTTTTCTGCGCTTGGGGGTAAAAGGCACCATTGAAAGTTTTATGCGCCCGCTGTCACGCCGTCACCAGCGCCTCGTGACGAAGACGAAGGTGGCGCCACTCGAGCGAAACATATTCCAACGCACTCGTCCGTGCCACGCGGCCCATTGCAAAAGGGTTTGGTTGCGACTGGGCAAGGGTTCGGCTGCGTTTGCTGTAGGGTTGGATATTGAGAATTGCAGAAGGGATTAGTTTACGGTTTTACAGGGTTGGACACGCCTAGCGTGCACTAGTGTTTCCGGCGCGGGAGATTTTTTTATGTTAATCCATTAGCCTCCAAAAAACTGATTTTCTCCATTATCCTATCGATAGACACAAATTCTGTATATTGATGAGTCTTTGACTAGCTATCAGGTAGAGTAAAATATATAACCGTAGGCAGTAATGAAGGTTGGCCCTTCCGTCGAAGGTGATCTCAAAGCATTAAAATTTTTGACAACCATAAAAATAGCAAATTTATGCAGAACATTTCTTAGGCATCTATGGAAGCAGAGATCTACGGAGAGATGGTTTTGTTAGCCTGCTTATGAGGGATTCAAAACAGGAAATTGTTCTACTATTCAAAATATGTTGGTGGCTGTACACTTTTTGCTGGTGCTTTATTGTAGGTCATACAACCAATTTGTTGAATTTTTTTGCAGGCAACGACAATCAGGATTTTCTCGAATCATCAGCCCAGCATCTCCAAAATGCTACAATGTCATCACGGGAAAATTTCGTAACAGAACGTGGTAACTTGATATTTTTCGCCTATTTGTCTAACACGAAAATTATGGTCTTCGTCTAAAATAACTTGGCTCAAACAAATCGTCTAAAAAAAGATTGTCACGTTTTTTGATAACGTATTCGGGTAGTTATACTAGTATTATTGATAAGCTACTCTTGCTTTATTATTACAAACTCCAATTATGCACAAGTTAACAAATTGCTCAATATATTCAGCGTTTTGGGATTTGTCAGTCCCGTTACTAAAGGTTGCTCAAAAGGTTTTAGCTTTTGGAAGAGCTTCTTTGCGTTGTGTTGTGTTTTATGGCACATAAGCAACTTAGGGTATCATGCGCGAAGCAGAAGGTTTCCAGTATTTTGTGGATAATAAGTGATTGTTACAGCATGTTAAAGGATTACAGCTTGTTTAGAAACCCTGCTTCTTTTATAAAACTAAAAGCGGAGGAAATTTTAACAAGAGCGTTTTCTCCTAAATGTAGACTGGGGTGAAATGGAATGTGTTCGTCGTAGAACAGCCTAAAATGCTTTTTTTTTCTCAGGACCTCAACATGTGGTTTACTGTTAGCTTCTTGGTCGCATTCCTTTGCACAGTTACACATAAGGGCACAACGCTTCCTGCCGATCTATGTAAGGTTTGGCATCTTCGAGAGACAGCATCTATTAGGCGTCCATCCCCGCCCAAAATACCGCGTTGAATTCGCCTCCGGTGTGCACCGAACCTTGATTGACCTAAAATGATATCCTTCGGAAGTCAACCATGAGTAGGAGGTCAATGGGAAATTATTCACTCGCTCAGGGGAATATCTCTTGGTATGGTGACACCATCACGATATGTCTTTCGTGTTGTGATATGCAGCCAGTGAGGGCTTTGTTTTTGTTTTAAATGGAGCAATTACTTGAAAGTGCACACTTTTCAAAAGTTTCTCCCTGAGATATTTGAACAAAAAGGTATTTACCAGATGTTCTAGAGGGCTACAGTGTATAACAAATTTTTCAACAAAATACAAAACTTTTTATTTTGTGTTTAGTGTGTTGTGGTTGTGCCTTCGTTTAAAGCTAGCTGCCTCTGGAAAAACGCATGATAATGGATGTAGAAAGACAGGGCGAGTGTCCCGACTGCCCTACCAAGCAATACCATCGTCTCCTGTATTTTTTCAATGCCGAACGCATTGCCTGCTTCACATTGGAGTGGGTGGACATTGTTCCGGCCACATATCGTAAGGTGTGGCCCACGCAAAACCGGGATCACCCGACCCTAACTGAATTTGAGAGGGGCTTGTGCCTGGTAGCCAAGGAAACCAATGTTCGAGATTGCCGAATTAGCGGGCGCTCTGGCAAGCGATAGAAAACCCAGCGCCGTGGTGGAACACCTTTTGCCAACGTTGCCGCTTTCCACCTCGCATCGGCCCGAGATTAACCAGGGCACTTGACTAAAGCAATCGGAACGGTTGCAATTGGAGGAGAGGGCAGAGGCAGAGAGAAAGAGTATGGGTGGCCACTTGGGCTGACGTGTTTTGATCCGGAAAAATACAGGAGGCGATGGCAATACAATAGTTCAGAATATTTCTTTCATGGGCTATGATTTGGACAAATACCTGCCGCGGTGGCTCAGTGGCTAAGGCGTTGCGCTGCTGAGACCGAGGACGCGGCTTCGATTCCCGGCCGCAGCGGCCGCTTTTCTGATGAAGACGAAAAGCAAAAACGCCCGTGTGTACAAGATTTCGGCGCAGGTTAAAGATCCTCAGGAGGTCAAAATTAATCTGGAGCCTTCCGCTACTCCGTGCTTTATCACCTGCGTTGCGTGCGCGCGTTAAACCTTACAATCAATCAATCAATCAATCAATCAATCAATCAATCAATCAATCAATCAATCAATCAATCAATCAATCAATCAATCAATCAATCAATCAATCAATCAATCAATCAATCAATCAATCAATCAATGATTTTGACAAATGCCCTTCAGGAATATCGTTGCGTCTCAATCACTGCGAAAGTAATAAGCAGCTGATATCAGAGTTTTAACAGCGCAGCTATTCAGAACCTTGTCGCCTTTCCGGCGGTGTCACGCTGGGGCAGGTTCCCGAGCCTAACTTTGGGGTTCTCCCTAGTGTCACCGGGATAGGAGCGGACCATTCAGAACGCGCGCCTGGTGGAGGATAGGGTATATTCCAGGCTCGCAGCCTTTCGCCCCATGCCCTCTGCCCGTCTCGATCTTCAGTGGGAGCTCGCATGAAATGACGCGAAAATTCCAAGTTGCAAGCGGTGAAGCCAAGCTAAAAATTGTAGTCTCCATCGAAAAAGTCCGCGGTCCGACAACTTTGAATTTTGCAGCAACGCCAGCTTTGTGGCTACTAATTAACCCCATACTACAATGAGCATGGGGCTATGTAGGTATCTAAAATAAATAAATAAATAAATAAATAAATAAATAAATAAAAAATAAAAATAAAAATACACAGTCCTTGTGTACCAAAAATGTATTCTGAAAAAAAAATAATATATAAATAAATGAATGAACAAATAAAATAAATAAAATAAAACAAATACCGAGTACATGTGTACCAAAGATGTGTTCTGAAAAAAAAAGCTAAAATTAATCACCAGGACGGCTCTATGAGCAGATCGAATATCAGCTATGTGCTTGTTTCATGCGATCCTTTGTCTGCGTACCGCTACACTGTAAATGGTTGCTCACGGAGTTGAAGGACGCTGATTTTTTTTTCGAATTTAATATAATGGCATATCCTCATTGTATTACTCTGGACTGACCAGCGTAAGTGTTCGCTTGGCGGCACTCATTTTATTCATAAATCAGTACGAACAAACAGATATTAAGAATACTACCATCGCCCCAAAACATCGCCAAGCGGTCAAAGTAAACCCCAGAAAACATTATTTATGTTGCACAAAACAATATCTAGACGAAAGTATTTTTGAGTACAAAGTTTTAAATGCGACGAAATTAGGTGCCACCAATTTCCTGGTAATTTTAATGAACTTAGAGTGGTTTGTTTGCAAACATTTACCCCAAAGGGCACTGGAACGTTTTCTATAGGTGTGCCTTCTCGTGGGCCTCGTCTAAATGTGTAAAATATACAATCTGGACAGCCGATGAACAAGTATGTGGGCACAGGTGGTGAAAAATCCGGCGTCCGTGGCTCTCAAAACGCCGGATGGACGGCACACGAAATGACTGACTGTTCAAAGGTCTATATACATACGTCAGTGAATGTTCGGAATTTCGCGACCTTTCTTAATGAAGCTCCTAAGAACAAAACATTTCAGTCAGGTGAAAGAAACTTTGAATAAATTCAGACCTTATTTGGTTTCCGACATGACTCTTGCCGGGTTCGGTTCCAGACAAGCACGACACACCCGAAGCCCCACAGCTCAATCACTTTACCAAACGGAAGAGTGCATTCAGTAATGGCGCAAAGCCTGTCAGTCACTGTAATCGCAATTAAAAAAACGTAGCAAAGGGAAAATGATGACGATAACAAGAAGACGCATGCATACTACTGGGCACGTACCACTGAAGGCTCAACGCCATTACTTTGCAAGAAATGAGGGCGTAACTTCCCATGGATCAAATTCTTTACGAAGTTTATCGGTGAAATTTATACGCCGGTGGACTCTCAACGGTCAACACCAACAGAAGCTGTGAAAGGTTACGGCGCGCAGAGTACAATTGTATCTCAGCTCATTAACTGACCAATAATGAGTTCGGATTCACGACATGATAAGTCGTTTGCAAAAAATTGCGAAACCCCTTTGCGAAAAAATTGCGAGTGTGTAACCGGCCTAACTGAGAATTGGTTTCGATATGCGTTTTTCTAAACTCTAGATAGCGCACAAGAACAGAGGCAACGATTTGGGAATTTATTCTATCTCAACGCTTCCCTCAAGTGGCCGTAAATTTTGTTTTGCCTGGCAAAGGTAAAAAAAAAATCGGTTGAGGTGCTAATACCACGAACCGTCCTTATGGTTCGAAAGTCATACTTTGTGGTGAGTAACCGCAGAGTGCTTCCTATGTCATTTCCACAACGGGTAGGTAGGTGAAGCACTGCATAGACATCATGGCTCCAGCTGAATGTGAACCATGTGTAATATCTTATCAGCCGAAGAACGTTTACAGGTTTAATTCATTTTTTCACAAAACATTTTGCACCGCCCCCAGCACAGACCTGCTCTCTGGCGTCGGAGCAAAACATAAGCTGCCACGTGACACTGAAGTTTGAAATCGAAGTCCATATTGTCTTGGACGCCGCAATGGGGGAAATTTACAATTTCGCCAGAAGCATAGCCCGCTACACTGCCACGCTAATGAATATCGTAAGTAACCCTGCTTTCATTTCGTACAAAGCATTAGGACGCCGATGAACCCGAGGTTCTACTTCGCTCCTGTTTTACTTTGAAGAACTTCCCACCACGGTAGGTCAGGGGCTAAAGGCGTTATGCTGCCTACCCTGACGTCCCAGTGTTAATCCCGGCCGGACTGGCTGCTTTTCAGGGAGAGGGCGAAAGCTGGAACGCTTGTGTGTCAAGATTTCGGCGCACGTAAAGATCACCCGAAGGTTGAATATAATCAGGAGCCCTCCACTACAGCGCCCCTCAAACCGAAGGTGTAGCTTCCGTGCATGTCAACGGAATATCAATAAGTTTGAATCACTGAAAAATTTGAACGCATATTCTTGTTGTAAAAAATCTGACCCACTTAGGTAATATCTGCTCAATAGAAACTGAATCTCAAAACGCCGTAGTTTAAGTGCATATTAGTTGTACTTTATATTACATTTTCGCTAACACGTTGTTCAATCTACTGCTATATTACTGCTAACTACCGCAATATTATAAACTTTTATACTATGCTGGTTACCATGTACATATCTACAAACCTATCATTTTTATTTTTGCGGAAAGCCAACTTCAATGAAGAAGCTTTCGTTGCTCAAAACTCCGTTGTTTCCCTAACCCCCCCCCCCCCCCGGTGGCGCACAGCATGGCCAAAGGTTAAAATTTAAAACCACGGCGCAAAATTTTCCAACACACGGGAATATTTTAGGAAATGCTTTGTCAAAAAAAAAACGCTAATTTAGTTAGGCGGGGTACCCCTCCTTGCCACTAACCTGCTCTAGTGCCATTGGCATGTCTCACAGAGACTGTTTACTCCGGATTGTTATATCATGGCGCTCTGGAGTACAAGTGTTTGAAAGAATATTAGAGAGGGCGTGACTTCCTTAAAAAAGAAGACTGCTTTTCGCGTATTATTTAATGGGTCAGTTAAAATATAAGGCTCCACACAAGCGGTTTGTTTGCGCTCAGTAGCGGTCACAGCGCCAATGCCACACAAAAGGTTCAAGATTTTTGTTGGTGGTATAGTTGAGACAAACAAAGTGATACCAAACAACTTTATTGAGCACGGCACTGAGAAAAAAGAATGAAACAATGATTATCTGAGTTCTATATCTTAATAACGTAGCCAGCATGGGAAAAACGCTGGAGGTGGTCGAGTCGATGCGGGAGAATATGCAGCTATATTATATCGCCGTTTGTTGTTGGACATTTATTTTCTAATGCATAATACAAAAACACTTTCAGAAACGTGCTTGCTCTTGTAGCACTATGCTAAAAATTTTCTTGTCTTAGGTGAAGTTGAAGATTCAAACATTGAAGAAACACAAAATGAGTGTTCGCGTGGTGGGCATCAGACAGCTGGTAAGTACTAGCTAATGTTACGTGAACCTTTCTTATGAAATCATAAAGGCACGTTCTGGCCGATTATTTGCGAAAATTGTGGTGTTCTTGTGTTAGACGTAAAACTTCTAGTAATATCAGGGTGCCGAAAATTGCGTTTAATACGACACCCACGATGTTCGTTATAAGCAGCTTAGCGTAGCCAAACATTCCTCCATCAGCACCTGCTGTAAATAATAAGATTTGCGAATATTGCTTCAAACAAGGATCCACTTTCTACTGGAAGTGATGTTTTGCAGCCATAAAAAATTTTACGCAATCAAAAATACTTTTGAACGTTGCGTTCCAATTGTTTGTAATCCAAGGAGGTAGAAAACAGCACAATTCATGGTAAAGCACATCCAAAGTGCGCTCGTACCCGCCGTCAGTGTTGAAAGAAAAAAGCAATAGTCTTTTGCAGACCCTGTCGGCATGCCAGCCCTTCTGCGTGGCAATATCGTCTTCGGTGTTTTCCTTGTGTTTTCTGAACATGTGTTCGCGCCAGAGAGTTGGCACTAAAAGATCACTGCCATGGCCGCTGATGAGTAAAAAATCACGTGACCTGGCGACTGCCATTTAGAGAGTTATGTGCACTCTGCACACATTCCCTGCCCTAATGCACGACTGAGTACTACTTCGTCGCGGCGTAGTCATGGTGAACGTAAACATGAACCGCGCAACGCCCCTCCAAAGAGAATGGTGGCGGCACTGGTGGCGCCACCTGGAAGTAATCCAAGGAGAAAGAGAAACAGCACAAGTCATGGTCCAGCACATCCAAGGTGCGCAAATGGGAAACACACGGGCATGCACTCCCAGGGCCACAACCGGGTGGCGCCACCAGTGTCCTCAGTGTGCACTCTGGTGTTTGTATGTCTACACTAGCTAGTGCTTTATTCGCTATCGCTACAATCAAGCATCCTGGTATTTTTAATAAAATAACTATGCAAATATGACTTGTGCATAGACGTTTTGCATCACATACGTGTATTTTTTTGTTTGTGCTCGACGTCCCGGAAGAAGCTTGTTTCCGGGTTGCTTTGGCCGCTTTCTCCAGTCACATCGGGAAACAGGTGGATTGCTGTCACGAAGGGTTACGCCACACGCTACGTTATCACGCGTGCTTTGCCGACTAGCTGGGCTACTGATGTGGCAGATTTCCTTCTAGGGGATGCAGTATGGGGCTCCATGTCAGTTGCTCATATATCGCGGACGTTACTTTCTCTCTAAAGTCGTTGAAGACATCGTCCGATCCCCTTCTAATAAACATAGGGTAACTAAAGCGTACAATACCAGACTAAGGACATTACCGAACGCTTAAGTTGTACCCTGCCCGATATGATTTCCTGCTACGTTCTTCTCCACTGCTACATACTTGACCACTGCTACGTCCTTGGCCACTTCTACGTTCCTGCTACGTTCTGTTGGCGTTGTTGGAACCGCAATAGACTACGGGCCGTGGCTCTATAAAAACGTTTGCAAACCGCAGGCTTTGCATCAGTCTCTTATGATGCTTCTTTAGAACAGCTGTTACTTTCGGTGCTGACGAAGAGTTTAATAGCGTAAAAAATGACTAGGGACACAAAAGTTCACACCGCCCGTCCTGTGAATTTACTCTGTATCACTCGTCATTTTTCTTCGGCTGTAACACTTCCAAATGCCTACGAGATTAGGTTACGGATACGTAGACGTTTTGTTCTGCGGCTCAAGAAGCGCTTTGTGGTCCAATGAACTTGCACGCTGCAGAGCATCGTCAATTGATTCTTGCGGATATTTTTGCTTTCTCTCACACTCCCACAGTTTGTCGCAGTTATTAAATCAATAAAAACAAAGGTCTTGGTTGCATGGTATAGCTCTTTTCTTGTGATTTACATGCTAACATTCAAAGGCCAGATACTTATGCCTGCCAGTGGGCTTTTTGTAGGGCTTTGTCGCCAATGTTCTGATGCGTCGGTATAAGTATATACACACAGTATACACCGTATACACAGATAGAAATAAGGGTTGGCAGTCAAGAAAACCTCAGAGAGCAAAGGGGAGAATGTGGTGGTCCATTGAAACACATAAAGAATTTGAAAAGACAGAGAGTGGAGAAAAATGCCCGCCGGGTGCGATCCGATTCCACGACCACCAGAATACGCGTCTGGTGCGATGACCGCTACGGTACCGGAGTGGCTATTTTCCCCTCCAATTTATGGGGGTCTAGTGTGATATCGCACCAGACCGGTTCGATATTCGGAAGGTAGTGGGTTCGGATCCCACCCGGCGGGCATTTTTTCACCACTTTCTTTCTAACTCAAAAAATTCTTCATCTGTTTCTATGACCCACCCACAACCTCCCTTTGGTCTTCCGAGGTTTTCTTGACTGCCAACCATATTTTCTATCTTATTTCCAACGAGCCCCTCCTGTTCCCATTTCTGATTCGCTATATATGTATATATATACATACATATACATATACATATACATACAGGTATTGAAGGAATGAGGTGCTTTTATAGCGCCCCCTTCACTTTTATGTTTCATGGTTTAAACATGGCCTATAATTGTTCTGTCTCTTGGAGTAAAATGCGCTCCACCCGCCGCGGTAGCTCATGGCTAAGGCATTGGGCTGTTGAGCCCACGTTCAGCGGGTTAGATTCCCGGACGCGACGGTCACTTTTTTGATGGAGGCGACAAGCAACGCCCGTGTGTACGAGATTTCGGCACACGTAAAGATCCCTATGTGGTCAAAATTAATCCGGAGCTGTCCACTACGGCGCGGCCTCACGCCTGCGTTGCGTCGGCGCGTTAAACCATTACAACAATCAGAATGCGCTCCAGTCACGCGATGCACGGTGATACGGTAGGATTAGTGGACCAATGTTGTCATTATGTGATCAGGCATCAAAAAGCACAGTCGACAAATTGCAAATTTATGTTGGACAGCTGGCTCGAAATCAAATATTTGGATACGTTATTGCCCATAATATTGAAAGGGCTCAAGAAAGGAGTGCACATTTTAGTTAGGCGCATGTGAACGTGGGCGTTGAGTGTTTGTTGCTACGACGAGGAGGTGCTGGGTGGTAACATAACCCGTATACGATCTTTTGCTACAGCTATCTCGGTTGGTACACATGCTGATTTTAAAGATTTTAAATTACACTTTCTTTCCATAACTGATGCACACGTGAAGCACAAGCAACATGAAAGCGACGCTCTTGTGCTAAACGGTGATTATCTGGATATTCACGCATCTCTCGGAAAGTTTGGCGAGTATACCCTTAAGAACCCATTACTGAACAATGCTGACGTTGTTATTCTGCTCACGGGGTAAGCAAAACTCTAACTTATCTTTTTGTGTTCGCTTTCAGTACAATGGATTTAGTAATATTTCACACCTGCAAATGGCACGGACGTTTTGTAGTATATATGCACATTCATCACGTCCCTTCGTAAACAGTTGCTTTCAGTAACTGTTCACGGATACACCACTAGCACCGGCGTTTGTTTTATATACCGGGGGCACATTCCAAGTTGTTGGCGCAACGAGTCAACAAGTATTTACCTTTTTAGCGTGTTGCGCTTGCGCACATGGAAATTCATATGTAGTCCCTAATCAACAGCTGCAATAACTTTGGGCCACCTCAGTCTCCTATGATCGTTAGTCAGATATATGAAGAACCGTACATGGTGACTGAGTCTTCCCGTATTACTAGCTCAGTCATTTCTTAGAGCTGAGCGTGGGTGGCATAGTTTCATAGGAAATTTTGCACTGAATCGGCATCTACAAAATGTAGATGAAGGAGCGGTTGAGGATACAAGGTACATGTGCCTGTGCTTCATATGGTGAAATTGTTTCTAAACATCTTTTCGGTGACGTGGTGATTTTCGGTGCACTTTGATTCAGTGCAAAGGAGCGTGAGAAGGGCAACGATCCGGGTTTTGTAAAGACAAAAACCACTAGAAGGACACTTAAAGCTGCGCTTAAGAGTAGGAAACTTTTCAGGAAATTTGTGCTACTTGTAGGAATACACAAAAATAGTAGTTTTGCAACTATACCTAGTAAAGGGTAACATAAAATTAATATGAATACTTATTCATTCATTGCTCTAATACTCGCATGAGTGAATTCTCGGTGTCTCCCAAGCGGGGCGTTCCGAAAGAAAAACAAAAATGTCTGAGCTTTCCTTTGACTCTACCACCATTTCGTCTCCTCTTTTTTAAATATATGTTGAGGGCACCTCGCAAATATATAACGCAGCTGTTAGCGTAGCTGTAGCCTTAGCGACCGGACAGTAGTGTTACTGTGTGGCTCAGCGGGGAATTGTTTTTCTGGAGTCGGCTCTTGACGGTGACGAAACGTCAAGCACATACCTGCTAACTTCCAGCTAAACTTGTAACTCTCTCGCGATGACTAAAGTACATGCATTAAATGAACGTGTTTGTCGGAGTAGCAATGCAGCAGGCAGTCCCTGCTGACATAGTCCAATCACACCTCTATGTAAGTATTGAATACAGCTTTATTTGTGGCTGTTGTATGGTTTTACATGCTTGATTGCCGTTTCTGCAGAACGCAACATATTAAACAAGCAAGAAGGTCTACGACAGTGGGCATCTATTATCGCTAAGCCCCCGTCAACAGATTTTACTCCTGTACTATTTAGAACACCTGATTCTCGAAACCATTTGTTCCCTAAGTTTTCAGCCAGACTCTTGGAAACTGGTTGGACCCTCTTAAGCTGCCTATGGCACCAAGACTGCCAGAAAAGAGAACATCGCTATGTATGTATTCGAATCAGAATTGGAAATGGGGCGCTCGTCGAATGAAGACGGGAATAAGGGTAGTCAGTGGAGAATGCCAAGGAAAGCAACGGGGAAGATGTCGTAGGTTATTTTATTCTTTTCGAATAATATATTCTTTGAAATATAGATAGAAATTGAAAAAAAGCATGCCCGCCGGGTCGCATCCTAACCACGACCTCCAGAATACGCGTCTGGTGTGATGACGAGTCCGCTAACCGCGGGGATATGCTCCCCTCCGATTTTGGAGTGGCGCTGGCTACCACCTCCAAGCACACGAAAATAATTACCTTGATATACACGTGCAAGAAAGTGGAGGGGAGAGTCAATACATCTATATTCATCAATACTTGCATTCCTTACTTCATCTTTGGGCTGTGTTAGCAAATAGTCTTTTCCTGGCCTTGTCTCCCATTCTTCTGCCTTGTTTTGTTACAGCTCACGCAAATGCCGCGTGTTTATTTAGGACTAACTCTCAGACAAGTGCCACGTCTTCACTGAGAACTAACTCCGATTATACAGTAGAGCCTCCATAATCCGAAGTCGCCTAATTAAAATTGTTGATTCATTTGAAGTGACGTGCTGGTCCAGTAATTTTATATCCAATTGAATGAAAAATGCTCACGAATTCCACCTTCGTTCCTGAAAAACTCAAAAGTTTCCATCGCAAAAGCAGCGCCAGTTCCTGCACTGACATTGCCGACGTCTTAGCCGAGTCATCGTACACTTGATTAAACGGCAGGACAGTTGAGATTCGTCCAGCGCAAGCATCTGCCTCTTTTGAGGTCCTTAACGTTCTTTGTTAGCACAGCGCCATGTGAAGCAGTTGGTGTGGTCGTCGACTTCACGCTTGTATTTGAGCCCTGAATGTCAACTATTAAGGCAATACGTGTCGTGCGCTCGACTTGGCGTCGAAACCATAGATTCCAAAGGAAATCGAACAGGGGACCTGTTGCGCACTAATCACCACGCGCTGTTCTTGAGCTGTTTGTTTAATTGGAAGTTCGGTTACTTCGAAGTGTTTTACGGTCCCTAAACACTTCGTATTAACAGGAGTCGAGATTAGTTCGCTTAAAGTAAACTCGCTTATTGTGGTGCCTAAATTCGTGGGAACTCATCAGTGAAGCCTAGCCACTTCGTAAAAATTAATTTATTGGCGTATTGGATAAGGTGGAGGTTTTTGACTTGGGACGCCTTCCGCAAAATAGGGGCCGCCGAACGTACCTCATCTGATGTTGCGAGCAACCCTTCCATCGAAGAGATATCTGACATTCGGAAATGGGCAGAACATGCTTGGTAGGGATGTAAGCACACTACTAATGAAATACCAGCAGTTGCAGGCTTATAAAGCCATGCAAAGCTCCTTCACACGTGAGAGGCCAAGTACCGTTTGCACCAGACACTTCGGAAACAAAAACTAATCACAACCTCAGCGACGCCTCCGCTACCTCAATCGCGACATTGAAGATTACAGAAATCAAATACACGTGAAAATTGGCACAGCACGTGCGATCGAATGGAACATGGAATTGGACTGTCAAAGACGTGGAATATCCTACGCTGTCTCATCTACCCCGACATAGTAAAACCACACAGAGAAACAACCTCAACATATTTCTACACAATTTAAGGGTTGGGCACCGAGCTAATCAAGACAATTAAAGATAGATACTTCCGAGACTACACACGTGAGGTCCTCCCTCGCTACACGGGACAGGAAAATGACCTCCTTGATTGACCCATCACGGTAAGCGAAGACTGAGGGCCATCTTGACCCTACGAACTCGCTCGTCGCCAGGTCCAGATGGCATCACGAAATAAAATGCTCAGAAATCTAGACGATGAATCTGTAGCCCTCACCCGCTATATGAACGTGTGCTGGGAGCGGGCCCAGATACCCGACATGTGGAAACGGCAAAGGTGATTATGAACCCCTAGCCAGGAAAGAAACTGCAGCTCGAAAATCTCAGACCGATTTCCCTCACATCTTGTGTAGCGAACTTAATGGAGCACGTCATACTCAACAGGCTTAACAGCTTCATGGAGGACAACGGTCCTCTTTCCCCACACGATGATCGGCTTTCGACCAAAACTCTCTGCGCAAGATGTGATGCTCGCCTCAAATACTACGTCATCAACGGGGTACACTGCTTCCCACTTGACACTAGAGCCATTTTGGTTCTTGACCTCACAAAGGCCTTTGACAACGTCAAACACTCGGCTATCCTCACGAACCTGAGCAAACTCGACGTCGGGAAAAGAGTCTGACGACTACATCAGCAACTTCCTTTCAGACCGCAAAGCTACCCTCGCTGTAGTGGAATCGAATCGGATGCGATAAATCTAGGGAACAGGGGAATGCCGCAAGGCTCTGTCCTCTCCCCAGAAGCGTCTGCAATCCTTAAATCTGCTTTCGTCACGATGAGCAGACCGGCAAAATCTACCCAATATGGGCACCTGCCCACACCGGCCTGGCCAGGAACGAGTGTGCGCACGATGCTGCTCGAGGGTTCACCGACTGAGCTGATGTCGACCCAAATACCACATTCCCCCATTCGTTCCCATGATCGGGAAGGGATCGGCTCGTGTACAACAGTGACATAACGAATCACTACCGTCTGAACGGGGCCTTTTCCCCCCGCTCATCCGTCACTCAATAAGAGGCAATCGTCGTATGGCGACTACTTCAGACGAATTCGTATCCGAACCCGAGTTATGTATAGCTGCTGCTACCCAGGGCAACATTCCGACAAATGCCACAAATGTAAAGAAAGGGCAGATCTAGCACATATGCTATCGGGCCAGCCCGCTGGCGGCTACACCCGCGCGCAGAATAGCTCAGGCGGAGCAATAGGAGACGGTGTTGCTCAGCTCCGACCAGCGGATCAAGTCTGGGCCGTCCAGCTGGCCGAGGACGCTGCTTGAGCCCAAGGTCTCTTGACCGACGCCTAGGATCACCAGCCTCTCCCAATAAAGTTATTTCTCTCTCTCTCTCTTGGCGTAATTAGTTATCTGTGTATGTCGAAAGCAGGACCAAGGCCTCTCAATTTACGGGAGGTTTAAGCCGAGCCCTCAAATAGGGTGGCGAAACCTGTTTTGCTGATGGTATGCCATTTTGCCATATTAAACGTCCCTGTTACGATTGCCCCAATGTAGTCTAGGCTGACGGGCTACAGATGGTAATATATATACAGTAGAACCCCGGTAATACGAATTTCAAGGGACCACGAGAAAGCGTCGTATGACCGGAGTGTCGTACGACCGGGGTGCGGGTAAATGCCGGCCGAAGTAGACGGTATCGCGCTACAGGTGGGCTAAGAACGTAATTAAACTACTATATTTAGCGCGTTCTTATGTGATTTGCGAAGCTTTTAGCTGAAATTCCAAGTTTAAAAAAGCAACGCCTATGTTGTGGCCCCCGCCCCTCCATGGCCTCCGAGCTGACCCGCCAGCCACACCCATGTCGTGCGGCGCTATTTATGGCCCGCCAGTCCCGCTCCAGTGCGCGCACGAGGTAAGGGCGAGGAGGTCGAGCAAATTCAGAAGGGAAAAGGCGAGCGTGAAACTGCCAAGGCCAAGCGAAACGAACCATAGTACAAGGTGGAGATGAAAATTATCTGAATCTGCCGTACATCGTGGAGACACCCTTGGAATGGTCCCGTGCCGTCGCTATTTTTCCCACAAGGTCCAGCAATGCGAAATAGATAAGATGATCGAAACTTCGCGAGTAAACCAGGTTGCGGCGAAAATTATAGCGCGGTCTTTCTACAGTGACTCGCTGCGGCTGGCCAGTCGAGTGACCCAAAATGGCGGTGCCAACGAATCCGTGTCTCCACCCTTGCGGCGGACGCGCGGGAATTGAGGTGCTCGAGCAAACAAAGGAGCGGAGTGACAACGCGGCTTTGAAAGACACTGATAAGCAGAGATATAGGGAGAGAGAAAGATGTGAAAGGAAGAAGCTTGGATCGAGCGGGCGGAGAAAGCGGTTGTTCGGTCATCGCCATGGGGTTGCGTTTTATGTGTTTTCGCGATCGTCGGCGGCCCGCCTGCCACCTGAACGACTTTTTCGCGGTTGGCGTCGTTGGCGTACTGCTGCAGCGTGGGGCCTGTCGCAGGTTAACTCCCGCTCACGAGTACCCGCCTGCTTGCTTGCGTCTGTTCAGTAAGGAGTCTGGCCTGCCTGCGGATCTTTGCACATCAATGAGCGTCAAACGGGAGTTAAGAATAAAGAATGGCGGGACGAGGCCGTGAAGCGGTGTAAAATATGAAGAAAATGCCGGCTTATCCGAGCCAGGTTGCGTCGTATGAAGCGGACCGCGTGCACCCGAGCGTCATATCATCGGGGTTTTCAATGCATTGTTTCTATTGGGAGTTTGTCGGGACTGCGGTGATGCGTCGCAACAAGCGGGTCGTCGTAAGTACGGGGGACGCAGCGGGGTTCCACTTGTATATTATACCAGCCCTCGACTATACCGAAACACCATTACATGCGCAATTGCTTCAGAATGTTTAAAGGCATCCAGTCGAAACTTGACTTATAACTTCGCGTTCCTTTAGAAGCGTAGCGCAAATGCTCGTCTCAGGACAAACTGGCTTTTTTAAGACTCATGCTACTATCTTATAGATTTAATAGAAGCGATCAGTGTTCTTCTTACAGCAGAACATGCCAGAAGGGCAGGCAGGTCTTGTTGTGGTGCGATACGCTTCCCTTGGCGATTTCCACAAACAGCTTTTGCGGCATTATTGAAACGCAAAATTTTCAGCTACCAGTTTTAACGCTACATTCCGATTGCAGATAATCCGCCTTTCGCACGTATTTCACTTAGCTGGGGCACAGCTATGTAAGCCACCAATTTACCCATACAAAGCGGCTAAAACGATGATCAACAGCATATTCGCTAATAATACTATCGAAATAACTAGACACACAGCGGTGCAAAGGTCTTCGTTGAGGTACGCGCGTTATTGCAAACGACGTTCGTCGGAGAATTCGTCCCGTGTTTGTTCCTTACGTTGTGCCTTACTATTGTTAATATTATACACTATTATAACACATTTTCGATGATATCAAAGGAAACTAAAAGGTTTGGTAAAAGAGGCCGAATTTCAGTTGAACGGGTGCTGTTCTAAGGCAATAGTTAAAGTTGTGCTGAAGTGAGTTTTGCTCACTAGTGAGCTAAACATTAAATCAAGTCTTGCGTATGTAGTCAATCTGTTTCAAACAACCAGTCCCTTTGACTATAGGATTGCATTAATCGGCTGAATCCGCATAGAGGATCTCGGCATGCTTTTGTTTTAATTCATGGTCGCAACATGTGAGCGCACGCGCGTATGGAGGCCCGGGATATACAAAGAAAGCTACAGCAGAGATTTGAAGTGTAGCGAGGGCTTTAAAACTAGTACTCTCCAGTTACATTTTATGGCGCATGGCACGTTTCGGATGCACGATGGGCTCCTCTACCATTCACTGTGCATCAAATAAACTTCCTACTTCTTCAAAACAAAATAAATGCACCAACTAACTTCCTACCTCTCTAATTGCTGAGCTAAAGAATTAAATTTACGCGAAAAAAGCAGAAGCTTGCCGTGGCCAAGTTCTACGATATTCCTAATCTCCTTCTCTTCTTTTTCAGGAGGGAAGCAGCTGGCTTTAAGCATGGCGTGATAAGCAAGGAATATACAGGCAAGTAACCCATTTAGACGTCGACAACACGCGTCCGAGTACAATAGTGTGCAGCCGTTACACTTCACGTTTTATGTGCGAGCTTTTATTTTACATTTTATGTTAAAATAGGTAGCTATAACCTGTTTAAGAGCTCGATTTTTAGGGGCGGAGTACCTTAGAACCGCACAATTTCCGTCCGCGTCCATAAGCATAGCATTAACAACCGCAAAAAATCTAACAGGCGCCCGCCGGATTCAAGCCTTGTCTCTGGTAGACCGAAACAGAGTTAGTGTGGTCCTCTATACCCATTGGCTACGCCATAGTTGTAACCGGAGTCGAACGGCTTGCTCCCTCACCTGTAATGGTGCGGAAGTACCAAGGACCTCCCAATGGTCCATCCACGTCCATCTGTGCGCACACCACCATCCAGCAAAAATCAGCGAAACTCGAGTTCGAGCCGTGAGTTTGCAATTTCATTTAAGGAATAATCAAGGGCCACTCCGGATTAAATCTAATGACGGTGGGGGCGAAAATGGGATGTCACTCGGGGCGAAACTTGGATGTTCATTTCGAGTCCTCGTACTCCGCACCCACGCCATCATCCACGTAGTGGAGATTCTGCCATTTTTTCGACAACTTCACAAATGTACCTGAGTTATCTGTTCCTTTATGTGTTCAATGATGTCTCCAGTGTGTGACGGTAGTACGATATTCCTCTTCAAAGAACCAAGCTGCATTCCCACGCAAGGCTTTAAGTGCAAGGCTTCCAGGAAATTGTCCGAGCGATTCTATTTTTTTTCGTGGGGCAGATAGAGATCTTGAATTTCTACCCTAAAATTGAACCAAATTTTCCCATCAAAGAAGAACGACGCTGATATTGTGCGAAAAATATGAACGGGGAAGGATAAGGCTATTTAGGCCACGTACTGTAGGTAGGCCATGCGAGTCCATGTCTTCAGTAGATGTGAGCATCGACATGCCCTTTTTGCTACTGAGGCATTCTTTCTGAATAACTAGTTATTTTGATGCCATCTACTGGCAATATTATTTCCTGTCTTCAATTTTCTGTATGAGTAAAATTATTTCGGAATTTTTAAAATGTGAACACTAATTTTTACATCTCTGATTGTATGCTCACCGGAGAGCGCAGACAACCACAGCTAAAAAGGATTGCAGGGCAGAGGACGCCCAGCTTTTCCACTTTTTATTGCCCTAGAAAAATTCAAACCCACAACAAGTTAGCTAACAAACAATTATTAATAAAAATTGATTGGAGCACCAGTTTGATTATTGAAAATTCTACAATGGCAAACGCGGGAGTGCGCTCAACGGTGCACTGAGAGGGCGCCACAATCGACCGGTTGGGTGTTTTTCACTCGGTTTCATCGACGCGGCGACACATTGTAATAATGGAAAATTGGCCAGGTGGTAGACTAGCCTAATTTTTAGGGACTGTACCGGGAGTGCTCTTGCGCAACCGTATTCGGTAGTAGCAAGCTATCCACGACTTTCTGCGGGACGGCCGGTCTAGCCTCGCTGCGTTCAGGCGTGCTTCTTTCTGCATTTTTCACACGGCTTTTTGGTGCAATGGGCTCACGGCGCCATTTTATTTCTTCTTACACATGTAGCGTAACTGGTTAATTGGTTTTATTGTCTTATCTTCAGCAATTTTGCTTCACGGGACACATGGTTCGCGTCTAAAAAAAAAGTCGCCTGCTAGAAAAAAAAATTAAAGCCGTTTTCTCAATGTGAAAGCTGTCCGAAGTGCAGAGCAGGGACTCGCCATAATGGGCCGTTATCCGCTTACTGCTACTACCCCATGCAATTCAAATTTCCCGCCTTCGCAGTGCTCGCGCACCCCCTGCCTGAAGCTGCACCAGCGGGAGTTCTGTTCTCTTTGTGCTTTTCTCCCCGCACGTGCCGGCGTTGCGCTGCCACATTTTACGTTTACTATCGTAAAAACCAACCCAACGGGCGTCCTTAACTAAAGGAACGCGGGCGCCGCCGGTTAATTACGTATATTTTTCCTCTAATGTACCTACAGTTTTCTTTGCGCTAAAGAACGGGAAGATGTATGACAAGCGCCAGCGTTTCACAATTTTCGAACGCTTATGACTATATAAACCGCTTGGCTTTCGAAGCCTCTGTGGTACGCCGCGAACAACAGCGCTACCCCGGGACGCCGCCTTGGTGCGTTATATACTTGGGTCGAGCGAGCGAGCTAGGAAGACAAGGCGAGCGCCTAGAGTGCTCTGCATTTAAAACGCGAGGAGCAGCGGAGAGCAGGCGAGGAGGAGTGGGGGAGAGGGCGCACCTGGAACGGCTGTTGCGGACGCCGAGGCACGCCAACGCCGACAACGCCGGGTGACATCGTGAGTTAAAGAAATGCTCTGAATTTAAAACAAAAAAACAAAAGAGTACACAGATCCAGACTAGGGGGCCCTCAAAGACGCCGAAAAATGCATGTCAAATTTCAACTTTCCTAACTTCACGACTTGCTCAAAACGCACGTTTCATTCGTTCCTTATTCGCGCTTTACGACGTGTTCAAGACGCACACCTTACGCGTTCATTATACGCGGTTTTCACCCAAGGGCTACTGTAATTGCGTGATTCTCATATTCATGCTTGCCCACGGTACGATGTATGGATCTGAAATGCCCTCAAACAACCCCCGGAAGTTTGGAAAATAGTTATTTTTCCCGCTTGTTTGGTTAGCGGGCTACACTGTTTTGTTCTAACATTAGCGTGATTGAAATTTCAAATTCGTCGCGAGGATTTTTTTCAAACGCGACCAGGAATCTAACAGCCGCAATGCAACAAACTTTCACGCAGACAGACAGTTACAATGCACATGAACGAGATGATCAGTACTAGTAGGCAGCATTCTTTGCGTGCAGGCCAAGCTAAAAACTGGGATTTTCGGCATCGCACAAGCCGCGAACACTGAAGAGTCTCGCCGAATATGCGGTGATCGCGGCGCACAAATACAGCGAGTCGACCACGGCGCTGGCATACAGGGCCAGCGTGCGGCATCAGTCCGTGTCCAGAGCAGCAGCGGTGCCATGGACTGGACTGCAACGAGGACGCGTGCTATCTCGCTTGATTTCGCTGAAGCCCAGTCCCCACAGGCTACATCCCCGTGTTATTTAGTGCCTTCTTGCAAACTCACCGCGTTGCCGTCGACCCGCTCGTCGTTTTCCAGTGGTTTCGGTTCTGTACAGCGTATTTCATCACTGTAGTAACGCCAGAAAATAAAGGGTTTACCTACTGAACACTAGGTTAACACATCTGCAAAGAGACAGAGAGAGAGAGAGAGAGAGTGGTCGAGAGGCTAAAAGCGCTAAAAATTAGGGAGGAACACACAGAACCCCGACAACAGTTGTAAGAACTTGGAGTAAAAAGACAATGAAACATAACAAAAAGCTAAATGACGTTTCAACACAGCGCGAAACGTTGTGCTGCGGGTGCACATAGTGTATCGCTAACACCAAATATATGAAACATGTACTGCCTTTGCGAAACAAAGGACGTGCTATGCAGGATATAGGTTGTTTTTTAGTGTGTCTCTACAAGCGGTTTTTGCCTGAGGTAACTGCGGGAGAATGCAAACCGTGCTGTCATGTGAGCGACATTGCACTGATATGAAAAAAAAAACCGTGAAGACTGAAAGCTTTATTCAGAGTTGAAACATCTCTCACTTGCCCTTTAGCACGTGAAATGTACCTCGCACTTTGCTTACGTGAGTTGCAAGAATAATATTTGTGCAACGCTAATAAATTGGGTATACAAAATGTTTCTGTGCGAAGTGGGTTTTTGTTTGTACAGCCATCGACACCCTAAGCTGTAACCAAAAGTAGAACGGACTAAAAGCATTTATGATAACAGCCACTCGCGTGAATGGAAAGTAGAGACGATATAAAGCATTCATATGAGAGTTATCTTTTGGTACTGCAACGAAATAAACTTGTTTTTATGGCTCGAAGTTTTCTACCAGATTAGGTAGATCGAGAAAAATCGTGCACTCCTCCGTCTAACGACGACAATGTTTGAACGTGAAGCTTTCTCGTAATGGACTCTTTGGTTCGCCAGAGAGAAAGAGAATCAACTTTTACTGAGCCCTTAAAGAAGGTGTGTGCGCGCAGGCACCAGATGGGGTGGTTCCCTAGTCATGGGATCCATATGTGTCCAGCAGCTCCTGGCCCCTGGCTACCAGTCCGTACTGAGTGGCGAAGTCGGGGCTGGACGGCAACGTCGCCCAACGCTCGAGGGGGTTTGGGATAGGGATAGGGGAAAGGGAAAGTGACCCCCTCCCCCTTTGGTTCGCAAATCCCACACCGGGAGTACGCACAACTCTGGAGGTACGCACCACTTTTCTATAAATACGAGCAGCAACTGTCGGGTGTGCTGCTGAGCACAAGGACGCGGTTTTGATTCCCGGCCGCGGCGGCCGCTTTTCTGATGGAGGGGACAAGCAAAAACGCCCGTGTTTACGAGATTTCAGGCCCAACCACATGCACGTGTAAAATCGACGTTCTCGCGCAACGACGCACGCCTGCGGTGACATACGCCGCTGCCTTTACGCCGACCGACGACGTCGGAGAGGGAGAGTAACCACATAACGCCGCAACCATGGAGGAAAGGAAAGGCCGCAACGCGCGCGTAAACCAATGAGCCGCGTAGTGTGGCTCGGCTACTCCGGGCTCAGCTTTGTGGCGAACAGCTCAACTATATTTTAACTCAAATAAAACCAATAATGCCTATTCTTACAAAAGTACGTATATTTATTACAGAAACAACTAAAACAGTTCTTGAGCCTGCCAAGTATGCATACTAATCCTTAACGTTTTTTAAACGTTAAGGATTAGTATGCATACTTGGCAGGCATAAAACCCTCCGCTACATTTGGCGTAAACTGTTTTGCTGTCATGGTTGCTCGTGCTTGGCGTGTTTTGTCCGGTTCTTGGTCTTTGTATTTTACAAATTACTTCGTTTTATCGCATAATTAATAGTGAAGTTAGCTTATTTATAATTCCTATCTGTTATGCGACCTGACCGCCGATAACATCACCGCCAGAGGTCTACGTCAACACCGTGCGCCCGTAATTTGCGTCGATGTCTGGCGGGCTCTGACATGGGCGTAACAAGCGCGTACAATGCATTCGGCGTACGCCGGAGTACGCCGGTGACTTACACGCTTACGCCGGTTTACCTCGTTGCGCGAGTACGTTGGTTTACGCGTGCATGTGGTTGGGCCTTTAGGCGCACGTAAAGGTGGTCGAAATCAGTCAGGAGCCCTTTAACGGGGTCATCGACTGCTGCGTGGTTTGTTAACCCTAGTCAATGATCAATCACAATCGCATATATCAATCAATCAATCAACAGCTGACAGGCAACGTCGCCAAGCAGTGGGGGTTGTAGGGATAGGGGAAAGGGAAAGTGACCCCCTCCCCCTTTGGTTCGCAAATCCCACACCGGGAGTACGCACAACTCTGGAGGTACGCACCACTTTTCTTAAATACGAGCAGCAACTGTCGGCGTGCTGCTGAGCACAAGACGCGGTTTTGATTCCCGGCCGCGGCGGCCGCTTTTCTGATGGGGGGTACTCAAACGCCCGTGTTAAAATATTCGAATGATTTAGGCCAACCACATGCACGTGTAAAATCGACGTTCTCGCGCAACGACGCACGCCTGCGGCGACATACGCCGCTGCCTTTACGCCGACCGACGACGTCGGAGAGGGCGAGTAACCACATAAGCGAACCATGAGGAAAGAAAGGCCGCAACGCGCGCGTAAACCAATGACGCCGCGCAGTGTGGCTCGCTACTCCGGGCTCAGCTTTGTGGCGAACAGCTCAACTACATTTTAACTCAAATAAAACCAATAATGCCTATTCTTACAAAAGTACGTATATTTATTACAGAAACAACTAAACAGTTCTTGAGCCTGCAAGTATGCATATAATCCTTAACGTTTTTTAAACGTTAAGGATTAGTATGCATACTTGGCAGGCACAAAACCCTCCGCTACATTTGGCGTAAACTACTTTGCTCCCATGGTTGCTCGTTGCTTCGCGTGTTTTGTCCGGCTGTTTGGTCTCCGTATTTTACAAATTACTTCACTTTATCGCATAATTAATAGTGAAGTTAGCTTTTTGATGAATTCGCTGCTTTCTTATATGACATGACCGCCGATAACATCACCGGCAGAGGTCTACGTCAACACCATGCGCCCGTAAGTTTGCGTCGATGTCTGGCGGGCTCTGACTTTGGCGTAACAAGCGCGTACCAATGCATTCGGCGTACGCCGGTTCCTTACACGCTTACGCCAGTTTACGTCGTTGCGCGAGTACGTCGGTTTTACGTGTGCATGTGGTTGGGCCTTTAGGCGCACGTAAAGATGCCCAGGTGGTCGAAATTAGTCAGGAGCCCTTTACTACGGCGCGCCTGATGGACTGCGTTGCGTCGCTTTGTTAAACCCTACAATCAATCAATCAATCAATCAATCAATCAATCAATCAATCAATCAATCAATCAATCAATCAATCAATCAATCAATCAATCAATCAATCAATCAATCAATCAATCAATCAATCAATCAATCAATCAATCAATCAATCAAGTAACACTTGGGTGTGCCGTCCGTAGGCCGAACGCTTGGGTTTGGGGTGTGCGGCCTGAATCGATACCTGCTGCTTGACTTTTCTGCAGCCATGTAACGTTCGCCGTCACGAAATAACGGAGATTGAATATAATGGCACAATTAGCAGTGAAAAAGGAGACACTGAACGTGCTTTTTTGAACATTGTTTTCTCTAAGCCCTATTGAACTGGCAAAGTTCGAAAGGGAATTAGTGTCATTTCTGCCAAAAATTGATGACGAAGCAAAGTCACTTCTTAACCATAAGCTTAACAAACATTGATTATAAAATACTAATAAAAATATTGGCTTAGAAGGTCCCAGACTGTAATTAGCATCTTAGTAGGGCCGCATCAAATGTGTGATATTAAAGGCAGGTCAAATTTTACGAACATACACAAGGCCCGGAGTGTACTTGAGATTTGCGACGTGACGCATACAGGCGTCGGAATGCTTCAGGTAGACCTAGAAAAGGCGTTTGATCATGTGCCCTACGATGAACTTATGGCGGTTTTGGAACATAGTTACATCGGGTCAGTCATTCTGGAGGGTGTGCGCATGGCGTATATCAACTTTACAACTAGACTTATCGTTAACAAAGTGATTGGAAGGCGTATAGGAGTGCAGAGGTCCATGAGGCAGGGGTTTCCTCTTTCCCCCCTCCTCTTTTGCATATATATTAAATAATTATGTTTAAGCATAAGAAAAAACACGACACTGTCAAGGGATTTCATTTTCATGCAGCTGAAATTAAAGTTTTAGCATACGCGGATGATTTCTCTATCTTCTGCGTAGAGCAACAAAGCCTTGCTAGGGTCATTAATACACTCAAATGGTTTTGTTATGTTAGTGGATATGCTGTAAACTGGGACAAGTGCCTGGGCATCTGGCACGGAGAGTGGAGTTTACCACCGATGGTATTTCAAAATGTCAAGTGGGTGACGACATCGATGAAGTACCGTGGTGTTCCCCTAGAGTATTATTCCGACAGTGACCCTTACTGGAGGAGACAAGCCGTAGAACTTGGGAAAATGCAGAGAAGTGGAAGGGCGCGAATTTATCCAGCTTCACTCGCACAACAATTTTCAACCTTTTTGTGGCGAGCAAACTTTGGTATGTGCTACAGGTACTTCACTGTTCACGGGCAAAAGTCCAAAGTTACATCGTGTTTTCGCAGTTTTTGTTTGGGGTTCAAGCTGGGAGAGGATGAGTCGTACAAATCTTTCTCGACGTGTACGGGAATGGGGGTTAGGTTTAACACATTTCTTTTTACGTCAGTTGGAAAACCGCCTTCTGTTTTGGCGGGATGTAAAGGATCCCTTTTTGCGCACCCTTTTCCATGTGAGATTAGGCAGGGTTTTGCCTTAGCTGTACGTTACGACATTGTGTATGCCAGGAGGTATCCGTGGGTACCTAAAAGAAGTTGTGGACTCGTTACGTTTTTTTATGCGCACGGTTTCTGTTGGTGTATTTGAGCGTAGTCACTTGGAAGAGACTGTATAACTATATTTGCGACACTGTTTTTGCCATTCCTATTGCTCACTCGCCTGGCACAGGTTGAGATGTGTTAAAACGTGTTAAAACAATGTTGCACCGGGATGTAAAACATTTTTCTTTCAACTGTACACACCGGGACACTCCTTCTGAGAACATGGAGGCAGGAAAATGGCCTTTTTATGCCGTAGGGTGAACAGTGTTGGTTATGCAACAAGCCGGAAACCATTGAACATGTTTTCATTGACTGTTGGGATGGGGTCTTCTTCTGGGATGTGCTGCAACGTACGCTGAAAAAAGATCTGCCAACCGATGCTAATGGTATTCGGCATTTGTCCATTGAATATGATGATGATGGTGCTCCTCTAGATCTAAATGTTACTAGGTCTGCACAGTATATGGAGATGCCGAATGGCAGTCCGCCACTCGGACATTGATGCGCGCCCAGTAAATGAGTATTTCCGAGAGGCCATATTATCTTTTCTTGAAGTGAAAAAGGCACGCCAATGTGTTCCAAACTGGTTGTCACAAGTGGAAAAGTTAACAAAAATGAAAATATTTTAGAAGTCAGCACTGTATCCCTGAGTAAAAGAGTGATTTTATGTATTAGTGTAATGCGTTTGTTTTGTGGTTGTGTATTATGTTTGTAACAGCGGTGTTTGTCTGGAAATAAAGAAGGAAAGTAGAAATGACGCAAGCGGATAGACGCCCGCTTTATAACGCAAGTGACCGAGGTTCGATTCCGGACACGGGAAGTGTTTTTTTTTTTCTTTCACTACATTGAATTCTTCTTCATCATCAGAGCAAGTTGGCTTTTCTGCATGGCGTATTAGCGTACAACGGTATCTGTGAGAACACCTAAGCTTCGGTTTAAAAAAGTTCTGGCGAAAGCTGCTCCGTAGCAGACGAAATAGGCAGATTTGGTGGCTAACAGGGATATGCGCTGTCGGTTCCATGTTTTATGCCGTTTATCCTTCGCATTCTCGCGGCTAGGCCGCACAATCCGCCGCTATTCCGTCATTTCAGATCTGGCTGTTTATGACTGTGGATTGCCTAGTCGCCCACTCAGAAAGAAGTTCTGAAGTTTTTTTTTTCTGAAAGCGTGGTCATGGCGCGAATTTTTCTATTCTAAAACAGGCTTGGCTTACAACGGAGCAGTATGCAAATCAGAATTGAAAGTGGCCATAGTTGAAGATAAGGGTGCAAAGTACCTGGCCAGTATAATTATACCCCACGAAATGGGCCACTTGTGAGTATGCTGGACCCTTGGTCTTCTAGTTGCACAATTAATTTCTGTGTGGTGACTTGCTGCGACGTAGTCGTACCATGCGGACCAGAATCGTGTGCTTGCAATATTAGGCACTCTATCAAACTGCTGGCTGGTTTCTGTGTATTGTCCGAATAGACTTTGTACGAAATCTGGTTATACAATCCTAATAAGTGTTATTATCAATGGTAACACCAGCCTTTATTTCGAATCTAGGGCCTAGGTACCTGCATTGTATTTCCAAGGATAACAATCTAGACAATTCTACGCAATCATATGTCGTCCGCCTACTGATTTTAAAACCGCCGCGGCGGCTCAATAGCTATGGCGTTGTACTGCTGATCCGGAGGTTGCGGGTTCGACCCCGGCCATGGTGGCTGCTTTTCTGATTGAGGCGAAGAGCGAGAATGCCGGTGTCTCAACATTTGGCCGTACGCGAAGGATCCCCAGGTGGCCAAAATTAATCTGCAGACCTCCACTACGGCACGCCTCATTGCCTGTGTAGCGTTGACGCGTTACACATAACAATCAATCAATCAATCTACGGATTTAAAATTCTTAGTTACTCCTGTGCGGCCTATGCAAGCAAGCTTCCAATCTCTCCGTAACGTTTAGGGTGTCACAGTTTGGCGTATACAAGAACGCTATTATGTGGCCTATGGCCTCGGTATTTGCATATAGACTAAGTTTCAGACATCTTAACAAAAAAAGCCTTCCCCACATTGCACTTGGGCGAAACCCTTAAGATAACGTTCGACGGTTATGAAGTGGAGCGCTTCTTACGAAAATATAGGGATCTCAAGACGTGTTTATGAAACGCGCAAGGTCTTTCTTTCATACTTTAATTTCAGGGGCCCTTTATTGACTAAATAATGTCTTTCCAGCAGCGCATTGGCGCATGGTACTCAAACAAACTTTTCCTTACAGGCCCCCTTTTAGCGAACTTCACCCTACAATAAACACCTACCCGAATTTAGTGCCAGCAGTAATATTGTTATAACGAATAGGTTCAGACACCAACCGGCTGTTCACAACAATACAGAAATGAAGGAAGGTGCAGGTATTAAAAAGCAGCCAAACATTTCTAGAGCACCGTTTTTGGCACTTGTTCGATTTTTTCCTAAAATGGCCTCATGTAAGGCCCCATTGTATTTGTTCTTGTTAAGGCAACGCTGAATCATCAGTTTTAATTTAATGTATTTTGCATGTCAGCTCCCGCTTTTTTATGAAATACCATGACTGCAGTCAAGTTGCATGTCTGTCTTCTGCCTACCCCCCAAAAATCCCTTCATTTCAGATTGGGGGCACCTCATGATGGGCCTGGCAAACACAAGCGCTCCGGATGCCCCATCTACGGAGCTATCATGGCGCCGGAAGTTGAAGGCAGCAGCGGTCACCGTTTCTCTGAATGCGCAGAAGAAGCGATAAGGGATCACCTTGAGTATGTTCATGAGAAAGCTGTTAGCGTTTTCTTTTCCGGGGCTAATTAGGTTCCAAAGTGAGCATTCGGTACATGGTGTCGCAAGTTGTTAGAGCCGCTAGAAGATATCAGTAGTGATTACAGTTTAACCAACTTCTTTTAGGTCCGACCTACAGAAGTGGTGTCTGTGGGCCAGTTGAGAGCCGACTGACTTAAGAATGGCATTAAAGCGTCCTGCCAAAAGCCAATCAAACAAATATTTAAGGATTTGAAGGTGTCCTAAAATGAATTTTGCACACAATAAATAAAGAAGCGCACTTGTTAGGTTCGGTGCTCAACGTCACCTGTGCAATGCAAAACTTTTTTACATGCAGTAGAAAGCTCACACTTTCGTTACAAAATTTGTGGCCGCTTTCCCACCATTTCGTGGGTGTTTTTGGACACCGCCACTTAAACGCATGTACACCACCGATTTTTCCATGTGCATCACGAAGGGAGACCCTGATATTATGCGACTTTTTTCTCGCACTTTCGGCGCAGAGAAGCGATCGATCGTCTGTTCAGCGTCGGAGTGTCACCGTAGCACTTCGTGCAGCAACGTTACACACTATCCTGTTCGTTTATATGTAACTGTTTTACTCTATTACCATACTTCTCGTTAGGGCGTGCTTACACTAGGCCGACACGACGACGAAATGACGGCGACGCCGACTTCCGAATCTGCCCATCGCGTTGTCACATGACGCCGACAGCGACGCAAGCACAGTCGGCCGATGAAAACTCCGCGTAGTGCAACGTTAGTGGCTCGCCGACCGAATACGCTGACAAAACCGGCCCACCAACGGGTCACAGAGGACTCGATGCAGAAGGGAATACTGCGTCCTGACAACATTCGTTCCATAATACATACCGCTCTGGATTGTTAGTTTATAGAGCCTAACAATGGCGAGGTCTATGAAGCCTATAAAGCTCATCACTAGCTCTAATGCGATTCGTATTTTGACTTACGACGCGTCGGCCGATTGCTTCAACGACTAAATCGTTTCCCTGGAGCAAGCAACTGCATATGCGTGCGCGACCGCCACGCTTCAAGAACATATGAGGTCAGTTAAGTGCAGAAGAAGAGTTACGGAAGTTCACTTAGGAAGTAAGGAATCAACATCGGTCAAAGTGTTTAGCAGTAAAGAGTAAAACAAAAGAACGGCGAGCACTATTTCCGCAGTGCAAGTAGTTGTAGTATTAGAGACTTTATTACAAAGTCAGATTATTTAGCTCTCAGAGGGTGGCGCCCTTAGTCCAGTGCCACATTTGCTGCTGCAATTTTTTTATTGCCCGTTTAATGAGTCCGCGCTGGTCGTCCAAGGCTGAGCTGGAAAGAGCGGCTTCCCGTATGGAGGGGGAGGGGCTGGATATAGGTGATTGGGTAGATGGCTTGATGCATTCCGATGTAGAGTAATACAAGTTTTGAATGTCCTGCGCAGGATGGGCATCTGTTTGGGTAGATGGTAGGGTAGAATGTGTGCCGGAGCGAGAGTCTAGGAAATGTGTTAGTTGAGTGTGTTAGCCGCTGGCGGCATGCAGCGGCTTCCTCATGGGTGAGTTGTGCGTGTGCCGGAGGAAGTGTCCTACGGGAGAGTCTTTAATGTTGTAGTATATGTTCGTACGTCAGTGGGAGGCTTTCTGTTTTCTCCGGTTTGGGTTGCTCTTTAGCTGACGCCGGGAGGGTGAGGCCTCGGGCTCTCGCATGAATGCGTTCATTGCTAGGGATACACGCATGTGTAGGTGTCCAGATTAGACGGACTGGTGGAATGTGTCGGTTTCGCTGCAGGATATAATGGGCGGTAAGGGAGATAAGTCCTTGCGCATAATTTTGGCATGCCTCTTGCGGGTCGGATATCATATTTATTGGCTTTCGTGAAGGGCGAGTGCTGACAGCGAGTGATATGGCACACTCTTCCGCTTCCGTGCTGTTCCCGGAGCGTATGGTGGCTGAGGTTATCACCTCACCCCTCCAGTCGGCTACCGGTGCCACCTTGGCGTTTATGGGTAGATAGTTTGCTGCATCCGTATACGCCTCGAGCACTGCCTGTAGGGGCGCCACTGAAATCTTCCTAGCGGCCCGTTTCGAAAGCAGTCGCGTGCGTCTCCAGCCCGGGCACCACTGTCGCCGTTGCTTTTGCGGCGCGTTCGGGACTGATTTTTTTGCTTGTATGCGCTCCAAATACATTTTATGCGGAGAAGTCGCTCTGTTCGAAATGTGGTGCATTTACGAGAGTGTAACTGCTTTGAACACGATCTAAGTGGGGTACATTCGGTCCGAATATAAGCGCCAGCTGTCTGTCACAGGCCGGCGTCGCGAAATCGGCATATGCATAGAGACGACTGTACATCCACTGCCCTGAAATTTACTAACAGTACCTCCGTAGGCAGTCCTCGTTCAGATGCTCATGCATATTGCTCACATGTATATTGGTCATGTATATGTACGTATATTGGTCACATCTCTTTTTCGCGAATTGATCTGAAACACACCTCTGGCGTACCTCTACTCCTAATTTAAAGGAGCCATGAAGAGAAAATACAGCTTAGTGTAATTTGAAACAGCGAAGATTCAGTATCTCACTCAGCTACATTACAGCCCCAAAAATAGTTTTTTAACAAAAAAAGCAAGAAGTATTGAAAAACTATCAAATTTTGCAGCAACAGTGACGTGTTATGAGCAATAATGACGTCATACGGGCCAACAATAAAACATAATTTTCAGTACGTTAACTGCACGTTAGTATTCAAGTGATGTGGTCAAATGGAACTAGAGGCCCCATTACAGACGTCCAGTCATGTGTCGTCGCGACAGGTCAGTTAGGCGGCCGCCAATCGCACAAACAAGGTTCCGTGATGTCATAGAAAAGTTGCGGGAAATTGGCTAGGGGGTCGCGACTGCTTCACACGTTTTCTTTAATATCTCCGTTATTTTTTCGAAGATTGCGATGATATTGGTATCATTGTTATCGGCACTAAGCAGTCTTTCTAACAAACCCAACTTGTATTTTGTCTTCATGGCTTCTTTAATATTATGACATGGCAGCTTATCAGTAAAGTAACGCTTTAACAAAGATAGTGTTACATCTAAGACAAGATTCCACAGAACAGCGCTTATCTACACGAGGGAGAACAGATATGCTAACACAGCAAGTAGCGGAAAATATTTTTATGCGGTTGTAACGGTCTCTCTTTCAATGCATAAAATACAGGGGCATGAATGACTACGTATACTTTAATTGCATTTGCGTACGAAACCCTGTGCAAGACTTCCTAGAAGTACAAAAGCACCTGGCACCACCAGATTTCAACACTGATGACTTCTGTAAGGCCACTGAAGGAGCAAATCATTACTACTCGGTAAGCCTAGTACCTACTTTAAGAAGCCTTTACTTACAGCATGCTTTTGCCGTCGGGTATCCAGGCTTAACCTGAACCGTTGCGCATGCGTTCAAGTGCTACCCGAACATCAAACTTTTAAAGCCTGAAAGAGTTTACGGAAAGGTCTCGTTTTGACACAAATAGTAACAATAGAAAAGTGAACATCGGTGAAAGAAATCAAATGGTTTACATGTTTTGTATGATGCTCTTGTAATTTACAAAAACGAAAAGAAACTGCCGCTTACATGATACGCATAAATGATATTATCCACGGCCTTGGTGTATTGTTGCGCCATTTATATTTGCTTCAGGAATTGGAGAACTGCATAGTGCATTGTTACCATGGCGGATTTTGGAGTGGTTATCCTGGCCTGCATTATCCGGCGCCATACGGATTTCGATGTGGTAAAAAAAAGGTGAATACATTGTGCATATATTTGAGCTCTCCACTATTTTAAGTGTCAATTCTTAAACAAGTACGTCTTTGTGTTCACTTCGCCCTCCGTGTTCTATTTACCAGTGTCATGAAGACAACAACTGGCTTCGCAAAGATTACATTGGACGGTATTGTTACTTTTAGAAACAACTAATAATTATATTTTCTGCCAAGGAAACAGATACCGTAGCATAAAATTGTAGTTACTTTTCATTTGCGATCCACAGCACCTAATTGGAGCTTGCATAAATAAACGGTTGCTGTTTTGCCCCATACACTGGCGCTTATTACAAATACTGTCGCAAAATTGAAGCAAAAAACTCTGCCGGAACCAGACTTTTTAGTTGTCACTGCTTTATCCGTGTTACATTTCTGAAAGAAACAAGTGCAAAAGAGAAGTACAAAAAATAAAAATATGAAGGTGCCAAAAATTAGCATGAGCCACAGTTAGTATATACCATAATAAAAATTAGTATAACAAGCATTAAAGAAGACTGTTATAACCAATATTATTGGTTCCTCAAAAATTTCACCTTGTTTCTGCTGCTGCATTATACATAAAATTATTTAGAGGCCAAAGCTTTGCTGTAAAAGTTTGCCACAGTACTTCTCAGATGTGGCTGCTTTTTTCATTTTCAGATTTGTATGTACGGCCACTGCGTTCCATGCTCCAGCTACAAGCCAATGTGGAAAGACTGTGAAAAGGTCTAAACTAGTGCATGTTCGTACAGACAATGAAGCATTCTATTGTGCGAACACATGCACGGATGATGCATTAACCGCAGTAGTAAATTATTTGTTTCATGTACATCAGCGATCTTTTCGCTTCTTACCTAGCTACACAAATTAACTGGAAACAAAATGTTTTGGGCAGCATTGTACACTTATGCTTACTCTGTTTAGGAGAATTTCTCGCCGGCCGCGCTGACATGGCATTCTGCAACTTTCTATCGCTGTATTATCATTACTCCAAAGTTTTGAGTCGCGTAAGAAACAACATAGACGGTACTCTCACAAAACTGGGAATATCACAAGGCCTAAGCTGCCTAGGATGCCCATCAAAACACAGTGTTCGATGACCCGCCGCTGGCCGGTCAACTTGGCGATGCACATTGCTTTCCTGAGTGCTGAACTGAGGCTGATAGCGGGATGGTCACAAGTCACCACTAAAATATAAGAATGGATGGACTTATTTTAAGGACTTCAAATCGCGTACACAGTGCGAAACCTGCCTACTGACAGCGGTCTGAGATATCTTGGCAATTATGCAGAAAAGTGAATAACGACTGCTGGTGAGCTCGCCACGTTAGCACGTAATATTTGGTTCCGCAGAAGTAAAAGATGTAAGCACAAAAAAGAAAGGCACACAAAGCCTTGTACTAACAATAAACATCTGAAGGAAAAACCGGTACTTGCATAGAAAATAGCTTCGATCAAAAGGAGCAACCAGCTGCAACACTGTTCCAGGGGCTAACACTTTTCAGTAAAATCTCTACGTATGTCGCGGCATGAATTTTAAAATACGGAAAAACGTAAGATGCGGGGACAGCTTCTCGAAAAAGACTGTCAGAGTTTCTTGAGTGGGTGCTACTGTGCCAAAATTATGGTACACTCTTTTATGTGCTTTTCCGTCATGTCTGCATCTGCCTGGCTTTTAAGATGTGCAGAGCAATGGTGGATATTTTATTGTTTGTCTACATGTTTCATAATAAGCTAAAAAGGTAATGAAGTACGCAAAAATGGTAGAGCAGGTATTCTATTGTAGATTTTCGCGGAAACAATCCACCCATATTCAGTCAAGTATGAACAGGTCACCAAGAAGTATTGGAAATACCAGGCGATGGCTGCCGTTTTTTATTGCAAAACGAAAACGTTTGATTTGATTGGTCAAGTTAGTGATTCGCACATCACAGCTTGCTTGTCTTATAATTCTGGGTGCTAAACACTACACTTCTTACCAGCCTGACAGCCAAACGACTGTCTGCGGAAAATATACCATCAACGAAGGGCCTTAACTAAACCTCAATACACCTGAAACCAGCAGCATTGACTCTAACCCCGTACGAAAAGCCTACCGTGAACCTACTACCGCGGCAGTGGAACTGCCGCGACTGAAAATGTAATAACGCCGTGCAAGATCTTGAAAGTATGCTATTCAAAGAACCTCACAGTTCTCACACCAAAGCAGGATACACCATTCGCAGTGGTTATAGCATCCCATGCGCCAAACATTTCACTCTACAGACCATAACTTTGCACCGAAACGTCATCCCGGCCATCCGACCGACATCTGTTAAGGGAACACTAACAGTCAAAAACCGATGGTCGCACGTTTGAACCCACGAGGCCGGTGACGCCCCTGACTCTAATGAATTTGTATGGAAAACGCGGCAGGGATAGCCGATTGTTAGATTGGATAAAAAGTTAAAAAATCCCAAACATAATTACCTGGTCGCTATTGTAGATTACAATAGCGGGAGGGCAACGTTAGACTACACAAACACAAGAGCACAAAGCTAATATTGAGCACTCAAAGACAAGAGTCATCCAAAAATTCGACGTGGACATCGATAAGCGATATACAGTATATTTAATAGTCTGCAAAGCATCCAAGAGAATACCAAATCCCTGAACTAACGAATCACGCTTAGAATGCAGCTACACCTTCCAGAAAACTCATAAACACTGCATTATTTAAACCAACCCATCGAAGCACCAGATTCCCATTGATTAAAAACTGCGCTTGTAATTGTTGTTTCCAAGCAAGGCACATGATACTGCCAAAAAGAAGAATTAAGGCCCTGTTTTGCCTACCTCCTGCGAAGGAGTACTTATAAATTTTAGTTGACGCCCGCAAAAATGGAGTGCAAAGCAAGACCAGTTCTCTTATATATAAACTCAGGCGACACGCGCCAGCTCAAGACACGATGTTAGGCATCAACTACTGCACGGCGAAAGTAAAAAGCACCGCCCACACCTATACCATACATGTGGTAATATAAATAAAGCCTTTAAGACAAGCCCGTACCTGCGACAAAAATTTGAAACAACTTTCAAAACCCCTGAGTGCCTTGCAGATTTTATCCCTAACACGCTCGTCTAAATAACAGTACAACACCACGTCAGAAACCACCACAAGCGTACCGCAGGTGTACCTCCCGAAGCCATACTCTCTGCATCTTGGTCAAGGGCTTTATTTCTCTCATCATAAAGGCTATCCCCTGGCTACAACATACCATCTATGCTGATGTCCCTACCCTTTGGTATCCCACGGGCTTTCCTGGTGCTCAAGAAGAGACGCTTCAACCGGGCGTAGAGTCTGCCTTATAATCCAGGAAGTTTGTTGGGCTGGTGAGCGCTCCCAAGAGAAAGGCCTCTTGTAAATAGGAAAAAATCCTAACACCCCTCAATTTAGATAATATGTTGCCACATTGATCTAGGTGCACAGGTATATATTAGCTGAAGATTACCAGACAATGAAAAACGACCCGTCGAAATTATGAAAACTGACCCGCCACAATTCGATGTAACAAAACAAACTTCAGTGTCCACTTGGCTGCTATTGGGGTATTTTTTGGGGGGGGTATTGGGGTATGGGAAACAAGATATTACAGCTCGTTTAGGAGTATGGCGTTTTTAAAAGAGACGAAAACGGAGGAAGTTTGAAAACGAGCGCTGTATCCTAGAAGTAAAGGGAATAAATGAAATTTGTTTGTTGTACAATCGCTGAAAAAGTTTTTTCTGAGGAGCTCAAATTTTGCACACGAGAGTAAAATGTGGTTTACTGTTAGATTTTGGTCACCTTCTGTACATGTCGGTTTATCGTGTGTGTATGCGTATGCCCCATCCGAAGACACAAAATAGTTTTTGAGGTGTTTTTAAATCTGCTTAATTCCGACTGTGATATACTGGGCTTAACTATGCGACGTTTGCTGCGGGTTTTTTTATCCGATGAGGGCCCCCTTATTCTGTTAGTTTACTCCTTATAAAATTCATATAGTCGCTGTGAGGAATGTCTACTTGTTTAAAGTTCCGTAGCCGGCCTGTGCGGCACATGCATCCGCTCTCTCAGTTTCATCGATTCCATGATGATGATGATTATTATTTCTATTGGTTTCCCCTTTGTATCGGGGTGATGACATGTCATCTGACCAAAAAGGACTAATATACCTATGTTTTACACTTTTGGTTCAATACTAGCGCTGCTTAGGGCAGGCACAAAAAGCTTATTAGGCACAAAATACTTTTTTTTTCCTGTTACAGGTGGTAACTGTCCTAGGCAATATTCCCCTCTCTGCTTTTCGTCCACCAGCATTCTAATCTCCTTTTCGTCCCCTCGACAGCCTTGAAGTTAACTTCCTCTGTGATACCCTTAAATCCTAGGGCTTCTGAAAGCCCAATATTCCTTTCATGTAGATTTGGATGGATACCCTCACATTCTAACACGATGTGCCGCATAGTTTCTGTTTCTTTTCCGCAGACCACGCATACCCCATCATTTTGTGCATACTTCCCCACAAAACTCTTAGTTCGTAGGCAACCTGCTCTAGCCTCAAAAAGCAAAGCACTGCCCTGGGAATTATCGTAGAAATTTTCCTTTCTGATGTTCATCTTCTCAGCCCTGTACATCTCTAACGACGTTTTAGCTTCCATTTTTTCCCTCCATTTATTCGTTTCAATCTGCCTTGCCTCTTTTTTGGTTACCTTGGCTGTTTTGGATTCCCCACTGTTCTTTCCGTATTTCATCGTTAGCCTTCTAGTCTTTCTTAACCACTGCGTGTCCACGCTTTTCAAATATAGGTACCTAAATACCTTAGCTGCCCACCTTCGTTGATCCATTGCCCTCAACCTCATCTCAAAGCATATTTTACTCTGAGCTTCTCTAACTCTGAGAAGCTTCTCTAACTCTAACTGAGCTTCTCCAACATGAATAGAAACACAGCTCCTGTCCTTGCGTTTAGCGGGTACTCAGTGGGGTACTATGTCTCCTATACCGCCGCTCAAAGTACATCCGAGCAGACGACGTTTTGCACCCTGGCGGAGAGTCGCCGTAACAAGTTCCGAGCGGCCTGTGACGGAGGTTGGGGAACCTGTCCCGTGAAGCTCGCGCTTCTCCGGCGACTTGCAGGGCGCTCCGTCGGGCGCAGGGATACGTTTGCCCGGGGTTTCTCTGTTACACCAGCGCGCTGTACCGGCGTCGCCATCAAATGTTTAAACTAACCGCATAGGCAGTAATATCCCCCATTTTTCTCAATGCAAGAAAAAAAAATATGATTAGAAGCCTAAACCTATTCAGGCGCTTGCGAACGTGTTGTAGTTAGCAAAACTCTTTTTACTTGAAAATAAATTTTTTACTCAAAGAAAAAATAGCGCGAAAGGAGCACTTGCCTTACATTTGTCTCCTATTGCATTTACCACAAAAAAAGATTAGATTATAATATTATTGACCACTTGCACTTCCGCGTCCAATATTGGCCTCATTTGGGCTAGCCCAACGCCACCTCTATCCTTTAGACATTTCCAAAAGTTTTACGGCCCAAATAGGTTGTTGTACAGGCGGCTATAAACATTTGTGCGAATTTTGTCTCCCTAGCTAAGTGAACCAAAATAGCCTTACTCGTAGTAACAAATACACCCGCACAAATATTGGACGTCGTATTTTGGGAAGTGCGAAAACTAAACTGCTCCTCTCCTAAACATAGATATATTTTTGTTCGATTCCCAAGTGACGTATTTACCCTTTGATCGTTAAATTTAGTTATTTGAAAGTAAAACGTTTTCAACAGTACCTGTTCTGGTTTTAAAGTAGAAAACAGCGGTTAGATAGGAAGTGTTTTCTGCTTTAGTGCGTCATTTAGCTCTGGAGACGGGCTTATAGTTCCAATCCCTTTTATAATTCGATTATCGATGTGCACACAGGAAAAAAAAAATACTGGGCCGATATTCACGAAGCTGTTTGCTAGTAATGTATACTAGAATAGTGATTTATCTCCGCCCGCGTGCGATTTGTTCCCTTCAGGAGAGGGCGACGTGGTAGCCGAGGGGGTCGGCTATAATAAAAGCTGCTTTTCGATATCGTATACGAGCAAACAGCTTCTGTAAATCAGGGTCCATTTTTTACTTGCGATGCCGAAAATTGTTATTCCGGCAGTTCTTATGATGGAAAAAATTACTTGTCGGGCGGTCTGCTTCATCTCGACTGATAGCAACGGGATGCGGAATTGCGCCCAACTCCATTATCATGGGCAACGTTAGTGGAAGTTCTTCTGTGGAAATAAAAAGCGAAAACGTGGCGCTACACGCGCATTTGAAGGCGGCTCTGAGCGGCCGCCGGCTCTGGCGCGGTCGCTTCCGTTCCCTCACGTACGTCACGTCCGGCAGCCGCTATGGCCGCCTTTTCTATTCAGTTTCGGTTCCGAAAACGCGAATGTCGCGAGCCGTTTGCATCGCCACGCGTTGATGTTTGAAGCGCAGGTATTTTTGCATTTCGCCACCCTTTTTTCTATGACTGTTAGGTGAGGGTTGAGCTGAATTTTTGTAGTGTACTGCTGTGATTACGCTGAGAGCGTCTGTGTATATATAACACTTTCTTGAATGATTTTATTCATAATTATTTCTATAGCCACAGCAATGACGTAACGCTGTGCAGTGAAACCCAAGGGGCATTGAGGTAGCCTGATCACGTCCTCCTGCTTTCATTGTGCTACTTAACTTCCAACATAGCTTCATGATTAGAACTGTTTGTGTAAAGCCATGTGTGGGATTTAGGTGACTAGACACGAAGATGTTGAGGTGAATCAGGAAGTCCACGCCTTAACACCACATTCTCTCAATGATCCCTGGCATCGCGAAACCCTGTGCACGCTTCCGTACTAAAAAACAGCCAAAAATGCACCACACCCCAAGACAGTACATATGAAACATCAGATACCAAAGAACAAGGCTACCCTAGGCTATCCAAATTCGACCCCGCTGAAACTTCAAATGTGGCGGTCACAAACCGGCCCGCTACCAACACATCGCATTCTACACCATCTAGACGGGCTTCAAATCACTCCAGCATGGTCACATCTGAATCGACCTATACCGCCCAATTAAACATGCCCTGCGTAAACGCCTGAACAAACAACCAACCCTGAGACGTTCGCTCCAACCAATTCACAGCGTTCATATCGTGAGTCTGAAGAAAAATTGAAGAGCAGCTGACAGAGAGTCATTATCAGAACGAGCACAAAGTTCAGCCCACGCATAGATAACCGGTGCTTCTTAAACTGAGATCGGGCGTTTGTGTGTAGATTATTCACGCGGGAAATAAAAAACAACGAAACAGTTGTTTTCAGTACCTGTCGCCAATACTGTCTGTAGTTGAGGAAAGGAACCGTGTGTGGGTGACTTGGTGGATGATCAGGTTTTCTAAGATAAAATTCAAACGCCTGACTTCCCTGAGCTCACTAAAAAAACAGTCGAGAGGGAAATGACTGAGAATATAAATTTTAATTACTCAAGGAGCCACTAACGAGAGGTTCCTTACGAAAAGTCAGTTTCCTGCAATCTGCTTTCTGCCGTCACAAGAGTTAATCACGAGCCGCAGGCGACTTGAAGGTGCTCATGCCGGAAGGGCAATTATCAGGCATCTTCCACTAAGCACCGTGAAACTTTGGTTCTCTTATTGGGGGGGGGAAAAGAAGGCTCCTATGCTATCATGGTCTAATTAAACTAGCCCGTGTGACCTCCAGGTGCCCCGCCTCATAACCAAACGGAACAACACTGGTGAATTAGCCTGATCATGGGTTCCTGATTACCTTTAAAAACTCTCCGGAACCACCTACAAACCAAGACACACAGGTCACTGACCAAGTCAAAAACAAATTGACGTTTTGGCAAGACAAGAACCACCTGCAAAATGTTGCTGATGGCTCAGATAATTCGCGGCTGTGGTCTAGTGCCGTGGCGTGCGTGGCTCCATCTCGAGGCACTGGAGGTCCGCTGCTCGTCAGGCAGGCCTGAGGAAGTTATTTCGGAAGGAATTTCAAAGGAGTACGGCAGCTCTCACAGTGCAGGAGCCCTACCGGAAGGACTTGCCAGTGTTCATAACAGCTGTTGAAACATCTGTGCAGCACGGGCTTTGAACTCGCTACTTCAGTCACCGAGGTCATTGTTGGCGTCAGAGGCAACAAGACTACGAATCAGACAAAAAAGGAGAAAACATCTGTATCTGAAAAAGTAATAACACAAATATTCATTATGAAAGGAAAATTTTATGAATTATATACCGGTACATAAAGTGAAATTGTCCACAATAAAGGTTTTTCGTATCCAATGAAGACAAACAAACAGAAGTCCTGTACAATGCGTAACTTTTGCTGGTGGAAGCCCCGACATTGTTTTTTTGCTTGAGTCATCAGATTACGAAGATACGGCCACAGGTAGTGTATCCATTCCACCATTCCCGGTATTGTGAAGCGGTGAGCTGTATTCCGTGCCACGTAAATCCACGTATTGCAGCAGTACCATTTCTTCGCGTAAGCTTCGGTTCACGCTTTCTCAAGAAAGGCTTCCCTCAGATGGCGGCGGTTGGGTTTTCCTGTTGGCGTTTGCGGGATGACGTCCACAAACTCCACACCACCATGTAGCCGCTTGTGCATTGTAACCAGATCTGGCAAGAAAACTGAACCCATTAGAAGTGCCGTAAAGGTGCGGTGCAGCTCAGTTCGTGCATCGAGAGGTGTGAACAAAAAAAATTGACGACACTGAAGTAGCTAATCGTAAATATAATGATATGCAGACATTAGTTGTGAACAATTGCCATGCATTCCTAAAGCAGCATTCAAGATGTAAAATATCTTTTCAGCAATATAGGTATCTTGCACTCCCCGTTACTCGTTGCGACGCATACGAAGCTTCACTGCACATTTGTGTAAAAATGACAAGAGCTTGCCTATGAAGCTGCCAGGACCATTCGTAAAGTAATATTTAATAAAAATCAACAAAGTGATTGTATCAAATTTGCGTAGAAAAAAACATATAAAATTTATCGAACTGGTCCTGGTTCAAACACCACTTGGTAGCATTTAAGGGAAAAAGAGACACGACACTGGAACAGTTGTAGACATGACTTGTAGAAATGCACGGGGTAAAACAGATGCAAAGTAGAAAGCCCTTTACCCACACTGTGTACTTTCAGTGAGAATGAGAACAAATAAAAAACTGAAACTTCTTTCTTAACAACGTGGAAATTTATTTATTGCTAAAAAGATACCATTGAAATGGTGGAATAACAAGTGAGCCACTAGTAAGCTCTGTGGCAAATTTCATAAAAAATATTCGTCCAGTTTTTTCTGCTGTACAAGATTGAAAAACAAACAATACAGTGAAGATACCCCTGTGTAATCCCACCTTAGCAGCAACATGTCGAGGAAACATACCAAGAAACACGTTTGCAGCAAATGTCTGCTACATATCTGTTTTTTCCAGCCCCCTCAGCCATTGTACTTGACTGGAATAAAGAACTTCGACTTTAAGTTAAACCGACTACGGACATCCGAATCACCTCATTATAATTTTCCCTAGACCGAAACCCACAAAATCAAAGACAGTTAGTTGCCCGTTCTATGATGGTTTGCTTGACTACAACGTGAACTTTGCAGTAGATAATACAAGGAGCGCTACCGGAGAAGCTGCTTTCTAGGGTTTATCCTACTCACACTCAGGAACACACTTGCAAAGGTTGAAATTAAACCAAACTGAGAAAATATAGCGCTTTCGATGGCTGAGTGTGGTTTATCTTGTTATTAAAGTCAAAATTAGCAAGAAAGTATTACAACAAGGGCAAATCGGCAGCTGCTGCATTGCTCGCGAGTAATCCTCATTTTAAGCATAGTCTTATCAAGTGCTTTGAAATTAACGCCAGAGTTTGTTGTTTGGCGTCAGCCACTCTCACGTCAATCGTCCCGTTTCCTACTTTCAGTCCCTATGTAAAGTAATCTGTGCTACTTATTCTCCCTGAATCGGAGGTTTACCTTAAGAAATATTCTTGCTATATTCCTGCATTCTGAGTGTTCGAAATCTGTTCGAAAAGTCCAGTTCAATAAATTTCGTCGCAGAATTTGTTTTCCTTAACCTTCATAAAACCTTAGCATCGTTTTTGCTAGATTGTTGGGGGTTTTTTAGGCCGATGTCATGAAATATATTATGTCGGCTCTATTATATTTGCGAAATAACAAATTCGGGCGTCGTTTATTTTTCGGCACCAGTGCGATACCACGAAAACAACTGAATGCGTCGAACATCGTGCCATTGGTATTTTTGCAAGAAATAATGTCGCTGGACTTCTAGATTTTACTAGTGGGACGATCAATAAGGTTCAGAAAAAAAGAGAGCTAAGGTTAAACGAAAGCCCGCTCAGCTGGAAAGACGTCCACTAGAGAAAACTCACCTACAATAAAAAACGACGTGATATGTCTGGCACGCAACTCTTAAAGAAGCTTGTCCGTCTACCTGCATCGTTCGTTCGAATTGTTGTGGAGAGACAAATATTCAGCACCTATTTCGAAACAACCTCTTGTAATTACCCATTTTAATCCAGCTTGTTACCTTGATGGGTCAGTATTCCTATGATTAAGCCATTGAAGAAATGCCTGTTTCGATTTATTTTCGCTCGATCAACCTTCTCTTGCACCCTTCGCTGGCACTTACTATTTTTGTTGAGCAATTTTGGCCGACGTATTTCACTTTTGCCAACGTGTATTCTAAATAAGAGAAAAATGGTACAGTGGGCTTTGTACTAACATTTTCTCTTTAATGTCCACAGTGAGATTTTCTTACCAGCAATTTGTACGAACGATATGAGCTGTCAGCAGTTTTACTATTATGACACGGTTTCGCCTTGCGTACTTCTTGTTCAAACATTCCTTCACCCGTATGTTGTCCTGGGGCTTGAATGGAAGGGGCAAACAATCTAATAACTTCTCGGGCAGGTATTCAGAAAAGACAATCTTATGCAAAGAATAGCGCTCACACTTTCTTATGTCGTTTATAACGTTAATGTGAGCTCGAGGTTTATTTATCGAAGGAAATTTTAACTTGGTACAGTTTAACAAGGTACAGTTGCAACTGAGTAAGTTAAAGGTAAAGTTTCCGGCCGGGTCTCACCGGAAGCCATTCGCGACAATCAACAACAAATATTTTTCTTCAAATCATAACGGCGTTTTTGCTACTCCTCTTTTCATTTGAGGTGTTCCAGCATCGGTAATGCCCCTAATGACCACAGAGGCACACGCAAGGCCCACGACTACAAAACCTCCCACCGTAACGAGTTTAAACCGCCTTGAATTTACCCGCCTTTCTGCAAAGTGATTGAACCTTATTGGTAAAAGTAAGCTTACTCTCAATATATTTCACCAATTCTTGCTGCTTGGACTCCTCTTCCTGGGTGGTTTTCGGTCGGGCCTCAGTCTTGAGGACAACAAATGCCCTGGCTGCCTCTCCGAGGGTGCTGTGAGGTACGCCTACGACAGCAGCCTGCGCAACGTCTGCGTGGTCCTGAAGTAGTTCCTCCAGTTCCGCTGGGGCCACTTGTAGGTCCATGCACTTTACCAAGTCTTTGATTCTGTCCAAGACGTACAACTCTCCACACGCTGAGTAATAGCCCGTGTCGCCTAGAAAAAAGTGTGCTTACACTGAACAGCAATACAGCATATATAATTTAACTTTGTACTATTTTGTACGCAATAAGGGCTGCTTGTAAACTTTGCGCACTTTGCGTGTTCGACGCCTTTGCTCTTTAGTTCGTGGCCGGCGCATGGTGTTCCCTTGCACTGGTGCTGAAAACTGCGCGGTGCCGGCACCGCGCGGTGCGCGATGTCGACGCGCACCGCGGCGACGCGGCGGAGCGCGTCGCCGACCTCGACCAAGTTGTGCTATGGCAAGCTCGCGGAATGCGAAGTACTGCTCTTGGAAGCCTGTCCGAGCAAATCGACGACGACGCCAAGATGCATTATTTTCCACGCGACGACATGCAGCGCTAATCGTGGACTGAGTTCGTGCGCGGCGGCGGCCGCAACAACTGTCGCCCAAGCCAGCGGGCTCGGCGTTGCTTGCGTCAGCTTGGGTGTTGGGAATTTCAGGCTTAGTATCGTTGCGAATATTTGATCGCCGGTATCTGTACAACTGCGAATGACCATCCCTTACACAACTTTTCACCACACTATCATCCCCTTTTTCACATACTGAGCTTTATTTTGGCGATAATTTCCGTTTCAGTGACCGGTCACCAAGACATCTGCCGTGGCCTGTTTTGATTCTAGCGGGCAGGTGGCGCCATCTTTCGGCCGCTCGCCGCACCGCGGTGCCGGCAGTGCTGAGTCGGAGCACCGAACCTCCGCTGCCGGTCAGCGTAGGCTTACCATCGCGGCAAATATCTGAACGCCGCTTTAAAATTCAGCGCCGATAACAACCCCTAGCACAATTTTTCACCACACTAACATCTACTTTCTCGCATGTGGAGCTTCTTTTTCGCGATCAGATTGATTATAAGAGTGGCGACAAGCTGTTGCTATCACGGTCTCCACCGGTTCGAGCCGCAGTGATATTAAAAAACGGACGACGGCGAAGACAACGCCGGCCTAATCGCCTGGCCAAAAAAAGTTGCTCTGTCTTTCGGGTGGCAGCGACTCATCCGAGTCTGACGATTCAGACGACATGTCGACTGCGCGGGCGAGTGCGGACCATGTGCAATCGTAGCAGACGATGCGGCGAACGTCCCTGACGTCACGGGTGAGACTGTGACGTAAGGCAGGCCCGCTTGCAGGCTGGCCTTCGAACGGCCATTCTCCCGCGCGGCGACCAAATTTAAAACTGGTTGCAATAAACGTGCTGTAATTAATTCTGTGTTGGCGGTTGACGGCTTTCGGTTCGATTTTCGTAATTACTGGGCCAATAGGCATTATTTACAGAATAAAAACTGAAAGCGAGAAATTTCGTGTCAGTACTCCTTTAAGCGCCCAGTCCTGTAGCTTCGCGTCGTTTCTCGCCGTCGGCCTCGTTGTAACCGAGCGAACGAAGAGGACACCGAAGATAAGGCAAGCAGGAAAGCGGAGAAGGGTAGGGCGAAGGTATGTGAGATAGGAAGGTATGCGAGGGTACCGGGCGAGACATCTAACGTGGCGGCGGCGGCACGGTGCGAGATACCACCAGATTGGCAGCACTGTGGTGCGTTCGCCGATGACGCGATCAATTCGTTTGCTACCGCTGCTGCCGAACGGACCGAGGTAGCAAAGGCTCAGCGCGGCAGTAGTCAGAATCGAGATGTGTGCACCGCCGATGCAGCAGGTGCGCGCCGTCGCCGAGAAGACTCTGCAGTTCGCGCTTTGCTAGAACGTTGGATTAGCGAGTATCGTAATGGGCAACACATTTCTTTAAAAAAATATTAAAATATGATAATTCAGTTTAGGTGAATGCGTGAACACGCGCCTCAACATTAGAACCAGAAGCAATTTTTAATCATTTTAAAATACCAAATGCAGAAAGTTGTCTACGTTTGACCTAAATGCAAACAAAATACTGCGGCCACCTATTACACAACTGATTCAATCTTTGAGGGAACGATAACAAGAAATACGTCGTAAAAATAGAGTACTGACCTGACTTTACGTAACCCTCATCGTCATATATTTCTGCTGTTGCATCGGGGTTGTCAAGGTAGCCTTTGAAGCATGTGGGACCTTTGATACATATCTCACCGCACTTTCCTGGTCCAAGCTTTTTTCTTGTGACAACATCCAATACCTGCCATATTCGATCAAGAAGTTAGCACATCAAATAAGTATACATTTCTTGTTTTGCCAATACAAAACTTTGCCTAATATTTTGCGCGTATTAGCAATACGCAATTGTGCTTCATTCACTTTGCAGCTGTGGTCGTCTATCAGCTCCAATTACTACGTATTTGTTTAGCTCAACTACTGAACCCTTACATTAAAAATCGGCCCTTTGTTTTTGATCAAGGCTCCATGACTGCCTAAATCGAAGCACCTATAATGGGAATGAAACACGAAGCTGTCTGAGCACGCTTGTTTGTAATGAGTTTGTTCTTAATTAAATTTAACAACTTCCGTGGGGAAAACTCGCACTTTTCTAGTTCAAGAAGAGAGAGGACATTGCACTAAAATTGCACAAAAAACCTCACTGAAAGTAGTTAGCTGCACGGTGTTCATCGCCTACACAGATGTCAATATCATCGTTACCGTCAACAGCCTACTTCAGTGCACTGCAGGAGGAAGGCCTGTTTCAGGGATCGGCAATTTTCCTGATTTATTCGTTCCATCTAGTGATTGCCGTCCCTATTTTCTGGACGCGTCTCTCGGTATGTCTCTGTTACCGTGTGTGGTACTTTATTTTAGGGGCGAAGCACCTTAGGACCTCGCTTTGTCCGGGGCTTGGCGTCCGTGTACACGGTGTTGCGCATGCGCGAGGAGCTTTGGATTGGATTGGATTGAATTGTATTTGGATTGGATTGGATTGAAATGAATCGGATTAAATTGAATTGTATCGAATTCGATTGGATTGGAATGGTATATACTGTACACAGGCGTTGTCACTCATTTAGATGCGCGAGTGGGCAATGCCACGGGTTATTTACGGTAAGAACGATCCCTAATGCTTCGCCAACTCGTCATGATTCACTTCGTGGCGATGCGTGAATTTTTTACACATACTTAAATAAAAGCAACATGCAGTGCTGGTTGCGGGGCAAGATTAATTTACGTTGCCAACAAGCTAACAAACCTCTACCTGGATTATAAGGCCGCCAGGATAAAACGTGTCATTCCAGCAGAGACTCAGTTCGCGTTACGCATACGCATGAATGCCGATACTTGCTGACATATTTCGTGTACCAAAAACGCTGGTGAATCTACCTTGCGCACTAAATGTAGTAACAATTAAGAAAGTGTGAACAGTTGCGAGTGCGTTGACAATTACGACGCATTTGCAACATTTATTGTTCATCCAATACGATGTTTTGCGTAGTATTTTGCGCCGGTTAGAAATACGCAATCGTACGTAACTCACTTCACAGCTGTGGCTGTCGTAATGCACCCATTACTATATATTAGTCTAGCTGAAAAACATGAAAAATTGGGTCTGTGTTTTGAATTGATGCTTTGTGGCTGCTTAAATCTAAGCGCCTATAATTAGATGAGATTGCGAAGCCCTCCGAGTGTGTTGATTTCTAGGGTGATGTTATTTAAATGTAACCACTTTGGTAGGCGTTCTTCGAATATTTCTTTTTCTCCCGGGGGAACTACTGCCAGTTTCAATCTCCTTGGACAAGAGGCTACCCATTCAAAGCACATACAACGTGGTAAACGCAGCAACTGGAGTTCCCTAAGGCACCTTCTCGGGAGTCGCTTCTCTTGCCCGACGCCTCGCCCGTGCGCATGGAGGTCAGCATTATCGCGTGCAACTACACCTAGTGACCGCCCCACACCTCCTCCCCGCGAGAGGCGATTTCTGGGCCCCGCGGCAGCGATACGAGGAGGCCAGCTAGAGTTATCTACTGTAAGTTAAACACAGCGGAGCACAGCAGGCCACAGAGACACATTGCGCCGCATCAAAACCTGGGAGAAAATCAAAAGAAATGTTTGCTTTCGAAGGTTAAGCAGGATGCTGTCAGATTGTTTTACAATAGATCGCACGAAATATTCGGAATGATGCCATCCAAGGATTTGCTTCGAGGCTCTAAAACAGCTTGTGTAAAGTGGAGGGATACCTCACCTTGATGCTCACGCATGGTATGGGCGTTCCAGTAGTTTTGAAGTCGTGGCACATTCCTCGCGTGTACGCAATGGCGGAGCAAACCTCGCTGAGTCCGTAACCTGCGATATGTTTGAGGAACACACAAAGTGGGAGAAGGAGCATGATTTCGAAGTACTTCGCCTAGAATTGATTTATAAACGCCACGTGAAGATACGCGCACAGAATACAAAAAACAAATTTATCTGCGTTGGGGATTCGAACCACGGTGACTACACAATGCAGTTTCAACGCGCAACCCTTGCACCATCTCCAAGCCTTGATTTTGCCGAGAGAACGGGTAACCTCGCAATGCGTTGTTGCCTCCAATAGATTAACTCTTGTAAAGACGTGTATGGAGGCCTACACGAGTAATTTGAGCATCCTCATTACAGAAGCAGCCGCTCCACAGTTACGCACCAATGTACTAACAAAAGTAAAGCGGTCCCACTCAACATGAAATCTGTCAAGCGCGGAGCAGTTATCTTTCACAAGGGCTCTGGCGCCTTCTCTTGATGAGGTTCAGTATCAGACTGGCGTTGGTAGTGACGTGGTAAAGAAATGCTGCCGCAGCTCTTGGAAATGGCTATCAAGATTACACTTGATTCAACTTCCATTATTTTGGGTAATAAATGCGTGAAAAATGATTTACTTCGTATGTTATGGTATTGTGTACTTATTTGCGGGCTAGCAACGGCCACCTCCGTGGCTACGGCACAGCGCAGGGATCACCCCAATACTTTGCATACGACGAACTGTGTGCCAGTGGGGCCCAGTTGACTTCCCATCGTCTTGTAACGCGGGGGACTCAGGTTAGATACCGACCAGGCGAAGCGGTGATCTTTTCGAAGCCTCGGTTCGGGTGCGTTATGCGTTATGTTTCTCGTTACGTAGGATTCTGTGACCACGGACGAGCTGCGACGACCAATCCGGGACTTTAAAGGCGCCACGAAGGACAAACATATAAGTTTTGTTTATTAGAAGATGCTTAGTCCCGATGACAATGATACCAATATCATCGAATTTCGTTCGACACAATAACAAAGATATTAAAGAAAACGACGTGCAGCAGTCGCGAATCCCTAGCCAATTTTCCGCAACTTTTCATAACGTCACGGGAACCTGGTTTGTGCGATTGGCGGCCGCCTAATTGACCTGTCGCGCCGACACTTGACTGACGTCTGTAAAGGGGGCCTTTGTAGTTCCATTTGACCGCATCACTTGAATGCTAACGTGCAGTTAACGCACTGAAAATTATGTTTTATTGTTGGCCCGTATGATGTCATTCTTGCTCATAACACGTCACTGTGGCGAAAAATTTGAAAGTTTGGAAATACGTCTTGCTTTTTTTTTGTTAAAAAACATCTTTTGTGGCTGTAATGGAGCTGAGTGAGATACTGAATCCTAGTTCTTTCAAATTAAACGAAGTTGTATTTTCTCTTCATGGCTCCTTAAAGTGTTCCGCTCTTAAAAGAACAATACAAACAGATGAAAATGATGCAAAGACAACATGATCAGGACAAACCTAATAAAAGGGCCCAATGCTCTCCTGGAGGACTTAAATTCTAGAAAGAGCATTCTAATTGCAAACGTACCAAAGGATGTTTGGACTAATACTATACATGAACGGTTAGCTAGAGTGATTGTCAAAATCTCTCAACAAATCAGTACGGCGAAGAAACCACGGAAACGCAACACACACTTTTTTTCTCGTGACGAATGCATTGTCGTAACAGAATTTGAAAAAAAAATGGCGAAAGACCTCTAATAGACATAGAGGATAGCCTATAGCTTTAAATGAAATGGTTTGCTACCGCAATTCGACAAATACGCTGTGCCAGGTACCCCCTGAATTTATTCCAGTGAAAACTAGTTCATGACTGGTTCGACATTCGCAGTTTAAAATGTGGAAATGATGTTGCTTTATAGTAGAATCAGTACTTTCGTTTTGGTATAATTTATTGGGTAACCTTGTAGCCACTAGGGACCCTACCACTGGCTCTCACAGTGGTATATATAGCGCGAATATCCACTTTAACGTAATGCAACAGATATTTTTATTGCTTTCACGAGTCCTGCTGCTATGAGCTGGGCTTCCGACCTGTAGTTCTAGCGTTGCTAATAAATACCACAGAGACAGCCCTAGTAAAGCGGCCGTTGTCAAAAATTTTACGTAGTGCACCGTCATGATGCTAACAAGATTTTAATAAGACAACACAGAATTGGACCACAATCTGACGAGACAGAAGGTACATGTTACGGCATTTGTGCAAATGGCAACTAGCTGACCTAGCCCGCGAACATTGGTTACGGTGTATGGAGGATCGCAGGTACGATGTCGGCACACGAATTCAGGACGTTGCGTCGGGTTCAAAATTGGCTACTTTTATTTTATTGCGTGTCAGTATACTGCAAGGCTCCACCAGCGTAGTTTTAAGAACTTCAGGAAAGGATATTACAAGTGTTGTAACAGTCGAAAAACAGTTTCCGGTAACATAGCGTGAAGAGTTGTCATCTTTGACAAGGATTCCAGGATATGGCATGGTTTCAAGCCCACGCTCATGCCACTAAAAACACACAGCTAACCCCTAACGCCCACTACAAAAAGGTGTGCTACTCAGAGTGTGGTTCGTTGAAGCCGCCTGAAGGGAAAGCCAGAAGAAAGTAAATATTGTATGGAATTTATACACCCTACAACGTGTCCGATGGCTTTGGAACGCCTTACCTTGGTGAATAGACATTCCGAGAATATCTCTGCAATACCTCTCATAATTTGCGGCGGGATCGCACTTCCTGCAATGAACACATTTCCCAAGCTGCTAATGTCCAAAGTGGGTGGCAGTCCTTTGTGTACCAGATGTATTGCATGCGTGGGGTATAGCACTAGGTGCGTCACCTAAAAGAGGTTGCAATAGTCAGGGTAAGTTTTTAAAACCAAACCAAATAATAACATTGCTTTGAGCGATGGTTAAGATACTTCCTCATTGCTTTACGGCTTATTTTAAAACAGGGCTTCAAAATAAGCCAACGTCCATTTTTGGTATACAAAGCCTGTTCCCTCTCCTAACACTCAGCGTGAGATTGTTTAAATTGTCTTTCAAATAAAACTAGAAAATGTTTCTTGAGGCTGCTCAAGTTTATGACGCAGAGAGAGCCTTGAATTGTTTTAAATTTAACGTATAATGCGCCTGAGTGTCTCTCCTGTGTGACCTCCATGAAGCCTATGAAACAACGTGCCAGCTCTCGTATATTCTGCGTGACAAGCGGGAGAATTTTATATTTCAGTAAGGGAGGAGTCCTGGTGCTTGTAAAGTAGCCCTCTATTGATTAGGCGTTTGTGCCATAAAAAACAAAAAAATGTTTTCAAGCAAGCTGTGAAATTAGGGCGCCTTTGTTAAGATTGCTGTGCCATTTATATAAAATTGAAACCTCCAAATATTTCCCAAGTAGTGTAGACGAAACTGCTCGCTTTGCTCATAAATTTTGGTAGCACATTTCATTCACTACCTTCTTAGTATTGTTACCATAATCACTGCATCATATGACGCGACAGTATAATACAGGACACATTTTGATGCATAGGCTATGAATCTCGCCGAGCTGGGTACATTTCTTGCAAGATTTGCCTAGGGTAATATGGTAGCGTCCGATAGGCTCAAACGCGAGCAGACAGTCAGCAAGTAAAATATATGAGGAAAGTCTGCGCGATTGCGACTGCCGTCTTCCTCGCAGAAACTCCAGTGCTGTAGTTTGCGAACCACAGACGAAAATTCCAGTTCACGGGGAAATTTGCTGTACGGTTTTTATCAGAAAAACGGTAATATGAATCGATGGCAAATCGATTCATATTATCGATTACAGTAAATCGATAATCGATAATAATGGAGAATCAATTACAGTATATGCAAATGCATTTACTGAAGCCTTCAGTAACGTGGTGGCTGACGAAGCAGTCGTGCCTACACATCAACCACTGTGCACAAATTCAGTTAACCGAATCGCACTCTTCCTCTTCTTCAGACGACGGACTGACGCTAACCATACAGTTTTAAATTTTGCCCCCTAAATTCAGCAAAAAAATCAAAACCTTCCGCACACTGCGGCAGTGAATATTTATTCACGGAGGTATCGTTTTTGCCAAAATATTCAAGCAAGTTTGCTGCAAGCAGGTGTGCAATCACGCTGTGCAGAAAAAGGCACATGAGCTGGAGGACTTGGTAAGGTGACAACTTGACAACAGCTATTCAAAACACAAGAGCTAAAGGCAGCTGCGTTAGCCCGACTTTAATTAGTGCCACCGATACGAAGTTGGAGCGGCTTTCTGGCATGGGCCAACCACCATATTCTCAGTGTGTGGCCAGGCTTAGTTTTGTTTTGAATGAACGGTTCCGATATTTTGCCATAGGCCTCGGTGCTCTGTATGAGCGTTATAGTATGGGTGTTCTGTAGGTGCGTTATCATGTTCCTTTTGGCAATGAATAGGAGTAAGGGCACTAATTGTTCGGGTGCATCGGGTCGTTTCGACTTTTGCTGGGCGCTAAGCAAAACTTTTGTTCTCAATATTTCAAATTAGACTTCGTGCACAAGACGTCGCCTCCGCCTCTTTGGATTCATTTTCGGCGTAGTAGTTCGCGACTGTTGCAAAGACGAAACGCACGACAGAGCAGAAATTTGCACTGTGGCTTTCTTACGCATACGTATGGCGATGTCTTCATGCTTTTGCAAATAAATAGAAATTCTGCTCTACTATCATTTTATGTACAAAACCTAGTAATTATTATGATCGTATGCATTTAGGCTCTCTAGAAGTAGAAAGTTATGCAATTTTTTTAGAGGTACTTGTTATCTTTCCAATAGGGCTGACCCAAAGCATCAAAATATAAGCGGGGCTTCTTACAACAAAGTTGTATACCTTTACCACCCAACGGTTTCGTCGCCGTGGGCAAAAAAGATCTTTGCACGCAGATACAGCTGATTTGCCAAAATCTAAAACGCCGTGCGAATGCCTCAGGCTAATCACGAATACAACATACTGCCCAGAATTCGTTTACTGAATACAACACAACAAGCATCGAAACCGCATTATCGTGATAAAGAAATTGTGAACAATGAACCCCCGCCCTCCAGTATGTTCCTGGTAAAGGTTGTGTTCGCAGATTATCTTTGAAGGCTAGGCTGAGCTAGTGTCCCTAAATAGAGCAGTGCTTGCCCAAGACGCCTATTGATTGATGGTAGGGTTTAACGCGCCGACGCAACGCAGGCGATGAGGCGCGCCGTAGTCGAGGGCTCCGGATTAATTTTGACCACCTGGGGATCTTTAACGTGCGCCGAAATCTCGTACACACGGGCGTTTTTGCTTTTCGCCTCCATCAGAAAAGCGGCCGCCGCGGCCGGGAATCGAACCCGCGACCTCGTGCTCAGCAGCGGAACGCCTTAGCCACTGAGCCACCGCGGCGGGTGCCCAAGACGCCTAGAGCATGCGTCCGGCTACGCAGCACCCAGCATTTGCCTCATTTTGGACACACGTCTTCGGCTGAAAAGCTGTTCCACGAGTTATCTTTGATTGGCATTCGGAACGACGTCAGACGCTCGCAGCAATAGAGCCGGCGAGGAAAAGCTAAGCCTGCTAGAGTTGACCGACTCAAACGCATAAACAACAAAATGGCGGCGCCCACGAACCGTCGCAGTGTAAAAATGCCACTTAATGCGAACTGGCCAAGGATCATGGCGGCGGCACGGGACATTAGGAGAAAAGAGTGCCGGTACTATCTTCCTTTATCTAGTGGCAATACCGACCGCCAGCGACAAGCCCGCCGAGAGGACCAGAAACATTTTATGCCCTCCTCCATCGACATTTGTCGTGGTTTACAACAGCTTCTCTGGGCATCCACTTTCGTAGTGCAGGATGGCGACCAATGTTTTTTTACAAAGTAACGCATTGGTTACACCCTTCACTCTAATTGTGATTGCTCTTACCTTGTACTTTGGTATGAACGGTAGAACTGATTGCAGGTCTATAGGTGCGAGAATTACGGCCTCCACAAAGTGAGTGATTGCCATAAAACAAACCCAAAATGGGGAGCCGTGCATAACAGGCAAGTAGACGAGCCACACACCACCCTTTGTTATTCCTGGGTTTTTGTACCTGCAAATGAGTGTTTAGCAACAGAACTGGTTAATTCGAAGTTGCAATCGCGAGCGAGCAACACGATACTTTTGCGAGTACAAAGACATGAAGAAAGCCCGAAAACACTTTCGTCGAAAAAGGCTAAAAATTACGGGTAACATTAATCTACATCACAGCGAATTTATTGTCTGCTTAAACGTGAGCTATGAAAGAAAGAAAATTATAGAAGCTATAGCAGGAATGTTGCGAACGGTGGGCGGGTGGTATGTATTCCTCCTCCTCGATTGTGCTATCTTCCTTTATACGTTCTCAACCAGGGCAATATGATCATGTTATAACACCTTGAATATGCAGTTCATTCCAACAAAAAAATTAAAGGGGGTGCCAAGAAGCCCTCCAATTTGTCAGTTAATTCGCTTTCGTTAGCTTTCAAGGCCTTTTAAAAGCCGCTCTCTCCTCTCACCTTTAAGCAGAACGTACATTCTTTTCTACTATAGCGTTGAAAAGAATACCACAACGTTGAAATATTTGCTTCTATCAAATGCGGCCAGTTTCCACCTGGATCTTTTGAAACCCTTGTTTCCGAATGCGCGTCAGAGTCTCGATGTTCAGAACCAGCACTGACCTCTGGATGCACGAACACTCTTTGGTCACCTTTGACAAAATGGAGATTCCAATGAAACCGTTCAGGGCCGCCGCTCGCAAATCTATACACCTTTCACTGTCTTCTCACCCAGCCTGCTCTTTTTCCTGGAGATATCGCTAATAGACACGGCCACAGTCGGGGTTTTTACTTTGACTCGCCAGTGCCAGCTGCCCTCTCCCTCCTCCCCCCGCTTTCACCATGCGTGCCAGGAATGTCTAGCATGGAAAGCCAAAGAATGTTGACTTGTCTTTAGCTCCCATCGGTTTCATTACGGCTACGCCTCACCCAGCCATGCCAGAGACCGCTGCAATGATTACGCTATCTTCTACGTGCTGCTTTTCGCGGACAACCTCCTCTGCGGCTGGCTGTGTCAGCCTACCTTACAGATGTTTCTTTTCGTAGCTTGTACCTCTGTACGACCTAAGTGCATGACACTACTTCGTTCCCTGCGCCGAGGAGTTCCTGTTTTTTTCGTGGTATAGACGATCCTACCAGCTCCACTCAACCACTTTTCAATACTGATCGGCGGGCCTGTGGTCGCCCTGTTCGGTATTTAGCGCTTCTTCTACTCCTACGATTCGCTTAACGAGCGGCAATTATTCTGATTTTAGTCGTCCTAAAGAGGACGTTGGTAAGCATGGAGGACATCCGCTCCTTCCTGTTCCTCGCCTCCACTCTGCTAAAACTCAGCCGTACATACTTGTCGCGCGAGCCATGCAACATTCTACTAGCTTTTTAAGCAGGCGTGTAATATCGTCCGAAAGAAGACCAAATAAACAAAAATATGTGCTCTTCACTGCTCTTGAGCTGACATACCCTGTCTGTGGCTGTGGTGTCCTGCGCTGCAGTGCACGGGGTTGAGAGGAGAAAAGCACACTCAACTGCATTTGTCGGGGTCACTATTGAGTGGCGTAGTGCCATTCGGCAGCGCTACTTACTCTGCCTTGTCGAGTATAATTTTGGATCTATTTGACAAGGGGATAACAATGGTAATTTATTTACACTATTGTTATAGTACGTTGGTGCTTAAATAACCTTAATCGGAAGCTGAAAAAAATGCAGTTAAATTGAGCTCCCAATATAATTAAATGCCTCTGAAATGTCCAGCGGGATGCTGAAATAGAGTGAATTGCCCACTGTGGATACATATCCAACGTATATATATTACCTCTAAATCCAGCTAACATTTTGTGAGGTGTGAAGCATTGTCGCAAACACTGCGAAACATTCACTATGGGAACTTCAGGTTTTCAATTTCGGTGCGGCTAAAACTTCTTTTCTTGGGGATGGTCACGTGCAAGGCATCAAATTAAATTTGCATCTCTATCCAAAGTGCGAATAACTTTCGCTGGAGCAACGGCACATGAACTACCCTGATTTTAAGTGCTTGCCACTGAGTTTCGTAAATCTGCGCAACCAATGAATTAGAAATGAAAACTGGGCCTACTCGTCTATTCACTCAGAACTAATAATGTCGGGAATACGTTTTGTCAAAAGTTTTTGTCGCGCATCGAAATTTGACAGCGACGGAGTTTGAACTCTTCGCCCCGCAGTTTTCTGCCCTCAGCACGAATCACCGGTTGGGTATTGCAAACTTTAATAATTCTTTCAAATAGAAACAAACCGACCTTTACTCACCCACCACACACGAGCGAAGCTATGAAATTGTAATGGGTTATAAGAGCCGCTTTTGGGAGACCTGTTGTACCACTAGACATAAAGACGGTGAAAACATCGTGGGGGCTGGGACAAGCTGGTCGTCTGTACTTGCTTCGGGGTGTTGCCTTGACCTTGGCGAAATCACCATGCCGTCGTAATAACCCGTTGTCACCAGCGCCTGCAAGCATATGTGGTTGCGAATTCCTCACGAATCAAAGAAACATTTATTCGGTATGAATCCGCATTGCCTATTTTCACCCATTGTAAATATCTCATCTTAATTCTTATGGGCCCAATTCATATAGGCACCGAAGCACCCTTTAAAGGGACACTGAAGTGAATTTGTCAAGCTCCCGTTTTTGCCTGCACTGCGTAGACTGGCTCAAATTAGCACACTTTTCATCGTTTATCCGGTTGACAAATCGGTAATTATTTTACAAAGCGCGAAAGAAGAAAAACTACCATGCGCGGTTTGCGGCGGCCGCACCAACTAAGGCTGTGGCGTTGGGAGGAGGGGCGCCGTGATTGGACGATGCCCAAGGTTAGCAATCACACAAGTTTCGGTTTCGGTTTCGGTTCTGTAAAACATAACCAATGGCGTTGTTGGATGGGCATTCTCAATATCTCAGTAATCATCGTACCGCGCTTCTGCCATGTTGTCGGCTGTAAAATGCACAAGATAAGCCTCCCAGGACGGCTTGTAGTCGTAGCATTCACTAGCCGAGACCTACGCAGTGCATGAACGCCCTCCGCGTACCCGCAGACGCCCAAATGTCATGCGCTTTTCCCCCATATTTGGAGATTGCCTCCCTCATGCCTGTATCGTAAAAAGCGTGTTCGCACCAGGCCAAGGGTCTGTTCATTCTGGCCTGTGCCCACTGCCTGCAAGCAGTCGGTGCTTATGGCAACAGCACGCCAACGAGAACTCGCTAGCGCGCCAGTGCCAGCCTGCGCGCGTTTTGTGAACAGTTCGTGTAGCCATGAACGTTGCGGCCCAAAAAAAGGTGAACTCAATATAGAAAACATCGGCGGAAAACAAAAAAGTTAACTTACAAAAAAAAAAGCAGGTACCCGCGGGAATTCGAACTCGTGACTCGCCGGTGACATACCTAGCGCCCCAGACCGCTGAGCCACGGAGCATTTTTTTTTTAATACATGGAAATTTTAGAGAGAAGTCAGCCAAGACAATTGACACACAATATAAACACTAACAGACAGAAAAGGGTAAGCCCGTCAGTCTAACAAAGGTCGGCACCAATTCAAAACTCAGGCAGCAAACGCACGCATCCAAAGATGCAGCCACTCTGGTGGATCACTCTGCGCGACGTAAACGCTCCGTACCAACCGCCGCCTGTTCCCGAAAATGACCTTGGTCGGCCTAGGGGGTCAGCAGTGCCGATCAGTCATGCGGCACTTCCACAAGCTAAACAAACCTAGGAGCACAAAAAGTCATACGGCACCCGATTAACGTCCTCAATGGCAAGAAGCGAATGGTGTATGGGGTGTATGTCAATGTCCTTTTTAGTGTGTCCGTTGCAAAACTTCCCCGAAAAACACCGCGTCACGGCACAGCACAAAACAGTGGTCAATAGTTTTCTGGTTGGTTGCACAAGCGGGCAATTGTCTGACCTAAGGGATCGACAATTCCTTTGTCTCGCAGCCTAGTTTAACTGGAGCGTTGCGAATGAAGCTTAAAGAAAGAAAAACGTTTTAGCATTTGGCGGCAACGCACATAACGCTTGACAACGGTCTAAAACATTTATCGTATGGTCCCGCAAGTATGGCTGGCGATAAAGAGGCACGGGGAATAGATTATGAATTAAAGTGTTCGTCATAGCCTTCCTTGAAAGACTAAACAGGTACTCCAGAGAAAACCGCGCAGTAAGGAAATGAAAAGTATCTACAACTTCTTTTAGAAAACCCCATGGCGGCTTTTGGTTGACCTCACCCGTAGAAACAAGGAGAAACGGCAAATGGTAACTTATGCGCTCTTGAATTACAGTACGTAAAAATGGATGCTCCGCCGACTTGTAGAAGAAAAACCGAGACACAAGTTGGTGCACAAACAAATGCATTAACCCAACACCACCAGACCGTAAAGGAAGAAACAAATTATCTCTGCGCATTGGCTCCCATTCAGATCCCCACACGAAGGTAGCAAACACTCTGTGTAGAGCCTGGACTTTCGCCCGCGCACAGTGCAGTACCTGAAGCACATAAACAAGCTTTGCTACCAAGAAGACATTGCAGACTTGCGCACGGGCAAATACAGAAAGTTCTCGCCCCATCCATGCCTGCGAGGCACGCTTGACATGCGTGAGTGCTGAAGACCAGTGTGGTCCTGAGTTCCTTATTTGGTGCAAAGGCACGCCAAGGTACTCAAGCGGTGTGCTGTCCCAATTAATACCTGCAAATTTGGAAGGTTTGGTTCCCCACAGGCCAAGCCAAAACCCCTTAGTTTTCTCCATATTCATGACCGCTCCAGACACGTCACAAAACTCCTTAGTCAATGCAAGGGCTTCGTGAACACTACGCTTGTCAACACAAAAATAGGCAATGTCATCAGCATACGCTTGTCGTCAATCGCATCCTCTCGAAGCCAGTTCAGATCAGATCGTCTGTTAGACAGGGCTGTCCTCTATCGCCGCTACTGTTTTCACTGTACATCGAGCCTCTTTGTGTTAGCATACAAAACAGTCAAAGAGTACGTGGTTTTTCGTTAGCGTCATGTGAAGTTAAAGTTCTTGCGTATGCTGATGACAGAGCCACGGAGCAGAACGCGAATGGTTATCTAATATAGGGCATATATTGTACAACCGGTTTACACTTTCATTTTGTTTTGGCATTTCAAGCAGCTTAGGTGACTATTTGTTGTACTGCGATCGTGCAGTAAGCGTCGCCCGAGTTTCCACAGTAGCTCACGTCTAGCAATTGCATTTCGTAGACGGAAAAGCGTTCGCAGATGCGTGGTCGTGCTGCTGACCGCTGTGCTTGTTCGCCCAGCGCAAAAAAGTGCTTCCCGCGCCCTAGTTTTACGCTGTACGGTAAAAATATCAGTTGATTTTATTTTCTTAGTACCTATATTGACTTCGCTGACTCTTCTCCCGCCTTCAAGAGGCCTTATGTTTTCCTACTGGCGTACCAGTCAGCGAAGCGTCGCATGTGCGCTTGTGCAGCGCTTGTGTGAAGCGACCTTGACTTGGAGCTAGATACAGTGTACAGACAAACCAAGTAAAGAAAGGCACATTCTTCCATTCACAAACGTGTCCTGGCTTCGTTTCAACTAAGCGAACGAATTGCGACCAAGCAATTTTTTTTAACCTCCTTGATTGCGACGACCCGCCGGCGGCCGGCGGACGAAACGCTGGGCCGACTGACTCTGTCGGCCGGGGAGCCGTGCAGTAGCGCAGCCGTGGCGCAGCCAATTGCCAGCTCATCCCCTCCTGACATCACACGAAAACGCCACAGAAAATGGGCGAGCGTAAAGAGAGGAGGACAGCATTTTCGAATTAGTTTTTCTACTAAATAAAATCGCGTAAACACGCCTAGAGTGGTCGAAACATGGCCTGGGGACTCCGGACTACAATTTGCGCTAGTAATCCCGCAATGTTTACATATCACTTCAGTGTCCCTTTAAGCCAATGCTAAACTTATGTATTAGGTGTGCCGCTTCATGGGTGAGGCAAGGCACCTGGGTGCTTGAATGGCGGCGCTAAAAAAGCTGATAGAGCAGACACACGGGCGGAGGGTCCCGATGCTTGGCGCTGTCATATTCAGGGACACCAGTTGCACAAATTAACGGGAAAACATTCCTCAGAGAAATTAGACGAGGCACAATGACCGATACTTGACATCACCGACACCTGAGGTGCACAAAAATTTGATCGGCTTGTAGGTATTTACACGACCATATTTTCTAGACCATAATAGTAACATAAACCTATACCTGAACAGTAATAGCAGCGCTGGTTTTTATTTAGCCACACTTTTTTAGTATTCTGAATTAGTATATCGGTATTCCGGTAGATGACAACTGCATTGCTAGGGTCGCAAACATTGCCTTGTGTCCTTATTATAGTGGGCTAGGAGCAAGTGTGTAAAACCTACGTTGGCGCCGAGGCTCTCTTTTGTGATATGAGTTAGCGTGAGCAACGTTTCTTTTGGTAGGTATGTAAAGCCGCAACCTTTGGGAGCTAATTAGTGCCGCTAGCTATCTCCGTCATCTGTATATATGTCTGAGCGTGTATATTGCTTTCCCTATATCTACGATTAACATTACGCGTCCTCAACGTTGAGACTTACGATCTTCCACGGGACTACGAATCGTAGCCGAGGCACGGTTATTCATTGCCCATGGACAGGCTACGATACCGCATAACGCCTCTATAGTCTCTATTCGCCGCGAGCTCGACATGTAGGTGGCGACAGCGTCGCGCTGCTAGTGTGGATGCTCCGCTGAGCGGCCCGTAAGAATGCACACTGTGGGCGCGCTTCGTGCCTTTTTCCCCCCGTATGTGCGCCCGGAAGGTGCAAACAAGAGTGGTATGCTGTAGTTCGGTTCCTCAACGTTCAATGTATAGCATGGAAGCGGCAGTCAGTTTTCATTACTCCGCCAAAAAAAAAAAAAGTGACGACTCATCGGGAATCTCAGAATGGCCGTAATTGTGGCAATGAACTTGTACGCTGTGGCTCGTAGCAAGCTCGATCTTTCCAGACTATGGCTTTGAGCCTTCAATAAAAGCATAAATAGAAACAAATCAGGAAGCCTCGATCTCTGAAATTCAGTTTACAACGGCAATCTCAATCGCTTTCACTGGTAGCATGACGCATTCTTGCATTTGTGGGATGCCCTGAAATGGTATACTTAACTGCCCCGAAATTCTTTCTAAGAGCTGACGATATTTTTTGTGTGTTCAAAAGGCAACATAAAATTACTGAATTTTGATCAGCGCAGAGATATAAATGTAACCGCTCTAACGGGTCCTTTAAATAAAATTTTAACGACTCTGAAGGAAGGTTTGATGAATAACGGTTTCGGATCACTTATTTACGGCTTTCGTCGCAAGTGAACTTGCGAATTGAATTGTCAACGAACGCAGTACAATCAACACCTCATGTTTAGCTGGGTTTTCGCAAAGTGACAAGCAGGTTTACAGTGTGCAAAGCGGACCTCACAGTGAGCACACATTTTCTGTTACGGCTGCTCTGTTGACCATTTGCGTTCCTTTTAAAATCTAACAGGTGCCTGCAACAGCGAGATGTGTTTGCATTCTTGCGTATAAGGTCGCTTACGAACCCTAAAGATGGCAAATAAAGTTGCGCTGTTGCAGATGTAGTAAAACGTTACCTTTTTATTTCTCGTTGCGAATCAGCGCAACGGGTTCCCGGTAACTACTTTGTTTTGTAAACTGAACATCGCATTTGTCTTGGCATTTATTTCTTGAGGATTGATTAAAAATGCAAGGATAAAAGATGTCTGCGCATTTCGTTTTTTCTTTTTTTGGGGGGAAGGGGGGGGGGGGGGGGTCTGCCAACGTTGCAAGAGCAGCGTGAAGAGAACGCATGTAACGCGAAAAGCCAAACTATGGTTATCACTATTACTTACAATCGAAACTACACTAGGCGTCATGTTCTGTAGCGGTGAAAAAGCAGTACGTATTTTCAAAACTGATTGGTCCGAGATTGTCCAGGAATTGTGGCTCGCTTTTTTCGAAATTGTATTGAAAGCAAGCATTGTGGGAAAAAAAAAAAAAAAACAGCGAGTCACGGCACACCCCCCTCACACATGTGGGCAACAACGTGCATTATATTACGCGTTTTCTCCTCTTTCTTTAAACTTAGGTCCACCTCAAGAGGTTAATACGTGACCATATTAGGCATTTGGTTATGCTGAGTGAGACACGTTTCTGGACAAGGTGATTCATGTCGGATTTGAAAATGATATATATGAAAATGACACATGAAATGCAACATGACAGACGCAAACTCACAACTGTTTAATTTTACCGAAAAATCCCCCTAAATACTCTTGCGCATCCATAGAAACGTATTTTAAATAATGCGTAAAATTAGCAACTCGATACAGTTGAATAAATGTTTATTGCTCCTCCTCAGTATAAACAACGACTGTCCAAAAATGATATTTTAGAAATGGTACGGGAAGGACACGATCACACAGGCGCTTGCGGGTGTGAAATACGGTCCGGTAATGTATGGGCGAAAGCGCACGGGTCGTGTGCAGTGTGTTTTTGTTTGTTTCTTCTTTCTATAAGGACGCAGTGTAATTTTACAAGGGTGTGGAATTTGCACGCGTATGCATAGGTCTTGTCGCTGCTTACCCGTTTCGCGTACTAAACTTTTATCCTTTAAATAATCACCACGCCAACTTCAAAAAGCACCCTTCGACGTTCCCGAAACGGCAGACGCCTGCACTCAACAATAAGAAAAGTGCATTGGTGGAAGCAATGTTTATAACACGTTTCATACTCAAGCGGTGACCAGGGCGAAGATGTTTCGTGGAATTAAACCAGCGCATTAACCCGCAACGGCCGCTGATTATTGCGTTTCTAGAGGAAATGCGTAAGCAGAGGTAACTATGTCATTGCTTACTGCCAAACGAGTACACATATTGGTTGTTTTGTCGTGTGCAGCACGCGTCTTGCGCCGCACGCAACGTGAAAAAGCAGACGACGCGAGAGCGCCATCCACACTAGGAGCGGTTCGTGCCGCCGCCGCCAGGAGCCAACTGTGTTCGCGCTCGGGGCGAATAGTCTCTGTAACAACTCCTTAACACCACAGAAACAGCCCGAAAGAGCACAGAAACAGAAATCGGTTGGATTTATCCTACCCGGCGTGCATGGTTTCTTCCACTTGTTTCTTTCTTTCAAAAATCTACAGCTGTTTTAAGGATAATAAATGAGTTACCTCATTTGCCCCTTTGCTTTCCTTGGCTTTATTTACTGAAACCCTTGTCTCTGTCTTCATTCAAGAAGCCCTTACTTCCAATTGTGATGCGCTATATATATATACAGATGCCTATGTCTACTCCAAACTCCAAAACCATTTTGGAATAAGGGCAAGCTAGCAAAGAGCACAGGAGGTTTTTTACGTACCTTTACAGACGTTATGCCGTCGCTGGCCAGCCTAATGGTAGCCGCACTTGACACATCACAGAAAATAAGTGTGGGCTTTGTCATGCCCAGGACTCGCTCTGCTTCTCCTGAGTGAGTGGCAGAGAATAGGGGTAGCGAATGTGTAAATATCGCTTTCCTACATCAACATGGACAAGCAAAATTCAGAGTGTAATAAAAAAACACAACCATTTCTACCTAACTGACCAACGCAGTAATTATAAAGCCCTTCTGCTAACGTGGTTACGTTAAACAAACCATTTAGAGGATATGTGCAAATTTCGTTGTGTTAGATTACGGAAATTTCTCTACCAAAAATTGCCCCAGTTATTTTTCTGTTTGATTGTCCTCTAAGCCGATTCATAACACCACGTGGGACGCCGCACTTGAAAGTTATTAAGTATGCAACAAGCACGTTCATGAGCCTATTTACCCGAAAAAAACTGTACGTGCACACCAAAATGTTTATGTTATTCCACAACTTATGACGTCTGAAAATTTTGAACGCTGACTTATTGAGACAGCATCCTATACCGAAAACAACATCAAAAATTGGCGGGACGTCCCTGAGGTTAATTTGGATAGTGGCTGTCCGATACGTAAGATATGTCTCCCTACTTTCTGGCGTTACACGTGTATCCAGGCAACATATTACTAGAGAACTGTAAAACAAAATGCCCTCTGTAGAAAAATGCATAATGTAGCCGCAACTATAGGTTGAGCAAGTTCTCTCCGTCCGGCACTTATGAAAGGACTGAAGTTATTTTATTCTAATGTACACATTGTGTGAACCACGTGCTATGTGAGTGTACGCGGTATACAGCCGCCAGAACGTCCCTTTTAGTGTCCTTGGGTCTTCCGCTGTCTAGAGGCCTAACTCTCAGTGACGTGCTAGGCCCTTGGACGAACTCTAAACGAGCATCTCGAGCGACAAAAGCTCTACTGTCTTTCCTGCGAAGCACAGGACTTGATCAGACTCTTTAAACAGGACTCTCTTAATGAGTGCGTCATCTTCATCACAGTCATTATCATCATCTCTTCATCGATTTCTTCTTTTTTTTATACATCTGGTGCTAGCAAGCTAGGCGCCTTGGCCAGGCTAACCTCACCAGTATCATTAAAGACTATTCTCTCTCTCTCTCTCTCTCGATTGCGACCACGCTAATTTTATTGGGAATGAGTGGAAGCAAACTGAGTAAGAGGTGTTGTCGTCTACGTGTAAACGGCCAGTACCACAGTGAGGACGGCCATTAAAATTTAAACGTTGCACTCAGTCAGCACATTTTTTTAAGCATTGGTTGCAACATTTAGAATAATAAACTCTAGGAACATTACGCAAAGGCAATGAATGCTGCTCCCACGTACGTCAGGCGCAAAAAAAAAACGAAAAAATCCTACAGGCATCTTGGAGAAGATTGACATAACTGTGTCTATGCATTGCGTAACTTCTTGCTTTCCCCAATTATAGATGCACATGAGAAATAAATTTGGAAAATGTTTGAGAGCATTTGCATTTGAAACTACTCTGAAACTCGTAGGTGTGCGCAACCATGAGAAGCATGTATTTTTGGCGCTACGAAAAGATGCTCACCAAAAAATTTCCCCGATGATAGATTTGCAAACTGAGGTGCACTACATATTGGCCAATTTGGTTAATTATTCCGCGGTACACAATATCACTGCAGTTTGAAGGAACTGCCTATTTACATACAACTTTGTTGGAGCGAACGCTTCTTCACTAGTTAATGACATAAATGATGTTTTCAAGTACAGTGAAATCTCGATATAACGAACTTCAGGGGACCGTGGAAAATTGCTCGTTATTCTGAAAGGTCGTTATAGTGAAAATCGCAAAATTTAAGAAAACAAATAGTATTTCAATGCCTAAAACGACCTAAGTGTACAGCAGTGCATCCTTGGAGTCATTCTTCACAAAAAAAAATGCACTAGTGATCATGAAACAATGCACGTTTATTTAAAGTGGTTGGCGATTTTCATCTAGCGCGAGTAGCACAAGCTTCCTAGCACGAAGGACTCAAACTCTTACACATTCCTGGGGAGCGAATTAGTGGCCGTGCGGTTTTTCCCCGGACATGTGCGGAGTTTTTGTATGCTGTCCACCACATCCGCAGTCGTCGCGTGCTCGTCGTAGTCTTCGAGTGCTGCTGCGGCACCCTCAAGGGCATCGTTATTCATGCCATCCTCGCTGCCATCTTCACTTCTTCATCCTGAACGCTCACGGTCTGGGCAATGTCCTCTGTTGTCAGCTCCGCTGATGTCCGTGAACATCCAGCAAGCCACATGAGCAGCGGCGGAACGTAGAAAAAGTTGGGGTGAGCGCGAATAGCGCGGCCGCGGCTTTCGGGACGGAGAAGGCTACCTATGCTTCATTTTTTCTCTTCTCCTCAACTTTTTCTCCCTCTTGCATCGGCTGCCACATTCCGCGGAGCAAGTTGCAGGACGTCCTCTTCTGCGCTGCGCTTTGCCGTGTCGCCTACTAGCACACTGACCCGGTTGCCGCGATTTTTTAACGGACATCTAAGAATCTCCGGCCTTAAAAATATGAGTTCGTAGTAGTGAGGTGTTGTTAACATGGCACGGAACTAAATAAAACGATCGTTATTTTGAAAAGTTCGCGTATTCTGAAGTACGTTGTAGTGAAATAATTTTACATTAAAACTATAAGCAGTCGGCGTGGGATTTCTTAAATGCTCGTTAATCTGAAAAGTTCGTTAATGTGGTGTTCGTTGTACCGAGATTTGACTGCATTGTGCAAAAGGTTTTGGTGTCGCATAGCACCAAAAAAAATGTCAGCTGATGCCTCGAAGCAAATAACCTGGAGAAAAAGCCTGTTTCTCAAGCGAAATGTGCTTCACGAGTGCGCGAATCCTAGCGCAAAGCAAGCACAAAATGCTTGTTATGAGGTATGAATCGAGCAACAAGTAAAGTTACGCAGTTCTGGCCATTCAAATGCAACTTCAACAACAGGGCAGCTTGTACTCACTTTTGTTGAAGATTGTTTTAACACAAGCGATTATCCCTCCTGCGAAGCTGGTTGCAATGAAGGCAAATGTGAGGTCTACACTGTTTGGGGAAACAAAGCACACCGTGTCGCCTGTCTCCAAGCCTAGTTCCTGGAACCCTGCGGCTACGGACTCGCAGATAGTTTCAACTTCACCATATGTGTACCGCTGGCCTGTGGCTCCATCAACCTGCGGCAATGAGCATAAGGCAAGAATGAAGCATTAAACCATTTTCTTCTTGTCCGTACATTTGTGATGCGCACTCATATAAAAAACGCCGGCTGAGCTCAGGTAGACATCTAAAAACAAATTCTCTTTTGTGTTTGGAAAATGGGTAATTCAATGATTAATCTCACTAGTTATTATTGCAAAAACGCTGTCTTAGAAAGCAGCGTTCATTTATCTACCTCGGTCGCGAAATACGGAAGTGATATGTTGGAACACATCTGTGCCGAACTAGCACTTTGTGGAAACATTTGGCAGCCCGTGAGCCTGTGAACAACGTTGGGTAGAATGTATGCCGCGTTTTTACTTTTGACAGCGCGAGGCACTTGGTGCTTATATTCAAAACGCAGACGCCTTACAGTAGGGTCAGCGCGTTGTACGCCGGTTCCTTCCTCACATTGCTCTGTCTTGGAACACATCCGCGAGATTTCATTCCACTCTCTGGCATGTTTGTGATTAGGTTCTTGATTGATTGATTGGTTGTTGGGTTTAACGCGCCGACGCAACGCAGGCGATGAGGCGCGCCGTAGTGGAGGGCTCCGGATTATTTTGGACCGCCTGGGGATCTTTAACGTGCGCCGAAGTGTCGTACACACGGGCATTTTTGCTTTACGCCTCCATCAGAAAAGCGGCCGCCGCGGCCGGGAATCGAACCCGCGACTTCGTGCCCAGCAGCGCAACGCCTTAGCCACTGAGCCACGTGATTAGGGTCTAAAACTCTGCTTTGATTCAAGCGCCGCTTGGCGAGGACTCTGTATATGAAATGGTCAGTATATAGAACTGGAAAAACGACAACGTAGAAACGTAATGATAAGGGTTTCGTTCGGGTAAATATTGCTTGAAGGACATCGAACTCGTTTTCTCCCCCTCGCTACGTGTCTGCGCGTGCGCGACCACACGTTGAAAATTCCCTGACGTTAAACACCAGCGAATCTGCTGTCTTAAACAATTTTAGGAAGCAACATATGCACGTATTGACCTTAAAACATCCTCAATAAATCCTGCACGTGGCATTGCATGGCCATAAAATATTTCAATGCTTGTTCACGTTCCAACCTTTGAAGAGTGAAACGGTAGCGATTAGTGTCTAGTTGCGCTTATAAGCAAACATGAACATTCGAACATGACTAGAATCACGGAAACATTTGCAAACGTACCCTCTTGTTTCGAAACACACGCAAAAAAGATCGAACGCAGCTAAACAAAATAGAAACAGCAATATTTAGGGGATACACTAACAGGACAGCGGATAGTGAATTGGTGGTGGATTTTTATTGCTCCAGGTCATTCATAATCAATAATACCTCGTCATAGAATAGTGTAATAGTCCCTTGGAGCGGGTTTCGACAAAGTGAAAAGAACTCGCGTGGTCGTCAATACTAACAGAGAGTGCGCTGATACTTAGCTATAACAAATAACTTTATTGCATTACAAAAAAAGTTGCTGCGAATTCACGCTTTGAAGGTGGTCGGACTGCGAAGCTGTAAACGACACCCACAGCGATTACCCATGCTGCGTCATTTGAATTTACACTGGTGGCATCCGCTCACTGCTACTACCCATCACACTCTTGGCCTCCCTGGTCTCACTCCTCTCTTGACGAATTGAACGGAGGTTTTTAGCGTGGAATTCAAATTTCCCACCTTCGCAGTGCCCGCGCGCCCCCTGCCTAAACAGCGCGAGTGGGAGTTCTGTTCTTTTTTTCCTTGCTTTAATGTCGCACGTGCCGGCACCTTACCGCGCAGTTTGGAACGCGTCGTTTCTGGCGGCCACTTTTAGCGTCCTTCGAAGGGTGAGAGGGGGGGGGGGGGGGGCGACATGGGCGTCTTTGGCGTCATCTCTCTCACTGCTTCCATCTCACTCTTGTTTAATGCGTCCCCGCCAAAGTGCACCCTCCACCCTCCCGAAACGCTGAATCCAAACCACGTTTTAATCTCCACTCGCCGCGTGTGGCCGTAGCGTAGTCGGTAAAACGGCAGGCTGTCGCTCCTCTTCTCTATGTGGGCCGATGCTCGATCCCTGGCGATGCCAGTAGTTTGTGTAGCGAGGGGTGTATCCAGAAGACACTAGTTGCCCAGTATGTTTCCTTATGTAGCCAGTAGTAGCCTGGGAGCTGTCTCCTGGCGCAAACACGAAGAGTTTCTCGGCTGGGTAGAGGTATACAGCTTCGCAGTAATACGTATGCACCCCTCCGTCTAAGGATGGGTTCAAAGCAAAGCTTTGCCCTGACGCATTCCTTGGCTCGCAAATTCTATGCTACGAGTGTGGAAGACTTTTGTGGAATAACCGCAGCAACATTCTCGTATGCACTCCGTAGGCCTAGCGTTTGGTATTGGTGTCTGCGGCGTGAATCAGTACCTGCTGCTTGGCGTTTCTACTAGGTGCCGGTTCAACATGTCAAACTTCAAAATATGACATTAGGCCTACTTTCCTACGTTGAAGATGCTTATGGCATGCAGACAAACGTCGTCCTGGTGGTAAGTCGAACTGTAAGTAACGGCAGTGCGGGCACGTACGAGCACCCGGAATCCGATACGGCAAGGTGTTACGAACAGACAACTCAGTGTTTCTGTCAGGGTCGGTGTATTTAAGCGTGACACACAGTTTTATTCATTATTTCGGCAAGCTTTGGTAGATGCCGCAAGTCTTTCATCGTTCCCTCATTCACGTACAGCGAGTAGACCTGTTTTGCCATTTGCATTTGGTCATCAGTGTGTGAGTGTTCAAGTAGAGCCAGTCTGTCTTGGCCGGTTAGGGAGACTGGGGTTGGTTTACCTTCCGTTCATGTTCGCCATCCTGCTAACCGCCTTCTGTTTTTAAGGGAGGCAAGTGACACTTTGCTGCTAACTTTTTTATAAACTCTACTGTCCGAAAGAGTTGCGTTCTGTTATTATCTCGTCTTCAAAAAAAAAAAATCTGCCGCAGCTCAAAATTCTACGCAATAGGAGATGGTGAACTCAGTCAAGCAGTTTGTTTTTCAATAAAGTATCTAACAAAACTGTCAAAGGAGGAACTGACCTTTGTAGGCAGTAGCTACATCGAGTTGCTAAAACGCGAAGCGGCTTGCACGTTTCTTCAAGGCGCTGTGTTAGCCGGGACCTCTAATGGCTCCTGTCGGGAGCTACGTGTCACCTCAGGCTCGTGTTCGACTGGTTCAAATAAACTTATCATTTGTTCTAACCTTCAACACTTTGCCATTTCTGTCTCTCGCAAAAAGGAGAACGTAATTACTACCTTTTGCCAAGCATGCTCACGAGCTTACGACGTCTGTACAATTTCAAAGCAAGCGCTCAGGGTTCTACTTCAACGACCCGTGATAGAGCACCTAACCGTCAGCTTGACTCCAGTTGATTTGGTCTTAGCAGTAAGCAGACTGCTCACATCTGGATCCGAGATCTCGCCCACCGGGCACAGTAAAAAGAGTCTGAGCGGACAGGGCAACCACTACTCACACACGCTAATATTACGCAACACTATCGACCGACAAGACAAGTATACCCTGCAGTCAGCGATAAGGCCATGAAACCAGAAGATATGTTCCTGAGATACCTTTCAACAAACAGATACTCACATCCAACACGCGTATGCCACATTCATTCCACGATCTACAGCCCCCCTCTGTGTGCATTGCCAAGCCCCAGACACACTTGATCACGTTGTCTCAGAATTCAAGCGAAACCCACATCTTTTCTCCATCCCCAACCAATCACTTGAGTGGTGGGAATGTGACTGACCTGCTCTTTCCTGGACACTCAGCTATTGCTTGTGGAAGGGCGAAGTTAGCCGGCCACCCTAACGGAGTCTTCGAATAAAGGCCCCGACACTGTGCATTTTTTCTTCACCTCCTATTGAAATTTGCTATCTATCTAACGACTTAAATGATATTACCGCAGTGCTGTTATCGTGAAAACCTACTAGCGCAGGTCTCAGGGTGGTTTCCCTGTTGCAATGCGCCTTCGAATATTAGCCACGGGTTACACGTAGGACAAGAACGAACGCAAGGACGAGGAGCAAGGCGCGTTCTGCCTGCTTACCGTTGCTTCTGCGTCGCTGTCTACTGTGTTCTCTCCCAGTGTAAATACGCCATTAAAAGTTTTAATTTCATTTTACCAGGGACATTTTGGGGAGGTGATAGGTACCAGCGCATGCGCTTTGACCTCGAAGGAATATTCGTCTTCAAACCGAGCGGAGTGGACGCAGCCCCGTCCACCAAGCCAGCCACCACCTGCGAGGCCTTGAACCAGGGTTCGGCCTGCTTTTAACACCAACAATGGCCGTGATGACAACCACAACCGACCCAGTGCTGTGGCTACACCTTGCGGGTGTTTTCACGTCCCAGGCACACCACAGTTATTTCACGGAGATAACTTTGGGGACGGGGAGGACTGGCTGGACCATTTCGATTATGTAGACGTATTTAACGAATGGGACGACACGAGCAAGCTCCGTACGTGAACTTCTCCCTTCAAGAAGGCGCTCCAACATGGTTCGAGAATCATGCGCACTCGTTGGCAAGCTAGAAAAAGTTTGGGGGAAAATAAGAAAAAGTCTTATTTACGCCTGCTGACCCCAGAATAAGTGAAGCAGGGAAGGTGCACCACCTAATGCGTTGTGTCAAGGACCAGCTTTCCGCCAGACTTCTTCGTAGTCCCTACGACAGTAGCCGAAATCAGTACAAGAGGCATTCACAATAAAGCGCTTGTTGCAGTCACGCCCTACGCATCACTCACATGATGTGAATGTTGCCGCTTGGGGATCGCCTTTCGGCGACGTAAAAGCTCTCCGGGAAATTGTGCGTAACGTTCTGCGTGAAGACCTGCAGCTACTACGAGGAGGGGAGCACCGGCCAACAGTTGCTACCATCGTCGATATCATCCGTGATGGAGTTCGCCGAGCAGTGGAACCACCCATACTTGAAGTCGAGCGGCCGGTTTCAGCCTACAAGGATGGGCTGCATACTCCGGCACCTGGACGCCCATTAACAACTTATACTGATGTGTTCCGTAGTCCTGTTCCTTTGGCGGCTGTCTTTCCGCCTCCTGCCGCAAAGCCATTTCAGCAGGTCTTGAACCCTGGGACCTGTTACAAACCAAGACGCCTGAAAGTAAAAGCGCTTTTTTGGCGCATATCGGACAACCGCCCCTCTGCTCCCATTGTGGAGAAGCAGGTCATGTACTCCGCCAGTGCCTTTTTTGCCGAACAGGGCTCAATCGTTTTCACCGGATGTGGCGCGCCGTGCTATTGCGAAGGACCACTGGAAATTGAGGAGTACCTGTCTGCCAACAAGCTTTCCTAAACTCCGCGAGTTGTAAACCAACGCAAGTCTTCCTCACTCCGACTGTACTCCTGGCCCAGCGATTCTCTTAATGCTGGTCAGACTGGGAAAATTTCCCCTACCCCACATCTTGGCGACGGAAGACAGCAACCTGCGGAGGTGAGGCCACTCCGTATCAAATTGAAGAGCCTTTGCCGAGGACACGAACTCTGCAAGCACACCCGACCCACATGGGAACTTTGAAGAAAACAAAATAACTTGCGCCGATATTTCAGTATTCGGCGATAACCATCCGGTAACCACTCTTGAACACACAAGCGCCGATTATTCTGTTAAAAACAGGTCCCTCACAGCGAAGTTTCGGAAGGTTGCAACACTGTGGGATGGCTCTTCAATCCATGCTTCGGGCGGTCACCTCGCTATGCTTATTGACAGGCGTACCATGAGGAATGAGATTCGCGGTTGGACTTTTCCCAGTTGCTTCCTTGTACTGCATGACTGTTCAAAGCAACTTATACTCTGCCTGGACTTCTTTCGTTAGTGCGGGGCAGTAATAAACGCACGAGAGCTGGTCGCCCCCTTTACGCTCCACAGACATTATAGGACAAGAATTCTCAGCGAAGACCGGAAATCCGACTCTAAAAAGAGAACGGACGCTGCCGCCTCAAGGCAGCATGTTTGCGACCATTGAATGCAAGCCACCCCCGGCAACGTGTGGCATCCTGGAACGAAACGTTTGTCTACTGCTCGCTCGGCACATTCGTGCCGCCCACGGCCTGGTTGACCTCATGGGAAATTTTCTTGAGAAATTTCAGCGCAGAAGATCAGCATCTGCCACCCAATACAGCCGTCGCCTACTTCGAAGAAATCAGCGGAGGCTCCAAAATGTACAGTATAGCCGAATGACTCACATTAAGTTATCTCGAAAAACTACCAAGGTTGACGAGAACCCCAACCTGACAGCGCAAAACACCCGTAGTTTCTAGAGATTATGGACACTTTTAGCGATTGCTTTGCTACATTATCAAAAGTACCGCAGAGTAACAACGGCAAAGCAAGGCATCAAAACATACTAACACCAGCGGCTTTTATACTACCGCCCGTACAGAACTTCGGCAAAGGTACAGGATGCTATTCGTCGTCAGGTAAAATACATGTCCACAGACATTGTCATACTACGGCCAACCAGGCCATTGGCGCCACCTGTAGTCATCGTGGAAAAGAAAAACGATGCTCTTTGTTTCTGTATGAGCTACCGAAAACTCCACAAGGTGACAAAAAAGACATGTATCCTCTCCCGCGTATCTACCGCCCCTTAGATCACCGCCGCCGTGCTTGGTTCCCCTTATCGATTGACTTACGCAGTGGATACTCGCAAATCGAGGCAGATGAATGGCACCGCAAAAAACACGTTTATTAGTCCAGATGGGCTCTACGAGTTTAAAATCCTCCTATTCGGATTGTACACCGCTCCTGCCACGTTCCCGCGAATGGTGGACGCTGTTTTATCCGGCCTAGAATGTCAGGCGTGCCTTGTTTACCTAGACGACATTGTGGTGTTTTCCAAAAAGGTTCGAAAAGCACTTATCTGGACATCAAGCAACTCCGGAAGGCACCCGCTTTGAGCAGCCTTCTCTGAAACCATAGAAGTGCCACTTCAGATATGAATAACCGACATTTCTAGGTCACATTGTCCCTGGGGAAGCATACGCCCTGATCCCGAACGGGCGTAGTCGCATTTGTCATTCCAAATGGCAAAAAAGCTATGCGCCGCTTTAGGGTTTTTTTTTCAGAATATCGACGCTTTTTGGAGAAATTTTTTCTAAAATAGCGGAGCCTTTAACCCGCTTGGCCAGAAATGACATACGTTTAGTGGGGGCCCGAAAGAGTGCGCAGCGCTTGACGAGCTCAAAAATCGGTTACAAAACACGCCTTACAGAACACAAAACACTAAAAGAAGACACAGAATGGGAAACACACACGTATACAACCAATATCAACCTGGGAGATGTGCTTTACAGTATCAAGATGGTGCCGAGCGTGAAAAATCATGCGCCAGCTGAATGCTCTCACGAGCCAAACTCAACTGCTCAACAGCAGAAACAGAAATCTCAGTAGTCGGGTGGGTGGTCCCCCAATTTCAGCTTTTAAGAGTGGCAACGGATCATCACTCCTTCTATTTGCTGGTGAATCTGAAAGATATCTCATGGTCTCTGGCCTGCTGGACCTTCAGATTCCAGGAGATGACGTCACAATATTGTAAAAGTCGGGCCGTAAGCACTGCAAAACTGACTGTGTGTCACACGTCCCTGTTGCTCAGGGCTCAACCAATCCATACCACGATAAGGGCTTCTTGGATCCCTAACCCCAGTAGCTGTGGCTCAAGAACAGCGGGATGACGTTGAGGTACGTCCCCAAATCGATTAATTGGAAGGGCAGACCTCTCGGTTACGTCAAATGTGGACACGCAGCCGTACATCCTTTTGTGTTGGGAATTTTGTGAATTTTGATTCCACGGGGACGATGCACCTACTTGTTGCTCCCAAGAAACTCCGTGAGGAGATCCTTCGCGCCCGTCAGAACGAGCCGCCTTCCGCTCATCTCGGCTTGTCCCGTACCTCGGCACGCATACACCTCAAGTATTACTGGCCGAAGATGACCGAAAGTGCGAAACGGTATGTAAAACATATGGCTGCAAGACGGGCAAGACGCCACCGCCAAAGCCAGCGGAATTTCTGCAGCCAGTAGATTCACCAAAAGTACCCTTTCGGCAAGTAGTGCACTTGACCTTTCGGTTTCGTTTACGGCGTCCTCCTCTGGTACCAACTGGACCATTTTTATACTGGTTACGTGACGGGCTATTAGGAGACGAAAGCTATTTCCCGGGGCACTGCTACAGATGTTGCGAAGTACTTTGTTGAAAGCATAGTACTTCACCATGGTACCCTGACCGTAGTCATAAAGTGACAGAGGAACTGCCTTCACTGCCCAATCGCTTGACGAAGTCCGGAAACTCGGCTGCACCAGTTACAGTTAAACCGTACCGTCCCGTACCGTAGAGTAATGGACTAAACGAATGGTTAAACAGGACAATGGCAGATATGCTTTCAATGAACGGTGACGTAGACCATCATAACTGGGAGGATATAATTCGTTGTGTGACGTTCGCTTACAAAACCACGCCACAAGAATCCACACACTTTCCCTTTTCTATTTAGTCTACCATAGGGATGTCATCCCAATTCTCGGCACAAAGGTCCTTCCTGAAGAGTGCGCCAATGGCACTTTTAGGGCTGAAGAAATCGTTCTGCGCGCAGAAGCCTCACGCCTGCTAGCACGTCAGCGTATTCAATACCAACAAGCCCATCATACGTGGCGGTACAACGTCCGGCACAGAGAACTTAACTGCCGTCCAGGAGAACGTGTGTTTGTGTAGACCCAGGTTCGTCGCCGAGGTCACACCGAGAAGGCACGGCACTCACCATGGCGACAACAGTTCGCTCGCCACGGCGACTACCGGAGCTGAGGTTGTCGGTTGTTGCACGAATGAAGCCTTATCACGCTTCGAACTCCACCTCGGACAACTGTGGTGTTAAGCAAAGCTGTCGTTTTTTCTGTCGTCCGTTTTGTCACCCGTCGGTAAAGCGTGGGGACGATGGCTTTCATGCAGAGCGGTAATGCTGTAGTTCTGGTATTATGATCCTTTTGAAAGGACGTCTATTAGAAGGCAGGTCACGAGGAGCGAGCTTTCTGCTTGCTTGCCAGTGCCTTTGCCGTGTACCTGCGGCACGATGCCTTACGATTTATTATGTGAGAAATGTAGCGAAGGAACACTGAGGACGAGCGTGTTCAGTGCTGCTATCTCACTGCTTCTGCATCGCTGCCGATAAAGCCGTGTCCTTCCTGGCGCAATCATCTTAAACGCCTATTATTTAGCTCAGCGGTGATGCTGTCTACGTGCCGGAAAGCAAAACGTGGGACGAACATGATAGAACAGATGAGCGATCTAATTACACATTGGCTCGGCTGGCCAACATCAGAGCCCGTACCATTCTGCGCCACACATCTTCGCCGTCAATGATTGAGAGCACAGCGGTGTGTTGTACTACCCTCTTTGTCTTCTCATGACATTAGCCTGGCCGAATGCGACCATCCTGGCCGTAGCCGCAACACAGTGACGAGTGCGATGAGATTGAGTGATGTGATGCCCAGAAACCGGACCCCAACACACCACTGGTGATGCCTGATACCGCTACACTGACTCTCTGCGGCAGTACGAAGCACATCAGGCGCGGAGGCTAAGGATACGGCCCCTTCTGTCTCGTCTCACCTACTCACGACTGGTCTTTATGGGCTGGTCACGCGCTTAGTTCTTAGGCCGGTGGACGTGGTAGAGTTTAGGTCGTGGTGGGGCTCAGGCTGTCCGACACGGCCCGCGTACCCTCGACGACTGCTCTTGGTTCGAGGCGTGGCGAAGCTAGTACCAGGTTGGGGGTGACCCCGCACATTCCACGAAAGATGTTACGCGGCGGCAAGGCAAAGATAATACGAAACATGATTAAAAATGGTGACCGATCTATTTACACTATTTACACGATGGCCTATAAATAAGTTCTGGGATGAGTTGCAGGGTACCTATAAGAAAGACCCGCTCGTTTTTCTGGAAAGTATAGGATTCCATTGTGTAACGTAGGTAGAACCGTGCGAGGTATGATCTCACCAGGTCTCTTGCACCTGAATGCATTTTCGAGGTCGATGATGGTGGTATGCAACACTACCTTTCTTGTCCTCACCGCGAGGAAATATTTCACGCAGAGTACTAATTCACTGATACGAAACGGCTACTTGTCCTCGCAATGCTGCGTACGTTACCATGTTATTTTTAAGCTTTGTCATTATTTAACAGATAGTATTTACTACTATGGACTTGTCTTGTAAAGACAAATAGGAACAAAAATAAGCTGTGTGGGTACAGGCGTTCCGTATGGGAGTCACATTCCGGAGGACCATGGATCGAATCCACCCACTGTACAATTTACCCTATTTTTGTTTAAATTGAATTAGATATTTTGGTGAGAAAATCGTATTTAAGGAATTCGACGTGGTTTAAAGCATTATTGAGCGAATTATATTTTTTAACCATAGACCCCACTTTCTGGTTCGTGTGTCATCGGAGTGTCATACCCCGGATTTCCTGGTTGCGTGCTGCGGTTAAAATACAATCATCATCATTGTGTCTGCCCCGGACCCCGGATTTCCGCCTGGCATAATAAGCTTTTGCTTTTGAACTAAAATAACATTTCAATCAGCCTCATCGTTCGGTTTGTAAGTTCGATGTTTCGGAATATTGCTGTATTAGAAAGTGCCATAAAGCTTTTTGTATATTTGACAGTGAACCCGAATTTCATATTTACTATATAGTTTCACAAAGTGAGCTGGATGTTTATGGCACACGCAATTTCTCACGATCTTCAGGTACTTACCAGCGCCGTGGCGTCAGGATGTTCCCTCAACCTTGTTCTCAAAAATGTAGCGAAATCCATCTTCGGGATAGGCAACTCTTGTACGCTAGATTTCAGCACCATGTCTTCTAATCACCACATCCTCGGCCATGCACTGGGAATTCTCGTTCTCCTGCGGGACGAAATATTAATCTAAAATATTTCTCTTTTGACTCCTGGATGTCGTTTTCAGGTATGTAAAACCGAACCCGCTATCACTCCTAACCGCCATCTTCTTTTCCTTCAGGACAACTGTTTCCTGGAGGCAAACAGATTTTCGTTTTTTGCGTTTCTTCCACTTTGACTAAAGTCTAGTTAGGAAAGGAAAACAGGGCCGTTTATATGTCGGGACGGCGTGTGTATTTCAATAGTGCTGTTCTTCAAATAGCCCCCCAAAAATTGTGTTACACAAACTAAACTGTAAAAAAAAAAATTGTTTACGCTTGAAAAATTACGGTAGGCATGAGTGTGTACTAAACTATTTTGAAAACACTTGTTCGGAAAAGAAACAGGTCAACACTGAGGCATTCAAATACCTTTTACAATCGCAAACTAAACGCTAAAATACCGGATCACAAATCCTGCCTTCTTTCGATCTGGTAACTCATGATGCAGCAATTTATTTAGTATCGACGGAATCTCGCTTATGGTGCCCTTCGTTTGATAAACAAGTGGGGAGAATAACGCCTACAAAACATGCTTGCCTGCTCTCAAATGCGTAGGCGTACGACGAAATAGTAGCAAATTATAAAAGGGCGTCCGCTCAACCCACTGGCCATATTTGAAACACTTGTAAATATACTGTTATTTTGTTTTCTTATCTTTCACGAGCCGCCTGGCGTTAACTTAGTACAATAATTCGCATCTCACTTGGGTGCCATTGAGCTCTACGTATGTGTTCACTGAGCACGTTCAGCACTCTAAACATCCCGGAGGCACTTAATAAATGCTCGCTCGTGTATACCACTCTCGTTAATTCCTACTTAAAACGTTATGCTTTACCACAGAAAATATGTCTTGAGATGGCTGTGTGCTTGAATAAGAAGCGGTAATAATGTCGTTTATTTAAGATGCCGTGGTCATGTCTTCATAGTTTATATTAGAAAAGAAAGCTAACGTGGGCCGAATCGGGCTGCTTTTCTTTACTAGTCTTAAAGAAATTTTAATAAATGTTATGGGAGATCCGTTACTTATTTTTACACGCACGTGAATATTCTTCAACAAAAACTGTGTGCATAAAATAACGTGAAAAAATATATTTTGTTTCAGTCCGGCAAGAATAAGCGGCGTTCTTTTAGGTCTGTACTGAAGCAAAACTGGCATATTGGGAAAGTAGAAACAGCCTCTTAAATTACAAACAGCCGAGAAAGTGATCCTCATTGCGTACAACTTTACGTTACAGAATTGAACGTGTATCAAACACAATATTTTAAACCCAACAAAGCCGATCGCCTTTTGTATATTCCCGAAAACATAGTCTTAAAAGCTGAGCAAATAAACTTTGTAGGTTTACTTGGACTAACCCCGTAATATAACGGGGTTTAACAATGCTGCAATAGCTTAGGAAATAAGCTTTTAGCGTCTACTTGCGCTAACGCCGCAAGAGACTCGGTTACCTGTGGCATTTTCTGGCAGTCCTTGCAGTTTAGAACCGTAATGAGAGTATGAGCACAGCTTCCTGTTTTGGGCATTGTTTTTATACCAGCTGCCGCAAGGGAATCAAAATTACCCATAGAGCATCTTTCGTTTTTTCATTTCCTTTGGAATTTTGTTTTGGTCAGTCGGCCTGGTATTTTTCACAGCAGTACCGCTATACTCTGTCACGAGTGTGATGCGATAAAAATTTCAACCTTAACACAAGCCGCCACCGCTCTTTTGAAACCTCGTACTAGTTGACTCGTTCTAGTACGAGGTTTCAAAAGAGCGGTCGCGGCTTGTGTTATGGTTGAAATTTTTATCGCATCATACTCCTGACAGAGTAACGCGGAAATGCTGTGAAAAATACCAGGCTGACTGACGAAAACAACATTCCAATAAAAATAAAAAAATGAAAGATGCTTTATGGGTAATTTTGATTTCCTTCCGTCAGCTGGTGTAAAAAAATCAGACATCTCCATGCCGTGAACGATGCCGAGGGTGCGAAGCACTTGGACGCAAGTTGTGTATTGCTTGTGTGATGAGCGTCATCGTACGTGCGTGCTGATTGATGCACACTGAGTTTTAAATGATTTTGAGGTGCAGTAAATGCACTGTAAATGACAAGCGCCACACAAAAGACAATTCGCGTCCCAGTACTTCGCACCCTCGGCATCGTTCACGGCGTCTTTTTCCGCGAATCATGGTTAGATAGTTAGTGTTTTTCTTTATTTTTGCGTTTTCTTTGCCCTTTGAAATTCGCGCTCTTTGCTGCTGCAGTTACCGGTGCTCTCCGCAGATAGCGCGGATGGTACTACAGTGTGCACCGCTCTCGATAGATGGCGTACAATGCAGTGCGCACATAACGCCCCTTGCGCACGGACATCGCCAGATATCGGCACGGACCTTGCGAGGTCCTTGACACAATGCCTAAAACAGGAAGCTGTGCTTTAGAAAGCCCATTTAGGCCTACGCTGGTGCAATCCGTTAAAATACATAAATGGTCTATCCACATGTCGACACTCCCCCAACTGTTCCTTTTGTCAGTCGCGCTGGGGAACTAACCTCTATCATATAATATGGACGTGCCCTAAGTTTTTAACGGTCCACATCAGCTGCTCGGTTCCCATGCTCTCCCTAATAATTTGCAAGAACTTTTTCAAAGAGATCACAGTGACACATTGCTACTCAAAGGAAGTATGCACATTGATTTATAAAATGGTCTCCTCCAAATTATTTTATACCGAAACGGTGACCCCTTCTTCACTTTGTCCTCTTGAGGAACGCTTAGTCAGAATTCAGAAACTGGACAATGTTTATGGTGCCCTCAGTCCATTTTAGAAAATTGTTATAAACTGTGCTACAGTTATTGGGTTCATCATAGTGTCTTTGTGAACTCAAGCGCAGTACACAAGAACGTAATATGACTTTAAAGTGTCTACTTGCGGTTTGCCCCCCGTTTTATCGCCCCTTTTCCTCCTTTATCACTGAAAAGTGTTTTGTCTTTGTAAGAGGGGCGCGGTTTAGCTCTCCGTACTGTGTGGCCATATCACGTTAAAAATACCAAGAAAGTGCCGAGCGTGCGTAAGCGTGTGCCGAGCGGCATCTGAAGAGCGTGCCCGGCTCGCGCAGTGGCTTTAACAGAGAAACTGGCGAAGACCCAGAGGAGCACTTCGCGTTTCCTAGCAATTAACAATGCCACAGCTGCGCAACAACTGCTCCAGGGAACCTCGACGTGACTTTAGGAATGCCGCGCATGCATCGTGCACGTACGCGCCGCTTCTGCGCCACAGTTGTCGTCAAGCACTACCGCCCATGCAATGCTTGGCATAAGGAACACGATGATATCTTTGCATATGACGATTACTGGTACTTGAACAGTGCAAAGCGAAGACAGAAGACCGAAATAAACAATTTCAAACCTGTAATATTTGCGTGGCGATGTGTCCTTCAGCGCTCATGTAGAAATAAATCCTGCACCTTCATTGATTCAAGCCTAGCGCGAATTAGCGCAAGCTTCGCCAGTTTTTTCTCTTGAGCGGCTATCAACCAGTTCATTATGAGGTGCTTTTATTCTTAGCTGGGAATGCTTAGCCCAAAACCGAGAGTACTTCTGGAGGTCGAGCTCGTAAGAAAAGTTAAGGCAGCTGACGGTACAGTAACACTAGCGAAGCGTTCGTGAGGCGAATGTGCCTGTCTGCGTTTTCTCTAAGCAAACACAAGGTGTACGATGTACAATGACGGTCACGGTAATTAGGGCTTGGTGGTCGCCAAATAGCCACTATAGAGGAACAAATTATTGTGACTACGTCTCTTATGGCAGTGACTGTCTGCCGTCTGCATTACACAATTGAGAAAGCCAGTGAGAAAAAAAGATACGAGGACAGCTCAGCTGGCCTTGTTCTGTACTGAGTGCTAAAGCGTTACACCCCAATTACCGAACGGCCGCCAGATTTTTATCGACATGGTTTTTTCGTGTCTTTCTCCGTAACTATGTTACTGTTACAGATCACGAACAGGCAATGTGTGTATCTGTGCGTGTTTGACACACAATTCCACCCTGAAGGCTGAAATGCATTCTCTAGATCTAACTTGTCAGTCTTTGCTGGAGATCTGCAGAGGGTTGTTTCTTAATTCAAGGGGGTAAGAAGCGCTTCATCATTTTGGTAGTGTATGGTAGTCCTTCATTCCTGATGTGGTCGGTTGGGTTACCCGTATTTTGGACTCTAGCAAAGACTGCAACTTTGAGGAGAACAAAATGTGTCCAGACAATTATATTTTGTCAAAGTGAACCGAGTATGATAGATGACTCTAGAATTTTCTTGAAATTGCGATGAAAATTTCAGAAATTCCGCTGTAAAGGTTGAATTGCGGTTCACTTCGTGATTATCTTTCCTGGTTTACTTAGTCTGCTCCCCTAAACTGGGTAACATTTTCAACAAAATATTTCCAAATTCCCAACTCCGACATTTTTCCTGAAGCAGGCTTCTCTCGCCTTGCGGACACAATGCAAAACATTTGGGTGAAATTTATGATATTTTTGTAATTAGACTTGCCCTATACGGGCTTTTGTGTTACCGCTGAGGGTTCATATCACTGTCGAGCCTAGTGCAAACATTCTTAAGTTGTATCGCTCAGTCCACAGCTATGCATTCATGTAAGTTATATTGCCGAACTTCATGTGAGATAGCCTTGACGAACGTTCAGCAAATCTTTAAAAAGCTATTGCCAGAAAGCATTCGGTTTTCTCGGAATACTAACTTTGTTTTCATTTATTTAGCTTACAAAACTCATTGATTGCGGTTTTTTGCGCTCACGATTCTATTTCGTTGTACTGCGTATCAGCGTGTGAGCTTGGGGAGATTTAACACAAAACATAGGCAGTTACAGAAAAAACATTTGACGAATAGCATCTTTTTGTTAGGTACAATGAATCAGGGAGAACAAGTCCTTGCGGTTTTCTGCACGGCGTGCTAAGTGTTTCGAAATGTCTTGCTTACAACTACATTTCATACAGCAAAGTCATTGAGGCATTACTCATGGGAAAATGTAGATAATGCGCATAAAGGTGGTTATAAAGTTTTTCTGATATTTGGCACTCGAATGCGTAGTTTATCCGTAGTGGGACTTGTGGTTAGTAATACTCACCAGATATCCCGCTGCTACGGCATGCATACCATATCCGCTTAGCTTCCTTGTTTCGATCCTCCAACTCCGTTGCACATCTTCGGCCGAAGAAGTACAGGGTCTCTCAAACCGACCTTGAACGTAACAACCGCTGTGTTTGGGAAATGAACAAGCGCGCTGGAATGGCATTGACACTGAGCACTTCCGCCTGCAACGAACATACGGTGGGACCTGGATTTTATCGCGAGAAGCTGTTTTCAGCGCATTTCGAGAGCATAAGGGAGCACTTCGGTTGGTTTTTCAGATGGTCGGCGAGGAAAACGAAGATATCTTCACAAAAACGAGCAGAAGGCGGAACTGAGCAGTACATGCACAACACAGCTGCTGTTGTCACGTCTACGCCTACTGTCGGGCAAAAAGATATTGTCACGCACCAAACCGTGCATCGATTGTCGCAAACTGTTGGAAACCAGTGGCAAAGACTGCTTCACGGTTCTGCCAATTAATCTAATACAGGTAATATGTGTTACGGGGCACTATAAACACGGATGGGACGAGACGTCGGTGGCACCAGTCGAACTGTCGGAACCTCGAGTGGTCCGCCTGCTTCAACTCATTAGTTCTCGACAATTTATATAACAAAACATATTTGCACCGTAACAGTTTATTGTTTGATTATTGTTTATTGTTCAAACGCAACACAGGAAGAGTTCCCGAAGTTCCAGAGAACTGTCTGGGGGACCTCCCATGAAAAGTTATCAACATTGTACATTTGAAAGCAGCGACATTATACATTACTGAATAAAGCAAACCTGGTTAGTACGAAAAAACACTTCATATACAAATTAGTTTCGATATTGCACAAGATTAATACGTGTCATAAAAGTTTGAACAATACCGTCTTCAGCATACCCAGACCATAATTCAAAAGTTGACTGTCAACTCCAAGCTGAGGCAAAAAAAACTGCGTACAAACAGTCATAATGAAGTAATGACGAATCACTCAGAAACTTAGAAAATGATGCTGTCTTTCCGGCGAAGTATATTGGCAAAAAAGGATAATTGTTAGCGACCGTTGTTGGGGCGGAAATTGCTGTCAATGGTGAGCATTCAATACAGAATAGAGCAAGTGTTATATCTGTCGATGCCGCATTAAACGCAGTACACTGGTTAAAACGGCTAGCGGGCAGCCGTTGTTGAATGTGCCGTTGTGTTACGCCTACAGCGGATGAATGGAGAGCCAAAAAGCCACCAGTCGGTATCGGACATCAGTTAGGAAGAACCTTGAGCTCGTTTAAAACGAAACACTGTTAGTCTTGCTGTTGTTAGTTGGCCATGAGCGTGTTTCATTTCAAGCCACTTGAATGACACAATACAGGCCGGAACTGGAGACATTATGGCGTCTCAGCGCTGTCGTCTTGAGAATATCGCCATACACGTTATACAGAACGGTTCTTATTTCTCTGAGCAAGGTGAAGAAACCGTCCACTGAGAGGCATCGACGAATAAAAATTTGCCGCAGAACGCCGGATATACATTGACCACAAGATAAGCAAAACAATGTCTTCCACGCACGGCCTCGAGAAGGGGAAAGGAAAAGGAGCTCGAATTGCCCTTCATTCGACTTACGTTCCTGTGCGACTGATCACCATTCATTTGCCAGAAAATTTGGCCAGTGTTTGCCGCTCGAAACTGCTCACATGCTAAACAAACGATGAGCGGGACACTATTGAGAATATTGTGAGCGGTTACTTGTGCACCTGTGAACTGCCCCACACCGTGTCCGTCCACCGTCCACCGATTTTGTCAACCTCTCACCTGTCTATAACCATGACAATCATGATTTTGTACATAATCATCATCACAAGTCGCTTGGCTGTGGAATCGCGATCTGGAAAGTAAAGGACGGAACCGTTCGCTCTGCTGCCTCCCTGAGAGAAGCGTCCTGTCTCCTTACAATACATATAGGCCAACTCATGATGTCAGTGCATGGTGATAGGCATCTGCCAGGGAATACGTTATTGGACGAGTTGTCATCAGCTTTGGGTCGCAAGAAAGGATTTGTGTTGGGAATGGTGTTGGACAGAAGAAGGGTGTCTTAAACCAAAGCGGCTCATGCAAAGAGAAATCGGCCTCCAAAAATATATTATTATGAATAACTTTGATCCTCACAAACCTTGTAAGAAATGACGGTTCATCATGGGTGTTTCAGTTAATAAGCAACACATGGATAGCGCAACAGCGTACTTCAATAAAACTGCGGATGTTTTCTGGCTTGCAGATTAAATCACGGAGTTTTCTGCGCACAAATCCAGTGAATTGCCGCTACGAATGCTGTAGAAAAAATTACGTAGCACATGATGCAGCAGTCTCTTATTCTGACGAACTCGGAAGCACCACTACAACGGTTGCAGCGTGGGAACCTTACAAAAAAAATTTACCAGCGCTCGTTATGGTTTTGAGCCAGGGCTCACCAGTAAGTGTATAAAAGCATAACTCCCGTGCCTCCCCCCCTCCCCCCCCATATGTTGGCATCAAAGGCAGCGAGTCCACTAATCAGATAGCACAAAATGCGCTGTCATTGGCACCATATCTGGCGGCAACGCTTGCCGCAGCCTGCCGCTGAAATGTGTCAGTAGGAAATGACGCTGTCTCAGCGCGGTACGATGACCGGCACCAACATTATAAGCCATTCTATTCTACGACGGTGCATGACCAGCGACGGTATGATTACACAGATATTCCACAAAGCTTCGAACTTCTGACAAAGTGGCGCTCACGTTAGGCGTAAACTTATGACGTTCGTCCTAACTCTACCCATTGAAATGTAATGCCAGCTCGTCAACCTAAAAAAAGAGTACTTACTGTGCTAATTGTACTCGAATCTGTGTCTAGAGGGGAACGTCATAGCACCTCAAAGCGACTCCTTAGGACTAAGCACCGGCGTACCAGCAAATTCTTAAGCGGTAGAGCCGTTATTCAATAGCAGTGATACCTGCCGCAGTGGCTCAGTGGCTAAGCGTTGGGCAACTCAGCCTAAGGACGAGGGTTCGAGGCAAGTAAACATCTCCAGGTGGTTGCAATTAATTCGAACCCCCCCCACTACAGCGCGACACAGTCCCATGTGTAGATTCAGGAGGTTAAACACCAAAATCAATTAATCATTCAGTCAACCGAACTGGTACGTACGCAACAAGTTGCTTATGCCTTAGTAAGATATTCCACAACGCTTTATGATCAAGAAGGTCAGGAGCTGCACCCCGCTCACAAAATCATTACTGACGATTACTATACTTCCTGATGCGAAACTTGTGCTTAGGGCGAACTCCAGTCGTTTCGGTCACGGCGCATGTCACGCCATGCTTTCACTGACCGCGTGGTAAGTGAAAGCACGGTGGTGCTCGCTACAATGCCGTACTCTCGCAACGCGTCCCGCCGCAAGAGAATGTCGTGTGTAAATCATGGTTGAGCAAATTTCACGCGGTTCGTATGGGCCACGCAGCAAGGAGGACGCTGAAGGAGGTGGTGGAGCACGCACGAGTGCTGGATTGCTGTTCGACCTCGGCACCTTCCCCCTCCCACTTTTGTCACGCTTTCCTCCGCCGTTTTATTCCTGCCTGTTGCTCACTTGGTTACGACGCCGTCGCCGCCGCCAAACAACTGTAGCGGACGCCAAAGTGCCGCGCACTAAAAGATATCCAAACTTTCTCCCCGGCAATATCTGTTGCTTCCACGCAATATTCGGCGGTTGGCACTGCAAGCCTTCCCTAAATTATTTTTTATACATAATTAAGAAAGATCGGTGTACCAATGTGAGTAAACATTTCCCGGAAATCATTTCGGCTTCGCATGACCGATCCACTGTTTTTTCAGAATATTATACTGACAAGAAGAAGAGAGCTATCGAATACGACAGAAATATACATCGCCTATACAGGGTGATCGAAACTAAGAGGACAGTTTGTTTCTTTAAATTAGGCGCTTACCTTCATGTGAATATCACCTCTATTGTGAGATTGCACGCCCTGGGGGCACAGAATAGGATTGTAATTATTGATGTCGGTGGCTTAATTAACTCAACTTGTGTAATAAGCTTTTTAAAGGCTGCACTAAGGCGACATATTTCTTTTGTAAAGCTTGACGCAATTGTGTTTCTCCGCAGATTCATTTAATATAATTCTTCTTGCGCATTCGTACTCCGAGATATCGAACTGTGAAGTTTCATTGTCGTTTGCATGATTACGCATATTAGACAGTGCAGAGAGTCGCAAAGCTCCTCCCCTTTGTTCTGTGCCCCGACAGTGGTTCCGAGCACTGAAGATTGCGATAACGCCAGCCAAGACTGAAAGGGTGCAAGTTATACATTTTGCCTATGCCCCCACCCCATTGTCAAACTAAGCAAATGTACACAGCACGCACGTCACAAAAGAGGGGAGCCTTGCGCCGCACTTAACTATTTTGCATGCGTAATCATGCGAACGGAAATTAAACTTCGCAGTTCAATATCTCGGAGTACGGATGCGCTACAAGAATTCTGCCAATTAAAACTACGTAGAAACACGATTACGCCTAACTTTTAAATACAAACTTTCCTGCTTATTGCAGTCACTATATGGTTAGTTATTCAATTTTAGTTAATTAGGCCACCGACATAGATTTTTAAAACCTTCTTCTGCGTTCCGCAGGGCGCATAACCCCACGGAACATGGGGTCTTTACGTACATCTAAGTGCTTATTTCAGAACACCTCTCGACTTAACTTTGATCACGCTGTATATTTCTGATGTAACTAAGCAAACAGTGCCATAGTACGAGCGCATATTGCCACACGCCTTGGCCATGCAAGCATCCATCTAGAACAATCCTCCGGCAGTTTTGTTGCAAACCCTCATTTTACTCGAAACGACAAGGAAAATATGAAGGCGATGAAGATGTGTCGGTGGTGCGTGTTTTGGCTCAGTGCTGTGATGGCCGCGTTTCTTTTAAAGAGATCGCTTCGCCCCATCTCATCGCAATCCCACTTATCCTGGCCGCGGAACATCGGGGTGGACGTGTGGGATGCTTGTCATTACTGGCCCCGAGCTTCGTTCTGTCTCGCCTTCTCAGGCCGTGTCAACCAGACTTTGGATCGCGTAGGCCTTCTCCAGTGTTGTACGGAACGGTGTTCCAAGGAACGGCGTTCCTGGAACTAGTTCCTTTTTGGAGGTACGGAGGAAGGGAAGAACGCCACCGTTCCATTAAGGGTCGGTGGAACTGTAATGGTAACTCGTTAGGTCTATCAAGGAACGGCAGGAACGGCGTTACTTCTGAAAAACGTTACATCGCTAGGATTTGGCTGTTTTTGATGCCAAGGCTCGGGTACAAAAATCCACGAGTCGCTACCGTGTTTCTCTTCCTATAAGCTGGCCAATTTGTCCGCCGTTCAGCGGAATGTGCTTCCTCGAAGGTCAAGGGCAGACGAATAACTACGCAGCGGGCCGCAGCTAATGAGGGCTATAATTTTGCTCCCATCTACCTGTTAAGCTAAAAGCTGTTCACGAAGGAACGAAACGGAAGTCAATGGGAGGTCCAAGGCAGCATCACAACTGGCTCCTCGCTCAAGTCTGGTTTCATCACTTGAAACTCGTCTCTTTCCCCGGTCGCATACAGCTGAGCAGGGCTGAAGGCTGCACTCTCGTGTGAAGCAGAACTCAAAGCGAACATAGCGGTAGGCACGCAATCTACTAGCTCAGTCGCGACACCGGCGTCACGCCCAGATGCTCTTCAAAACCGTTTGGGTTCTAGACTGCAGGCTTTGCCACAACGTCTCTCGAGTCTGTACTTGCATTCGAAGAAACACCTGTTTTTTCGCTCTCTCGCGGCCTCATCTGGCTAGCATAATTGCTTACATTCGCCCGTGAAAATGAGTTATTTCGCTAACTGTGCGCGTTCGGGTCGGTAGTCGTTTCCTAGGCCGCCCCTGACTCCAAGCATTCTGATCCCGACGCCGACACATCAGCGCGCTGATTGGGCTTGTGCTGGCCTCTCTCTGATGGCGGAGATAATTCATTATCTCTGTTAGTTAAACCTTTGCTCTCCGATCTGGCGATACTCTCCCTGGTAGCGTATTTCGCAACGAGTTCAGTGGGTAGCTTCCTCCCACCGAAATTCTAAAATGAAATCGTTCATCGTACCAGTTCGAGAATATGTATCTGTATTCAGGAAGAAGTTGGGGCAATAGCGGCGCCTTGGTGACCAGCTCACCTAACGCACCTCCGATGCTGACTCGAACCCGGCGCGGTGGCTCAGTGGCTAAGGCGTTGCGCTGCTGAGCACGAGTGCGCGGGTTCGATTCCCGACCGCGGCGGCCGCTTTTCTGATGGAGGCGAAAAGCGAAAACGCCCGTGTGTGCGAGATTTTGGCGCACGTAAAAATCCCCAGGCGGTCAAAATGAATCCGCAGCCCTTCAGTACGGCACGCCTCATCGCCTGCGTTGCGCCTGCGCGTTAAACCCTACAATCAATCAATCAATCAATCAATCAATCAATCAATCAATCAATCAATCAATCAATCAATCAATCAATCAATCAATCAATCAATCAATCAATCAATCAATCAATCAATCAATCAATCAATCAATGCTGGCTCGAGCAACGGCACGCGTACGTTAGGCGCTGCTACGGCCTGTTTCACTGAACACCCTGTCCCGTCAGCTGATCCGGCTTAATGTACGAAGGGTGGATCATGTCTACCGTCGCCACGGAGTCCTGAAGAACTCGGCACGGTTTACCGTTGACCACGAGCCCACGTAGGTAGGGCTCCAGAAGCTGCCTCCTATCCTCACTTTCGTTTACCACGTGAAAGACGACCTAATAGTTTTTGCAACCCTCCGCGAAAGGTCCTGTCTCACCAATATTTTGATGAGTCCAGACTACGTTTCACTAAGGACAGATCACTCCTGTAAAATAAAAGAATTAAGTTGTAGAACCGAATTGTTTAAGCATTCTTTTTTCCCCAAAACTATTAGTGAATAGAATAAGTTACCCAGAAATGCTGTGACAATTATGTAATTATGTCTAATGATGTATTTTCGTGTTCTTTGTAGTGTATCTTCGTTGAGCATGCCGGGTTTTCGCTTGTCATTGCGCTTTAAGTGATATTTCTGTTCTGCCTGTATTTTGTATGAATTTTTTCTTTCTCCCCCCCACTGTAATGCCTTGAAAAGGCGAGGTGGGTACTATGATAAATAAATAAATAAATAAATAAATAAATAAATAAATAAATAACAAACGGCGCCAGTTGGTCACGAATTCTCGGACCGTTTGTATGCAACGTTGAGGAAGCCACGCTGGACGCCGGCGAGCAGCGCAGGAGCTCCAACTACAACCACTTCAACTCAAGTCCTTCCTCCCTTTCGGCTTCTTCTCTCCGTTCCTGCCTTTCCGCCTCTTCGCGGTCACGCAGTTCATTTTTTCGGCCTCCTCGCGCTCATGGTGCTGCTTGATTACCGCCAGGCCTCATTGACCTCCTCAGCGGTTACCTTCTCCCTCCACATGATCTCTAGAGTCGCATGCTCCCGTTTCGCACGGCCTAAGGCAAGGCCTAGCTCTTCCAAATTTCACTTACTTTAAAGTCCTCCATTGTTTACACTAGCCTCCTGCTGCTTTCCCACGTTATAATTCCCTTGCCGTTCCTATACTATCGAGCTACTAGTAAGGTACGCGCAAGTAATTCCTTTCAATGCTTTGTTTATACCCTCGGCACTAGCTTTGGTTTAAAAACACTGTTTCTAGGCTCTAAACAATCAAAGCTTTCCACAGTGCTGCACGCAGCGTTTTAAAACCCACGCTCGAGAAGTCTGGTGAAGTAGCGAAAGAGTCGGCGTTCACCACCCTGTGTAGCCATCACCGTTAGGTCCCGCAGCTCCCATCCACTCTCGCGAAAGTTGCCTTGCTCAGCCCGCTACCAACGCGGCGCATAGCCGAGCGACGAAGCTGGCCAGCCGACAATGAATAAAGCAGCATGTATATACAATACGTATAAGGGTAACACGAGCGTTACATGGCTCCCACAAGGCGAGGGCACTCCTCAACGTGGTGCGTCCGTCAAATCCCGCCCGCCGATTGCCGCTACCGGGCTGTTTTTATATCCCCGGGGTGTCCGTTGCCGCCGCGAGCTGTTCAAATGCCTACATTACGGACCGTTCGCTGACTGCCGTTTGTATTCGTGGAGTGGGCGCGAATGGGTTGCGTCAGCCAATCCGCCGTGGAGGGGAAAGCGGAGGGACTCTTTGGCACCGTTTCCGGGTGTGTAGATGTACGTTGTCGGGGCCGTTGCACCGAGTCGTCATTCAGCCCAGCCGTCGGCGCGTCTCCAGGACCAGCGAATTAGTGGCGGGAGCTCTGGCACAACAATGGTTATATCGGGTCTCCACTGGCTCGTTCGCGGAAGACGAACCCGACTCAGTCGCTTAGAGTGGTCAATCTCTGCCTGTTGCTGTCCTTGTATCCAGGTTTTCAACACTCGTTTCTGCTATTAAATCCCATGAGTACGAAGAACCCCTAAAGACAATCCAGAATAGAGACAGCGTTCCACACGCACACGCTTATAAGCGAGCCTATACAGGTGCGCACTGCACTATCTCTTCTATGTAATCCTCAATAAATGGTCTTCTGCGGATTCCTACAAAGTAATCGAGGGCAATTCACTTGCACAAAAGATTGCTTCGAATTTAGCGGCAATTCTGCCTATAATTCGTTTTGTGTAATGCTTAGTTATCGTTTGATGCTCTTACTTGTCTGCTTTTTGGCCTCCAGCGTACTCGCTATGGTCGTATCCTAAATAAGTCGGCGTCATCAATCTGGCATCCATCCCAAGAATATTTGACCACTAACCTAGAATCCATACAAAATCGTGCAACTCGCTTTATCACCTCTCAATACTCCTCCGGTACCAGCGTCACATCTTAAAATCAGTCTATTTCCCTTCCGCCACTTGTATCGCGCCGTCATATCGCAAGTTTATGTCTCCTTCATGCGGCCTACTATCATCCAAAATCCAGGCATGAATTATTGAAACCATCCCACCACCCGTCAGCGCGCCTAAATCCCACCCAGCCAATTGCACACTTACCCGGTGGAACATCGGCATTCACAAGTTCATTCTTTCCTATAGCAATAACCCTTTGGAATTCGCTACCCGACAATATAGTATCATGCACTGACCGCGCATCGTTTCGAAAAAAATTGGACGACCATTATCACCACTCCGAACATCAATGCTGATTCATAATATAGATCCTTTCGAGTTGCAACCGGCAAAATTGCTCTTGCTTGTCTTTTATTTTTTTGTGCTTTTTTTCTTATAACTGAACATGTGTATTTGATAATTTGGGATTAGTTTTCTCTTATCTGCCTTTTTTTTGCTTTGTTGTTGTTGTTAGTTGTGCTGACTGATGCATGTCAGTCACTATTTTTCCTTTTTTTTCTGTCTTTTTTGTTGTCTTCCCTATATGTATTTGCTCCCCTTATGCAATGCCTTCGGGTCCTTAAGGAACTCATAATTGAAATGAAATGAAAGGGATTCTTGTATTTTTGGGAGATTTTTATTCCGGTTCACCGGACTTTCCAGTGCCTCGGTACATTTCATTCATTAAAGAACCTCATTTTCCATTTTTTTTATTATGTGCAACACCCGGGAGCATTTACCACCCGAAGTAACTGCGTAGGACCCAGACCTTTCACGAGTGAAGCAATTTTGGTTTGTTGGAAGAGGAACCTAGTTTAGTGTATTCGAAAAGAGACACTCGCACCACATTCTGCTACAGTTTGAATTATTCTAGCGTATTTGCAATGTACGAACAAAATGGTGTCCTAAAATTGATTGATTGATTGATTGATTGTAGGGTTTAACGCGCCGACGCAACGCAGGCGATGAGGCGCGCCGTAGTGGAGGGCTCCGGATTAATTTCGACCACCTGGGGATCTTTAACGTGAGCCGAAATCTCGTACACACGGGCGCTTTTGCTTTTCGCCTCCATCAGAAAAGCGGCCTCCGCGGCCGGGAATCGAACCCGCGACCTCGTGCTCAGCAGCGCAACGCCTTAGCCACTGAGCCACCGCGGCGGGGCTGGTGTCCTAAAATGCCTACTAATGTCGATTGACGGTTTACAAAACGGCGCCTTCCTTTCAAACACGGCAATGACGTGCCAAACATTGTAGCGCCCTTCGTTTATTTTTAAACGGAAAGCGTGAAGAAAATGGAAGGGTACAATTTCCACAATGATAGAAATAGAATAGTCTAGTTTATTTTTCTGAGATACCACAAAACAATAACAAGTGAAGCATCCGATGCAAGTGCGAAGAAGGTCAGGTGACTCGAATGATTTTCTAGATGCCCCATGAGTGACATTATTGCGAATCACATAAAAGCAGACAAATCCTTCTGAAATTTTGTTGACTCTAGATTTGTGCCATGATCGGTCACAAATACGGTTTTGAAGGCCATTCCCGCGCACTTGTTATATGCTTACTTTTTCCGGTGGAAAGATATACGGTGGAATCCCGTTAATACAAGGTCCCCGCGAACCGCAAACAACTCACAGACAATTGAACTTCCCATTAAAAAAAAATGGCCCCGTATCTCCTTGCTTCGCTAAAAATGTCGTCGAGAGAATTTAGCCGCCCCTGCTACATAAGTCATCGTCTTTCTCCCGCCACCCGTGATGCTCGTCCCTTAACATTTCCTACGTGGCAATGGAGGTTTGTTTGAGGTGTCATTTTTACGGCCTTCGCTCCGCTGTCATGCCATGGGTCGGTACTCCAGGACATTGCGCGTTTGGCTAACGCGTATTACTGTATAGAAATATAGTTTTCAAATAAGAATTATTTGTGAATCATGAATGTATCGTCTGGCACGGAAGGGTCACTGACTGTGCGCATATGCGAATTATACGCCGAAGTACACGCCTTGAGGTGTCCGGTGACGCCTAGGTGTAAGGGACGATGATGCTGCGCATTCGCAGTGGCATCACGGGCACCGTGAGTGCCCCCATCACATTCCTCGTCGTCTGACTCATTGCCAATTCTGGAAACATGGGTGTGTATACGCTGAAGTACAAGGCCTACCTGAGTACTTCATCGTTCTTTAGGCCGCGTTGATAGACGTGGTTGAGAATCGTTCCAAACGGGGTTGCAGATAGGAACGGCGAAGCGAACACCCAGGGAGTGGGTCGGCAAGTCCGGTGGCGCCGCCAGGCAGTGGCGTTAGGACACCCATGGAGTTGCGCAACCACGACCACTGCCAGAAGGCGCCACCACATACAATTCTGGAGCGTCCGGCCGCTCCAAAAAGAACGACCCCATACCATAGAGAAATATTTCTTTCTCTATGCCCATACTATCTGTAGCATCACACGGGCCGCCGAAAGGCGCGCCGAAGAACAGAGCTCACGCTGGTCAGCAAGAGAGCAGAACAAGGATTTATTGTAAAGCCACGCTCGCTTATCTCGAGTTCGAACGTAAGATAGGAAGGGGGACGAGGGAGAGAAGCGGCGATCGCTGCTGCCGCGACGTAACCAAATATGAGCACTTCACCGTGCGCATAACGCAATGGTGACGTCAGCGCAGAATATGCAACACTATTTATCAATGGGTGTGTCCCACGGTTTGCACTTCTCCATTGGTTAGTACTTCATTTGCTATCGCAACAATAAAGCATTCATGTCGTTTTCCGGAAAGGAACACTGCATATACCACCTATGTATTGATGTTTTGCCTCAAATATCCGCAATGTTTCGCTTTGGCTCAAAACTGTTGACAAGTATGTCCATTGCCACCAGACTTAGATGTTTAGAAAGGGCTCTGGGTATATAAACGTCTTCTTCAACCTTGAGATTAACCTTAGCCGGGCGCCTTAATGGAGGAAAAGACCGACAGGCAGACGGACAAACCAAAAATTAACCGTTTAATAATTGGCCTAAGAAAGACTATCGTCATTGAAAACACAATAACTGCAGTGCCATCACAAAACACGCAATAACAGCAGCGTCATTAGACCGCAACACATATCGCTTCTTGATTTTGTTCAGAATCTCAACTATCGTCGCCCATTGCAGTCTACAAGGTTTACCGTGAAAGTTCAGACTTATCGCTGACTTCGAAGCCTGAGGCGTCCACTACCTAAACTGCACACACGGAGCTGTGCTGAATAAAGAAGGTTGACGACCTGAAAGGGGAGAGATGCGTACGATAGCGCTAGTCTTAACTGACCTGCTACTGTAGCGACTGTGCGCTCCCTAACTTGCCATGGCGCCGACATAGTGCGCGGCACAGCGGTGTTTTGGCGCTTGAAATTTTTGAATTTTATCAAGACGTGACCACCACCTCAATTCCTTTTTAAAATACCATCAAATTACGCCGATTAAATGGGCCCTAACTCCGAAATAACGAGCAACAGTCTTCTTTTAATTGCATGTAAAATTGTCGGTACCAGAACATCGTTTCGAATTAGCTGGAAACTCCAATTATGCGACTTCGAATTATCCGGTGGACTGCATTCATATTTCTGTGAATTTTCTGTTCCGTCAATCATGCCTTTTTGCTGTACTTATTGACCAAACAGTTTCAATCGTCATTGATGTTATTTTTTCAGATGCCTATATTTACAACCACGCCTCACTCGGCGGGGCCAAAACCTATTGCTTCCCTCAATTTGTAGCCACGCTCTAGTCTATGAAAGACGTTTGTTTCTTAAAAATGTAGCCCAAAGACGTGTTCACCGTCTCGAAACAGACAGCATAAGCTGCGAAGAGTTGGGATTTATTAAGAAGATAAATGCGCAGACCTTGTTTCTTGCTTTTTGTCATCGTGGCAAAAGCCGTTTGAACAGTGAATTGAATTTGCAATATTTCAAGTTTGTCGGTCAACACTGGCTGTCTATTAATTCCAGAGTTCGCGCTAGCTCAGGAATGTGCGTAAACATTGGCCAGCACTGCCAAAGTAACAGCCTAAAGCCAAGAAACGTTTACTCAAACCTTCTGTTGAACGTAGGAGGTATATGACCGAACTTTGTGGCAAAAACGTTGCGAAGCCAATAGTTTCCTTTTCTAGAACGAACACATTCAGTTTTATTGCTAAATGTGTGTATTGTGCAATGTACCATGGTTATTTTAAATTGAAAAAAAAGACTAAATTATAAAACTGTTTCAATTTATCTAGAGGCCTTTTCAGTTTAGGCGTGCAACGGTGGCTTGTCCCAGCGTCGAATTTAGCAATTCCCGCCAGACCTGTGAGCACAAAAAGGAAATGGTGGAAAGCATAAAAACAGGAAGTTTGTTGTGCAAGAAAATATTTTTTTGATTATGCGCCAACACCGTCCTACATGGTCTTTAGTGGAACCTACGATGCTAGATTCAACTGCAAATTAATAAATAAGTTACAAAGGCAACATACATTCCGATTTAGGTCCACTTTCCCAAGAAAAGCGTTTCCATTTATTTTAACACACGCATTATGTTCCCACCACTCGTACAGTACCCGGAACAGGACGGCTGTTCTCCATTTCAGTTAGTTAACATGTCTCGCGGCGGAGCTATTTCTCCTTGGGAGCTTCGGCTCCTGCTTTCTGACGAAAGTCTTCCTTCAGCTGACGGCGGTTGGGTTTTCCCGTGGGAGTTTGTGGTATGACGTCCACGAACTCCACGCCACCGTGAAGTCGCTTGTGCACTGCAACAAGATCTGCCAAAAAATGAATTTCTCATGTTAGCCAACGTACCATGCGACAAAGTTCGACAGTTTGTAGATGAGTTAACGAAACGGATCGATTATAACGTAACATAAACTTACGCTCTCCACAAAAGGGCAAGTGATCGTCTTCTCTTCAGTGTACACAAAACACTGGTCTTACTAGAGACAGTTATGTCACATGAAATACATCCAACGCCATTTCTTCGTGCCCACTATTTTTCCCGCGTTGATTGTGGTTCGAATAGAGGATGCTGCTCAAAATATACCTCACAACTCACGTTCATTCAAAACATTTGTCATGAACAGCGAATAAATATTGTGCGCAATGAATCAGAAGCCAAGGCGCGTGTGCGACGTGCGAAAGTGCATCTGAGAGTGTGAGAAACGGTTAGGAAGAAGACTCTTCGTCGTTCAAGCACAGCAGGTCATTTCCTTCATGATACTGCGAAATGCTACCATCTTGTGCTTACGTTCGTGGCGCCGGTTCGGTTCCTTCCGAAGCATTGTTATCCAAAGCTAGAAGGGGTGGTTTTGTAGCACAGTCGGAAGAGTCGAAACGAGCTGACTTGGCATAGAAAGCCCCCGCATTTTACGTTTCGAACCGCACCCAGGGAAGGGAGGAGTGGGAGGTTTTAGCAAGGTTACTATCCACCAACGGCGGGGGCCAGATAGAGGCTCAAGGAGCTGGCAAACACTTGACGGGGGAAAATAAAAATATTATGCATCTCAAAACAGCGAAGAACCCAGAAACACGAACCCCTTAGGCGAGCTCCCTCTGACAATAGTGTAGTGATTGGCAGTTTTATCAAACGATTAGAAGTGGTTTCCATAGTGCACTTATTCATTATTTTATCAATCAATTACAAGTGGTTCGCTGACGTCAATGATTCCCTTGATTCTTAACGATGAGCAAAGCTATTCAGGTTTTGGTGAAGCCAGGTTTCCCAGTTTGTTGCCAGATCCCTGCAATGGTTTTTGAAATCTCCAGCTAAAAATGTCCTCTGAACTCCATTCCCTAGTGAAATCTTAATACTATAGCTTAAAAGAACAAGCTTAAACGAACATTGATGGTGAGATCAAACGAAAAGTTGCTGGAAGTAGACAAGCTTGGCCCGTGCACCGAACGTTGCGGTGGTCATCGGCCACCGCAGCTCACGCACGCGAAGATATACTGGGTAATGTCCTAGCTAGCCGCTCATAGGTGTACCCACAAGCGCAAACCTCAGCCCTTCTTGCACCTGATACCGCTACCCATAAATGTCAGCTGCGCCGACGAAAATGCGGGATCTGCGGAGGGAACCCCTATAGTAAGCACGCACTGTGGTCCTGCGCGATTGCTAAAGACGGCACGGCCAACCGTTTTCCATTCCTTGCCAGAGCGCCTTTTTCTGCCTTCATTGGAACAATTAGTTGCTCCGCCTCTTCACCTCCGAGAATGCAGGTAGGCGTCCAAGTTTCCCGTACGCAGGACATGCCAGCCACGCACCAGCTACCGCTACATCAAGACCACCCACCAGACACCACGGCCTCAAATTCCCCGTTGGGGCAGGCAATTTAGCACTAGTACTTGAAACTTCAAAACAAAAGTTTCACTCTGTTCCTTTCGTTTTTTTCTTTCTACACTAAAATGCCCCAGCTTTTCGTGAACTGCATACTAGTAAATTACAACATTTTGCTTGATTGAAGTCGTGTTTTTGTTCTAAGTTATTGCTTGGGTAAGAAAAACGTTGGCAAATGTAACGAAGAAGTATTTCCGGCTGTACCGCATATACAAGAAATGTACACAATGTATATGAATTCTCAGAAAATGCTCAGCCCTCAGAAAATTATCCCTGCCGTTCGTGCCCGGTATTCGTCCCCGTTTCGTGCCTTGTACGACAGATGTCGCGTTTCTGTGTTAAAGCCAGTCAGGTATCGTAGCCTTTGTTTCGCTAGCCAATCTTCGTTTGTGCTTCTTTATGTGGAGCTGGTGTGGATATAACCACATTGGCTGCCTTAAAAGCATATTGCATTTCAATGAATACTCTACATTGAAGCCCAACGTGGTACATCCAAGCAGGTTGTATAAAACTTCTGGAGTGGAAGGCAACGCAGCGAGGTGAATCCGGGGGAACCGGTCAGCGGCCATATTGCCGTGGGCAGAAAGGCCGTTGAGCTAGCAGTGACGCTGCCGTAGTTGCGTGGTTTTTGGGTTTGCACGGAGGAAAACGCTAGCGAAGTTGGCTTTGTTGATGGCGATACTTGAGGGCAGCCCGATTTTCACCCTGCGCGCAAGCTATTGAAGTAACATTTGATTCCAGAAGAAGGTTAGCATCTCTTTGGGTGAAGAATAGAGCTGTCGCAGCGAGAAAATGCCCAGTGTTGTGCTGAAGACAACACTCTTGCTGTTACTTCAATGAACGTTTATTCAGTGTCTCTAAGGCAATAGGCCGCATCTGTAGCATTAAAATCACGTCATGTTGCATGACATGGCAAGAGCCGCCGCCTATAAACATGGTTACTAATGCCCGCATTTCGCGGTGAAAAGTGTGGGACATTTCTGTTCCACCGTGATTATTCACGTTTGCTTCTTAGCACCGGTGGTGCAATGAATGAATATTGTTAGTGTCGCGACTCTCACACTCAAGCAAGCTTTGCCGAAACAGTGTGATGAGTCGACTTGTTTTCGGCAGTGCTGCAATGAAGAGATTGCAGTGTTTGCATGTTTTTAACATGCAAGTTTTCTGGTTAATACAATATCCCACTGAGTGCTCATGCACAAGGCGAAATTGAGTAGCATGCTAAGTTACTATGCGGCCCACACTTTGCAATTTTCTGTTTCAGTTCATCTCTGCCATATCTCGTATTTTACAAAAGCTTTAAGGCGCACACTGAAGCTCAATAAAGCAGTTTGGTTATTCAGGTTAAGCAGTCAATATCCTTGATGCCCTGAGCCCTTACGGACCTCCGCCACCCCCTCCCCCCCTTCCTAATCACAGAGAAATAAAGTTTGCTCTCTCTTCTATCACAGAAAGCATGCGATAAATTAAAAAAATTTCGCTTCAAAGTGAATTAAGCACGCTCGGTCGCCGTCTCTCGACTTCCAGTCATCTCCCCAAACAGCACGCTGTCACGCAAAACGAAGCGCTTTGTTTTTAGGAAACCAGTGACAGGGGCAAATGTTCATAGTGAGGCATCGATAAAAAAGCGCGATACTTCTTGTGTTTGGGATGTCTCATTTCGTGACCGTGTCTGACTCGCGCTGTTTATTTTTCACTTTATCACTGGGTTACTCAATTAAATTCTGAACCTCGTTGACCACGCACGTTCCACGATAGTAGCCTGCCATTGACAACAAAACTAAGCGCAGGAAGGTTTCTCTGTTGCATTCGCAACATCGCGGACCGTGCGCATTTGCACGCAGAGTAGTACTGGTATCGAAAGAAAACTGCGCACAGGATACTAATTGTGTTCACAACCTCGCTAATCGCGTACGTTTACAAGAGAGTAGCTTGATGTTGATAATAAAACCAGGAGCATGACGAACCCAGGGAGCGTCAATGACTTGTACAAAGCAAAGCGAAATGGCTCGACTGACCTCGCCTTATCATTAAAACGCCAACGAAAACAGTGCGCGTACTCGGCGTAGGGCTGGCTGAGCGCAAATGGTATATTAGACGGCAGTGCCTTGGTTTATGCCGGTTACTATCACGCGCAAACGCTCTGCATTAAATTAGTGGGGAAGGACAAATCGCGACACACACATTATACAATCGTGACTACGCGCAGTCAAAACGACTACTAGGACCACGCAACTACCAGTGAAAACATGTGCATATCTGCTTAAGAAAGGGCGTGAATAGTAGGTGGATGGACGGTGCAACGGGCAAATTTCCTTGAAGTGCAGTTCAGTACATCCTGTAAAAAATAGGGCATAAGTGTACACGTATAACGCTGTAACACCCGCGAGGACACAAAACGAACAGAGCCCATGCAAGGTGATCCCAGAGTCCTCTTCCCGCAATTAGCACGCACCGAATGCATCGCACGAGCACACCATTGCATATTTATCTACACCTTTGAAGCGTACAGACATTATTCACGACGAACTCAGTCATAAAATGCACACGTGCAAGCGTGCAACATCGCCAGACGTGCAGCGGGGAGCCGGCAGAACGCGACGGATGCGGTGCGGCTGCTACCACGGAGCGAGTTTTTTGCCCAAGGTAAGATGGCGGCCGTAGGCGTCAGTTTACACGCGCCATCTTTAACTTAAGAAGTTTCTATACAACCTCCTTGGGTACAACTACCATTTTGTTACACTTGTCTACAGAGCGACATACCACTAAATATTCTTTGTGCTTTGTCCGACGCTTAATTTCTTCTGTGTTGTTTGGCGTCTATTTCTATAACATCTATTCTCCGAGCCATAAAAAACGTCGACTCCAATCAATTTTAAGGCCGCTTGTGTGTCGCCTCGACCAAAACTACCTCGTTAAAGCACGGTGCCATTTTTCGTCTTACTATTAACAAAAACCTGATCCACTCAACCATGCTGTGCGTGCACAGAGAACAAAATTTTGGTTTCCGAGGAAGCAGCCATTGCAGTAAAATAAAAGCTGGGCGAGAAAAAAACAACGCTGGGACAAACTGATAAAAATTACACCACTTCCGTAGGGGAACACCTGAGTAGATGCAAAGAGATGGTCGCTCAATCTTAATCTGTAACAACGTCGTTTTGCACACCTTTTACTACCACGAGACCAACTGTTCCCGCTCCCTATTCGCACAAGTCGGCAACGTTCAGCATGTGCCACTGAATAAGAGAGAGAGAGAAAGAAAAGTAAAGGAAAGGCAGGAATGTTAACCAGGCTACGGCCTAGTATGCTATCCTGCACTGGGGAAAGGGGAACAATGAGAAAAAAGAGGAAAATAGAAAAAGAAGGGGAAAGGTACGGACAGAGCGTGGAGTGGTGTGCCCAGCGGTACGACACTATAGACAAGAAAGTTCACGACAGTTCTTAGAGGGTAGTGTTGCGCTACAGTCTTTTGTGCAATTCCGTCGCTTTGAGGAAACACAGGATCGCTTTTGTCGCCTTGTCCGCAGACGACGGAGAAGGCCAGTGGCCCGGGATTGTCTCCTCAGAGAACGGGCGCCGAGAGTCAAACTTTCGTAGAGTCGCAGAGAGCTGGCTGCGTTCGGATGAAAACCGTGGGCAATCGCAGAGGACATGTCGTATGGTCTCTGGTGTGTCACAGACTTCGCACGCCTCACTGGCTGCCATTCCAATCAAACAGGCGTAAGCATTTGTGAATGCGACTCCAAGCCAGAGGCGACAAATAATCGTTGCATCAGATCGTGGGAGGCCTCATGGGAGGGGGCGCTAAAGATGGGGGTCCAGGGTATGGATACGAGCGCTCGCGAACTCTTGGGTACTCCATTTCGATAGCGTGGTCTCCCGAGCAAGTTTTCGGAGAGTCCTAGCGGCGTCCGTCCTGGATAACGGAATAGATATGGTCTCGGTTTTTTGGTGTGCCAAGCGTGCGGCAGCGTCCTCACTTTCGTTACCGACAATGCCGCAATGACTGGGAAGCCACTGAAAGGCAATGTCATGACCCGCTCGGGTGGCACGGTCGTACAGTAGTCTTATCTCGGCCAGCAGCTGTTCATGAGGTCCACGGCACAGGGCTGACTGGAGCGATTGAAGCGCAGGTTTTGAGTCGCAGAAGAGCGCCCATCTCCGGCATGAAGTTTGTTCAATAGTATGAAGGGCACAACGGATGGCGGTAAGTTCTGCAGCCGTGGAAGTGGTAAGGTGGGCTATTTTGAATTCTGTGGACATGGACATTCGCGGTATAACGACGGCGCCGGCAGAACTAGATGTTGTTACGGAGCCATCGGTGTAAATATGGGTGCAGTCACTGTATCTCTCGTGTAAATAAATGAGACTTAACTGCTGTACTGCCACCGTTGGAAAATCTTGCTTCTTTGTTAAGCCTGGGATACTGGGGCATGCTCGAGGCTGCGTCGTACACCAAAGTGGGAGTGGCGGCCTCATCGCAGGCGTGTAGTTGGATGGTATGCTGGTGAAGTTGGAAGCTACAACCTTTGCGAAAGACGCATGGGGGCGTGTAGATGGTAGACTAGCAAGGTGATGATCCGGCAGCCTGGTTAGGTGCCTAATATGCGCCCTCAAGCCACAGCAACCATTGCTGTGGCTTGTGATCACCCTTACCCACTTACGTCACTGAATAAAATACCAAAAATGGTTAGGGGGTTAGAGAATCACCCAGCAGCCTTCCTCAATAATACTCTGCGAAATTCTCTAGATCGATTGAAAATGTACTTTATTTCTCCTCATTTGATTGACGATCTCGGTGACCTCGGTATGTCCCCGGCGGTCGCAAGGGCACCCATCCAATCCTCGACTTTACACCCACAAAAGGTTAGGTTACGGGGTGCTCACTTCACCGCGCAGCAATCTGAACCAACTGGGAATGTTCACTTACTTTCGATGTATTTCACAAATTCTAGCTGCTTGGTCTCCTCTTCCTGGGATGTTCTTGGTCGGGCCTCAGCCTTCAGCACAATGAAAGCCCTAGGTGCTTCTCCGCAAACGCTATGAGGGACGCCTACGACGGCAGCCTGAGCGACGTCGGCGTGGTCCTGAAGCAGTTCCTCGAGTTCCGCTGGTGCCACCTGAAGGTCCATGCACTTGACGAAGTCCTTGATTCTGTCCAATACGTACACCTCGCCACGTGCTGAGTAGTAGCCCGTGTCACCTAGAAAAGAACTAGGCTGTGGATGAACTCGAAAACAAGAAAGCACCCCTCGTATTCGAATAGATTGCATTAAAAATGGTTGCTGTTTGAGCACCTTTGTAGAACCCCGGTGCCTATGACAACTGAATCCTGGCAGCAATAAAATGACGCGGACCACGCTTCATCGTCTGTAGTCCCTGGGGACCTTAGAAACCACCCACTCAATACAATCCTGCTGCTTGTCCTGTTTCTGTGAGCGTCTAAGATGCATCATTTATTTGCTAAGGCAGCGTGATTAAAGATGTTTTAGATTCCCAGAGCTTCCCTAATACGCTAAAACTAGGGGCACTGTGGAACAGTATTACAATGCACTATTCTGAGGTTCTTATTCTTGTTGAACCTAAGATCCTTTATCTACACTCTCCAACGCTGCCGAGAAAAGCTCTCCGCTATTTTCTCTAACATGGACGCACTGAGGATGTTGCAGGTATCTACAGCACTGAGCGGAACTGCGTGATTTGGTTGTAGAGCCGATACACCACCCATTTTCTGCTTTCGTTTTGCTGTGGCTTTCTTAGAAGTGACTATCGTATTCGTTTATTGTTAGAAGTTAAATAGAACCGCCCAATATCCACCGACTGACAAAGCCTGACGCCAGAAACTAATTCTAGGACAAACATAGAGAGAAAAAGTTTTAGCCACATTTATGTGTAATCTATTGGACGCAGGGTGAACTTTTTGGTATCAGATTCTTTCTCACCGCCTATCTGGAATAATGAGTGCGCTGGTTGAACACGTTCTGAACGTAGTAAGACATAAAAAGTAAAACAAAACACGTTGCGGGTTCATTTCAGTCAGGGAAGCATTGTAAGTGAATACACATTTAGCGGTGGGTGCGTTTTTTTCTACGATCTTAGACCGGCAGCAGAATGTGGGCGAGATGAATTAGCGCATGAATACCCGCGTTCGTTTCAAGAAATTTCATTTCAATTCATTTTATTTATTGCACCTTCAAGGCCCGAAGACGTTACAGAAGGGAGTGGAGTGAATACCTAACACAAATACAGGAACGAATATCGAAAACAGGAAAATCGAAAAAACAATAACAAAAATGCGGATTAACCGAAATGTTGTTGTATAGCATGTAAAGGCCGACAAATCGGTTATGCTAGTAATTGAGGCGTAGAGGTATTTACATTCATAGGTGTTTATGGTAATGAATGAGTAAAAAAATAAATTCGAGTGGCACTGTCGAACGAAAATTTAGGGTAGTGATCAGTGCGAGAGGATATATGCGAAGGTGCAGATAATAGTTGACTTCACAACTCTGGATTGTAATATTAAAATTTGTACGGTAGCGCTGATCGTGCTAGTTTCCTAAAGTGCGAGAGGAGAGGGAGGTTTAAAGTTGCCTTCATAGATGTAACACTCGCTGTCCGGGAGCAGTAAACGTGCACTGCGATTTTGTGCAAATTCTGTTACATTTGTTAGATAGTCTACTCCAGCGTCCCAGACAGAAGAAGCATATTCACACTTAGGACATACTAGTGTTTTCTAAATAAGCAGCTTTACGATAGCTGGCTCCATTGAAATATTGCGACGAAGGCAGCCAACCGTGCGGTTGACTTTGTGAGTGATATGGTTAATGTGAGTTTTCCAGGAAAGGTTAGATGTTTTGCAGACGCCCAAGTATTTATAAGAAGTGACCTCTTTGAGTACAGAGTTCATAACGTGATAGTTGTGTAAGTTAAGCTTAGCAGTACTGCGGGAAATTCTAAATAGTTTGCACTTTTGACTGTTGATACGCATCTTTCAAGTATCACACCAGGTAAAAATTATATCTAGATCAGACTGGTATGTTAGAGTGTTATATCCTGACGATATTAAACGGTAAACGACTCAATCATCTCGGAGTCACCTTATTGAGGATGTTACGGAGTTAGGCAAGTCCTTAATATAAATAAAAAAAGCAAAGCTCCGAGAACAGAACCTCGCGGAACCCCGGAGGTGGCAGGACTAAGTGCTGAGCCGAAATTGTTAGCAGAGACAAATTGGGTTCGATTGGATAAAGTGTTTCCAATGCACAAGATAATATCACCGTCAATGTTGAGGGAACTTTATGACAAAGTAATTGGCGAGCAACAAGATCAAATGCTTTGGAAAAGTCTTAGAAGATGGTGTCAATGTGGAATCCATTAGCTAACGCGGTACAAATGTCATGTGTAAAAGAAATAAGCTAAGTATCACAGGAAAATGATTGACGAAAAGCCGTGCTGACTGGGTGAAAAGAGCGAATTCGGTTCAAGAAATTTATTAAGCGTGGAGTATATTCTCCAGAATCTTGCATCGCACACTAATATAAATAGGGCGGAAATTTAAAGGTGAATGCATGTCGTCAGATTTAAACAATGGAACCACGTTTCGTTTTTAAATCCTTCGGAAAAGAACACGACAAAAGAGACTGGGAAAAATATTGCTCATAATTATAGATGAGTACACTTCAGCATTTTCCAAGAACTAAATGAATACCATCTATTCCCGAAGAAAACATTTTCAAATTACGCATCAGCTTCATGACACCTTCATAATCAATAATCAAGGGATCCATTTCGAGAAGTTCATCTTAACAAGTTCAGGTGAAGTGCAAGGTAACAGGTTATTCGAAAAAGATTTAGAAAACACATCATTCAGTCCATAACACCATTCTACACGCGGAACAAAAGTACCATCTACATCAGTTAATGATACAGTTTTACATTCAGAGACCTTGATGGTTTTTCAAACATTTTAATATTCATACACAAAAGAGACGGCACAGTGTTGTAAAAGAAAACGCGTTTATCTTCTGTGATAGAATTTTAACTGTGCGACAATCTCATGATAGCACACAAACTATGACTCGATGTAGTCGTGTGTTTGACGGCATACCGTCTGGTTAGGAAACGTGCTTGAAATGGTTTAGTGATCACTAACCAAAGTCAAAATATACAAATGACGTTTCGGGAGCACTACGGCTCCCTTGTTCACACTCTAGTGAACAACGAGCCGTACAAGGGAGTGTGAACAAGGGAGGCGTAGTGCTCCCGAAGCGTCATTTGTATATTTTGACTTTGGTCAACTATGACTCGTGTAGCATTTCCAAGGTTGCCGGAAGAGTGGCTGTCTTTGTTCAAGATACGTTTTATAGGCACATTAAACCATGGTGACTGATGGTTACAGTGAAAGATTCGCAGAGGTTAGTATTTTTGTACTAAAACATTTACTTCGTTTTTTAAAACAAATTATTGCACTGGTAGATTGTATAAGATTTACAAGACAAACATTTTATTTTCGTGTGTGACACATAGATAACTTAAACGTGTAAATTTGGTTGCTTTTTTTAAAGAGAAGCAGCTCGCTAATTTATTCCAATAAATGCTGAATAAAGTCGGCTTTTTGCAATCTAGCAGAAGTCCTGCAGGCGGGCCGTGGGGCCCTATAACTGCGACCGTTTCCACCATGCAAAATTATAGTATCTTTTCCAGCACACTGAAGACCTAGATTAACTTTGGGTACATGATTTACTCCGAAGAAGGAGTACTATTTCGCAGCGTAGTTTACCACGTCTGATTTCATTTTAGAAGGATGTGGGCTCATTTGGCAAAGAAACACCCTTACTAGATTTTTGCGAAAGGATTATGAATACACAGCTCAGAAAATTGTCGTTGTAATTACAAAGTCAAGACGATGCCGCCAATCACAACTTATCTGGTTTATATTAAAATGGCAAACAACAAAACACCGCGAATGAAAAAAAAGTACTGACCGGACTTGATGTAACCTTCTTCGTCGTATATTTCTGCCGTTGCCTCGGGGTTGTCAAGGTAGCCTTTGAAACAAACTGGACCTTTGATACAGAGCTCTCCACACTGCCCTGGTCCAAGCTTCTTTCTCGTGTCTAGATCTACTACCTGTCAAACCGAGGAAAAATCAACACACCCAATGAGAATACCTCTTTGTAATTTTATATTTCGCTTTATTATTTTCCACAAGTTGGCTTTGCGGAATCAGAATTTTGCTACTTTACTCCATTAATAGTCATTTAGCCATTGCATATGAGCCTTCCACAAAGCTCAAAATTACTTTATGTTCATAACAAAATGTCTTGCGGCTGTTCTGACAACTTTCGCTTTAGGAACTGAGAAGTTTTAAGGTTGCATTGCGAGAATTCCCGGTTTTATATCAGCAGCAGAGAAAATGCTTCTGCAGGAAGAGTGAACAAAATACAGCAGTAGAACTTTCCCTCCGAGTAAGCGCGGTGACGTTTCTGGCTAAACTGATCTCTTGTACTTTTAATATTTCGTCATGGTTGCAGGATTAAAACACCGTGAGGCGTTTTTGTAGGCACCAGAAAATTCCATGTTAACGTAAAGCATAGGTATACTTATATCATGGAGCGCATCACGTATTGTACCTTCATGCTGTAGCAATGATTTGGGTTTAGGTATGCACCAGCAGGATTTATCGCCGCTCGCTCGTAAAACTGTATGTGCACAATACACTTGAGATTCAAGCTCTGACAATAACGATATAGGGTAGGTGCTATTCTGGATGAAAACAGGAGTGTTTTGTATGTTGTGAAACAAAAATAAATTAATTTAGCAGAATCCACGAATTTAATTCGAGTCACCACAGCTGTGTTAACAAATGAAATGGTACTTTACCTTAATGCTGACGTAAGGCTCGGGTGTTCCTGCGGTTTTAAAGTCGTGGCACATCCCTCTGGTGTAAGCGCAAGCGCAGGAAACCTCGCTCAGGCCGTAACCTGCGATTTGGTAAAAACAACTTAGGTGACCACTTACAGTACGTGGAAAACAATAATGCCGGTTCATGCATAATGTCTACAAGCATGAATTGGATTGAATTGGAAAAGAATGACATATAGGTATTTTTGATGGCGAAAACGACGGATGCGGTAAAACAACCGCGTTAACAACAGCGATAAAACGTCTACTCTATTAAAGATGCCATGAACACAAAATGCAAGTTTGTTTTATTCGAAAGATTTGGTGTTTTGAAGTGCCCCAAGCACTTGTCCGGGAGCAAACAATGCTTTACTGACTAAGAAGTTAGACATTTAAGGTTAATATTTTGATCTTACGCCAAATTGTGTGCTTCGTGACTTTTGCGATGACGCAACAAGGACAGGTCTTCACGCGAGTGTTAGTACGCCATTCCATCGACAGCAGAATGGGAACGTCTTGTTTACCATCAATTCCCCAAGGTGGCGCCACCATGAAGCGCATGACCGTTGTACGCTCTCGCCTTGTTTCTGACTCTATTTGACCTGAATTGTTTTGTTATGGCTGGAAGTAATCGTTTCGTGAAATGTTGCGTATGCTCGAGAAACAGTATCAGATAAGACATTGTCGCTTACGCTAATCGGCGCCAGTGTCGTGTGAGACAACCCCAAAGCGCCGGACTGCTGTGCAGATATAACAAGCATAGTGCGGGCGGTACCAACATCAATGCGCACTGGTACTTTTATGTTTTCATGTGCTTTCGGAACTTCCATTGGTTACCTCACCATTCTTACTGCTATAAAAGATATAAAATTTATTTAAGCGAAAATACCTCGTTCTGCAGGCTCATAGGCTTCGCCTAACTTTTGTTTGCATTTGCCGGCCGCAGCCAATCGCACAGCTCTGCATATTACGTCATAGGTTGTAGTACGGGAAATGAGCTAGTGAGTCGCATAGCCATTCCTTTTTGTCCTAATAATGTAGCTTGTATAAGCGAAGTTTACGTCAAAAATTAGCGTAAGTATGATTCCAACAAAGCAATATTTGGAATGAACCAAAATTGTGTTTTGTCTGCAACACCCATTTAGGGACAGTTTGATACTCGCGTAAGATTTTTATTGAAATCGGAATCACAGGTCTTTTCAGTCAAATGCAAAGGCTGAATCTAGAAGATGGCGAGTCGTGTTGCTTATTCGAAGGCAATCGTTAGCGTCAATTGGCGATTAATTTATACCAAACGTTTAGGAGGCCAGTGGCATCTTACACTCGATCTTGCAACTGCATGTATGGGGTCGACGCCTACTGCGACGTGATGTACTAATGATTTTTTATGAATTGCGCGACCGCAAACACCACCTTCAAAGCGGCGCTTGTGCTTCTATCTCATGAAATATTTGGATTTCGCCCTTATATTTTGCAAAAGCAATAGCACAATACCAGTGCACCACACATTGAACCCCAAAAAAGTGAGGGAAGCAGGAGGCCCTTTTATTCCTGTCAATTAATCGGTGCATCTCGCTATTACTATAAACGAATTTGCAAGAGCACGCTTGTTACGTTATCAAAAATGTGCAATTGTATTTTGTGTCCTTTTGTATAATATTCCCTCGAAGAAGAAAATAACATTTGTGTCATTAAAAAGTATGATGTTTAAACCCTTATGGATGATTAGTCACAGGAACAATTTTGTGGAAAATATGTCATGGTGACTTTTACAAATAACCCACAATATATATACTGCTCTGAAAGTACTCTTACTAAACAAAACCTAAACACATCTCTACCCAGTGGGAAATCATAAACACCAGAGCTGGGGGTTGTCTTTACAGAGGTTTCGTTTAGCTTCCGATTCATTTTGGCATAAGGTTGGAGTCGTCTTAGCAGCCAATTTTCACTTAACGTGTTTCCGGATAGTTCTGATAAAACGAAAGTTCCAGCTGTTTTCTGTAACCATTCTTCCTTCGTAAATGTCCTTTTTATACACTGCAAACAGTATTGCAGTAATGTTTACAACAACTTCAATGTGAAATAAATATGTATGACAGGTAAATGAACCCCAGGCTAATGGCTGTATCGCCTATTGGCTAATTGTCGCATAATTTTTCCCGGATAACTTCGATAACACGAGAGCTAAAGCGGTTTTCTCTAATGATACTTCCTCTGTTGATGGCCACGCTTCAATGTACAAAATGCATTTTCGGAAATCAATTAAAATGCAAGATGTGCTACTTGGTACATATTAGATTGATGAGAAAATCCACGCAAGAAACACAGGGACAAAAGAAGACGGGACGACGCACAGCACTGAACTCGCTACCAAAAGTTTATTAGAAAGAAAACAGGTATTTATACACAAAACCTTACTATCGGGTGAACAGATAACACGGGGAATGCAGGTGATCAACCGCAGTTGACATCCGTAAACAGTGTGGTATGTGACGATGTTCCGCATCCAAGAAGTGACAGATTCTGGTAGCGGATACCAAATGTAAATTGCTTGTCGATTAGTGACACAGAAGGAGGAGCACCAACGCACTTGCCCTCCTTGCTTCTGGTATGGAAGGCCTCTATTATTTCTGACGTGCTTGGCTACTTGGCTATGCTTTTCTACTACTTTTGTTTCCTTAAAGACGTATAAATAACTTCTACACTTTTTTAGGTGCTGTGCAATGTGTGAATAGGCGCCAACCTTCAAAGAATGTCTATGCTCGATTAGTCGAATGTTAAGGCATCTTGGCGCCAAATAAATTAGGAAACATATGTAGCGCTGTAGATAGGAGTTTGGCAGATATAGCTACATGTGGAAGCTCTGAAGTATACCCTGTGTCGAGTTTTGGACCTTGTAGTGTTGGTGCGGTGTGTGTGATTCCTTTTATCTGCGGTCAAGTTAATATTGGGCTAGCGGGCCGATTCCTTTACATCCGACTGATAAAGGCTAGACGTTCTTTGAAGGGTGACGACTATTCACACGTTGCACAGCCCTGAAAAAAGTGTAGAGGTTGTTTTCCTGTCTTTAAGGATACAAAAGTAGCAGCCAAACATGAAATTCAGCACGTCAGAGAGATAATAGAGGCCTTAAAAATTAGAAGGAATGAGGGTAAGTGTGTTCTGCGTCATTACTTGACAAGGAATTTCAATTTCTTGTGCGCTAGCAAAATCTGTCACTTCTTGGCTGCGGAACACCGTCACATACCCCCACTATACCCACCCATACCCACAACTGCGGTTGATCACATGCATTCCCCGTGTTATGTGTTACACAATAGTATGCTTTTGTGTATAAATACTTGTTTTCTTTCTAATAAACTTTCAGTTATGAGTTCAGCGCTGTGCGTCGTCCCCTCTTCTTTTGTCCCTGTGTTTCTTGCGCGGTTTTTCTCATGAATCTGAATTCGGAAATCAAGCTTAAAAAGACCGAGCTTGCGCCGATATTCCTAAAGTCAGTTTTATCTCTTAACGTAAATGCATTGAAAGAGATATGAAAAGAGATATCTTTTCAAAGTACATATAGGATATTGAAGAATAGGTTTATTGCAGTGCAAAGACACTACTAACGCCCTTTGTCGGTGCTTTGATACAGAACCTGAAAGGAGACGTTGTGTGAAGGCTCATTCGATGAAACAGTGAGAAGTAAAAGGTTCAAGTAGATATCGCATTTGAAAAGTTTCAACTAACAATATCTGGAAGTAGCATTTATTGATAGCACACAAGTGGTTAAAACCCGGGTTTCTTTCACACGTATTCGAGCAATTTTTTAGCCGTTTAATGCACCCAACAGCGTTCTATATCTTACCGTGGTGAATAATGCAGCCAGAAAACAGCTTTGCAAGACCTCTCATGATTTGGGACGGGATGGAACTTCCGGCAATAAAGATATTTCGCAAGCTGCTGAGGTCCAGAGCCGGTGGCAGCCCTTTTTGTACAATGTGTACACCGTGCGTGGGGTACAGAATTAAAGTTGTCACCTAAAAGAGGTTATAAACATTTGGAGGTAGTGTGCAAAGCCACAGTAGTATATCAAACTTTTATGATGGTTGCTGACGCACTTTACGGTTTAGTTGATCTTAAGCCTCAGACCTGTTGTGAAGATAAATAAAATGTGCGGTCAGTTCCCTTACCAACTATAGGCTTGCGACCTTGAACAAACATGCACAAATAAAACTGGAAACGTATTTGATGGTCGTGCCCAAACTGCTTACAAAATAGTCACCTATAATTTTAAACAGTTACATTTGGGGCACCTCATCACATTCACTGCGCCACGTGCACACATTTAATTAAAATATACATACAAAGCCAACAATGTTCTGTCTGTCGCAAAATCAGCATTTTTAAACAAATGGTTAGGCAGGGTAAGGACTCGTGAGCTATGTAACGCTTCTTTATAAATGCCGCTTTATTTTCTATTAAAATTCTTTTCATTGTTGTGTTCGTAGTAATGTGCTTTTTATTACTGTAGAAATTATTCTTTATTCAGTTACGTGATATTACTTTTAGTAATAATACAGCTGCTAATACCTCACTTTAATTTTATAGAACAATTCCGAGCACTTATTTTCCCTTCGAAAGACAAAACACTTCAAACGTTTGACAGAGGAACCGGAAATAAAACCACTTTGTTGTTCTGTTTAAAAACAGTTAAAAGCAATAAATAGATTTTAATAACGAGAAACACACTTTTCACTTTGCTTACGGACGGATACGACTTTGTAGCATCACAACCTTGATGCTTTAGTCATTACACCACAAAAGTGTCGAACGATTTACCGGGAAGTTATGAACATTTATCGCTTGGAAGGCGCTTTGGCTTTTACAATTCATATCTATGATGTCAGCTTCATGTATTACAAAACACTAAACCCAGCTGTTGCCCATGCGTTGCTTAACCAAGACTTTGGGTAATTTGATAGTGAAAGGCCTTGTGTAGCGGAGTTTTTTTCTAACCGGTAGAGAAGTATTTTGTTCATCTTGCAATTGAGCACGGACAATTAGTTTTCCTTTCATTAAAGGTGGTCTGCTTCAGCAATCACAGGGTGGCTTTCACTGATTTTTTATATGAAAAAATATTCGGTACATCTCAGGTAAGGTCACAACCATGCGTCAAATATTCCTGATACTTCCTGCGAACAAAATCGCATGCTACCTGCAGTTTCACCCCTAAACTTGAGGCGCTCGTTCGTTACCTTGGAATAATCACGCAGTGGAACATGCAGCTTCAGAGGCATGGCTTGTATTTACTAATCCTCAACCTCGTTTGGTCGCAATCTTTTAATAGGCTACAAACTTGGTTGCGACGACGACCTTAGCGGAAACGTCTGGAATGCAATTTTGGAACGGATCCAGCAGTCGCTTTTTCTTCACAAGGAGGGTAACCTCCTATGTACTCGTTAGCATTGGTACGCGCACTGTTGCATATCAAAAGGCATTGGTTAAATATTCGTAAGGTGTTGTAAGTGCGAAAGAAGGTAATTCATGCATAACAGGGTATGGCACGTACACAACGTATTAAATCTATGGGCTTACTGCAGCTGCAGGAAGTACAAATACCGCTGTAAAGATATGGCAGCCCGGTTTGTAATGGTCCTTAACTCGACAGCGTGGCGTCGTGTGAATGACGCTTTAGTCTCTTACGACTAGGTTATTGTGGTTATAATTACCAACCATAGACATACACGCACACTCCTCGAGTCAGCTACAAGAGCGCATCTATCTTAGCGGCTCCGTGTCTGAGGCACCGAAACAATCCTATTGTTTTACCTGAGAAGTATTCGTATTAGACAACGCCGTAGGTTTAGCACGCAATAAAAAGTGACGTAACATGTGTTGACGCAGGTTCTGCTGAACGGTGTCGAGTGGTTTATAACTTCTTCAACTGAATGAGAAAAACTTTCGGCTGCACCAATTCCGCGATATTGTGCGAAAGCGTCATGTATTTTCGCTTTCATTATTTTTTTATTCTACACAGCGGGTATCGCCTACCCTTTGTGCGTAATACTTTTACTAGGCACGAAAATAGGACAAACGGATTCAAAGCAAAGCAACAGATTTCTTGTGGTCAATACTCCTCGTAGGTGTCTTGTAACTAATTCAGTGATTACGGCTTTGTTTCCTTTCTTCAACCCAATCGGTGTCGGTGGCAACATTTCTTGCAGCACACAGTACTGTTTATAAAATGACCGCCTATCGGCTGACTTCGCAGGAGATCTCGTAGAAAGAATATAGTCCTTTGCCGCTCATTAAACGTAAATGCCTCTCTTTTGCCCCGCGGAAACCTCCCACGCTTTTTCCTCTCCCGCTTCGCTCCTCCAACGAGAAACACAGAAGAGGATCGCTGAAGTAAATGCAATATTCATGCCTTGCACTGCTCGCGTGCCATGCAGTGAAACCTTTCGTTACTGTATAACATGGAACGCCGTCAGCAGGTACAAACACGTTTCATGCTGTTTTTGCGTTTCTTGGAGGAAATATTTTTTCTAACGCATATTTTTTATTTGCTGCAGCAAAAGCCAATCAGCCAAGTCTAAGCCAATCAGCCAAGTCTTTAATTAAAAGAACACAGGAAATACCTTTTGGGTATTAATGTATCATCGCAAATATGTGTAGTGGTTATTCTTTTCCTGAATAATCTCGATGAAAAGTATGATTCCTGATTTGGTAGTTAGAAAAAGTTTGGCCTATGTAAACATCTCGTTAAAGGAATATTTTTAACTTTTGGTCAGGCGGCTAAATGCAGGGGCATACAGAAAAACAGGCAGACATGCAGAAACATATACCACACTTCTTGCTTTTAAGTAGACCGAGAAAGACAATCATCCTTAAAACTCTGTTGGGCAACCTTATACGTGTTTGTGCAACTGCGTGCACTTGTATCTTTTCGCCATTTACAGCTGCAATTGAAGGGGAGCAGTGGGAGCTACGCAGCTTATCCCAAACGCCAGGTTTTTATAGCCTCTTCAGTCCCAAGAATGCGCAAGTACAAAAATCTTGTGTAACAGACTTTTATTCGATTCATTATCCATAGAAATAAACGCAAATAATTACAATAGCAAAAAGCAAACGAGAGTAATCTAATTTCATGGTACCCATTTGGGTACTTTGGGTTTCAGTGCGTGTGGGATACAAGGACCAATATTTTCAAAATTCTACAATGCTTCAAAAATGCTACAAAAATGCTACAACACACTTTTATTTGGTTCATTATCCATAGAAATGAGCGCAAAAAAATTACAATAGCAAAAGAGCCAACGAAAGTTCTGAAATTTGATGGTACCCATTTGGGTACTCTGGGTCTTCTTACCCTGTGGACGCATTCGAGCGCACGCGCCGGTGAAAGCCATTTTTTTCGCCTCGCTCTTCAGAGATGCCTAGGCACTTTCGTGCCACCTAGAGGGGCTTAGGGAAAGCAAGGCCTGCTTTTTGCGGGGAGACAACTTTTGACGCGCTAATTTCGAATAGGGGAAAGCTATTGCCTTTAGGGTTGTGGTACCCATTTGGGTACCCCGGGACCGAGAAGGCTAAAGCTTACAACGACAACTGTTCCTCGCCGCTTGAGATACCTTGATTACAACTAGGTGTTATTCCAATAGGTACTGAATGCCAGCGTTTAAAACTTTTGCTTAATTTTTGGTGTAACGTCTACAGTTTAGGCACAACATTAGGTACCCTCTGAAATATGAATTACGATGAACTAAGCAACGTACTACTCATTGCCCAATGAGGTGATGGCACCCGTTGATGATGACAGAAATAAAAGCATGGCATTAAGCCGAATATCCTGCGGACGCATATCCATGCTGCTCCCACCCTCCACTGTGCATCAATCGTTACGCAAAGGGGTTATACACTATAAAATTAAGGAAGCTTCGACCATGGTCACGCTGGACACGGGTCACTTCAAGCGTGCAGGCCAAAATTTCCCCTTAGTGGTTATTCTTGCCATTGTTTGAATTTCTAAGCCAGAATAATCCGATCACCTGTTCCCAACCGAAATATACACCATTACACTTGGGATAGACAACAAAGCTAAATACATCAAAAATTAGAGTTTAGCTTTGTAGGCGGTCCCCTTTATAACCTGGAAGTGCAAGGTAGTTTTCAAGGGAAAAATGACATATCTGTACAGTGTCTGGTTACACTATTTCTGAAGTATGAACCTGATGGTAGGCTTGTGTAATGACATTCTTTCTCTTCATTGGAGAGGTGTCTATGGGGACTGCGGTATTCGAGTGGGCTAAGTGATTATGTCTTGTAATGTTCAAACCAGCTGTCCAGAAAATAGGTCAGCATAATAGCTGTAACCTTTGAAGTAGTAGGTGATAATCTATATAGGCTGCTTAAAAACTACGATACGAAGCGGATTCTACGGTTCCGGCTGTGGCTAGCTTCACACTTTTTAATATGTTGCATTTGGCAGAAATAACCACAAATGGCCCAATGAAACTTTTTGCAGACCGCTTTTTTCTACCCAGAGAAAATATTTCAAGAAATAATTACAATTGGTGTAACTGACAACGAACGTGAATTCTGAGTGCTTCAAAGAGGATTGACCTCTGGCATACTATAAAAAGAAAAAAAAAACGCAGGCTTCACAAGCCAATTGGGCTTAGTAACAAAAGCACTGGATTTTTAAATCATACAGCTTTTCGCTAGCTGATAAGTGCAAGCTTGTTGGCCGGGAGAAAACAACTATCAATCTTTTCCTCGTAAGTGGGATTTTATATATGAATTTGCCAACCAAGATAGCCCGTAGCTTTGGAGCGACACGCATTGCAAATATAAACAAATATAAACTACCGTGGTATCGTTATGCTCCACCCCAAATTATGGGACACGGGAGTTCCTCCTTTTATTCCTCTACCAGAAAGATAGGAACGCGACAACAGGATTGCATTGGTGACCTCTTCCACAGAATCTCAGCGAAAATGCCACTCAGCTTCCTATGGGTTGGTGCAGGCAGTGGCTGTGTCATCCTCTCCTCCAAAAAATACGCTCAAAACAATGTGAGAACTGTGCAAATGAGCTTGCAGTTTATGACTGAATGAAAAACTAGGTACTCTACTATGACATATACCTCATCACGGATATTACTGCGAGTTTATTACATGACTTTCAGGAGAAAAACCCAGAATTGTGAGCAGAAGGCACACAAATTTCAGGCGCCTTCAACTAATAAAAGTCAGCCCTATACTTAGGGCTGCTTAGCGAACAAAACTCAAAGCATGAACATAATATATAAACAAAAATAGGTTTCTCCGACTAATGGGCGGGTCTGTCGTAGTTATGTCAACTTTTTTAGGGAACTCTCTTCGTCGTAAGAGCAGGTGTTTTTGGTACTCTGAGTCCTAACGATGGGATGGTACAGGCTGGTGACGGTTTTTGCTGCATCTAGCACTTTTCTCTTTGCTGGCATGGCATTCCCTTGCATTCTTGAATTCTCTTCCAAGGCGTACTTGTTGCTTGACTACTCTTCACTGCTACCGCTCAAAACGATGCTTTATATCCCATCGCAGTACATAAAGTACAGATATACAAAAACCTGTACAGTGGTTGCATTGCGTGCCCACAATGCCATTTTTGTTATCTATTCCTGACTGGGATAACTTCTATTTCTTTGAACCGGGAGCCAAGGGCATGACCAATAATATTTGCTAGCACCTAAAACTTGCTTTCCTATGTTCGTACTTTTTCACCATCACTCCTGCACGAGTGTAGTTGCGGAATTGTTTACTCTGAACGGTGGTAATGATCATTTTGCTTTATGTGAGGTCATTTCTTCGCTTCTTTATTTACCATGCTCTTTCTTTCGTTAAGGTGGCATTAAAGTATCTCGCGACATTGTTGCTGTCGGTGGTTTGGCATTACTTTGACTCTTCAGACGACTTTCCGTGGTTTACAAAGCAGTTGGGAAGTAAAAGATGCAGGGTTATTGTGGCTTGTGCTCCGGTTTAACTTTTAACAAACGCACAAACCTTGTAACAGCAGTCAGCCAAGTTCACGCAACAATCTAGCGTCTGTGAATCTAAATGCGACGGCAACCTACAAGCGACCATCGTCACATCATAAAACCATCACTCATCAAATGACCCCGATTTTATATTGGCCTCCATGCACATACCCCTTCTCATACAATCTCTTCGTGTGCCTAGGTCGACCAGCCGCAGCTTATAAGACAGCGTTAAATTCGTTTTGATTATAGCAAAGTGGCGAACGATGTTAGGTTGTGTTGACTGCCAAAGTTGAAATTAATTTACTGTGGAAGGTTCCTGATAGAAATCTGAAGAATACTTTGCGTCAGCATGTGAATAAATCCTGTAAGCCAAGAATTGTGATAGCAATTAAAAACCTCCGCATAAAATACAGCTAGCTACAATGTTACAATTGTATCTGTCTTTTTTGGAATCGATATAAGTGCGGCGCCGTTGTCACGGGCAGTTCAAACTTCTAATCAACGGCAGTGCCTTATCAGGTTCTTTTTTACCTGACTAAAAAGTTCCCTTCTTTCTTTAGGGAAGATGCAATCTGTAGATGTAGTGTTCTGTCGACCCCTAATCCCACGGATTGAGTGCTTGATGGTCTAAATTGAAGCTAGCTCATTTTTGCATTCACTACAAAAAAGAAATAGGAACGTCAGCGCAGTCTCAGTGTCCCAATGTAGTGACCGCGAAAAAATTCTCTTCAGGAATCAAAATATGTGCCGCTTTTTCCTATAGCATATTTGTTTCAAGGTATTTTTCAACCAGCTGCATTACTGGGTTCTCCCTCACCTTGTACTTCTCGATGGGCGGGAGGACTGATGCAAGGTCCATGGCAGCGAGTATGACGATCTTCACGTGATGGGTGAACATCGAAAAACAGACCCAGAAAGGAGCGGCGTGCATCACCGGCAAGTACATCAGGCACACGTTACCTTTCTTCATTGCCGGGTTCTTATACCTGTAAAGGTATGGTTGGCAGCAAAGCTTGATAACCCAACTGTATGTTGACATTAAAGCAACTACGCAATGGCCAGTGAACCTCCAATTTGTTTTCGTAAAACCGCAGCGCTGACAGCTTAGGTTAGTTGAATTTTCCTCCCAGCACATTAACTTTCCTTACATTTACACAAGCTGGAACGAAGAACGAATAACAAGAACAATACAAAAAGCGTTTCTAAATGTTGCCGCGGATGAACAAGCGCTGTCAGTGGCCTTTTCACACTGTAGAAAATCTACTTTTTTTTGGTATTTTCGACATCAACAATACTCAATTAAAAGAGTTCTGGTCTAATACGAAACCATAAGATTCGAACACGAAAGAGCGTTATGTAAAAAAAATTGATCGAAGTGTACAAAAAACACAGTGACTGGAAAAAAGATTAGTTTTAGAATTCCCATAGAAAAGGGTATCAACAAAAGGTTTTCTACGACGCCTTTGCACAACGTTTTTATAACCATATTGCAAATGTGCGATTTCCCCTGGATACGGACGATGGTATTCATTCAATACGCCGAAAAGTGCAGGTTCGATCTATCCAGGATTAATAAGTTAGGAATTAGGCTGAACTTCGCGTGAATGCGGAAGTGTGAGTATAAACTTAGAAAAAAAATTGCCTACCTCGTAACTACGAGTAACCGACCCTTATTTGGTGCATCCACGTTCCGAAATCTCGATTTCAGTTTTGTATATTTAAAGATAGCGCTAAACGTCTTCAAAAGCTATAGAAGTGCACACAAACCAATAGGAAAACAACCGCTTTGACTGTATATATTTTTTACCTTTTTGGCACTAATCATATATTGCAAAGCAGCTGAGCCGATGCTCCATTACAACTTTTCAATAAAATATTGTTGTCCTAATGGCGTGGATTAGTATTTTGCCTAAATCGGCTAATCCTGAGACTTTTGTGGTGCGACACTCAAGTGTTTAGAACACAATAGTTTGTCACGAAGGTGGCTGACAAAAATCTGAATTCAGTGGTTTTCTACCCTAAAACTGCTCTAGAGCGCACTGGAAGGTTATATCTCGCAGTTTTTAGAGATATGGCGGTATTACGCAAATGAAATCCGCCTTTCGTGCGTTTTTTATACTTTGTCGTAACATTCGAGAGCAATTATTTTGCAGAAAAACTGAATGATGAGCTAGGATGAATATATTAGCCCCTTGTTATATTCCTGCTGTCAGATGAATGTACAAATATTACAACTTACATGGAGTTACTAGGATCAAGCGAACGACTCCAGCTTGCAATAATCAAAATATTTTGCAGCCTCGATTTTGAACTAGCCTGAGAACAATTTTTACGCCATTGATGTTTAAAACATACTATTTAGGCAACCAAGTATTTAGTGTGGTTGAGGAAGTTTCGCGCAGTTTCATGGGGGCAGCAAGATACGAATGTAAAAGTTCAAGAAATGGTAACGTGGAGGCGTTGACGATGGCAATTTACTCGGGAACGAGCGTTCTCTGAAGTACGTAAGTTAGGTTCTCTTCTTATTTCAAGTATTTCTGAAAGCGCTCTTGTTCTTCTGAGAATTCTTTTACACCCTAGTAAAAGGAGTCATGAATATTTAATTTTTGTGTCGCTACGCTTGATGCACACGGCTGAAGCAATTGTTAAACGAGCGCACGCATGTAGGGTAGCGTACATATCTGGAAGCGTGCAATAACACTTTCAGATTACTTACGATACTGTACCCTAATTGTGGACTTACGTACTCATCATGGTAGCTTAGTCACTGCTGAAAATGACAATCTTATAGATTTCTACTCCAAATACATCCCAATAGTACTAGAGTGTTTTTCTGGATGCCTAAATACTCACAATTACTACTATGCACTTCCGTAATGCTGCACTTGAACATGGCTGAACATATCGCGCTTTTGGGGACCGTGAGCTGATAGTGAGACTACAAAGACTTCCTTTACAAGGGGCAAGTGGAAACAGCTTGTCACAATAAGGGCACTTTGATTGCCATGTGTTTGGATCAATGCTTGAAAGAAATTTCAGTAAAGTAGAGCATCCAACAAAATATAAAGTAGAAGCTCAGTATTGGGCTCAATAAATCCACCGCTCGTAACTAAGGGAATATATTTGGCCAAACGCTTTCATCATAGTGCCTAAATAAGTCATTACGACAAAACGAACCGCACACCCCACACATGACACGGCAGCAACACAGAACACCAAATGAGTATTGTTAGAAACGTCGACTGCACTAGTACCAATACGACCATCCGTACCCGAAAGTAAGAAGCGCGGCGATGAAGTTGTGATGGGTTATCAAAGCTGCTTTCGGGAGGCCGGTCGTACCACTGGACATAAACACGGTGAATATATCCTGGGGGCCGGCAGGGGGAGGTATCTTGTACTTGCTACGTGGTGTCTCCTTGAGCTTGTAGAAATTCACCATGCCGTCGCAATCACCGGTTGTCACTATCACCTGCAGCAAATGCGATTCTAGGCTTCTTTACCAATATTCAGAGCAGCACGTATTATATTGATCGATACCGTACTCTTGTACACAACCTGTACCAGTTATAGGTTCTACAGGATATAAGAGTTACCTAAGATCTTTGTGTAACCTCACGACCTATATCTGCAACCACCTTATACCTAATATTGAATTTATTAGCACTCAGTACAGATCACATAGCCTATGTTATGCAACAAATATACGCCGGAATGGTAACGCGATGCCTGCTTTTGTTTTATCGTAATTACTTCCACTTTTTTAGTATTCACGCTAATATCACGTCACACTCGCATTCCTTGTTCGTCAATATTAAAAAAACTCATTGGACACGTTTAGACGAACAAAGATATCGTTTTAACTGATTTTTGCGGTAATATAGAAAAAAATGAAGAATAAATTCAATTTCGGGGAAATCAAAAACAGCGAGATTTAACTGGGCAGCTAAGGGCTGTATTCATCGCCAGTTTTGAACCGCCTATTTATGTCCCTTTCCAACAGAGACCTGCATACTTCGTGAAGCAATCTTTGACCCTGGTCTCCTAGTTTAACTCTAAACAAAATATTGTCGCAACATCTCAAGGGCATTAACTGTTATATATTAGTTGGTAGTTAGAATTTTTCCGAGACAAGCTTGATAAGTTTCCCCACAAAGCTTGCTGTAAGGAATTAAACAGAGGTCGTGTCTACGTGAAAGGCGCCCTACAAGGTAGGAAACCTTGCCCTCTTGTGAACACTAGCCCGGTGGATTTCTTGTTTTCTCCAAAGCTGATGCTGTATATATTTTAATTTCTGATCTGTAAGCGCGGTCATTCAAGAGGCGATGTGTATAATGTAAAGTACATATTTTAAATGTAGTGGTTCACTAAACTGCTACAAATGTTTATTACTTTGTTCGCAGCATAGGTACGATTCATTTTACAGCAGCCTTTTCTAAATGTAGACTCTGCTCTCGGTAGCTGTACATCTTTGGTGCCAGTTATCGACGTAATGATTACCATTCTACGGACCTTATATACAAGAGATAGAAGACCGGTAAGGAGGCAATGGTTGTGCTCTTTGACAACAATAAAATAATTTTGCTCTTTTTACAACGTTATGGAGCCTTTATTGGTCTGAAACTTTCCTAGAAATATTTCGCTAGCTTTTAAGCAGAGTGTCTTGTCCAATTTTCAGTGCGTCGGAGGTTGTTTTGCTACCTTCAACAGTTTACCTAGTTTATCCGCGCTATGTACACCGTTTATACCCCGTTATGGGTCCTCCTTCGAACTTCGCTTGCGAAGTAAAGGTTCCCAGTGGTGAGTCGTATAGCAAACATTCATAATGCAGTCCTCCGCAAAATGCCGTTCCGCTGCTTTCAATGTCTCATTCACGTTTTTTGTAAACTAAGCAGCCTCCTCGGTGTGTGGATATATTGCCGTTGCTAAGGCAAGCAGCTTTTTTCTTGCTTTTCCCCTTGCTCCGCTTGTGGTGTTTTCAATCGTTGAAAAACACAACGGACCCATACCCAAACAACAAACAAAAATAAAAAAAAAACGGCACAGAAAGCCCACAATCCATTGATGCTGATTTTAAATGTGCGGTGGGTAACACATAAATATTTAGTACCTTGTAGCACTATTGAGGAAGCGCTTACAAACATCACACCATAGTTTCTTTGATACGACTTAATGATTTTTTCAACTAATTTCTTGCATAAAAAGGATTGTGGTATCTTCTTTACGTACTGCAGTGCAGCTATATCCCGAAGAAGAACGTGTGGCATAATGGGGTACAATGCTTATCAGTGAGTTCTAACAAAATATTGCTGCACCCAAAACATGAAAATGCGTAATCTATTTGGGGTCGTCATACAAAGATTCTCGTGCATAAATAAAATCTATTGAGAATCGCTCTGCTTGTTTTTTATGTCATATATTATCGAACTGCATGTGTCACGTCAATATCACAAGTATCACGAGCACGTGCTAATCTCAACTTGTGTAATCTTTAAATTTGGCACAACCATTCTAGCCTATGTATCATACGACACGAAGTAATCAGAACTGTCTCAGAATAATTGTTTTTGCCCAAACTTACATATTGTAGCAAGGCACAAAATCAAGAATACGATAATGCGAACTTGCGCCTCACAAAAAATGAACGCCCTAGCACCGCTGCCACCGAGTTCTATCTCGTTCGCCGCTTCTTCAGCAGATGCCGTGCTTGGTTTGGCACTGTGCTCCGCTGGGCATCCTTTTATTGTTTTGTTATTCTTAACCAGGCGAGTGCAATAAGCCATACCGTGACATTAGCCATACCGTGACATTAGCCAACCTCCCGAACGCGCATCGTCCCGATGCGTGAAAGCATCAGAAGCTTTGATACGCTCAAGGTACTTTGTGCTAGGTACCTTGAGCGCAAATACAGAACGTTACTTTGTATAACAAGGCTTCCTGCGAACAACATGAACCGCTTCTGGTGGTAGGTGGCGACACGCCGGAAAAACATGGTTGGATGGTACGAGCGCGTACGCAAAGCCGCTAGTTTTCTCAAATCTTTGTAATGTCCGAAGTACCTTCTCGACAACTTTTCTGAGCCCGCAGCGTCTGAGGGGTGTCCATACACAAACTTCCTCCCCTGGCTGCAATTCCACATGCCCGTGGCACAGATTGTAGGAACTTGCGTAGCACATCTGCTGGTTCCTGATGCGAACACAGATGCCTTGCCTCTTAAGCGCGCTGCGTGAAGCCTTCGACACAACAGTCATCCTCATTCTCAACCTGGGTCAACATCGCGTGCAGCATTGTGGCATCACGACTGTAGAGAATACGAAATGGAGTTATTGACGTCGTATACTGTCGTGCCGTGTTGTCTGCGAACGTTACATACGGCAAAATGGGGTCCCATGTCTTGTGATCGACGTCTAGAACGTGCAAAGCATATCGGCGATTATTCTGTACATCCGCTCAGTCAGTCCATTGGTTTGCGGATGGTACGCAGTAGTTCTCCAGTGAAAAGTGCCGCTGAGCTTCGTAACTTTTTGAAAACGTTTGACCATGAGTGCTGTTCCCTAATCAGTGATAACCATGGATGGAGCAGCATGTCGCAGGACCATATTCGCGTGGAAGAAGTGCGCCACCTCTACACCCATCGCTCGAGGTATAGCTCTCGCCTCGGCATAGCGGGTGAAGTAGTAAGTTGCGGAAATTATCCATCGGTTCCCAGATGACGAAGGCGGAAGAGTACTTAACAGCATCATGCCAACCTGCTCGAATTTGGCGGCTGAAATCTAAAGGGGATGTTGCAATCGCGGGTTGCGGCCAGGAGCATTTTTTGACGCTGGCAGTCGCAACACGTCCGTAAACCGAGCTTTGGCTAGTAATACTTTAGTCTTAGTTGGCGTATTCATGGGAGGTTGTGGCCATTACTACACCAGGGTGGTCAATCCTGCTCTGGTGAGGGAGTGCATTACCGGCAATGGTCGCCGGGGTCAGGCCGCACCCCAAGCCCCTTTGTGCAATTCCATCAATACGCGGATTTTTTTTTTTTAATCCGGTGGGAATTGTCCGGCACCGGGATTCGAACCACGGTCCTTCTGCACGCGAGACGGGTGTTCTACCTCTACGCCATCGCTGCATCCTCCCGGACCTAAAGAACCTCCCGGACCTAAAGTCAACCTAAAGAACAAGCAGGGTTCCGAATAACCTTTACGGAACCCTGCTTGTTCTTTAGGTTGAATGCAACCTTAGATTTCAGTCAACCTAAAGAACAAGCAGGGTTCCGTAAAGGTTATTCAACAATGGACCATATTCACACGATCAATCAGGTGATAGAGAAGTGCGCTGAGTATACTGAACCCCTATATATAGCCTTCATAGATTATGAGAAAGCATTTGACTCGGTCGAAACCCTAGCAGTCATTCAGGCATTACGGAACCAGGGGGTAGATGAGCATTATGTAGCAATACTAGAGGATATCTACCATGGGTCTACAGCTACGATCATTCTCCATAGGGAGAGCAGTAAAATACCTATAAGAAAGGGTGTCAGACAAGGAGACACAATCTCTCCAATGCTATTCACAGCATGTTTACAAGAAGTATTCAGAACGTTGGATTGGGAACAGGTGGGTGTAAGGGTTAATGGAGAATACCTCAGTAACCTCAGATTTGCTGATGACGTTGCCTTGCTAAGTAACTCGGGGGATGAATTGCAAAGCATGCTTTCCGCACTGGGCGAACAGAGTAGAACCGTGGGACTGAAAATTAATATGCAGAAAACTAAAGTAATGATCAATAACCTCGGGACAGCACAGCGGTTTGACATAGGTGGCGAGGCAGTGGAAGTGGTAAGCGAATATATCTACTTAGGCCAAGTTGTGACCCCAGATCCAAACCATGAGGCAGAGATAATTAGAAGGATCAGAATGGGGTGGGGTGCATATGGCAGACATTCTCAGATAATGAATAGCAGCCTACCATTGTCGCTGAAGAAGAAAGTGTATGACAGCTGCATCTTACCGGTACTCACCTACGGGGCAGAAACTTGGAGGCTCACTAAGAGGGTTCAACTTAAATTGAGAACAACTCAGCGGGCAATGGAGCGGAAAATGATAGGTGTAACATTAAGGGACAGGAAGAGAGCGGAGTGGGTCAGGGAGCAAACTGGTGTTAAAGACATATTAGTAGAAATTAAGAAGAAGAAATGGACGTGGGCAGGACATGTAATGCGAAGGCAAGATAACCGCTGGTCATTAAGGGTAACAGAGTGGATCCCTAGAGAAGGCAAGCGTTGCAGGGGGCGGCAGAAAGTTAGATGGGCAGATGAGATAAAGAAGTTTGCGGGGATAAATTGGTCACAGTTGGCACAGGACCGAGGCAATTGGAGAATAATGGGAGAGGCCTTTGCCCTGCAGTGGGCGTAGATAGGCTGGTGATGATGATGATGACTTTAGTCTTAATCTGGCTGGCCAGTGTGCGGGTGAGGCAAAGGTGTCCAGAATTTGGATCCTCATGGAAGTGCAGTACAGTGGAACCCCGTTAATACGTTTTTCACCGTACCCGGAAACGAAAACGTAACAGCCGGGAAAACGTAGGAGTGAGGAAAGCCACGAATATGGGCCAGCGTCTACCTGGCGTCGTTAACTCAACCCGAATCTAGAGCTCCATTGTTGCCATCACGTTTGTGTTAACGTATTAACTCTGCGCTGTCATCGTGCATACACAATTTTGGTGGATCTTTTAAGTGTCGGTGTGGTTTGTTGAGGTGCTGCCCGCCGGGCTGCCGTTCGGGGTTGCTTCGTCAGCGGCAAAGTCCGTGCCACGGCATTTCTTCAAGGCGCCGTAGGATCCTGACAGATTGAAGACGTGGGAAAGCGCGATTCCGCGGGGAAGATTCGATGTTACGCCACAAACATACGGCTGTGACATTGACTGTGAGCCTTCAGACATATTCAACTGTTGCGAACATATTGTCTAAGGTCAAACGAAGGATTCTTCGAGGCAGGTGAACCCGGAGGGAAAGCGCGGTGCCCCGTATTCCCCCTAACATTCCTGAGCACCTGTCGAAACAAAGACGCCAAAGTCATGCAGAAACCCACCCACAGAAAACCACCCACAGAAAACCACCCAAAATATTGGGCCTTTGTGCGACAAAACTCGCACAATTGACGGTACGGGTGGGGTTGAAAGCACGGAGACTAGCAAAGAAGGAGCAGCAGACGACACGCCGAGACTGGTCTCAACTAAGGCCCCCAAAATATCAATGCTACCCGCAGCGCCAACGCCTGGTCGGCGGTAGCACCGGCCCGCGGCTTGGTACTGGAAGGTCGCGATCTTTTCTGACTAACCTAATCTAAAAAATTCCCTCGCACTTCCCCGAGGGGGAGAGTGTGTAAGTGCGAATGCACGGTTGTTGATTGCGCGATTACGGTGGATATCGTGATCTTAATGAGTAGTCGAGAGATTACACACACGCACACAACTACAAAGAAAGATATTTCACTCGTTATTGCTGGTACCGTTGCCCGGTCCGCCATCATCGTTATCGAGATGCAGGACCAGCGACCGCTCTCGACGACGGCGCGCGCTCGACTAATACCCTCCCGCGCCACGCGGCCGCTACACGAGCGCCCTCATGCGTCGGAATGCGGAGCGCCCGCTACGCGAGCGAGAGCTCTCCCGCCCGAAGTGGAGAGGAGGCGCCCAACACCCGCAGTCACTGAGCGGAGAGAGGAGGAGGAGAGTAGCGCCCGCCGTTACGGCGAGGGCTACACGAGCGCCCTCACGCGTCGGAATGTGGAGTGCCCGCTACGCGAGCGAGAGCTCTCCCGCCCGAAGTGGAGAGGAGGCGCCCAACACCCGCAGTCACTGAGCGGAGAGAGGAGGAGGAGAGTAGCGCGCGCCCATCTCCCCCCGTTGCTAGGGGAGACGAGGAGCGCGCGCACCCGCAGCTGTTGCTATGCGGACGACGGCGGCGGACGATTCAGGCTCGCTTAAGAAGTGCATTCGCACTTAAAACGCAGCACGGCATCGTTACAACATTGCGGCGGCGCTAACATCCCGCACTTCAGGCGTTCCGAAGTGAAACTTCTGTTGTAAACAGAGTACCGATGGCGATAGCACTTTTGATGGATTGCCATCTAGTGAAGGCCTCTCCAACTCACTTGCGGCTTCCTCTAGACAGTTCAGTAACAAAGCCTGGCCAAGAATCATCAAAACTCAAAATGGCGCTGCCCAAGCGGCTTCGGAGCGTCTGGTGGCGGGGCATCATCCGGGAACGGGCCTACACTTTCGACGTTACAGCGGGGTTTGCAATACATTATATCCTGTTGGACCTATGCCGGGACCGATGGAAAACAACCTAACAGCCAGGAAAACGCAACAGTGAGGAACGTAATAGCGGGGTTCTACTGAAGTAATTCGCACGGCGTGAAGAGTCACACCAGACAGATACAAGGGCATATGACCGTGGTTGCCAATTAACATCTTCGTTGACCACGCGGAACGCCGAATATTGGTCCTCCTTGCGTCCTTAATGCAAACAGCTGGTCGAAAACGTGACAGAACGCTCCCGGAATCGATTACTGTTTTGTGTTCCCTCAGAAAGTCCATACCTAATAGGTGGTATTTGCAATATGCTCTGGCAAAATGACAAATGCGGCAACAAAATTTTAAGCGTCGATACGAACTCTGGCAGTGCATCTTCAATACGGCTCCATTAAATGACAACCAGCGGAATGAACGTGAAATCTAGTTCATGGGGTTTTAATTTTTTAAGTAAGCGGCGAAACGTTGACTGGTTATAGAAAAGACAGCACCGGTGTCCAGAAAAGCGATCACTTTGCGCCCGTCGGCAAAGAGAGGCAGTTGGGCACTGCCGATGAGAGAGAGACACACTTTTATTGTCTTGTGGTTTAGCGATGCGTTGTGTCCACCGGTTATCGGTGGACGGTGACGGTAGCAGCTCTTGTGACCAGGAGTGTTTGCACGTCCAGGTCCGAGCTGCCTAGCGAACACTGCCGACGACATCGGCGCTTTCTTTGGTTGTCGGCGTCGTCGGTCGGACCGCGCGTCACCATGTCGTGGTCACTTTGTTTACATGTCAAGTTTTTCGTATCGCACCTCTGGGTCGATGGAGGTGCTTGGTAGCTCTCGCCCTTAGAACCTTGCCTCCTGAGGTTTCCACTTTCAATTTCCCTATCGTGCAGGGCTTAGAGTCCCTCCCCTAGGTATACAAGAAGTTTCCGTATACACGGAAACTTTTTGACCATTACTGGTGACCGCTTTTATGGTAACTTCTACGCAGGACGTACCTAGCTACTACAAGTACATATTTCTATAATTGGTTGAGTTGCTGGCGCGTGTGTCCCTAGGACTTCTGCGAAGTTGTGAACTGCCCTGACATTCCCCACGCCGGCAGTCATAGGTATTTTCAGAAATGGATGCGTCACCGGCGGCCTCCGTTCGGTATGTGTTTTTCTTGTTAGCCTGCTTACTTTTCATTTCGTGTGTTGAGACGCTCGCTGCTTCATTCATATATTCCTGTAATTCGTACGTGCAGCGTCTATTTTTCACCAGCTCCCACCATGTCTTTTTTTTGCGTGGAATGAAGTTGGTTATTGCTTCGCTTTTTAGAAACGAGTTTGTAGCCCGCAGTACCACATACCATATTACTATGAAACGTTGCTTTTTTGTTCTTTTCTTTCTTTTTTGGCGGTGGACAGATTGTGAGGAGCACGTCACGAAAGTTTGTACGCACAAGTATAGTGCCCTCCCTTTCCTGTTTCCTCGTCCCAACCCGCCAACTTATGGTCTTAACAAGGGTTCACTGTAGCACACCTTCTGCACCTATATAGGTGTGCGTGCTTCTAGGTTGTATGTTACTCAGATGAAGGCTTATCCTCCAGTCAAAACGTCAGTAAACCACCGTTTTTGTTTTTAATCGTGAGTCAACAATTTTCTCAAATGTTTCCTTCTGGCTCCTGGAGAAGTTTCGTCTACTGCTTATATTGGTATATATATATATATATATATATATATATATATATATATATATATCCTCCATGAACGATGTTGTATAAGGTCGGGCTACACTGCAACTGTTTCCCCTACCTTCACCGACGGCACATCCCTGCACGCCTGCTTGACCATAGCCGCGCTTGCAGCATCACAGTACACAAGCGTGGGCTTCGTCATGTTTAGCACTCGCTCTGCTTCTCCTGAAAAACGGATAGAGAAATTATGGAGGGCAGGTAGAAAAAGCACTTCCCAACTTCAACCACTATACAATAGGCTATCTATTGTAGTTGAGTCTCAAATGCAAATTGTGAGTGAAAATCAATCGTTGGTACAGTGAATACACGCTTAACACTCTTTCAGGCTTTTTGCACCAACTGAAAGTATACTGGATGCTTGATGTTCATGCTCCTCAATTACGTATATATTTCACGACAAAATCAGGGATAGGTGCTGTTTTTTTAACAGTATTCTCCCAGCCGATTAATCACGTCCGCTGTGACAGCAAGTTGTACGATCAGCAGCGTTCCAGTTAACAGTTGGCGCTTTTGTTCAAGTAATAGGAACTTTTAGTGAGCAGAGAAAAAGCTTATAATAGCCTTGAACGGGGGCATACTAAACACACATCAGTCATCAGGTATAAAATCACCTTGAAATCGGTGTGACCTAACTACTGCTATTGCTAAGTGAACTTGCACAAAAATTTTTTCAATTTTTTAAATGAAATTCGCTTTCACCGTTCCCTGTTCCCACTCACCTTCAGAATAAAGAGCTTAACGTTATAAAATCCTCTTTGCAGTAACTTCACGGCGATACATAAGTTATCGCCGTTTAAAGAAGAGTTGAAGCGAGTATTTTTTTTAACATAGCTACCCTTTTGTTGCTTCTGCACAGACTCAAAGCGGTACATAAGTTATCTCCATTTAAAGAAGAGTTGAAGGAGAAAGTTTCTTCAACACAGTCACACTTTGGTTCTTCCTGATAATTTCAGCAATTTCCTTCCGAATAGATGTGACGTCAGTGAGAACAGTCATCGCAGGGCAAAAGGATTCCCAGAGTATGGCATCGTTCGTTAACAAATGCTACAATATTTTAAGAATTCATTGCTTATGAGGACAGCAAATACCTAATATGCAGGCCCGAAATAAGAAAATTCGGGGGGAAAGAATGGACCCGACCAACACAAGACAGGAGCAGTTGTTAGTCAAGGGAAGAGGCCTTCGTCCTGCTCTGAATTTATGTAGGCTATTTCTGTTCTGGAGGATGATGATGCTGAGGATGTTGATGAAGGAAAACAAGAAGGCTTACAACTCTTCTTTCGCAGAACATCTAAAACTACAGAAATTTTGAATACTTTCTTGATTACATGCTCATAGTCGTGCACAGCAGAATAAAGTTGTTAGAAAAAAATTCTCGTTACTTATTGGTTGTAGGGTACTTTAAAAGTAATCCGGGTGCTCCATTCTGACAAATGTAGGCCACTATATGGGAATTCGGATCATTAATATTGTGTTTTCTGACACATTTTCGCCCTTACTTTTTTTAAGTCCCAATGGTAATTTGATAAGCCATGAAAATTGCGCAAAAAGAACTACACAGAGAAAGAAGACAATAGGACGAGTGCAACCGTGCCGCAAGAGTGATCATCATATATAGTCTGTTATCAAGGTATAGTGCAGCAGTGTAGTTGGGAAGATGCGTATGTCAATGCCCACATTTTCTAGGATACCAGCACTTAAGATTGGCGTTCGGTTCAAGTATGGTAGGAAGAAACGCATATTCCAAGAATGTACTTCTTCACCTTTCCCCTGAGTGACAGAAAAATGAAAGAGCATACTTCAGCTGCCGCAAATGTTTCTCGTTCGGGCCACATTTTAATGCAAACCATTAACACGCTTTTCTCATGACGTTTTTTTTTTCAACTCGGAAGACCCCACAGTTACTGTTTTCCCAGACTACTGCAATAAATAAACTTCCACTTACTTTCGTTGAAGATTGTCTTAACGCAAGTGATTGTGGCTCCTGCGAAGCTCGTTGCAATAAAAGCGATCATTAGGTCTGCTGTGTTCGGCGAGACGCAGCACACCGTGTCCCCCGGCTGCACGCCTAAATCCTGGAAGCCTGCTGCAACAGACTCGCAGATACTTTCAACCTCGCCATAGGTGTAGCGCTGACCTGTAGTGGCGTCAATCTGCGGAGATACGCAGAAGGCAAGGAAAAGTTGACCAAGTATTTCTATTGGTAACGTATTTTTGTTACACACACCACTCTAGTTCTAATTACAGCTCAGTCATAGCTGGCACAGCTGCGTTGCAGTTTTTACAAACAACAATACCTGTGTAATTTGTCCTTGTTATTGTTCTTCTGCAAACAACTCTTTTTTCACATGCAAGTTATCGCCGTCTACATGAGGCTAGCGCATTTATTCTAACCGAATGGCTGTTGGGGAGAGCATTGCAAAACGTTAATCTAAACAAATTGAGTGTGGCTGTCCATTCACCCACGAGCCGCGCCGAATAATCACCTGTAAAGATGTGGTGATTTGTTTTATTATCCATTACAGTTACACCGCATTCTGCTAAAATTTATTTCAGGCTAAAATCCTCGTGGTGTTCGATCCCTCTTTCCCGTATTGCACTTGCTTAGAATGAAGCTGCGGGACCCGCCCCATCCCGACGTTTTGCTTCCTAGCGAATGGGTTGCAAGTGCGGTGAATGGACCTATAATAATGTTGAAGCAAGCGGGCGTAAGTGTTTTAGTTCAAAAGAGTGGTCATAAAATAGCAGGATGATTATAAAAAAAACTTGTCAAAAATGCTCAAGATAGGCACAAGCTACCCATTTCACGCATATGCGCCGTTTAAAAACTGAGAAAGTTATAATAGAGTATTTTTTGTTGCATGAACTCGTAATCAAGAAGCACAAAGTTGCGAAGATGGGTAAAAGAATGCTTCAAACAATACATTCATTGGTGAGAACCACTACGCGCCACATGGGGTGGAGTACCCGGCGGTTTGAGCAGGGGATGGCATAAGAAATGCATATCTCCATGTACAAATCAAAACGATTTATCGGGGCAGTTAGGTCTGATTATGTGCTCTGCAAGCTAAAGCCTGTCGATAATTATTGACAAATTCTTCATTGGAATGTCGTATTTGCATCTCTGCTCGGTTTTGTTTCTTCGCCTGTTAATGGGAATTCACTTAACCGGCTTCTTTTCAGCTGTATCTTGTTTGCGTTTCTATATTCGCTTCCTTTTCTTCGTCTTACGCGCGAGTTATGTCAGCAACCACACTGGCGCACTTTAGACCAACATCTAGAATCAGATTTCGGCGTGGCTTGCGTGGCTTGCTTCCCTGGCTCCTATTCATGTGACACCACGTTCAGGTGTAACTCCACACGCCCTATTCTACCACTTCAATCTTTCCAATTGATAATTTTACGAATATCGTGCAGTGGGCACAATGTCCCTCAAATCTCCTGATTTCAGACTAACTTCCCAAGTCTGTATGTTTCACGAAAAAACGAACAACTTCCATGATGCGCTGGCAGTGTGGGGTGTCACCACGGAGCAAGAATATATAGGAGGCGAAACTGCCCATTGCGGCAAGCGCGGGAGGGCGACCAGATGATGTCACAATGGAAACCAAGGCGGACTCCAAAGCTTCGCCGCTGCAACGCTGAAGGAGAGGGTAGCGGCACCCAATGGATGAAATGACAGCGGCCAGAATTCATCGCGAGGCTGCGCAGTGGAATGCCGATTGTGGCGGCTGTGCAGTTTTTTCTCCCGCGGCAGATGCCGCTTTCTTAACCTATCCCGAGCGCTTGTGACATTATCTGGCCGGGCTAGGATGCCTCGGTTCCCCTCTGGTCTTATTCTTGCTCCGTGGGTGCAACATGGGTACCCCTAGTACCCTTGATTTATTCTTGTCCCTCCAATCTTCCCTATGCTCAGTGACTGTTGGAGAAGGAAGAATTACGCTCGAAGAAGTTAAAGCTACCAGTGCAAACGTTGAATCCATAAGTACCCGGACTTGATGGTGTCACTTCGGTGTTCTGCCAAACTTTATCGAATGTACTTGCACCTACCTTACGTGAAATAATTACCTAGACATCTGAACTCGACGTTCTTCCCCTACATGTTACCAGGGTTATACGGTGCTAATTCCCCTGAGCGACAATGCCGAAAAGTCCAAAAGCATGGATGGTTACAGGGAGATATTCATGTGTAACGTGGATCACAACGTATTTTGTTAAGGTACTCGCACGCATGATACAGACTGAATTAGCACTTCTGATAGGCTCACACCAGACTAGTGGAATTCAGTCGTGAAGCATTCAGACCAACATTCGTGTTTCTAACTTAATACAAGAGGGCGTATCCAATGGTGCTGGCCAAGGTACACTTTTTCAAATTGACCCTGCTCAAATTGCGTCAAATTGACTCAAATTGTCCCATTTGACAGGGGTAACCACCTTGTCCTGTTGGCTGTTCTGTAGTCAGATGGAATTAGAGAAACTTCGTATAAAGATACATCTCTAGGTTATATAAGCTGAACGGCCAGATTTATCATAAACCGTGAACTCCGTAGACCTATCCACTACAGATCCTCCATACGGCAAGGATGCTTATTATTTTTGAAGGATTTATTGAACATTTATTGAACATTTATATTACTCTGTTTATTCTGGTAGTACCTTGATTCGCTGTGCATTAGTACTCTTTAAAGCAGTGTCAATTATTGTTTCTCTTTGCCAAACTATGTTGTCAAAGTTTTATTCTATGCATATGACCTGGAAATTTTTTGTTCAGACAAGAAAAGTCTTTTAGAGGCCATGACTTTGGCACAGCGGTTTTGCGATGTACGTGGAGCTGAGGAGAGCCCTGAAATGACAAAAAGACTTTGCGAGGGCTCGTGGGGTACGCAAACGCGTCAATTTGGAAGTATACCATGGGATGTTGAAAGACAATAGTACCTAGGTATTCTTCTACATCAGATTCAAATTAGCGGTCGTCATTGATCTCCCGCGCTTACAGTTGTGACGCGAACAACGCAGAAATTGGTGCAGTGGCAGCTGTCCATATTTGCCGGGGCAGTCCTGTGAAATGTGTTTCTTCTTTCCCAAGTTCTTTACATTATGCAGGAACTTAGATGTGGGCGAAGTAAGGTTCGATCATTGCATGGATTGTTCGTCACCTTCGCATGGTGGCCCAAGTGGGAGCCTATGCGAAGCAATAACCCTTTCCTCCCGTTAAAGTCCGGTGGTCTCGGATTCGTGGATTTGTTTGTACACCAGATCGTCTCGTGTTTCTTCTTTTTTTTAATATGGCTGATCACCATTTTGCAAACATTTTGATTCAGCATACATTGGATGCTCATTTGGAATATTGATTTGTCTCTACCCACTCTGTAAATATATTACCTCGGGCCTCTCTTAAAAAGGTGGCTCAGAATTTCATTCATTATCTTAACTGCACGTTTTTCACGGTCGCTTTAGAAAGAAAATGGCGTGTGTATCAACTGAAAGTTTATTTACAGTGGCCAGTTATCGCCAATCATAACTGACGGTTCTAGAAACCTTGTGTTGAAACAAATAAAGCTTCGACTTGATTTGAAAAGAAAAAAATGGTGTACTGCAGCTAGTCAAGAGGATGTGCACCCAAGCGGCTGCAATAAGTTTATTTATTATATTGCACGCATATACGTCGCCAGTTAAAACATGACTAAATAGTAAAGGGGTATTTGTTTCTTGCTCTTTGAACTGTCACTTGTGTTACCTACCTTAAACTACTGCTCACTGCTTTTTGTGTCGGGATGGAGTGTTTTTTATCGTCCGAAGGAGTCTCTCGAAAAGGATATAGACATGAACCCCTATGGTATTAGATTCTTGCCAGTGACAAAACTTTGTTTCGCGTGCTGTGACCTTTTTGTATCCATCGGAATCTTTAAATTGTATAAGTGTAGCATCATTGACCCCAATGCGGAGAAAAAGCTGGAGAAATTAGGTAAGTTTTTCCCGCAAGATGATCGTTTGTGTCGAGTGTCTACGCGACATAATCGCGAACCCCGGACTGGTTGCATCTTCTCGAGGCCTGCGTCTGTGTGCTTGACCTTTAAACTGTGTGTCAGTGAACGCATTCCCATGGCAGATACGCCGTGACTTTAGAGCTTTTCGTGATAGCAATTTATAAAATACACTAACCAATGATAGCCAGGTTTGTAAAGCACTGAGCTGTTACTGTGCTGAATCGGGTTCAAATTTTATGGGATCACAATCATGTTTTCCCTTTATTTACATTTTATAGCGGCAGCCATTTTTCTTTATCATGCGACAACAAAAACGGCGATTTTTCCTAGAATGTCGCGCTTAAAGCTTTCGCCACAAAACTACTTGGGGGATTGTAACAGGCAAGCCGCCGTGAGACATACACTAATGGGCTCGCACGATGACAGCACTGCGGCAATATGTATTAAATCTACTTATCCGTTTGAATACGACGGCACTATGGATTCTACTGGCGATACATTAATACTACATTCCATGTGTGTCAAGCTGAATCCAAGAACATAAGACAGTCAAACTTCGTTTTTTCAGCGGACGTACGTAGGTGGATTAACTGTTATCTTTATTAGAGGGCTGCAAGCCAGTAGGTCCCCGTTTAAGTCATTGCAATAAATACCGGGGCATGAACCCGGTTGAAGCAACACAAATTTGCGAACATGATGCTCTTGAGGTCACTTTCCTGTCCATAAAAGGTGATCCGTGTTTCGTATTCACGGGTTCTGAGCACAGAGTTTCGAATAACCTTAGGACTGCTAACATACCCACTAACGGGATTAACCAATGGAGGAGACAACTATCGTCAGTCATAGTGACAGAAATCGAGCCCAGGTGCACGTTGTCACAAGCTAAACACCAACGTCATGCGAACGCGGCTTTCCAGGTACACAACTGTACGCTTCAATTGGAAGCCCTTGATGCTTTCCATGTTTTTTAATATTGTTCCATGGTAGCCCCAGATAACCCATTCTGGAGAAAAGTTGGGAGGAAAAATAAAGAAAAACGCGGAACAAAAGCATTCTGTCACCATCACGTACGTCCTCAGAAAGACGGAATAGTAGACACACTTTCCAATCAACCACACACGCAAAGGTGTTTTCTCCAAAAAAAATTAACCGTGTATATATATTGATAACACATGTTGTCTCAGTTTTTGGTTTTGTTTGCTCTTTCAAACATATTGTTGCTTAATTTATGATTCTTGCAGCCATTGTTTTGCTGCCTTAAGGTTTCATGCACAGCACATGTGCCAAAAGTGGACAGTAGTCTAGCAGTTTATCCTTGCCATTTAAGAGAAGTGTTCTGCCTCGCATTCATGTCAAAATGAAATGCTTCATCGCGATAACGCTCCTGCTTTCCCTTTATGAAGTAGTCAAACATTTATCAGCGTCAATATTGTTGGTTGTGAGTATTACGACATTGAAGCTTGCTGTGTGAAAAAAATAAAATGCTCCTATGAATTATTTTAAAAGCAGCGATAATTTTTTCCTTCACTTAATCGTGTTCAACACATGATTGGTACTGGCTCCATACTCCTTTCAAAAAAACGTCAACTTGAAGTTACGTACTAGTGCAGTGGCGTCTGGGTGCTCCCTTAACCGTGTTCTCACGAAAGCGGCGAAGTCAACGTTCGGGATAGGCAGGTCTTGCACGGTAGACTTTAGCACCAGGTCCTCAATGACCACATCCTCGGCCATGCCTTGGGCGGCTCCCTTCTCCTGCAAAAACGAGATATTCGTTCTCTATTACTTTAGACCTTTAGAACTCAGCTTGGTTCGCGAACCACAGCTCTCTGGAACACAATGGTGCTGGAGTCGAAAGAAGGACAATATCTTCAAAGTGTGACTACGGAAACCCTCTTTCCAGAAAGTTCGCGCGCAAAGCTAAAAAATGACCCCCTTTTCAAACCTCAGATGAGCAGGATGAGCAGGACCGAGCGCCTAAGCAGCTATGCTGAATATTACGTTCTTGTCGGACATTGGGAAGCTGTCCTAGAGGAATGGCAGGGTGTGGTGGCTAAATAGGCTTCTTTCAGGGCTCGAATGCCTGCTGCGTCCGCGGTAACAATGGGTGAAAAGTTGATCCACGCTCTGGTCACGCGGGAACTAAATTGTAGCTACAAGCCTCGAAAGGAAGTAGTGTACTGTACTGCGGTCAACCAACGGCTGGCCGATTTGTTTAACAGCGAAAATTATGCTCGACGCACACAAATTTTAAGTGCATAGCACTTTATGCGCTATCCTTGTTGTCCTAGCTCGCTCGCTCGTTCGACCCAAGTATATGGAGCACCAAGGCGGCGTCCCGCGGTAACGGTGTTTTTCGCGGCGTTGCTGCAAGGTTGATCTAATTTAAAACGTACACGCTTATGTTCCCATCCCCTCATCTGTAAATAACCACATGCTGATGCAAGTTTCCAAACAATGCATAATTTGACGCTCAGGCGGCCCATTTACAGCAAAATGCTGGAAATATTCACAACAATACATAATCACCGCACAGGTTTTCCTTTTAAAGAAAAGAGATTTATTGTGATTGGGGTTTAACGCGCCGAAGCTACATTAGGGCTACAAGACGTGCCGTAGTGCAGGGTTCATTCACAGGTGGTTCATTGATTTGGACCACCTGTGAATCGTTAACGTGAGCCTAATCTAGACACCTGGGCGTTTTCGCTTCTCCGCTTCATCAGAAAAGCAGCCCCCAAGGCCAGAATCTAAAACCGCGTTATCCGCGCTCAGCAGCAGAACGGCTTAGCCGCTGAGCCTTTTCGCTTCTTTCGTTTTGTAGTGTGGCGCGGCTAGCGTCACAGAGGCGTCGTGGGGCGTCTATATAACTCTCCCACCACCCACCCCCCACCCCCCCGCAACATTATGGTCTCCCCACGCGGGCCCGACGCCAGCGGCCCAGCTCGCCATCGTTCAAGGTATCTTTGCAGACAAGAGCAGTGCAGGTGCAGACACGGCAGACAAGGCCGTGGAGGGTGCCAAATTCTGCTCAGGCCTCCAGCAACAATTTTACCGACGAACAGAACCACGAAATGACACCAGGACGCCGTCTAAAAAATCGCGGGAATTAGAACGCGACCAGGAAGACGTCGGTCCCCATAATTTATCGGTCTAAAGAGGACGAGACCAAACCTACCACAGTAAGGGTGTTTTGTAGCCTAGCCAGGATACGGACGCGCGGTTTTACATCCCCCCGGATGGGCTATCATCCGCTATAAACGGTCAAAAGCGCGTTTCATTTGTTTAATCGGCTCAATCGGCCCTGCACTTCCACAGTTTTGATTGGATTTGTTAAGACCAAGTTTCTTTTCCTGGTTCTTCTTTTCCCTTCTTCTTTTTCTTCTTTGTCTGTTTATGTTTTAGCCGGTTATACTCGGGTGATACCGGTACGCACCTTTATTTATTTAATTATTTATTTATTTATTTATTTATTTATTTATTTATTTATTTATCTAATACCCACAGCGCCAGGTGCATTACAGTGGGGGGGGGGGAAGAACACAACAAAATAACACAGGGTTGCAGTTCGCCGCACACCGGCCTTACAGTATTGCAAGCGCACAAAGCATCTGTACAATGCAGATATACACCACAAATAAGCACCTATAAAATCGTTAGGTTTATACAACGCAAATAGAAAAACACTCAAAACAACCAAACACGTTACACCAACTTCGAAAAGAACGAATCATTTGGTATAACCGATACAATGTCATAGGGCAATTTGTTCCAGTCGCGAATAGTCTGGGGGAAAAAAGACGACCGAAACGATTGAGTTTTGCAAAAGTATTCCCTTACCTTAAATGGGTGATCGGTACGTTTTGGTTACCTTTGCACTTTACTCAACGTTCGCAAAGCTTAGCATGCGTAACAGCGCTTCGGGAGGATTTTTTTATCTTGCCTAGGCTTGGCCGCCCGGCGGCACTTGAAGCCTGTTCTAATCTAGTGCCTTTGGGGTGGCACACATTCGGGCAAGTGGCAGATCCCGAGTTAAGTGAAGCATAGACCCTCGCTTCCATAGTTTGGTTGTCGTAATGTATATTTCTGACCGTGCCGCCCTTGGCAAGATGCGGAAGCAGAATGGTTCCCCATTTGTCTTGGGCGGATAAGTGAAGCTCGATGAGGAAGACGAATCTAGAAGTTATTTGCTACCCAAAGATAACAGGTAAACAAAGCGTTTCGAAAATCCTACCGCTCATACAGTGAACTGTGGCTACATGCGCAAGTAATAATTAACTCCTGTAGACTTAGGCTGTTCCAGAAGCCGGAAATTAAACGAGTCTTAAAACTTGTATCAGTTTATCACAAGTAATCAATCGCCACAGGGGCTTGGTAACCAAATCAACTGACTTCTGCCCAATGAATAACTGCAAGCTTTTGGCGTTTGTCTGGTTTCGCAGCCCCGTTTTTAGCGCACGGACGGCAAGTGCCAAGGCGCAAAGTCATGGATGAGCGAGGACTTCGACGGAAGTAAATTCCCTCTGCTGACCTCCTCCTCCAAATAATTGTTTGTTAGCATGCAGTATCGCTTTATGCTTGATAGACAATCAACGTCAGCAAAGCTGTGATGCTAAAACCACGTTAACATATGTACAATACAACCGTTGTGGTAATCAACCATGATTAAAAAAATTGGCTCGTGGTTACGATACTGCCTAACTGAATTGAATGACATTTATTAAGATGGGGGAATCCACCTAGCCGTACTTGGGGAAGGGGAAGAAGGGAGGATACTGCCTAACGCGATGTTTGGGCGCAGCAGCACTGCACTGAGGCAGCACTCACTCGGGGGTTCTCTTGACGCCAGCTATGATGAGCTTCGGCGTCCGCGGCGCGAAGTGCGTCTCAGGAAAGGACCGCGAACTGCGCCTTAAGCGAATGCGCATCATAGGCACACGCACGCACTCCTCATGTTTTTGCCAAGCGGTGCGCCGTCGAACGGCTCGAGGGGTGGGAGGTGGTGTTGATTTATTAAAAAAGAAGGGGAGACAAAAGAACTGGAGATATTGTTGAACTCATTCGGGGAGTTCACCCTCATACAACCCAGTCCAGGGAAGGGAAGAGGGGGTTTCAAAGGATAGGAAGAGAGAAAGAGGAATGAGGGAAGAGAGTGGGGCACAGTCTATGTAGCGTTCGTTTCGTCCAAGGCATGACGGCTACACACGCTGCAGTAGTCCTGTCACAACTAGGAAGTTGAGGAGGTGCTGGAAGACCTCCCGTCGTAAGGCGTCGGATCCCTTGGGGAACAGGAAGTCTTCCACCTTGTGGCTTGGTACACCGAGTCGCTGAAATGCGGTCCGGAGTTCCTCCCTCGCGGTGTCGTGCTGGCTGCAAGAGCACAGTAAGTGCTCGAGCGTCTCAGGCTCTGGGCAGTCGGCGCAGGTGAGGGACGCCCGGCGGCCCTGGTGGTGCAGGCTAGCTCTCACGATGCAGCAATTAAGCCGCAGACGAAACAGGAGCGACCGGACGTCTCTACTGATTCGGCCGGGCAGGAGATGTGTGGGGCCTGACCACTGACCACTCGAGCATCTGGATGTAGGGCCTCCACCACTCGAGCCAAAATAGTCCTTGCAGCGTCGAATGACACCACATCTCGAGAGGCTGGTAACCCTGCCTGGGGTGCAGAACCCTTGGCCAGGGCATCTGGAACCTCGTTTCCCATGACGCCCACGTGCGATGGTAGCCAATGAAGTCGCAGTGGACACCCCTGGGCCTCCACTGCATGGAGTTTGGCCGCCAGCGACCGCTCCACGTAGACGATGGATCTGGCTGGCTGGTCGGCAGCTCTTAGACGGAGGAGGGCAGACCGAGATTCAGTCAGGATGATGGCCCACCGGTCATGGGCCCCAGTGCTCTATTAGAAGATCCGCGGCCAAGTGGAGTCCAGCCAGCTATGCGAAGGTGGATGAGGCCGGGAAGGGTAGGCTGCACACCTGGCTGGTGCCAAGTTCCAAGGCCGTGCAGGCAGCGCCGGCTCTGCCCGTCGACTGTTACGCGGAGCCATCCGTGTACACCTGCAGAAGGCCGGCAGCATCGTCCTGCAGCAGGGCGGACACCTCTTGGTAGGTGGCCTGGGGTGGAGTGGACCTCTTGCCACGGACCCCCGGCAATGTGGTGGCGATGCGTAGAGCCTGCACCGTGCCTGGTGGTGGTGGCTCCAGGCGGGGCCGATGCGGCAGCGCGATATGGCTCTCGTAGGTACTAAGCAACATGCCCATGCGAGAGTTGGGCCGGCTGTGGTAGCGCTGGAGGAGTGCCGCGCCGTCCGGTGTGCCCTGCAGGCGGTGGATGTGGTGGAGCCCCACTTGCAGGGCCCGCATCTGAATAGGCCAGGAACCTGCCTCCGTGTACGTCGCCGCCACCGGGGATGTGCTCGGAAGGCCCAGGGAAAGGCGGATAGCCCGGCGCTGATCCACCTCGAGCTCGTCCCACCGGCGCGGCTTGAGTTGCAACCGAGGCAGAGCATAGAGGACAGCGGACGACGCCATACTGTGGAACACCCGCAGGGCCACGGTGTGTATGCAGCCCTGACCACGCGCCAACAACCTCCGCACGCCCTGGTGGACCCTCATTGTGCGTTGCCGGATCACCTTCACCGCAGGTATACAAGACAAGTGGCAGTCGACCAGGAGCCCCAGATACTTGGCTGTGGTGCACCACGGAAGGGACCGACCGTTCAGGGTGAGCAGTGGTGTCGACTTGCGTGCCCTGCTGCTCCTCGGGTGGAAGACCAAGGCGTGCGTTTTCGACTCGGACAGCTGCAGGCCACAGCTTGTCAGGAAGGTGGCGACTGCCCACAGCACCCCCTGGAGGCACGCCTTCACCTTGGGGATAGTCTCGTTGGTCCGTGTGCCCAGATGGCGATGTCGTCGGCATAGACTGCCATCGCCACTGGAAACGCAAGCCCAGCCGGGATGCAGTCCGGGAGTGCAGCCAGGACGAGGTTGAAGAGGAATGGGCTGAGCACACTCCCCTGGGGGGCCTTAGAGCTGATGTCTCGTGGGCTGCTGGTTGGTCGGCCAACCTTGACTCGAAGGGTCCATTTGGCCAGGAACGCCTTCACGTAACTCCGGAGGTGCCCCTCAACGCCCATGCTGTTGAGGGCATCGAGAATGGCCGTGTGGGGGACGGCGGCCGCCGTCCCCCACACGGGGCTTTTGCTGTAGCCCCAATCACGTAAATTTCCCTTCAACCGAGAGGGATTCGCAGCTACACGGCGAGGTGGAATTTGAGGCGGCAACGGGGGCGGCTTTCGATCATTTTTAAGCCTAGTACAGTTTCTGTAGATTCTCCGCAATCATCAGATAACGGCGCTACAGCCTTTGGCAGCCGATTGCACTACTTGTGAAAGAGACAGTGCGATACTTGGGAAAGATTCGACAAGGAGCCCCACAGGAAAATCGCCGAGTAAAACGGCTTCTCCGGAATGAAAGCCGGGTGGGTTACACATGTACTACTTTGCAGTGAAAAAATGGCAGGACGATTCCGGTACTCCTAACACCAAATTTGATCGCAGCAAGCACACCAGTCTTCCCGATCACGGCGCATACCTCCTGTGTCTCAGAAAGCGATCACGTGATCACCTTCGACGGCGCGCGATACTCTGGCATTGCCTTGCCCCACGTCGTCGTCGCAGAGCATGTTGTTGTAAATCTTGTTTGAACTTCACGCTCGTATGTCACTTGGTTCGAGTGTGCCACGCAACGATGAGGACGACAAAGGACCGATATGTGTACGTGCTGCATGCAGTGCGTCCTGCTCTCCTGTGCTTTTGCGAACTAGAAAGAATAAGACGCTTGCTTTTATAAACGCCTGTTTTTGCTTCTCTTTGTCGACCGCCACTACATGCCGATTCCCGGTTATCCGCACATGTCTTGCACGGGCACGGCATATTGCCTCCGCTATCCCCCCCCCCCACTTTCGCCATAATTCCCCCCCCCTTTCCTGCTCGCTTTATCTCGCCTAACTTCGGTGTCCTCTTCGTTCGATCGGTTACACCGAGAGACGACGGCACCGGAAGACCACAGCAGCCATCTCAAAAAGCTTGCCATCTTAAAGTAGCAAATGTCGTTTTTTGCATTGCTCTAGGTAGTATTGAACATGCAAACAACATAAACACTTCGAAACCTCTATAACCATGTTCACCTGCATGTTTTACTCTGCTGATTATTTAAAAAAATACACCAAACTCAAGCTCCCGCAAGAGGCGATTCGATTGTGAACCCAGCGATGCCGCCGTTTAACCGCGTCTATCGCCGCTCGCGGAGTGAAAGTTGGGCGACGTCAGCTGCGAGGCCGACATTGCGACGCCGGGTCGACAAACCAAAAAATAAATAAAACGATGTCCCGAATGACCTCGCTTCATTTTCAAATCGCTTGCGATGAAGATAAATGAAGCATTTTCCCGAACGGCCTGCACCACCAGGGGGGATTTGGCGCTGCGGTCTAAATTACGTGGGTCTAATGTTTCAGAGAGGACGAGCAATGTGCCACAAAAAAAAAAGAAATAAAGTGAGAAAGCGGAATACCTTCAACCTTCATTTTTAACGAGTAAAAATTTGTCCTATTGCAGAATGAGTGCTTTCGTCGGTATATTTTAAAGGTAAAACCCGAAAGAGCCTGTTGAACGGGAAAACCAGCCACCGGAATAAGTGATAAAAAATACTACCATTTCCAGGCGCTCAAGCAAGCGCTGAAGACACTGTAGCTGCCGCGTAAATACTGCGGGAAGGAAGTGAACTTATCTGCGTTTCAAATCTCGTACGATAGGAGAGGAAGTTGTCAGCGATGCCCCATAAAGGGGCGGTGGTATCGTCACATGCCAGTAATACATATGACGAGGCATTCCATGGAGCAAGCTTGAGATAAAAAGCTGCCTTCCGGCATCGGCGTCCCTAATCGAAAAAACAGTACCGCTACGACGCCTTTCACAGAAGCGAAAGTGGCGGTCCCGACCAGTGTACCAAAGACGAAAGAAGGGAACGAGCAAGCAACAAAATTCGCCACAGCCGTTAACTTTGGAATTGTTTCTTCCTCCCATTCATCATTGTTCTTCCTCCCGTGTTCGCTTAGTGTCTAAGGCATTGCGCTGATAAGCCTAAACACGCGACTTTGATCCGGGCCAAGGTGTTTGCTTTTCCTACGGAAGCGACAAGAGAAAATGAAAACGCCAGTGTGTCAATATTTGGGCGGGCGTTAATTATTCATAGGTAGCCGAAAATGATCCTAGGCCTTCACTAGAGCACGCCTCAGTGCACAGGTGTAGCTTAGGTGAGGGAAACCCCATAATCAGGAATGCAATTCTCGTATCCCGATCACAGTTATATTCTTCATATAACTCTCCTGGTACATAATGCAAAAGTTACGTTGCGTACCTAAAATAGAAATCCAATCGTTGAATACTGAAATCGTGCATTTGTAGAGGTGGTAGACACGTGCGAAAATTGACAGTTACCCTGACTATTCTGCTTTCTTGAAGCCACCGCGTGGAGGTGTGGCTTGTCCACAACAGGCGTTTTTTTAGATGCCTCCGTTGTACGTTATTCCGCTGAAAGACGGTATGCAAACGATGTTTTAAAATTCGTAGCGGTACCCTAGCATTCTATGCTTACTCTTCCTTCATCGTCGTGCACATTTTATTGCGCTCGTAAGGGAAACAGCATATCTATTTTTTCGGGTATTTTCAGTTCCTAAGTAATATTGATGTGTTAAAGTTTTCCGAACAAAAACACTAAATCCTAATCATGAATAACCAGCACTATATTATTGCAGTCGATGGAAGGTGTGTGATTATTGCCTGTGTTTCATTTAAATTCAAACCCATAAATGTACTATATCCAGTTTGCCACTGCATAAGAGATCCGACAGAAGTAAATACATTACACCTATCGAAGTCTGCCCATTTTTGGGCAACCTGTTTGTAAGGTGTTAATTTTTAAAGAAAACACCTCAGTAAGCCCTTAAAATCAAATCCGTTTAAAGTACTATATTCAGTTTGCAACTGCATAAGAGATCCCGTCAGACGTAAATACATTACACCGATCAAAGTCTGCACGTTTCTGAGAAACCTACTTGCAAAGATTTAGTTTTTAGGGAAGCGGCGTCATTAGCCCTTCTACGCTTGGCCAAGTGGGTGCGTTGTTTTCGGAGTTGCTTTAGTAAAAACCAAATGTGGAGATGCCTAATATTAAATACGACATATAGAGGAAGAACTTAAGGTTTGTACCTGGGACATCTTTCTCGCAGTCTTTGAGGTTGTTAACGCTCCGACGAGACCAACAGATTGTGTCCGGGCCAGCCGCGATATTAGGTCGTGGCGTCGATGAAAAAAATACTGGAAATGACTCCGCCTGCCTTTTGTCTGTTTTAGGTAAAAATTGTGTTTAAATGTTTCTCTTTTGGCAGCTGCCATGTTATGTGACATCAGCCGTATCGTGCCTGCTCGAAAGATCTGAAGGTACCTGGCGTACAATCCCAAGCTCTCAACTCAGGCCCCGCCATAGTTCATTGTGAAATCTGGGTTGTCCAGATATTTCTAAAGCAATCTGTCGAAATTCTACTTTGAGTGCTTGTCGACTGTGGTGTTCCGTATATGACACAACTTTCATGTTTCAACCTGTAAACTTATCTTCAGAAAGGCAATTGGAATGCTAGCATCGTTGTTGAATGTGCGTTTTTTTATAAAAGAAATAAAAACGAGTTATCAAAAAAACTCCAAACTCTGGGAGGCTGTACATTTGGAAGTTTGTTATCAGGACCTTGAACGGAGACAGCACTTGCACTGCATTACGGTGTAATGAAGAGGTGCACATATCTAGAGGCTGTTTGTAACAACGGTTGTTGGGTGTCACCAGTTTCTTCAACTATGAATCTTTTACCCGACCAGACGAGATTACGTCGAACCTTAGATTTCAGATAAGTTCGTAATCATTATTTTGGACCCGAACATGTAACTGATTCTCAGCTCTCTTAATTCTCAACTCCCAACTCTCAGGTCTCCATTCTCAAATACATCGGCTCAGCCTGCAATGAAGGAACTAATTGTTTGTGAACTTTCCAACTTGGGGGTATTAGGGTTATAAAGTTGCTTAAAATTATAATAGTGTTCGAATGTTTGTAGGCTTTATTCACAAAAGCCATATATAGTGTCCCAGTGCACAGCAAGAATTGTAGTAGGGGGTATACTTTCTAGACTCGGGTAGGGAAGGTCGCGTTGCTCGAACTGTCAGCTTCGCAAGCCGGCAGAACAATTCTCAACCAGCTGTGCCTGCGATCACCGCTTCAATACCCCGGCCTATGCGACTCAGCTTCCGCATGAGATCCGGCAATTCACTAATGTGGCCCCACTGCCACGGAACATGCATCCAACGCACCACCAGTATCGCAGAGACGCCAGATCTGAAGCTGTCATCAAGCCGTACGGCCGAAACTCCACCACAGTATACACAGACGCAGCCTCCTGTCCCGGGAGGAGAGCTATGACCGCTATTGTGACTACAGCTCAAGCCCTCCTCACAAGTCCATCAATTCTTACCACCCATGCACTACAGACAGAAGAAGTCGTCATAGCCCTAGCAATTGCTCAAACCCCTGCAGAGATCATCATTACGGACTGCAACAAGCATGCAGAACTTTCTCGAGCAGCTTCGTCTCACCCGCCGCCACACAGATTCTGCTGCAGCACCCTCCACAACACCGCGTAAGGATTATTTGGGATCCCGCACATGCCGACGTGCCCGGGAACGAAGCTGCCCACCAGCATGCCCGAGATTTGACACATCGGGCTAGTCAGGAGTTCGGCGAGCAGTGGCGTGTCTGCCCCCTTTTGTCCTACACACAAATCACGCAGCACTACCGCCTGCAGCGAACAATGTACCCTCCTCCACACAAAAACCCCACAAAGAACAAGAATACCACCTTCGAGGCATCCAACCAACACCTTTCCCCACCGAACTAGATCCCACATTCTGGCCTCAACCACATACTCCTCGCAATGCCGCTTCTGTGAGGCTCCGGGCACGCTTTGTCATTTTGTGTGGGATTGCGATAAGAACCCCAACCTAGCCCCCCTGCCCTTCCTCTCCCCTGAGCACTGGGAGAGCACTGTCCAGCTCGGACCCTGGCGACCATCTTTGGCTAGTGAAGAGAGCCCAAGAAACCGGATGGTCTCAAGGGGTCCTGCAATAAACACGCTTCACGAAAGTGAACTGATTCATAGGGACGTTTATTTCCCCTCCTCCTCTCAAGCGCACAACGTGAAGTAAGCATGTTCAGTTGTGCAGATTGCGCGAAAAATAAGAGATAGAGATGAAGTGCACGGCTGCGAATGACCGGGATGTTTTTTTTATCATTAATGTGCCGTGACGAGAAGCAGACGCAGGAGTACGACAAAAGTTACACCATAACAAGATAGGACATTTTCCTTGCTTGTAAACCCGCCTGTGGCGATTCACGGTTACGTTACAGTCCTCAAGCTTCAGCTGAGGGTAGCTGTGCCCCCGAAAATGAATGTGCTTTTCTTATTGTTCCAAGTGAAATGTTCAGGTTTATTTCTTGCGAAGCGGAAGAATTATGCCTCTTCCGCATCTTTTTATCAAACAACATTGCATTGCTAGAAAAAGGAAACAGCCTAAAACTAAAGATCTGCTAATAAAGTGTTATCATATAAACCTACTCGGGTATGTGTTTCCCGCAGCTTACGTAATACTCTGCTACGCTTTATAGTACGCGCATTGATAACTGCTCCGCATAGGTTCGCAGGGATTTGGCGGCGCACCCAGCAGAGTGGCCCGAAGTATCTGTTAACTCCTGCAGCTTGGTTAGAATCAGAGACGAGAGTGGAAAGCTTGGCATGGCAGGTACTTTAGTCGGGTTCTTCTGAGCATACCTAAACTATCGTCACGGCGGAAGTCGTTTTTTTGACGCAGCGACAGTTGAAAGACAACTTTATAATCGCCACGGGTTTGTCACCTTCGTCGACTGAGGGGAGTGGCCAAAAATTGAAGTACCGTTAATATTTGCAGAAATTTTACTTCTCGAGTACCAGCGGTAATATCAACTAATAAGGTTCGGAGTTTCGTGTTATTCGTGGGTTTAAAGGCTATGCTGCGCGTGATCCGCTCACTACATAAGCACGGGAAAACGCGGTAATCTCCACTATACAGTCCTTAGTTTCATGTTAGTTGTGGGTTGAAAGAATATACTACGCGTGATTCGTACACAACACCAAAAGAGAAGTACGGGAAAACTTGTGACCACTACGCTTTTAATGCGTCAGCATTGCTTGCGATTACCACATAGTATCATCCTTATAACGCGTGGTATCTGCTGCCCACAATAGTACATATTTGTTTGAATATACAGACCTAATCGATAAAACAGTGTGTGTACACATCTGTGGTCCTAGGAATCCTAACCAAAAAGCAATATTTTTTCAAAAGTTTAAATATTCTGCACAGCCACTAAGTCTCCTAAGTGGGAAGGCAAATGCTCTATAGTCAACGGGTGAAGTGTTTGCAAATAATGTTAGTACATTGGTTACCGACACGGCATGACCGGCATAAATACGCACAATGGTGCCATTGGCATTCCCCAGGTTTAGCGCATACACTTCGCGAGTGGCCCATGTAGACCTATAGTGATGACACATCATGCTTGCGCCTTTTCTTCCCTTTGATTTTTTGTTCTTTTGCTCCGACTACATCGACAGGCAGACTCACATCTCTTCGCACAACATCTTCCTATGAATCACAGCTCTCAGTGGCTCAAGGGCCCTGCTTTACTCATGTGGCGGCACGCTCACGTGTCACGGAATATGATGTCAAAGCCGTATTCACTTGTCTAACTCTCGTTCCCGCTTGCAACGTGCTGATGTGGCGTATTGGTACTGCACTCGCCTTCTTCTTGGTAGACCAAGGATTGACTTCTATACGAACTCTAATGTAACCTGTTTGCATTCGGATAGTTTGATTATGGGGTTAACACGCCGCGCTATACAGATACGAGGCGCGCTGTAGTGAAGGGCTCCGGATTAATTTTGACCACCTGAGGATCTTTACCGTACACCGAAATCTCGAACATAGGCGTTTTCACTTTTCGAATCCACCAGAAAAGCGGCCGCCACGGCCGGTAATCTAACCCGCGTCCTTAATCTCACCAGCACAACGCCTTAGCCACCGCGGCGGGTTCCTTTTCATTCTACTTATTGATTACCTATATCAAAATAACTTCAGATACGGTATTCTGCACCAACTCTGCCAATTTGGTAAGTATTTTCTACTCTTAAGGAGACAGCCATGGTCTTTACCAACCACAAACATGGATTTGTGCGCAATATTTCCCTGAAACGTCTCGTCTTCAACATTTAATAAACAACCTACTCAACAATGTCATCTTTTATGACGCCCTCACACGACAAAAATAAAGATAGGAAAACCTGCTTCTGATGAGGTAGAAGACATCGGTGCTGTGGGCGGCAGACACGCTTCGACGACGAGGAAGTTTAACACGAATATAAGATGACCGAACGTGGACAATTGCCTTTTGGAGATATGTGCCATGCAAGATCTCTCCACAAGTGAACCGGCCGAATACACGTAGCTCCGCTTGCGCGTTCGCAGTGCCTGCACTAGGTGTGCAGCAGATGTTCCGATTGTCACACAGAACATCCTCGACAACTGCTGAACTCTGTGCCATTGTGGAGGCTGTCAAGTTTATTGCCACAAGGCAGCAAAGTGCTAGGTGGGTTGTCTGCTCAGACTCTAAGCCAGCACTTCTGCTCCTATCAAATGTTCAGGCCAGAAACGGGTACCGAATAATGACCCTTACGATTGCTGAACATCTTCAAACAGCCCGTGATAAAGGGCATGTCGTAGACTTCAAATGGGTACCCAGCCACAGTGGCCTAAAAGGCAACGAGGCAGCCGACAGACTCGCCAAACAGGGGCACGACGACGGCGACGAGCTCACCGTTCCTCTCCTCGCTGATGATATAAGGAGCATCATACGGAAACTAAGTGAGCAAACGGTCTGCAGAGGCGTGGTTTGATGAAGACACGAAGCGGTCATTGCTGTACGCAATAGACCCAGCCTTACAGTTCCGTGTGAATGTGGAGCTGTCACGAAATGTAGAAATTCTGCTTCACCGTTTGCGACTCGGGGTGGCTTACACAAAGTTGTTTTGTACCGAATTCACTGTGCAACCTTACCATCCTGCGCATGCGGAGCGCCCGAGGAATATGTTTCCCACGTGATGCTAGACTGCCCATTATACTCACGGCAAAGACGTGAACTTTACACAAACTACCCCTTAGAGAACCGTCGTGTGGTGTGTTTAGAATCTTTACTAGGACCATGGCCTGATGCGGGGCTTCAAAATAAGGTTGTTGGTGCCCTGAATGTGTTTTTTACCTCAACAGGAATAGTGACAAAGTATTAGGTGACATATTAGATTAGGTGACATATTAGACTCAGTGACCACCAACCCAGGAGGACATTTTACAGACAACTTTTAGTACTCACAAAAGTGTGGTGCACAGTGGAATAGTATAGCCGGGTCTATGACCCTGTATTGGTGAAATGGAGTAGCCGGGGAGCAGATCCGCTTTCAACCTCTCCACTCAATAAACCAGTTAAACCACCACCCACCACCGGCTGAATAGCCCGAAGCATAAAGGGACGGGGGAAGAAGATGAATATGGGATCGTTACTGGTGACGCAGCGGGGTAGAATCCAATGAGCCAGGGTTCGGAAGGCTGCCTGCAAGATGTAATGGCAGCCGTGGTCTCCCGAGGCAGTCGTGAGGACGCCCAGTGAACTACCCAGGCTGCAATGACAGCCGTGCCTACTAGCTGTGCATCAACCGCGCATTGAATTGCCTGCCTCGACTGTGCAACGTGGCATTCCCATGCCGATTTGTCAAAAGTCGTTGACAACACGGACTGACCAACGTATCCGCATCGAGTGCGCCATGCCGCATGACATCTTTTATCTATCACAGGCCTATTTTTAAACTAAACTGGAAACTTGCTATTTTTCTCATCCTCGCCGAACTGGTGCATGTTAAGCATTTTGCGTCTTTAGGGTGGAGTTTATTATCGAATTCCGATTGTCCATCTAACGGCCTACCTCGATAACAGCCTACTCGTCCTCTATCGATAAGGTTTGATGTGGGGCTAGTTGATTGAGCTTAGTTATGGGTATGTACCGCCCGACATCCTTACTGTCCGTAGTCTTTCGTCTTATGTTGCGCTGTTAACAACGTATCCATGAGTGTTCGTCTTCGTCTTATAGGTACTTTTCAAGCGCCTGTTTCATATTTGAAGCGCGAGTCCCGATGACTAGCCACTAATACCATCACCCCGTTAAACTAACCGAAGTGGGGCCAAAAGTTGTGTAAATGCACCAACCGTGAATCTGTATGAAAATGAAAATTGGGCAAAGTTACATGCTATTTTGTATATTAGTGGACTCGTAGAATATTGCTCGAAAAATCGTTAAAACAAAAGAATACAAAAAACCCATCAAAATACAGAAAAGACAAACGGATCAAAAAAAATTTTGCGGCACTTTCCCTCACAAAGAAAATTAGAAAATCCGTTATAGACAAATAAAAAACCTGGCGGATCCCACGCTCCGGTAGGTATAAATGTAAAGCGAATGCATTGCGCAGAAAAATGCGAGATGTAAATTCTAACCAATAAAGTTTACCGGTCGCAATTCCTTTGCGAAGAGGTAGTCAATAACACCAACAGTTCACATCGCCGGCCGTAAAAAGGGGGAATGGTCACATCTGAAAAGGCGCACGTCGTACACATCTTCGGTGAAGGCGTGTAAGCACCGGTTTGCTGGTTTTTGTCCGGGTAAGCAAACGGGTACGGGTAAGCAAACGATCAAGCAAGCAAGAGTCCGGGTAAGCAAAACGATATGGTCGCCTGTTCGTAGGTGTTATAACCAGGATGACCACGCCTGGCGGCGCACTGAAAAAGCGTTTAGTGAGTAGGTGTAGTTTGCGCACGCGTTGCCACCATACAAATCTAAGAGGAGGCCAAACAGAGGCCCACGTCTCGATGCTTGCTTCGCAGAAAGCTCACGTAACCAGCAGCGTCCGCGGAAATATGTTCGACCATTTTTTTCCTGGAAGCAACAAGTTAATCATGCCTAATGCAGGATGCGTAAATGATGATGATTAGAGGCCCTCCCTTGGTATCGGGACGTCGGTTATCACCAACGGACTTGCTGTATTATTCTACTTATTTGGCCTACACTTAAATAACCTAATAGGTTGGGCCCTCCCCCCTGGTTTGAAAGTCTCATCGCTCCCCCGTTCCTGCCCGTGCACACCTGTTTACCTTCCCCACCTTCTGTTCTAAATTGTAATTCGGTCTCACTCTCTTCCCTACTTTTCTTCCACCACCACTCCAGCCACATCTTCGATTATCACCGCTATGGCCCTTAAGTTGAGGCCTCCCTCACACCAAATCCCAAAGCCTCCTCCAACGTCGCTTCCCCATCGTCCCGCCACGGTCGTATCTCTGGTGCAGCCTATGACAATATGCTATATGGTTTCGCTATCCCTGACCCAGCATACACAAGTTTCGTTCTGTTGTCTGTAGTTAGCCGTATATTCACGGGTTCTCAGACACCACCCCCCGTGCTTCAAAGAGTAATGCACTTCCTCGCGTATTACCATAGAAACCTTCCTTCCCGATTTCTAGTTTCTCTGTTCTATAAGTGTCCACGGTTTTTTCCCTTCCATTCTCTGTACCCAATTCGTCGTCTCTGCTGATTTTACGTGCTTTTTAACTGTTGTGTATACCCCACCTTCGCCTACCAAATTTTTGCACCGCTTGGTCAGCTGTCTAGCCTCCGTCTCCACCGCGTGTCCATGCCCCTTATATACTGATACCTAAACACTCTCGCGGCCTATTTTTGTTCCTCCATGTTACGTAGCCTCTCTTAAAATTTCGTTCGCCTTGCTTTGCGCCTCCCTTGCCTCAAAGGACGACTAGCCCATATCCCCCTGTACCGTTTCATTCGTAGTTTGCTATGGCCCCTAGGGCCATACCTGCCTCCCGCCTGTGATTTACCCCCCAAGCAACCTGGGGTCTGTGACTTCATGCATATAACGGAATTTCCGAAGGCCAATCCTGGGACCATGACCACCTTCAGACTCTTCTTGCCACCTCGTATTTTTGTAACCCTACAGTGCTCTGTGTTCTGGTATAGCCCGCGTTCCACATTCATTTTGCTTTAACGTGGGCCCTCTTTAAACTAAGCCATACTCCTGAATATTATACTGCTTTAACCCGTGGTATTTTACTTATAGAAGTGATACCGAAATTGTGTCCGTGTCCTTCGTCGAAATCCACGATCTCTTGAATTTTTATCTGCTAAAGGATAGTCCAAGGTGCGTTGCTTCGTCTTCGCATATATGTCGTCTGCATACATTAATCCCGTCATTCTCTGTTCCATCACCCTGTCCGTTCTTAAAGTAGGATAAATCAAATCCCTGCCTACTGCCATCTATCTTCCTTTCTAAAACCCGCCATGTAAATCATGAACAGCAGTGAAGAAACAGGACATCCTTGTTTGAAAAACCTTCTAATGTATACCGGCCTATTGTATGCTAACCAGCTCCCACACTAATTGCAACTTGTATTCCCGGTATCAATTATGCCCCCAATCCCTTGTCCTCCAGGATGTTGTCATAGATGCTCCCTGTCTACGCTGTCAGACGCCGCTTTCTTGACAAGCTAACCACAAAGGTCGATTTTGCATCTTCCCTTGCATCTTCCCAATCCTGTCCTCCAGGAATGTTTCATAGATGGCCTCTGTCTACGCTGTCAGATGCCGCTTTCTTGACAAAGCTAACCACAAAGGTCGATTTTGCATCTTTCCTTGCATCTTCCCAATCCCTTGTCCTCCAGGATTGTTTCATAGATGCGCTCTGTCTACGCTGTCAGATGCCGCTTTCTTGACAAGCTAACCACAAAGGTCGATTTGCATCTTCCCTTGCATCTTCCCCAATCCCTTGTCCTCCAGGATGTTTCAAAAATGCTCCCTGTCTACGCTGTCAGATGCCGCTTTCTTGACAGCTAACCACAAAGGTCGATTTTGCATCTTCGCCACCTCTATACATTGGCTTGCTACAAATAGGTTGTCATCTGGCCTTCTGTCCTTAGGAACCTATTTTGAAGGCCCCCTAGCACTCTACTCTGTTCTACCGACTGCTCTAGTTCAAATTTTACTGCCTGCATTCCCAACCCAAACAGCACGGACGTGCCGATGTCTAGCCTATACGAGCTCTGTTCAGCCTTGTCTTCTTTGCCCTTATAGATTATGCTCATCCTGCTACGACGCGACGTGTCCGGTATTGTCTTCTTTTATTTCCCTGGATTGGTGGCTTGTAGAACCCTTCCCTTGCTCTTTCGTCCTAACTGGTTGATCAATGCCATCGGTACCCATCCGTGCCCCCTGCGGTATTTCTGGGGACCTTTCCTTCTGCTTTTCCCCCCTTTATCTTGCCCCCGCCTATCTCAGTACCTTTCGGCCTCCCCGTCATGACATCGCTGTGGCGCTGCGGGGCTGCTCTATCAAACCTGCGGAATTTTTCATCAAGGTATGCCAATGCCTGCTATCTCTTGAGCATCGGCCCCGCTTCGTTTTCTATAGTACCACCTTTTGTATGTCGCGTGCACATGGTTTCAAAACTTTGTCGTTGCGTATCTACCCTTCCTTCACATTTGCGCTACACCATCACTTGCTGTCACCTTTATCTTGGCCTGCACCAACAGTTGCACTTCAGCTCGTCTTTGCCCATATTCTCCCATTTTATGTCCACCTCTTCCTGCTACCGCCCTGCCTTATTGGCCTGCCTGAATTCTCTAGACGCCTCTCTATAGCCTCCTTGATTTCTGCGTTCCACCAGCGTCTGGGCGTTTTCTTTCCTTTCCACTGATTTGCCCTTTTTGCCTTGACAATTTTTCCTGCATAGTTTTAATGAGCCTATCATATTCATATATTTCTCCAGGATTTCTTTCTATTTCGGCTTGTATGCTTTTTTCTATAGCCGCAATTTGTTTACTACATAACTTTGTGTACTGCCCCGGTCGGTCCAGTTGCGCGCCTCACGGTTTCCCAAAATTCAGCTGCATACACTTGCGGTCCCTGCATAGACTGTGGCCCCCTTCCTCATCTATGCTCATTCCATCCAACCATGCGGAAAGCCCCTCCGAGAGGAGGCGTAGTCGATACTCGACTGCCTCCAACCACATTCCCACGTGATTTGACCCTTGCATTATTGTTCCCTATTTACTATGATCAGGTCTTGTTTCTCACACATATCCAACATTACCCGTCCACAGGTACGACACTCATAAAAACACCTCCTACCGCCTACCATCCTTTTCACACACACATGCTTTTTACAGACTTCTTTCACTCTTTTCCAATTTGCCCCATGTCGTATAAGCATACCTACTCCTCCGCCTTTTCTCGACAAAGCCGTACTATTGCAACCTTCCCATAGATACTCTCCGATTACCGGAGATTCTTCCGGGTCCCTTAGGTGTGTCTCGGTCACTGCATATACCCGGATATCTTCTTCTAGCTGTTCACGAATCTCCATCCATTTCTCTTGGTTCCTGCCACCATGCATGTTAATGTGCGCCATCTTCAGTTGCCGCCCTCTCTTATTTACACACCGGCGTCTCCCCTTTGTTCTACCTGCACCCACCTGTACCGACCTAGCTATCTCCCTTTGTTCCCCATTTACTCCCTCCTCACAAAGGCCTGGAGCCCCCTAAAAACGCCACTGCTCCCGCCGCGTGTCGCCGCTCGATGGCTTCTCCCACCTGCCCGCTGAAGTCGACTCCGTCCCGCTGGAACGCCCTCTTCCGTCCCACTCATCGGACATCAGTTTTCATGTCGACGACTGCGAAATTCATGGTCTTACCTAGCTCCCGTATCTCTCTGTTCACAGCAATCACCTCCCTCTCCACATGCACCCTCCCCTAGTAATCTGGGGTACTCTGCTCACGACGACTTGCACATTTGGGCACAGCTTCCTAAGCTCTTTCACTCCCTATTCCAGCTGCCTTCGCACTCCAGCACCCCTTCCCTGCAGAACGTCGTCAGTCCCTCCGGCTATAACCACGAGGTTCTGCCCCTGCATGCCACATCTTGTCCTTCGGCTTTTCCGAAACTACCGAAAACTACCTGCCCTCTCACGTCTCCCCTCACCGGTCCTCTTATCTCCCCCTCGGAGTATCCCATGTTTGAATCGCCTGCCACGACCACCATGCGCCCATTTCATTTCTTTTGCCTTTTTCCCGGCGCGGCCACCTGCTCCGGCTGCGTCTGAGTCAGCCTGATTTTCTTATCGCTCGTACCCTTTTCGACCGGGTCTCTGACCTCGCTACACTCCTTTGTTATGGCCGCACTGGTGCTCCCTCGGTGACCCGCACTGCCCTGTCCGCCATCGTTTTCCTCTGGGCCAAGCACACTCGGCGCGCCTGTGTTGCTACGTACGCCATTCTTGGCCGGAATGGCGTCCCTCGTCGCTAGCTTGCCCTCCATCTGCGCTACCTTCTCTTCAAGCACCTCCCTCTGCCTCCGTTCCCCTTTCAGCTTCTCATGAAACTCTCCAACGTGCACCCGGAGCTGCTGCTTTTCTGCCTCGAGCCAGCCGAGGCGCGAAGCCAGTACACACACTCTGCATATAAAATCCTCTTCTCCTCTACCTCTTCTGAATCAAACTTCGCATCTCCAGCGGTTATTCGGGCTTGCACCCCATGCACACCACACCCGGATTCTTCTTTGGGGTCATGGAACTTCACGTGCCCAGGCGTGCCCAACTCGAACTTATTCACTGCTGCGTTCTCCCGCGCAGCCCACGTTACTCAAAAGCAAAGCCACTTGTAACAACCCCTCGTCACGTGTGGTTCGTGCGTTTCCCTACGCTAACCACTCCTGCTCCTTTCCAGCTAACCCTAGTGACTAAAACTACATCTTTTTTCTGTACCGCATTACTAATCTCAAAACGGAATAACAAAATTCAAACACTTATCCGCATTCGTCGTCGGTGTCGCAGCTGCGCTCCGCACGCCCGTACCATCCGCCGTCCACCTCACCGTCCCTTGAAACTCGAAAGTCTCTTGCCTGCTCCAACATTTGCGTATCTCCACCCTGTACGGCGATGTGCTTTAATCCAGGCACCCTAGGTAAATGCAGAGTTAATCTATATAGACCCCCAGTGGAGCACAGTTGAGCGTCCATCTGCCATCTTGAGTTCTAAAGTAGTGCAAGAAAGCCACCCGTCAGGCGTGTAGTAGTCACCGCCAGGTCGCCGATCCAGTGGCAGCGGAGGAGGGCAGTCGGCGCATGGGTGTGCCTGCAGCTTGGTAACACCGAGGTTGTGGGGATAGTCAGCGGCTTATCAGCTAAGCGGCCACCGTTGCTGCAGTCACTGCAACCGCCGCCGCTCACATGAGCAGAATTAACTAAAAAGGCGGCCTTGTGCGTAGCACTGAAAACGGGCTTTCCGCCGTAAGGTTGAACCCGCGGAATGTGTCAACCAGACGCGCAACTCCGGCGCTACGCGATATACAAGAACTCTAGGTAACTGTAGAATGATTGCCATTTACTATGCTGAAATGCCCTGGTAGGACTATGACCAAAACAGCAGATGCAGCCGTGCCGTAAAAGCTGACAGAGGAGTCAATAGAAAGCTGCGCTTTAAAAACAATTGCGTCGTCCTGTCATCGCTCTTGGCGTTGCCAGGGATCACAACCCTTTGTGTGTACTCAAGAAATAGCAGACCGAGGAAGTTTAACCTGCGCTCGCGTTGCTACCGGCACAGAGTAAAGAGTGCCCAGAGCAATGCCCGCGCCCCCATGCTTCACTGATGCGCGGCACGCATCGCCACCACGGCCACCAAAAATATGCTCTGCCTCTCTTTTGTCTGGCATCAACGAATCACAGGGCTAACTGCCAGGTGCGCAGCAGCCTTACGACGCTGCAACCACGACGCGGGGTGCCAAGACACGTAGTGATGACTGACATCTAGCAGTGTTTAAAGGAGCCCAGGCCCGAGCCGACTTCAGCAGGTGTAGCCGCAGCGGCAGCGATTGTAAAGACGGTAAAGGCATAAGGAATCTTCATTTTACCAAAGCCGCCAATAAGTAACAATTGCTTAAGGCCTTGTATCTGCCGAAATGTAGACAGAATTCATCAACGAAGAAACAAAAATAAAACATTAAACCGTAAAATTTGAAATAAACATTGCATGTCTCACGCAATGCCCTCCCGCATAAACGTCCAAAATTTCAGTAGACCAGAAAACGTGGTACACAAGAAAGTTGTGCAGTGCACGAACCACGGAACGCCTTGTACCAGCACAAATAAGAATATTTGGGGAATTCGCACCTGTGTGGCATCATCATCATCAACAACAACAGCCTATTTAGGTCCACCGCAGGACGAAGGCCTCCCCCACTGACCTCCACCCGCTTCTGTCCTGGTTCTGCCCGAGTTCATTCTTTGAGATAATAATACAAATACTTGTGTGGCTATAATAGTACTAGGGTAAATTTTCGCAAAAAAAGAAAACCAAATAGCAAACAAAGCCAAACGAGTTCCCATATATAGGCGAACAGTAAGCACCCCAATATGGCTACCCATTGCAACTACCTGCTGTAGTAACTTGAACTTACTCCTGCTTTGAAAATTTTCGGAAGTCCTGTATTTATTTTTTTGTTAACACAATCCAGTGACACTGGCACCAACGGAATGTTCTGAGTGGGATGTTAGTAGCATTGTACTGGCACTGTTCTTCAAGTGCTTTGTTTAGAATTGCTCTTCTGTAAAATAAAACAGCAATACGCACCTCCTCACTCGATTGATCCTAAGTGCACCTTCAGAATGCCACCTGGGCTTAGCAAGCGCGAGGAAGCCATTCTGCATAGGCTTTGCTTGAATGTGGGTTAGACGGGACATTACTTCTACAAATTCCTCAGGTATCTTCACTTTTTTGTTTCACATGTGGCTCACGAGACACATTCATCATGTTATATTCGTGGGCCCAAAGTCCACCGTACACAGACAGAAACTCATATCTTTGTGCAGGCAACTTAGTGTGGGGCGTGAACTGAGGGCTGTTTTGGGTCCTTGATCGGGTCCGAGTCAGACTGCACATGCACTCAAAGATCTCTTGGAGTTTCTTTGGAGCACAGAATCGGACAGAGTTTTGTGATTGAAAATTTCGGGAGCATCAAATGACATCTTTTCGTTTTTATAGTTTCGTTCTTTTGTTTTTGTTTTTCTTCTTTTCCATCATCAAGCGTAGCAAGCCAGTGCGACGGCTCGGCTCACCTCACAGGTCTGCATTAAACTTTCTCTCCGTCTGTAAACTGAAAGGCTTAACAAAATGGACACAATCGCAATGACAGCGGTTTTTCTTAATATCGGTAAGGAGTATTGTCATGAGTACACACTCGTAAACCGCGCTGAGTAGCGTAACTCGGAGGTAGTTTCCGTCAAAAATGATATATAACTGATATAACCGGCAACGAGTGGTCAAGCCAACCTCCTTACGCCATACTGGTTTACATTGAGGAGAAATAATTTACAAAATGTCTACCTGATCCAATTGTATAGTGTTTTTAACACTATTAGAAATAGCAGATATGGTGGAACCGAACGCCCACGCATGCATGCAGACCATATACAATTGCGAATTACATTCCAGTCGCCGCTGGGTGCTGTTGCGAATACTTTCTCTAAACTATTAAAACACTCTTAACTTTGTATAAGTAGTACGCGCGCCAACTTTTCCCTCTTATTGCCTACTTTAGTAGCTCACCTCAAATGGGAACTTGCTATCCTAAAACCTTTTGGGGTTGTGTGGGAAAGCCCCGGCCAATGCATGTACTTTGACTTTTACCCGCGAAATCTCCGGACGTAATATCTTCCATAAGGGTTAAAGTTAAAGGCCCAACCTACCGCTTCTGCCTAGTTAGGTTTCGTCTTTGCGGAAGTTGGCAATTTCAAAAGTATGATAATTCGGGTCATTTTCAGGTATTTATTTTTTAAGCCGTAGCAAATAAGCTCGCGATATTTTCAGCATGATACTTTACAGAGGATTACTCTTGTTCCTACAATTGCTTCCGTGTATTTTCTACTCCACGGGCACCTCCAGATATCGCGTTGGCATATTCTATATTCTTGCTGGGTAAATACTGAGGTCCAATTTTTTAAGCGCATATTTCTTATTCTACCACAAATCAATACAAGAAAAACCTTTTTGAAGGTGTTAGGGGCAAGCTTTGAGATTTTTCTTTAGACGAAATAAAAATTTCATTCTTCAACAATTAGAACGTGGATTTATTTCGATTACATAATCTAAAGTTATACAGCAAAGCTTTCGATAAGCGATTTCACTCTTTCCTTCGCGTCTAGAACCGCTGTGAAAGCTATAGTTATCACCAGCATGGAGCTGCACTGCGCGATTTGCTCGTCGCACCAGATACGTCTTCTATTTATGCTTTGTTTTTGTGGCTTTTTTTAAGTTGCTATCGAAAGCGTTCATTGCTGCAACTGAAACAAAACAAGCCAACAGCCACTTCATGGTCGTAGTGACGTAACTCGAGCCATCATAAAACGTCAAGACCGGGAAAGCAAGAAAAATCTTTTGAGCGAGTTTACAAGTTATCTGATGGGCATGGAGCAGTAATTTTTGCCTGGGGTACTTTGCGACCACCTGATCTGAGTACTGGGTTTGTTGGGTGACAACGATCTGCAAGCATTTAGGATTTCAAAAAAAGTTGAAGAAAGTGTTGCAGGGTCCCAGTAAGCTTGTGACTTCTGCAGCGATGTAACGATGATGCTGAATAGGCATAGCCTTGAATTTGAAAACGACACATGCTACTTTTCTTAGGACTCCTAGGCATGAAAGCCCATTGTCTTATTGAGAGGAGATAATTCGCAAATTCTAATTTATTTACGTGCGTTGGTCCTAAATGAGCAGCATAACCATTACCTCGGGCATCTCTTCTTGCGATCCTCCGTGAGTGAAGCTCTGACGAGACTATCAGCGCAATTTCTTCTCTCTGGCTACGTTATTAAAACTCTGCAGGAAGCGATGCAAAAATTACACAGATGGCTTTTTACTTTTTATGTCATATTTGTGAGGTTTAAAACACTTATTTTTCCTTCAACAGCTTGCACGATAGGTGCATCATGATAATCAAAATCCATTAAAATGTTGCCTAGACTTGAACGCAACCTCGAGCAGCCTCGACCTGAACGCTTTGTGATATAACTCGTCTTATTTAATTTACAGTGCCAAGAGTGCTTTCCCATAAAAAAGTGACAGCCACAGTTAACTTCGAACGCTTTTTTAATGGGTGATTCCTAAAACTACCATAGGTTTCATCGCATCTTCGCCCGCTTCTAACCATAACTACAAAGCTGTCGTCTTCTGCAGCAAAACATAATTCATTTAAGTTCTTCAGTAGACATGTTTGAAAATACTGCTCAGAAGAGAAAGCCCTCATTCATGCGCTATGTAATAAACACTTTCGCAAGGCTCCCAAAGTATGCGGGCAATGTTCCCGTCCAATACTGCCATAAATCTGGTACGTATCTTGTTCCTCTGCGTCAAACCGTTTGTCGCAAATATAATAAGGATGTGCGCACTTCCGAGCAATGACATCTGTCCACGAGGATCCATTTATACTAACTTCATATCCTATGAAGTTGAGTCACAGTGGTAAAAAAAAAGCTCAACGAGTGTAACAGCAGCGTTTCCATTCTGTCATGCGCTAAGCATTACTGCCACATATGTCGTTAAAACCAAAGTTCAGTGTCCTCACTTATGCCGTTGCACTTAAATAAGCCCTCAAGGATAGCCAACTTTGACTGAAGATGATCCTGAGTGACCTTGGGTGAAGTGAAAGCCGACAAAACGCTTCCCGTCATCGCAATCGGAACTAGGTCCCTCGCGCTATGAAGCCGGCGTCTATCCCTTTGCTGTGTGTCGACATGGTCGAAGCGAACGCAAAGCAGCAGGTACCGATTCGCGCCGTTCACCCCAAACCCAAAAGTTGCGTTTGCGGCGTGCACACGCGTGAGTTGCTGTGGGCATTCTCAAAAAGTGGTACGTGCCTCCAAAGTAGCCCATACTCGCAGTGTGAGATTGGCCAACCAATTATCCGTCACGAGAAAATTTCGTGTTCAACCATCGTCCTCGTTCAACGCAAGGACGCATGTTTTTTTTAATATTCCCATTGCAAGTTTCTTGAAATTCTGTTGGAATATGCAGAAAAGACACCGACTAAAGGTAGCACAGTTATACCTGGATACCACGAGCCTCTATATAATGAATTCCTGGATATAACGAAGTCTTACAATTCCCATTGCCACCCGCATTCAAGCCCATGTGTTTGCGACCTCTATGTAACGAAACGTCGCTGCGGTTAACCTTTTTGTAAGGAAGCTGGCGAGCTGATCAGTTGTAGCTTTTTGCTCTTTTAATCAAAACTCGACCCGAGAAATGAACTAATTTAACGAATACTAGCACTACAGTAAGTAGCCATCAGCAATGAAAACGTCTGGAACCGCCTAAACAGGAAATTCGTCATGACGACGAGGGTGGTAATGATGAACGGAGGGTCGAGTACTATCCCGGGGCTAACGTAGCAGTGATCTCTTTTTTATGGTGTAGCGTGACACAACACACCAGCTAGCAAGAGTAACTACCCTTCCCGCTTTTGTGGCGAAAGCTACAGTACGCTACCTCGGGCAGCCTTCGCGGGGTGACCAGTTTTGACCTTGATGGCTAGAGGTCAAACCGCACCCCCTTCAGCAAGCGCCCTGATAGGAGCAGCGCCAGATGGCGGGGAAAGATAAGCGAAGAGGGAACGGAGAAGCGCGCGGGACCCGTGCCGCCACCTGGCGGAGGAAGGCGAAGACGCCGCCGCCGCAGCGATGAGTGCACGTGACGAAGGTAGGTGACGTGCGCGCCGAGCCGTGTTCGATGGAGTAGGACGAATATCAGGCAGTGGTCGCTCGTACGGCGGTCACCCTTAAACAACGGCGTGAGGCGAAAAAGAGGAAACCCGCTACTGTGTGTCCAGCTTCACTACATTAAAGTCTTAGGCGTTAGTGTGAACTAACTTGTTTTTTTTTTCCCGCACCGCAGACTACAGTGCGTTTGAACGTATTAGTGCGGTTTCGGTTGCAGACTTTAGTTATGAGTTGCTAGGCCGTCCTGTCGGCGTGTAATTCTCGCGTCTCCCCTTCTATCTGCGGTATCAGTTTGTCGGCGATGAGTACTGCTGCTAGAAAACGAAAAGTTGTTTTCTTTTCAAGAATAGTGCACAATTTTAAATGCCGCCTCCGCTGGCGAGAAAGAAGAATGTTGCCGCCTGGTATAGTATCCCAGCTAACACTCCCAACAAACTTGAGTGCAGTAAAGAGCATCATGTTCGCAAAAAGGCACCCTTGCACCATAAGGTTCGCTTTTTACCACATTAAGTCGTCGAAAAGTGTCAAAAGGCAAAAGTGATACTTAAGTTTCGTTTGTTAATACGGGGTTAGGGGACCTTCATTCTCTGGAGTGCCTTGTATGCCTAAGCTTGTGCAAAAGCAGAAGACGCAACTGATGTAGTATTTCGCTGTGAAATAAATCAACAAAGGCTGGGTTCACCTTCACTGAGTTCACCTTGACAGCTTCATTGTTGCTTCATCCCCTCGAGCCAAAATTAGAAACCTTCTCGTAACGAATCCTGGATGTAACGAAAAATTGCAAACTTTAGTCAATTTAGTTACTTACATCCAGGTTTCGTCGTAATGGTAACTATCATGATGACCGACCTTTTACCTCCGACACTTCTTGAGGGAGCGAACGTAGCAGCAATAGTAAATATTTCGCTCATGTAGCGAGAAATGGTCGAGGTATTACAAGTAGCGCTGATGGTGTATATTCCCCTTTAGAATTGCTAACAACCACCTCTAATAAACGGCATAATTAACGCAGCAGTCTTCCACTGAGAACTGTTTCTTGCAAGTCAACATTGGAGAACACGCAGAACACAAACAAAGGTTTATTTCACAGTGCTTACAAATAGTTTCATTGCAATGAATTATTTTTAATTAAGTTAAAAACAGCGGAAAAACCTGCGCCGACAAGGGACGGGAAACGCGGGCCTGGAACAGTTGGATATTAGGCCTAACGTTACGATTTCAAACGTACATGGTCAACCAGTGCACGCAGGATGAGGTGCAATGAGTTTGACATTAATTAAAAGTATTTACGTGCTACATTTTGGCCGCCTAAGCTTCGCCTAATGACAGGCATACTTCGCGTGACTGACCACAGCTGTACGTCACAAAAACCGTGCCAGCACAAATAGAGGCAAAGGAATAGGGGTTGTAGTTATAGTATTATTAGAATACACGATATTTCGTCACGCGCCTCTCCGTCATTCGCACTCGTCCCGCTGCCCCACCTAAAGGCGCAGCAGTCACTAGAGAACGAGGGCACTCTGCCTAACCTGTTCCGCACGAACTCTACGCACAGCAGCCACGTCTCTTTCAGCGTACTCGTACTATTTTTGTTTGTTGAACAAGACAGTTGAGTTATATACTCTCAATTTTAAGGACACAAACACATTCGAAACAGATATTTCTTGCTAATTTTTGCAGTGCTGTTATTGCTGTAATACCGCAGTAAAAACTCTGCGAATATTAAGCCACATTTTCTAGTTTATAACTAGTTGCTTGAAGAGAGAGAGGTGGAGAAATACGTGCATTATTGATTACCTAAACTAAACACTCTGCTGTCTGCATCACTTGAAGAGAAAAAAAGTTTACTGGAGACATGGTGTCTCTACTCTGATATACTAAATTACACTGAATTGTTTACTGAGACATGCAGGTTGTGGCTTGCGCCACTGGGTAAGTTTTGTGTGCCTGATCAATTGATTTATTTGTCACTTTTATGTAAAACGTATCAATGAAACTCATGATTGGGAAGGTGGTGTTCTAGGCAGGAAGCTCTCCTAAACATAGTATAGTGAAAATTTTGGTACCCGAACCATCCTCCATACAAGCATTCCCCTATCCTCTACACGAGGCGAGTTTTGCAGACTGAGCAGAAAATATGTGATCACCGCGAATGCGAACGTCAAGCAACGGTTTGGAGAACCTTTTAGGTCATAAATATACTTAACATGAAGGCCAACGACTAAATGTGCCAGTTTATTGCCATGTCAGTGTACACGCATTCAACTTGCGTCAAGCTGCAGCTGCGTCCCTTGCGGCTCGGTCAACGTGCGGCGGACTCAACAGGATGGAAGTCGCATGTGCGACGTGGAACAGCTTTTACACGTTTTGGGGACACAGCTTACTGAAGACTGCCGTATTTTTTCGAGGGAAAATGAAGGCTTAAAATATGCGTTACGCCCACCCCTTTTTACCCACTTGAAAGGAACCGTACACTAACTGAACGTTGAGTTATCTTCAATACTCGTTTTACGGCACACGCTTTCTCGGGTACCACAGAATAAAACTATCAGTAGAGAGTATTCAGGAATAGAACAATGGAAACTCCTGTTATGGCTATCCAAGGCGCTCCGTATATATGCTACTACTCAGCCAGCGCATTGCGTCTCTACTGGCTTTGTGCTGGCGATTGCCGTTCGAAGCTGGGGTCACGAGTATCTCTTAAATTTTTATCTGTAGGGCACTGTAAGGCATTCGCGGAGCGTCTAGGTCGGTAGGTGGGCTAGTGTGATGGTGATCACAAATTTGTCGTCGTTATTGTTGCCATCGGCTATGAGGTTAACGGTTAGCAATCATATTTGCTGCAGCCAACTTCACTGCGTCAACGCTGGGCCACGAAAACAACGTTCGGTATTGTGTGGTCGGCGTAGGGCTCTGGTCAAGATAGTGGCTTGCTGGATCCGTGCAATGCTCAGACGCCGGTGATGCCCCCTTGCAAGACGGACACGCATGAGCCAACTTTAGCTAAACAGTCACCATCTCTGAACGGCATTGTGAGCATTCCCCTACTATCCACTCTGGATATAACTGCAACGTAACCACGATCCGGACGTAACTTGTACCGACACCGCGAGCGCATTTCTGTTCCAGCCAACGCAACACGAGGCTGCTACAGGGGACAGTACAAACTTGCGTTGATAGCAGACATTCGGGACACGTTACCGGCCCCTGTCGAACTGAATATAGCGCGTGCTCATGAAAAAACACGGAATGAGCAGCTAACACGTGCGATGGTGCACAACTTCGTTGCAGACTTCATCAAGAGTGAAGCCGTGCCGAATAGTCGTGAAACTGTACGACGAATGCGGGCAACTACGCGCCAGCATTTTGGGCACACGAAGGATCAATGGTTGACAGTGCAGAACCATAAACAGCGACGTCTGTGGAGCCTGCTTATGAAGACATTGTTACCGCCGGGCCGGGCGCATCTCGCAGAAAGCGTCGCCGTCGGCCTAGAGCATCTCGTCATTCAAACTTTTGCAACCCCGCTACGACACCAAGAGGTCATCGCAAGAACAAAACGCAGAGGAGAATATCGGAAAACCACTGATACACTTGAATCCTACGTCTGAAGACCAACCGCTGCACAAGAGGGCTCAAGATTGAGAGTAATTCGCGGAAGGGCCAACCCTTTCATCTTTTAGGGACGTGCACCATTGGCGCCGATTTCGTGGAAACCTGTAGCCTTGTTGCGTGGGTCCTCTGCCCGCCCTTCGCAACAAACACAAGCCAGGTTTAAATAACGTCAAAAACAAACCAAAGGCAGAAAACGGCTGGCCGTGGTATGGTGGCGCCATCTAGGTTCAGTAACGTAAACAAACGCGCGAACGCCGCCGCTCTAGCCCGGCCGTGTGCAATCGGGAGAATGAAAATTTTAACTGGAATTGAATAATTTCGCAGTGAACAAAGCATCGTTTGCATCCTGACAAGCGCTGGGGGCACTATAAAACACGAAATCTGTCGAATAAAACAAACTTGTATTTTGTCTTCATGGCTCCTTTAAACACAATCATAATCATCAATCTTAATCTTGAGCGCAGGCGCCATCGCGACGCAAATTATGTTGTTCGGGCAAAGTAATCGGCCGTATACATCAGCGACGTGAGGCTCCCAGAGTTGGGTTATTCTCCATTGAGCTACGGGAGAACAACTCGCTCTGCGAGACCTCTGCGCCGTCTATTGGCGGGTCTGGAAACAGGCTTCTGCGGGGCCCCTGCGCCTACAGTGACAATACAGGAGGAGGAATCGGCGCTTCCTAGGGCGGCCAGATATCGTTGCAAGCGCTTGGACTATGTTAAGCTAGCGGCACCTATCGCGTCAGATGAATCTGCGCGGCCGCCGCGATGGCATTTTCGGTGCACTTCCCCGGAATGAATCGCGGCAGCTACCATTTCATCTATCCGATGCCACTACCGTTTCCTTCGCCGTCGTAGGTAGACCTCCTTCATTGTGACGTCACCTAGTCTCTCGCCGTTTCGGTTTCAGTGTACTTGCTTTGATCTTAGCCTAGGAAACGGATTCTTGTATTTTTGGCAATCACCTATTTCTTTTAACAGACTTTTTAGTGCTTCCACACATTTCATTCATTAAGAACCTGATTTCCCCGTTTTATTTTACCGTATTTACTCGCGTAATGATCCCACCCCTGCAGTTTGCCGTTAAAGGACGTTATTTTTTATTCTCCGCGCAATATGTCGTACTTGTGCCAAGTCTAGCTGGCGATGGTCATGGTTACCTCTGTCTCCTTCCCTATCAAACAGGACATGGCTATGTTGTTGCGGCTGACTCTCGCCGATATTAGCGATATCGGCAAGCATGCGTTCAATATTGATAAAGAAGAAATCTCACTAAATGCGCGTAATGTACTCACAAGACTCATGTTTCTGCGTCGGCAGTCATGTTCGTTTTGATGTCCCGCACTGCAAAAGTGGCAGCCACTGATTGGTCGAACTGTTGTCACCTCACAGCAAACTTGTTCCGGCACGTTCCGAAATTAACGACAACACTGTATTCTGCGTCACGTTGTAAAGCGACTGGTGCGGTGTGGGGAGTTTTTATTATTTTTTTGTTTATTATTTTTTGTGTTCATGAGAGGAATCGCAAAAATTTTGACCCACAATTTGGTTGCGTTTTCTGTGTTCAAACATGTTTCGAGAAAAATTTACCCCGCGTAATGAACCCATCCCGAAATTTGAATTGAATTTTTTCGGAAAAAATGCCATGATTCCGCGAGTAAATACGGTATTATGTGCATCAGGGGGAACATTTACGATCCGTAGTAAAGGCGTAGGATACAGACATTTCACGAGTAAAGCAATGTTGGTTTTTTGAAGGAGCAACCTAATTTAGTAATACGAAAACAGACATTCGCAGCACTATCTGCTACAGTTTGAATTATGGTCGCGTATTTGCAACGTACAAACAAAACGATGTCTTAAAATGTCTACCCAAAATTGATTTGGCGAAATATAAAATGGTGCACGCATTCAAACACGGAGAGATGAGCAGCTATGACGTGCCAAACACTGTAGCACCTTTCGTGTATTTTTGAATGGGGAGTGTTAAAAAATGAAAAGATACAAATTGCAATATTAGAGAAATATCATAGTCTGGTTTATGTTTCCGAGTACCACAATGCAATAACGGGAGAGGCACCCAATGCAAGTGCGAAGAAGTTTAGGAGACTAAATTTTTTAGCGTGAGCTACACTGTCTGTGGTTGAGCCGTTTCGCGTGGACCTTGCAGGGGCGTGCTGCGCAATCGCGAGGAGCAGTGGATTGGATGAGATTTAGGTTTGGATTGAATCGGATTGGATTGCATTGAAGTGAATATGAATGGAATTTGGTTGGATTGGATTGAAATAAATTGGATTGTATTGGCTAAGAATAACCAGCTGAACCTCAGATCACACTAAGTATGTCCTGGCATAGCCGAGCTAAGCCACTGCTAATTATTTGAGATGCCCGACGAGTTGACATTATTCAGAACCACATAAAAGAAAACCAGTACTTCATAAAGTTTTTGACCCTCGATTTGAACCATGATCGGTCACAACTGTGGTTTTGAAGGTCTCTCCTACGCGCTTGTTACGTGCTTACTTTTTCAGGCGGACAGCGATACGGTCTACCCCCATTAATACGACGTCCGCGGGAACCGCTGACCACTCTTAAATAATTGAACTTCGAATTAAACAAAATATTGGCTGGCATCCGCTTGCTCCACGGAAAATGCCGTCTTAAGTTATGGCACCAAAGTTTTCAAGTTATTTAATTTAGATGCCTAACTTCTTTTTCTATGGACCTTAGAGAGGACCGCTTCTATGATAGTTAAAAGTTAAAATAGTGATAATATTATGATTGATGCTTGTTACTGACAAAAAAATACCGATAAATTGACCGTTACGAAAACATTCATAACTATTCAATGGATTGCAGGAACTGCAACATGTTTGGTACAGAGGTAGCCCAGTAAAAGTGCTGTGCAAGTAACTCGGATCTTTGCCATCTTATAATATCCAATCACGTTATAGTTAAAATACCAAAGAAAACAAAAAGCTGTCATTTTTGTCTGCATTTCTTGAAATAAACCGAGATTACAATAAAAATTACCATTGGTTTTTAAAAATCCCAGTTTATTGCACAGTATATCAGTAAAAAGAAAAGACAGCCCAGTTTCTGTAAAAATCATTACACATTTTAAAGTTACAACTGCTCACGCAAGAACAAAATGTCGAAAATCAAGTTTTGAGAAAAACAAATATAGTTTTCTGTCCACGTTTAAACAAGATAATCTTGTCCTGCTGCATTAAATTTCACCAAGTTCATAGCCAGGGCTCCCCTTACCTGCGGTGATCTTTTTTCGGCTTTTGCTTCGCGTATTTTCTTGCGGAGGAGTTCTAACTTCCCCGTTGGCGGGTACCTTTCTTCACTCGATACTGGTCACTGGTACAATATTCTATGAGAGTTTGGTGGCCAGGTTCGATGCCCGCTACACTCAAAATATATGCTGAACATGTTTTCCCATCATTGGTGTCCCACAGCCCCATATATACCAGAAGGTAGGATGGGCAGGCCATGTGGACGTCTCGGTCGACCTAAGTCAGTTGCGCAAAAACCGATGATAGGGTCCGCATAGGTATAATCCTATTACATTGCAGTGAAGGTTCTCGGGGCGGCACCTCAGAATTGTTCTTAAAGTTCCTAAGCTTTGCAGTACTGACAGATACATACACGTCTACTTGGTCTTCGATTGGGGCATTCACAGTGTACCGATTGTCCCACAACTTTCCCTTTGTCGCCTCTTATTCTGGACTTGACTACGCCTTTTTATCAAAACGTCCAGACAATCTTGTTAGTTTTTTATAGGAATATTACGTATAAAAATGGTGCGTCTGCTAGCATACACAGTAGGAGTATAAATCACACAAAGTAAACAACACAGACGTTTTGGGGTGAAGCATCCTCCTTACAGAAATTTAAAGAAATGTTTAGAAAAAAGGAAGACGCAAAAATTGTCTTTCAATAATCTCTTACATATCAGAATAAAAAATACAAAAAATGTTTTATTGTACACTGCTGATATTCTCTGCTTTATCAGTTTCGATTACTTTATTGGAATCAATCAATCCTTTATTGGAAGAAACCAAAATACATAGTGTGCTACAGGGACAGAGACTCAAGGCTAAATCGCCTGACGAGGACTCTGTCCCTCTGCAGTTCAACAACGTTGCGTGTACATTTTAGGCAAAAGATATAGACAATTTGGGTATCTGTACAAAGCAAAGTTTGCCACAAAAAAAAGAGAAAAAAAAAACTAAAGAAACTTGTCTAGTAAAAGAACACCAAGAAAATAACTACATCCAAAATATATACGAGCAAGTTCACAACATAATATAAAGCAGTTGATACAGCCGATACCCCCCAAAAAATAATAATATTTTAAAAAACGCTTACAACTGATCAAATTGTTACAACAATAGTACATGCCTTTCTCATGACACAGTGAATAACTATACACACGTGTATAATATTTCGCTAAGCACGGTAACGCCATTCACAAAAAATAAAGAAAGCAAGAAAAACAAACCAGAAAATTTCAGCTAGATTGCGCGAACAAAAAATGGCAGGCAATATCAATTGGTATAGTGGAGACCGAGTGACTTCACCACTTAAGTTTCGATTTCAAAACCATCCACCAGCTGTAAGAAAATAGAACCCTATGCAAAATGCGTCCCGCCATCTCACGTCGACTCTGGTAACTAGGTCCGCCATTTTGGTACGGTCGTTTGAAACCCAAACCTATTAGCAAAAGATAGAAGGCGGGCATTGACCGCTCTTGGTGATGGACTACAATGCCGGAGCATTGCTTCGTGCCGCGAAAATACCGGTCCAAATGGAGAAAACGTACGAGAAGGTCCACGCTTTTGAACGAACTTTCTGACGTGAACTATGCCAGCGCGAGCAACCTTTGTGACACGCTGGGCGCGGTGCGCTGGGAGCGAATATTTGTCGTTGGTTCGCTAAGCGTGGGATTCCGTAGTCGCTGTCCGGATGAAAAATACAGCTGCGTTGGAGTTCCGTGGTCCAGCCTTTGTATTCTACATGGAATTTGAGCGTGCGCCACCTATTCACGTGACTGACAGCGGCACTCGACCGGGAAAACAGTACCACATGTTGCAAAAATTGGGCTGTTTCTTTACTCGTCCCTGTGGCTCTGCGTCCGCTTCGTTTAATTGTTAAATGGTACCGCTTCACGAGCCTTTATCTTGTCTAGGGCTGTAAACAAAATTTTCTTGCCGCACTACGACGTCACGGCGCGGTTGAAAATTTCCTCTTTGGCGGGCGCGCACGGTATGGGAGTGTGTTGTTGGTTTCTTTTACGTTACATTTAGCCGCGTGTCGTTGCAGAAGTGGCGTACACTGTTTTATGATGATCTAACGGTGGAAAATTCGAAGCTTTTGCACTTGTTCCCGATTTGCCGGCTGAAAGGTTTGTTGTTACGTCAAGTTTACTTGGTGCCCATTGTCATTTCAGCCATGATGTATTTACTGTCGAATATTTTGCGACTAAAATACACACTCACTCCTCTAGTTTGTCACATGCTGCATGCATGCCTCCGACGTAATGATAGTGGCCATTGATGTAGGTAGCTGAGACAATTTTCAAGTTTTATTCAGAAAAAAAAAGAAAGAAAACGGCCAGAGTTGCATCAGGCCCCCCCGCATCAGCTTGAGTGCTTTTACATTTTTTGCATCAACAGTGAAAATCCCATATAAATGAAACTACTTCGTTGATTTATAGCGCGTGCAGTATAGCAAACTGTGGATATAAATGGAACAAAGGGAAGCATTCGCGCACCCTGCATGCCGCGGTCTAGTAAACACGACGTTTGCCCAGCCTCTGCGTGCTCGCGAGATGACCACGGCGAAATGTGGCATGAATGCTTGCTGGTAGCTCATAGGTGACCCTTCAGGTGCCATGCCAGTCCTTGTTTCTGTCACTGTGGGGGGTGAGGCCAGCACAACTGGGGCAAAAAAACCCAGTTCCCAAGGCTACCAAGTTTTCTCCCAAGCTCCCTGCACGGCACTTTGTTGCTGCTGCGCAGTGCTCCTGTACTCGACGTGCATCGAACAGACGCATCGGCTAGGAAGGGAGGGGCCATTTTCTCGGGCTTTCTAGTCAATGTCTTGGACACTCGCTGGCTTGATGCCGTGCTGCCCTCGGACGTCCCCACTTTTGTGGCAGCTCAGTGCACGCAAGCTCCGGTGGCGCCTCTTAAAGGGGTCCTGAAATGCCTTCCGCCGATGCATGGATGTACATGTAACCAAATAAAGCAATGTATTAGCAATCTCCTCCTGCAAGAATTTGTTAAAGCGATGAGTATTAGCTGAGAAATCGTAAATCAAAAACCGCGAATTATCGTCGCGCCGTATTTCCTCCTCCTTTCAACTGTTTCTTCGCTGTTGGCCTCCCCTCCCATGATGCTCCGCTCCTCAGCGGTGACGTACTTCCGCTATTGCGCTCCACAGACGGCCGTCTGCTACGGGCCAGCTCTTTCGGCTTTTCATCTCTGTAGACACCATGGACACAGGCTGGAAAAGCGAACGAATGACTGGCCGCATGGGTGCGGCCTGGCCTTGCCCTTTCGCGGTGTACGTAGCTGCAGGGGCTGGCAGTTTGTATCGGCGGCGAACTCGCAGCCCGCGTGGGGAGAATCGTGCGCTCGTTCCCTTTGGTGCACCGCGCACTGTTTATCCAAAAAGCGCGGTCTCAGATGTGGCCCCGCTGGTGCCGGGGTGTTTATTTTTGCGGTGGTTGTAATTCGTACTACCGGCGGCATGTGAAAAAAAAGACATTTTCACCGACACAGAACCCGTGCACAAAACGCAGCCGGATCGGATCGCTTTATCAGCGGCGATGAACGTGAAGGCGAAGAGCAAAGCAACGCTGCACTCGATCAGCGAGAACCCGTGTTTGACAAGCTGCACCCATGTGTTGCATTCAACCACAGAACAGGGAGGATTTTAGAGAAGCAAAGGTCTAGCTTTGCCTGTAGTGCCAGAAAAAGCGTAGTGGCGGCGTCATGAACTACCCAGTACGCCCGCTTGATGGCGCTGTAAACACGGCTTTGTAAACATGGCGGATGCTTTTTGCACAGGCCGCTTGAGCTCCTTAATAACATGGCTGCCCTCGCACGGCGGCCGCCGGCTCGCTGCTCCACGGCCGGACTCGACTCTCCTCCTCCCGCGCGCGAAAGGGGCGTCGAGTCCGGCCGTGGCTGCTCCTGCTGGTTCCTGGCTGGTACGCTGGTCGCGTGTTTACTTGCGCCGCGCTAGTGAAGTGATGTTACGCCAGGTGACCAGATGGCCTCGACTGGCACAGACCACAGTGAGCAGCAAGTGAGAACAAATCGTTTATTGACATCCGCAAGTTTACAGAGCCAGGACATCATTTCATTTCGACCGCTGCAATTGTACGTCGCTTTCATGACAACATTTTTTTTTTTACATAACAACTCGTTGACTTGCGCTAAGATTTCGAACGAAGGGCACGAATGAGGTATTGACGGCGACAACGGTTTCGTTTGCACCGTCTTTCTAGCGGAGTGCATAACACTCACCTTCTGTTGGAAGAATCAAATATTCTGGCCTCGACAGCTGTCTTCCGATGCGGAATTTCCCACATTTGTCACTCAACAAGCACTCAATTCCCGTGTTTTGCCAGTCCTCTCAACAACTGATGGACGCAAAAGCACATAACAGCAATAACAGTCACGAAACCAGTGCTCCGCGCACATAGAAACGGTGGGCCGTTGCAGCGGTTTCAATTTGAATTGCCGGCTTTGTGGTTGCGAATTCAGAAACGAGGTGGTGCACCAGTCGGCTGTTCGTAAAAAGTTGCGTACATTTTTGCTCAACGGATGTTTGATGCGGAACTTGTTAATAATATTTTTAAACAACACATTGTAAGCGAACTGTGTTGGCTCTTTGAGTCACAGAATGAATGTTTTGTATTCTATACCAAAAGTAACCTTTCGCTTGCGCCGTCTGGTGGACTTGATGGTCGAAAAGTGCCCTGTAGGTTGGTCACGTGGGGCGTCGATTTTTACGCCGCCTATAGGGAAACCAGGGAACGTCTAAGCTTGCGAGCCCTGATTCAACACTGACGGGAAAGCGTTTGTTTGCACTTGTTTGGATAGTCGTAAAATGTCCAAACACTCCGGCACTCCGCTAGCAGATCAGCCGGCGAGACATTTCGGAAAACATTTGACAGATGGCGCCGTATGCATTAGTGTGTCGCTACGCAAAACTGATGAGACGCTCTACTAAAACTCCCATCGCGGTGTCACGTAGCGGGACGCAAAAATTTAGCGTTTGGCGTATGCAAAGGCCACAAACGTTGTACTAAAACTCTATTAGCAGCAAAATAGCGTGCGTATGTGAAACCGCTTGCGTTTACAAAGCTGCACGCCGAGCGCGTACGTTTCAAACCTAGTGACATCGTTTAAATACACTGGCAAGCAGAGTGTAACGTAGTCAGATATCAACCGTATGCTCAGGCGACAAGCAAGAGCTTGTTTTATGTGGGGCGGAGATTGCGCATAAAGGCCCGTTCGCACTTGCGACGAAAGCGAGTGAGAGCGGCAGGAATTCCGTCGCTTTGTCGCGCGACGATCGTTTTTGTCGAATGGTCGGGACAAATTTTGGTTGCGCGACAGAATTCCCGTCGCTTTCGCTCGCTTTCGTCGCAAGCGGGAATGGAAAGTTCTGCCGCTGCCGTCTGCTACGCAGCTCGGAGGTAACCGCGCGATCTGCTCGGGCCGGATGAACGCGCACACTCCCGCACGGCAGCGCCCCAAGCGGCAGACGGCCGCGTACATCGCTCCCGGCGCCCGCCTGGAGCCCGCCCTCGGCACACTAGCCAGTATATTTCAGGCACTATAATGGAGGAAAGATTTTTTGCTTCCGATGAACCTAGTTCTTTGCCCCTGTGTTTTTAAATACGTGAAGTGGTTAGCACGTCGTCCTCACGCAGCTCTGTATCGTCGTAGCATCGCTGATTGTCCGAACGAAGCTTGCAGCTAAGCCAATGCAGCGACCGAAGCTGTGTGTGTGTGTGTGCATCGCCTCCTGTGTGTTGTGGACGCGTTCGTTTCGCGATGAAATGCGACATTGTACTTCTGCGGGTGGATAGTGCTTCCCATGGTCTGGATTATCTTTCTCGAACGACGTACCACTCAACCTCGCATGGGTATGTGCAGTGTGCCTGGCTAAAAGCCTTCTCGCTTGCGCGCCAGAGTGTGACTTGCTGCTCGTCCCGCAAACCGGGGTGTGAGGTGAGTGCCGTATTTACGACGGGCAGGAGGAGGCAACTCATCGTCTGTCAATCGCGGTTCAGACTTGCAACGCATGTTGTGACGTTGCGTTCGTTCGAAACGCATCTCTGGATTGTTTGAAGTTGAATAAAATGTACGCGTCAAACCCGGGCATTCGGCTCAGGGCGTTCTCTGCGATTGCACCAAAGAAGTGCCACGGGACTTTCTTTATGGTACGTACTCACGTAAGATAAAATCCACGTCGTGTTATGGCCGTGTTGCATTCAATACAAACGGTTAAGCGTTTGTTTACACTTGTTTCGTTTGTCGTAAAATGTCAAAGCACTCCGGCACTCCGCTGGCAGATCAGCCGGCGAGCCGACGCTGAGCAGACGACTCATCTCTTTGCCGGAAGTGCGTGAAAAAGCCGCCCAATAGCAGGATGTCTAGCTCATGACGAACATCTGAGAACCGATGAAGTAGACATGTGAAGATGGCGGCGTCCAAAAACACGAAGGAAAGGGTGAGAAAAAAGCGACAAACTTTGCAACAAAAGTGTGGGCTTTCCGCTGCGCGTAAAAGAGTAATACTTGGCACAGGTGACGTTGGCGACCCAATCTAGCGATTGCGCTAGTTCATTTAGTGTGCTCAAAATGCCTTTCAGGGCCCCTTTAAAACCTTCGGCTTGCAAGAGGGCGAGTAGGTGCACAGCAGCCAGGATGTGACTGCATGCTGCACTGCAACCCGCGGGGCACTCGCACGCTGCCTCCACAATTGCCCCACTGTCCGTCTCAAAGGTGAGGCACACAACATAGGGCCGGCCACTTTTGTTCTGGGAGCGAAAGCAGCTGCTGAGCACATGGATGAGGCCCAACCTGGAAGAACAGAGAGAGTAACAGTAAATAGTACTCAGGGAAGAACAGGACTAGTCCGCTACAGTTTATGGTAAAGGGACAGAGCAGAAAAGAAGTGGCCGCAAGGAACAGACTCAAAATGACCAGATTTTGTGTCTTGCTTAACACTGTTGCAAGGGAAATAGTCTACACCTCAAACAGCAATGATGTCGAAATTGTTTGTCAAGTGCGAGCGTGTAAGTATCTCTGTATGCTTTGTTAATGCATTTTCAGGAGAATGAAGTTTAACATCTAAAAACCTCACCGTGGGTAATGATACCAGTACCCGCATAATCGTGTTCGTCATAACTTAAGGAAGCAATATTATGATTATCTGGAACTCACTTCCAGAACCTTTCGAGATAAACAGGTGAACATTCTGGCTATACAGATGACCCATTGAATTTAAAAAAATGTTCTAGTTCATTGAGGTCGAGGTTTTACTGTATTCGTGCACACCAAAAACATTCGCCTTAGAAACAAACAAAACCACTCCACCGCCAAAAAAGGAGAAGAACGACACACAAACAGATTTTTGCGGCGGAACATGCGCGATAAAATGAAAACACACACAAAAAAAGAAAATTCAAGGCGTATGTGTGCTTTTGTAGTTGGCTTCGCCGCAAAGCGCGATTGCTTTGCGGCAAACGTGCGGGCGGACGACCGTCACGGAAAACGGCCGAAACCTTTCCGTAAACAACTTCGCCAAAAATCATCCCGTAAATTCGATGTACAGCATTTGAAAATACCTAATCTCCGCACTAGCGGTACGGTCTGGCGATTGTCGCTTTCCTCTTTCAGGGTTACTGCAACAAGGTCCCAGCTACGCATTTGCATGCTAAACAACGGTGAACAAAGTGCTATACAAATGCTCATACCGGTTAAACTCGCGTCAAGTAAAAAACAAAGAAGGATTTACTTACTGCGAGTCGCACGTGTTTGTCCGCACCAATGAAGGCGAGCAATGCGCTTCAGTGGCTAGGCGGCATGCCCTGCTCCGCTGCCGCTCGGGTGGGTCTTTGGCGCGGCACCCTGAGAGGTATGAGTCTTCAGACACAGTCGGCAGCGCAGACAAGTCCTTCGTCCACAATCCGCGGTCGGGAGCCGGAAAACGCCGTCCAGTTTGAGCCATACCGCGTTACGGTCACCTACTCTTCCACAGTAAACAATACGAGACTTCGCGATCGGCGCCCGTACCAATATGGCCGACGGTCTCGTTTACATCAGTGTTGCTAGATCACCAAGCAATTTCGCATAAGGTCTATTGGCTATAACATTTGAACTACCCAAGATAAGAACATTATAATTTCTGCAGAACAAAAAAGAATGATTGGCGGTTCTCAAAATGTAAGAGAGAGAGAGAGAGAGAGAGACAACCTTTAATAGGAAAGGATGACCACTGGTCACGATGGGGGAAAGGAATGGGGAGGGAGGGTAAGAGAAAATAAACAAATAAATGCTGGTCGTTCTCAGTAGACTCAATAACTGGGCCAGTTCTTGTAACCTGCACTCATGGTCCAGTTCATGTTGTTCGCAATAGGGTTTGTGCACATACACCAGTTCGTTCTGCGGAGGACCCGCTCAAACAACCCGTGCCAGACCGCTTTTAATTGAATAAACCGCTGTCTCATATAATAGTTGTGCATCAGTTTGTTAGATGAAAATGTAAGATGAAAACAATGGTACCTACAAAAACGCCTTTTTAAAGGTGGTGACAAAAATTATACAAACCTCTTCTGCCGCCCCTGCTACATAAGTCATCGTCTTTTACCCGCCGCCCATGATGTTCATCCCCTACCATTTCCGAAGTGGCAATGGAGGTTTGTTTACGATTTCATTTTTCACGGCGTTCGCCATGCTTGCATGCCATGTGTGGGTAACTCCATGACATTGCAACCCTTGGCTCGCGTATGGTACTTGAAAAAAAAATATACTTTGCAAAGAATTTGTTGTGAACCATGAATGGACCGCCCGGCGCGGAAGTGTCACTGTCAGGGCGCATGTACGGACAATGCGCCGAAGTACACGTCTTGCCGTGTCCGGTGACGGTAGCGTGTAAGGCACGATGATGCTGCCCTGTCGCCCTGGCACCACGGGCACCGTAAGTGCCCCCGTCACATTCATCATCAGTAACTCCATGACATTGCAACGTTTGGCTAGCGTATGCTACTGCATAAAAATGTAGTTTTCAAAGAAGAATTTTCTGTGAATCATGGATGTACCGCCCGGCGTGGAAGGTTCACTGGTTGGGTGCGTGTACGAATGATGCGCCGAACTACACGCCTTGTCGTGTGCGGTGACGCCTGCGTGTAGGGTACGATGATGCTGCACTGTCGCCCTGGCACACCAGGCACTCTAAGGGCTCCCGTCACATTAATCGTTGTCTAAAGCATTGCCAACCATGCAGACCATGACGTTTTTTCGAACGTGTTGAAATACATGGTTGACAGTCGTTCCAAACCGGGGTGCAGATACGGACAATGAAGCAAAACACCCTGGGACAGGGTTGGCCAGTCCGGTGGTGCCACCTGGCAGTGGCGTTTGGAAACCCATGGAGTTGCGCAAACACGACCACTGCCAGAAGGTACCACCATATCCAATTATTCTGGAGCACCCGGCCTCTACAAAGAGAACGAACCCCAGTATGTATCTGTCAGCGCCCCATGCTTTGCATTTCTGCAGTGGCTAGTATTTCATTTGCTATCGCAAAAATGAAGCATCCATGTGATTTTCCATAAAGAAACACCGCAAAGATCACCTGAAATATCACCTGAAAGTGTCTGATGCTTTGCCTTAGATGCCTTGAATGTTTCGTTTTGCCTCAATAATTTTGAAACGTGTGAGCATTGCCCCCGGACTTCGATGTTTAGAAAGGGCGCTGAGTATATACACGCCTTATTAAACCTCTACAATAATGTGAGCCGGGCAGCTGAAGGGAGGAACAGACAGAGAGAGGCAGTCCGAAATTACGCCGTTCACGTGGCCCAAGAAATACTACCGTCATTTAAAACAATAACTGTAGTGCCACCACAAAAAAAAAAAAACAAAAAAAAACAGGAGGGTCATTAGTCGCGAAAACTTATCGCTTCTTGATTTGGTTGGGAGTCGAGACTCTCGTAGCCGAGTGAATCGCACAACAAGGTTTACCGTGATAGTTCAGACTTATCGCTGACTTCGGAGCCTGAAGCGTCCACCGCGGAAACTGCTCATGCGGAGCTGTGCTGATCAAGCAATGTTGAGGACCTCACAAGAGAGATGCGTACCATACCGCGTGTCTTAACTGACCTACCGCTTTGTCCACTGTGCGCTGCTTCAATTGCGATGGCGTCGACATAGTGCACAGCACGGCGGTGGTTTGGCGCTTAAAAGTTTTCAATTTTATCAAAAAATAACGGGCACATCGACGATTTTTTGCAATACCTTCCCATTACCGGATGCAATGAGTTCTAACTTCGCAATATCGAGCAATGTTTTTGATTGAACTGCAAGCAAAATTGTCGGTTCTAGAACATCACTTACAATTAGCTGAAAATTCCAATTATGCGACTTCGAATTATCCAACGTCATATTTAGGTTAATTTTCTGTTCGGTCCATAACACCTTTTAGCTTTTCTTATTGTCCAAATATTTTCAATTGTCACTGATGCTATTTTTCAGATGCCTATTTTTAAAACCACGCCTCACTAGCCCGGGCCAGAACTTTGGCTTCTCTCAATTTTCAGCCAACCTCTAGTCTATGAAATATGTTTGTTTCTTAAATATTGTTACGAATGGGCCAGCCCCACAGTACTTCCCCGCATCACTCCTCGGCTGTGCGGCGAAGCCACTCGTGCGCCTTCGAAAACAGGCGCAATCATGTCGGTGACAAGTGGCGACAAGCCGCGTCAGACGCTTCGCTTTGAGCGCATTTCCAAAACTTCGGCGGCTCCCTGCGAGGCCCGTCTCCACGCTCTTCAAGGACACAGAGACCCCGTCGATCGCAACGGAGTCCTCCTCTCTCCCCTCTCTCGGACTCAACGTGCGCGGAGGCTACCAACGGCTTACGAACTCTGGAAAGAGTGTTGTGCGTGTTCCCACTTGTTGCGTTTGACCGTTATCGCTTTTGGGTATAAATAGAGCTGCCCAAGCGTTGTAAACCATTCCTGTTAGAGCAGCGAATCGATGTTGTCGCTCTGCTCGAGTCCTGTATTGTAACCTCGCCGGTCGGGGCATTGTTCTTTGGCTTCGGCTCACCTCTCGCTATGAAGTAAACAGTTACGTTAGCCTACGGCTTCTGGACTTCTTCACGGCTGCAACAGCGGCTGGCCGCTCGCATCATAGACGCTACCACTCGTATGTCGGAGGCCACGGAGCTCGGATCGGGTGCCCCCACCCGGTCGCAACAACTGTTGGCAGCGGTGGGATGGCAACTTCGTAACACCTGAAGCCAGCGGTGCGAGACCCAACACCACGGACGTCAAGGCGGCTTCGGACTTTGCAGAATTCACGGCGGTCAAGCGTGAGTGCGGGACTTTTCTTCACTGAGTTTTACCATGCTTCTGAGGATAGCTGGTAGGGCGTGTGTTTTTGTCGCGTGGGTTATTCGCGCAAAACATTTTTGGAGCAGTGGGAAAGCAGTACTATGGACCGGCCATGAATTTGAAGGCGTTGAAAAAACCGCAGTTATTGGAGCTTGCAAAAGAGTTGCGCCTGGATGTTACGGACGCGCTGAGAAAGCCAGAGCTGATACAGGCTATACTCGCTGTCGGGGCTGACGATGAGGAGCTGTCGGAATGCATTGAGCTGATCAATGGCAGAGAGACCGCGAAACGTCAGGCCGCCGAGGCAGAGGCTGAGGCTGAGCGCCAGCGTGAGGAGCTCGAGAGGCAGAAACGACAGCAGGAACGCGAGGAAAGAAAACGACAGCACGAGGCAAAGATGCGATGGTACGACCTCGAATTCGAGCGCCTTGAACAGGAAAGAAGGGAGCTCGAGGGAGAGAGACTCCAACGGGAGAAGAAGAACCTAGAGCACAAAATTCAACTCGAGCAGGAAGAAGCGAAGCCTGTGTTTGAATTGTTGCTCGAAAAAGACCTCGTTGTCGAGAAAATCACCGTGCCAGCGCTGCCAGCAGCAGACGCTCGGGAGCTCGAGTCGGAGGGGACGGTTGCGGCCCATCAGCGTGTCAAGGTTGCTGAGAGAGATAACGACGGCGCATTAGCTCAGACTGTCGGCAGAGGCGGCAGAGGGCAGTGCGTGTTCACTGAGTGCGAAAATGTGTCGGCGTTTGTTTCGGAGATCTCGGCAGAGTGTTCGGACAGTTCAAATTCGCGGGGAGCCTTGGGAACGGCTGCTGACGTGAACGGGAACACTTCGCGAGATAGCGACGTTTCGCAGGAATGCGTAAACGATGAGGTTTCCGAGACGCCGCAAGAGTCCGCTGAAACGGAGGTTGTTCCTTCGGACGGTAGTGCAGAAACGAGCGATGTGGTGGTAAAGCCTGTAGCCGAGGCAGCGAACGGTTTGCACGGTTCAGTTGGGAGAAATGACGATCTCACCACTGAGCAAGCCGATTCCGTTATGCCACCAGCTCAGGTAGCTGACCACGAGCAACGGCCAGCCGAGCTCGTAGAGATTCAGGTGTCTGGGGCGGCTGAGCCGTCTTTTGAGACAGGGCAGCTTGGATCTAGTGTAGGCTTGACAACCGCAAAACAGAACGAAAACACCCTTCGGTTTTCGCTTGCTTAGGCTGTCGCCGATAGCGCGAGGGGCAACGAGGTAGTGACTGTTCGAAGCTGCCAGGTGTCTAAAGAGCGGCTCGTGGCCTTGTTACTCCGAGCTGATGTTCCCGACGATAGGCCAATGTGGGCTAAGCTAGTTGAGATTTCGGTGGCGCCTGTGGCTGAGCCGAAGTCGGGAACCGACCAGCCTAAAGGAGAGAACGCAAACGCGTTCCGGCGTTTGCTTGCCGAACGCGTTCGCGAAAAGGCGAGCAAGGAGGATAGAGGGAAAACTTCCGGGCGTACTTGTGGCGCATGTTTTAATGCGAGCACGCCGAGGGGCAAGGCCATGAGCTCGCATCGCGCCAAGGGAACGCCGCCTCCTAGGAGGAGTGCGCGCCTTACGTTCGAACGCTGGAAAATCTCGTTCGCTCCTCCGCGCGCTTGACCTTTGTCGAACAAGACGACCGGTGTCTTTTCACGCGGTCGCAGCAGTCTCTTTCAGAGAACGGGCGCACCTAAAGTGCGATACAAAATTGGGGAAAGCTCGGAGCAATGATGAGAGCTCGAATCGCAGCTCTCAGCGCGAGAAGTGGCTTGTAGACGCCTGACTTTCTCAAGTTCATTGTTTTTTCCTGGAGCAGGTTTCGCCCTTTACGATTACATTTTTTTTGTGTGTGGGACATTTCCAATCACGCGAAATGTCACCTTTCAGGTTTGTCACTTGTCTAAAGTACTGCTGGGCAAAAATATAACTAGAGTAGTTATTCGCGTACTTTTTCGCAACTAAAAGCCCGGTAGATCTTCAGTGTTGATTTGTCTTCGCACTTGCGGCGATGCGGTTGTGTCTTCCTGTGTTGTTCTGTTGCTTGCCTGACCAAGCCAGAGACGTTCTTGGGGAGCCACTACTCGTCCAGTGACCCGCCCGGTGAAGCTCCAGCACGGTGTCGTACAGCCAAGGCCTGGAGTCGAGCGTCTGCCGAACACTTCACTTCGACAGCATCCCTCCGGACAACGGTTGCAGACCCTTATCCATCGGGATCTCGGACCCCCTACGAGAAGCTGTTACGAATGGGCCAGCGCTTAGTACTTCCCCGCATCACTCCTCGGCTGTGCGGCGAAGCCACTCGTGCGCCTTCGAAAACAGGCGCTATCATGTCGGTGACAAGTGGCGACAAGCCGCGTCAGACGCTTCGCGTTGAGCGCATTTCCAAAACTTCGGCGGCTCCCTGCGAGGCTCGTCTCCACGCTCTTCAAGGACACAGAGACCCCGTCGATCGCAACGGAGTCCTCCTATCTCCCCTCTCTCGGAATCAACGTGCGCGGAGGCAGGGGGGTAAAGCGAGCTCCGAGACCGTACGAATCGTGGGCGCCATGGAGGAAAAAAAAGTTAGGAGACGGCATGACGTCACGCAGCTAGCCTTCGCAAGCCCAGGTCCGTTGAAGCCACTCCCTCCGCCGTTTCCCCTTTCTCAAGCCGCCGCAGTCGGCCCTCCGAGGTCGGGTGGCCGGCGGCGGCGGCGGTCTCTGACTCCGGGGCATCTCTCGTGTTTTCGTTGGCGGTAGCTGTTCCCCGTCCTTCCTGCATTTGTCTGCTCGGCGATCTCATGCCCGTGTGCGGGCAGGAGTGCCGCGTACGTGCGGAAGACAAAAGCCGTGGGAAAAAAACCAACATATAGCAGGCTTCGCGACAACGGGCCGCAGAGCAGTTTCGAGCAGACGAAATTGAAGAGTGCGGCGGCCCATACAGAGGCGGTGCGGTGGGGTCACGTGGTGCAGTGACGCCTGGGCCGACTTCGATTTTACTTTTTATGTATAGGCTTCACGTTTCTCCGGCGGCGCCGTCTCCTAACTTTTTCTTCCTCCATGGTGGGCGCTGACATGATACAATTCTCATGGTTGCCAGATCAATTCCATTCAGTCCTCTAAACAGTTGTTCCGTAATTATTTAACTAAAACAAAGAACTGAAGCAAAATAGTTACAAATAATTGTCTCAGTAATTAAACTAGCTCTATAAAAAAACTTTTACTGTAACTAAGCTTTAATTAGCGAACAAAGAGTAAGTGCGTAGTTCAGTTTTGGTTTCGATTTTCGTTAAGTGCGCTAGGAAGGGGCGAGGCCCTTGCGCCTGACTTGCGAAATGTGTGTATGCAGTCTCCAGCTCAGATCTGCGTGCGTGCAAAACGTGTACAACTGGAACAACTCGGATGCACGCGCTGAGCAAGTGCCTTCCCGGGCGCTCGCGAGGCTGTCATTCGTTTCTTCACGTCAAGCATCCTATCTATCTCCCCTGCACCGACGCCGGAACAGCGATTCCGATCTGACCTTGACTACCGCAAGTTCACTACAGGCTACGGAGTGGAAGCGATCGTTTCCGTTGGAAGAGAAATAAAAGTAGCTTTTATAATCGTTCCGTTCCAGTTGTTTTATTCATGGAACTTCTTACAGCTCTTCGTGCTTCGAACTTTTGCGCAAACGTTCGTAACGGTAGAACGAAAAAATGGGTAACGAAATGCGGTTTCTTTTTAAATCAGTCACAATAAGAATGTTCTCTCCCCGCGCGCTCTGTGCAGCCCATTCAGTCCCGCAAGCTTTCCCTTTGAAATGGCGGAAGGCAGCTAGAGCTTGACGAATACAGACAGAAAGGAAAACGGGACACGCCGCTGACTATTTCGCATACTTCTTTGGTATGCATTCTGCCACGCCTGCGATCGACTGCGCTCTTTCGCTACTGTGCTTCAAAGGGACCGCGATTCACCGGCAATATCAGCGTTGGCCCATGCGATAACGTTTTTTTTTCTTGGTGTCAATAAAGGCTCCACATTCAGCTAAAGTCACAGTTCACTTTACTTCATTTGAAAAACATTCAGCGACGCGCAAAATGTCACAGAATGGCAAATAAAGCGGCACAGCGCAAAAATGATCGGAGATCATGACGGAGATTCATTTTTCTGTGCGCCCCAGTACGGATCAGCTGATTCCTTGGCGTCCTCGCGCATGCGATCAGTCGCATTCAAGCTTGCGCGCAAGTGTTGTGTGAGCGTTGCCACATCTTGCTCAAATAGACTCAGTACATATAAGTCACACGCTGAACCGAGAACACGTCGGTTACCTACCCACAGGAGATAAAACCACGCAATGCTGTGGACTCCGCCTGCACAAAATACGCCTGGCCAGCGGTCCGCCATGTTACAATTAATCCCGGCATGCTCCGCCACAGAACAGGGAGGATTGCTTCGATAGCCGGACGCGGAAACGACACAGTAGCACGTTGCCAGATTACAACCCATCGCTTTCGGCGTTTTTAGTAACCAAAAGCTCAGCTGGCAGCCTTCAAATTGTTGTATCATGTCTGCCACTGTGTGTCGTACGGTTCCAATGCATTGGCTCAGCGGCGCGCTTTCCCTCTAGAGTAAGTATATTATCTCTATGCGCGGAGGCTACCAACGGCTTACGAACTCTGGAAAGAGTGTTGTGCGTGTTCCCATTTGTTGCGTTTGACCGTTATCGCTTTTGGGTATAAATAGAGCTGTCCAAGCGTTGTAAACTATTCCTGTTAGAGCAGCGAATCGATGTTGTCGCTCTGCTCGAGTCCTGTATTGTAACCTCGCCCGTCGGGGCATTGTTCTTTGGCTTCGGCTCACCTCTCGCTATGAAGTAAACAGTTACGTTAGCCTACGGCTTCTGGACTTCTTCACGGCTGCAACAGCGGCTGGCCGCTCGCATCATACACGCTACCACTCGTATGTCGGAGGCCACGGAGCTCGGATCGGGTGCCCCCGCCCGGTCGCAACAATATTTAATCCCCAGACACGTTTACCGTCTCGAAAGAGACAGTGTAAGTTGCGATGAGCTGGTGGTTAAATAAGCAGATAAATCTCCCGTTCCTGTTCTTTGCCTTTTCTCATCCCGACAAAAGCCGTTTGAACAGTATCTTGAATTTGTTGTATGTCAACACTGGCTGTTCCTTCAGTGCAAAGTTCCCCATTGTTCAGTATTGAGGGTAAACATTGTCCAGCACTGGCAAAGTAATAGCATGTACCCAAAAAACATTTTGTGCAAACTCCTGTTGAACGTAGGAGGTAAATGACCAAACTTTGTGGCAAAAACGATTTGAAGCCACGGTTGCTGTTCTAGAACGAACGCGTACAGTTTCAGGGACAATTGTGCGTATTGTGAAAGGTACTAGGGTTATTTTAAGCTGAAAATGACTAAACAATGAAGCTCTTTGAAGTTTATCTTTGCGCCTTGTCAGTTCAGGCGTGCACCAGCGGCTTCTCCCAGCGTCAAATTTAGAAATTCCCGCCAGACCTGTGAGCACGGGAAAGAAATGGTGGATAGCATAAAAATAAGAAACTTGTTGCGCAACAAAACGTTTTTTTTATTATGTGCCAACACCATCCTACATGGTCTTTAATGGAACCTACAAAGTTAGTTTCCACTGCAACTTAATGAAAATAAGTTACAAAGGCAGCGTACATTCGGTTTTAAGTCCGCTCATACGATGTCTTGTAGCCAGGAAAGCGTTTCCATTTATTATAACACACGTATTATGTTCCCACCACTCGTGCAGTACAAGTAACAGGACAGCTGTTCCCCCTTCCAGTGAGTAGCATGTCCTGCCGCAGGGCTATTTCTCCTTAGGACGTTCGGCTCCCGCATTCCGAAGATAGTCTTCCTTAAGCTGACGGCGGTTGGGTTTTCCCGTGGGAGTTTGTGGTATGACGTCCACGAACTCTACGCCACCGTGAAGTCGCTTGTGAACTGCAACAAGATCTGCCAAAAAATAAATATTTTGTGTTAGCCGACGTAACATGTGACAAAGTTCGCTTGTTTTTACATGAGTTAATGAAACGGATCAATTTGACCTTAATATGCATACATTTACGCTCTGCACAAATGGGCAATCAATCGTCTTTTCTTCAGTGCGCATAAAAACGCTGGTCTCACTAAAGAATGATAAGTCCCCACGAAATACATCCAACGCATTTTGTCATGCCGACTATTTCTTGCCGTGTTGATTGTTGTTATATGCCTCGCGAATCACATTCATTTAAAACATTTCTAATGGACAGTAAAGAAATATTATGCGCAATGAATCCGAAGCCGTGACGCGTGTGGGACGCGCGAAAGTGCATCGGAGAGTAGGAGAAAGGGTTAGGAAGAAGATTGGTCGTTGAAGCACAGCAGGTCGTTGTCTTCTTCAAGTTGCCAAATGACGCTACCTTGTGCGTCGGTCCATGGTGCCGGCTCGGTTACCTCCGCAGCATTGGTATCAAAAGCTAGGAAGGGTGGTTTTGTAGCACTGTCGGGAGTGTCCAAATGAGCAGAGGCTTGCATAGAAAGCCACCATATTTCACCTTCATTCGAAACAGCACCCAGGAAAGTGAGGAGTGAGGTTTTAGCAAGGTTACAAACCACGAATAACGGGGGCCAGATACAGCCTCAAGGAGCTGGCAACCTCTCGACGGAGGAAAATATAAATTTAATTCTTCTATAGGCAGCGAGAAACCAGTAACCCTTAGGTGAGGGCCCTCTGATGATAGCGTACTGATTAGCAATTTTATCAAACGATTACAACTGCTTTCCGCACAGTCTACTTATTCGCAGTTTTATCAAACATATATAAGTGAGTTTTTCTTGACTTCAACCATTTTCTGCTTCTTAAGCCGCTGAGCAAAGGAGTCCAAGTTCCGGTGAAAGCCAGGTTACCAACTAGGTTGCCAGCATGGCTGCAATACACTTTGAAAATCTCCAGCTACATATGTCTTCTGAACTCCATTCCCTAGTAAAGCTGTCTGCTTAGAACCCTGGTTTGAAACATGAAACAAACGTAAACGAAAACTGCCGGTAAGGTCAAAGAAAAAGTAGGTGGAATTAGACAAGCTTGTTTTCGTCCACCAACCGTAATGGTGGTCATCGGCCACCGCAGCACACACACGCAAAGATATATTGGGTAATTTCTGGGCTAGACGCTCATCGGTGTACCCGCAAGCGTGAAGTTCAGCCCTTCTGGTGCCTCATACAGCCACCACATACAAGGGCAGCCGCGCCGACGAAAATGCCGGATCTGCGGAGGGCCCCTTTGTAATAAACACGAACTGTGGGCCTGCCCCATTGCTAAAGAAGGCAGGGCCACACCGTCTTTGCGGTTCTTCTCTAGCGCACTTTCTTCGGTCTTCATTGCAACAATGAGTTGCTGCGCCTCGTCACCTCCGGGGATGCTGGTAGGCAGCCCAATTCGCCCGTATGCAGGACATGCCAGCCACGCACCAGCTAGCCCCTACCTCAAGACCGACCCACCAGACACCGCGGCTTCCTTCATCTTCCCCGTTGCAGAAGGCCATTTAGCACTAGGACTTAAAACTTCAAAATAAAGTTTTCTTTGTGTTTCTTTATCTTTTTCTGTCCACACCATACTGCCCCAGATGTTTGTAAACCGCGTAGTAGTAAATTATAACGGTTTGCTTGATTGAAGTCGTAATTTTGTGAACCACATAGTAGTAAATTATAACGTTTTGCTTGATTAAAGTCGTATTTTTGTTTTACGTTATTGCTTGAGTGAGAGAAAAAAACATTAGAAAATGTAACGAACAATCATTTCCGGCTGTGCCGCATAATTCGAGTAATGTACATGATGTGTATGCTTCTCAGAAAATACTCAGCCTCCAGAAAATCATTCCTGTCGTTCCTGCCCGGTGTAGGCGCCTTCTACGACAGATTTCACGTTTCTGGGTTGAAACAACACAAGTAGTGTAGCCTTTTTTTCCCAGGCAATGTTAGTTGGGCTGTTTTTATGTGCACCTTGTTGGTATATGACTCATTGTCGCCTTAAAAACCATATTGCATTTCCATGGATATACTACATTGCCGCCACACATGGCACACCTACCGTTTTGTTTCACTTCTTTACAGAGCGACCATGCAATAAATATTCTTTGTGCTTCACCTCACGAATACTGTTTTCTTTTTTTCTTTGTCCTCTATTTCGTAAAATATATTCCACGAACCCGAAAAAACTTCGACACCCGTCAATTTCAAAGCCGATCGTCTGTCACCTCCACAAAATGTATCTCGGGAAAGCAAACAGCCATTCGTCGTCTTATTAATATTAAAAACCCTATTCATTTATCCACTTTGTCCGTACGCAGAAGATAATGTTTCGGTTTCCGAAGAAACAGCCATCACAGTCAAATAAAACCTGGACATGAAAAGAGCGCGTGGACAAACTGATAAACAACGTCGCCGCTCGATATGCCTGTACGTCACCGGACTGAAAAGATATCGCCTCATTCCACATGTATAATGACGTCGATGTGAACACCTTTTACTCCCACAAGGCCAATTTTTCCGGCTCCCTATTCGCAAAACTGGTCAAGATTCAGTATGTACAACTGAATGAAGTACCAAAAATTGTTTGGTGTCTAGCGGCTCACTCAGGGGTCTTCCTCAATAAAGCTCTGCGGTATTATTTTGATTGGAAACGTATTTGGTTAATTCTAATTTCATTGGCGAGTGTGACCTCGGTATGTTCCCGGCAGCCGCAAGCGGCCGCAATTTAATCCTTGATTTTGTACCTACCCAAGTTAAGGTTATGGCTTACCCACCTTACCGCGCAGCAATCTGAACCGATTGGGAATGTTCCACTTACTTTCGATGTATTTAACGAATTCTAGCTGCTTCGTCTCCTCTTCCTGGGGCGTTTTTGGTCGAGCCTCAGCCTTAAGCACAATAAAGGCCCTCGGTGCCTCTCCGTAAGTGCTATGAGGGACTCCTACGACGGCAGCCTGCGCGACGTCTGCGTGGTCCTGAAGCAGTTCCTCGAGTTCCGCTGGTGCCACCTGAAGGTCCATGCACTTGACGAAGTCCTTGATTCTGTCCAAGACGTACAGCTCACCACGCGCTGAGTAGTAGCCCGTGTCGCCTAGAAAAGAACTAGACTTAAGGATGGACTCCTAAACAACAAAGCATCCCTCATACTTGACTACAGTGCATAAACAATGGTTGCTATTTGAGCGGCTTTGTAGAACCTCCGGCGCTACGGGAAGTGCGTCAGGGCAACAAATAAAGGCGGAGGCATCACTTCAGCGTCTGTATTCCCTGGGGAACCTCAGAAACCACCCACTGAATCCAACATTCGGCCTGCCCTGTTGCTACGGATGTTTAGGCTGGCATCATGTCTTTACTAAGGCCCCGTGATTGAAGATGTTAAACATTCTCAGTGCTTACCTAATACCCCAAACCTAGTAGCACTGCAGAACTGCGTTACACAGTACTGTTCTGGGTCCTTATCGCTGAAGAAGCTATAACTACTTTAAATAAACTCTCCAACGCTGCGAGAAAATTTTTCACATATTGTTTCGCACCTGGACGGAACGAGGAAGTTGCAGTTATCGCCACCACTCAGGGGTACTGCGTGTATTGAGCGTAGAGCAGATACGTCGCGCATTTTCTGCTTTTTTGTTGTTGTGGCTTTCTTGAAAGTGGCTATCGAGTGCGTGTATTGCTGAGAGTGTAATAAAACCGGCCAATATCCTTGATATAGATTTACTGACAAACACTCATGCGGTAAACAAGTGCCAGGACCAAAATACAGAGAAAGATATTTTAGGAACGTTTATACATTGTCTCATGGGCGTAGAGCAGCAATGTTTGTTCAGTTAAACCTGGATTTACCGAATTCTACAAAAATTCCAAATTTTTTGTTTCATCCTTGTTTTCTTTGCATGCAGGTTTCGAGTTAGGGTTCATGTAAGGGAAGCAGAAACGCAGCCCAAATTACATAGACCAGTCGGGGTTAACTCAGCCTTTAAGGATTTATGTCATAGTAAAAAGCCGTGTGATTTGCGCATGCTGTTTCCCCATTAAGTTATACAGTCACTACACGGCACTCCAAAGAAGCAAGCTTACTTTCCCGCGTGTTCCCAAACGTAACTTAGGAATTACTTTTGACTTTTGACGCTTTTTGGTGCCTCAACGCGTTTCAAGGACCAAACTTGTGCCGAAAGGGCGCCTTTTTATGAAGTTGAGGAACTTGAGGCTCTTTTGTGCACTCAAACTGGAGAGATGATGATAGATAGGACACTGTACCGGGTGCGACGTTCTTTTTTCTCGCCAGTGTAGATGGCGTTTAAAATTGCGAGCTTCTCTTGAAAGGCAACACTTTTCGTTTTCTGGCATCAGAAATCATCTACGAAGGGACACCACAGATTGCAGTGGAGAAACGCGACTACACGCCGACAGGCAGGTCTAGCACCTAACCAACACCACGCTCACACGTTCCAACGCAGTGTAGTTTGCGGTGCGGGCAAAATTATCTAGAATAATGCATGCCTCCTACCGTTTTTTTTTCTTCAAAAAAGCGCAAAAAGCAATGACTCGTCAGTGTATCTCCAGCCGATTCTTGAAGAAAAGTGCACAAAAGAATGATCTGATTAGCTTAGTGAGCTTGTTACACCAGGTTAACCTTGGCAACGCCTTCGTTACATATAGGTCGCCAACACATGCGCTTAAACGAGGCTGGCAACGGGGAATTGAAAAAAGTCGTTAAATCCAGAATTCATTACATACAGGTTCTCTACATCCAGGTTTAACTGTATCACGCTCTTGTCGGCCCCTATGTGTAGTGGCGAATGCGCTGGTTCAATACGTTCTGGAAGTGCAAAGATTTATCAAAAAAGCAAAGTGATGTTGCAGGATCCATTGCCGGTGGAGAAGCAGCGTAATTGTATACGCCGATATCGGATAGTTTTATACAGGAATTTTCTTTGAGTTCAGAGCCTCCTAATTTAGAGACGGGTGACCTCAGTCCATGTTTTCTGTGAATACTTTTGTTACTACTGTCTATGGTTATAACCGGAGTTTTTTTCTTCTACAAGTGTTTGCGAATATATGTTAACCTTCAATGTCAAAAAGTGCTTCTTTAGGCATCGTTGTAATATTTGCTTACTTCGAATCCAAACAATGCTTCGCCTTGTATGCAGAAGCCTGCTCCTTACCGGTGCGCGTCTTTTTTTACACAATCTTACCCGGGCAATGAAATGCGAGGGAAATGCATCAGCGCATGAATACTCGCGTCAGTGACAAGACAAGCACTGCTAAATTGTGCACGCTTAAAAACGCACATCGTTTTTTCGTTCATGCGTTTTACATTCAGTTTGTTTGGCTTTATTTTGGAAAAAAGAAGAAAAACAGTGCCTAAACTTTTCTTCCTATAAAGTCTGAATAAAGTCGTCTTTTTCAATTTGGCAAAAGCGCAGCAAGGGGTCCCAATAACTGCTGTCATTCCTATGATGAAGGGTATAGTATTTTTCCCAGCCCAATGAAGGCCTATAGATTGCATTTGAGTGCGTCGTTTATTGACATAAAGGAGTACTAATTTCCCGTGTAATTTATAACGTTAGATTTCATTTTAGAATGATGTGGGCCAATTTTGGAAAGAAACACCCTAAAAAAATTTTGCGAAAGCGTTATGGATAAAAAGCACGGCAAATCGTCCATGTTATTAAAAAGTGAAAACGATGCCACCACAAATGAATCTGGTACAATAATAAAAGGCAAACAAAAAAACCTGACGGAAAGAAAAAAGTACTGACCTGACTTGACGTAACCTTCTTCGTCGTATATTTCCGCCGTTGCCTCGGGGTTGTCGAGGTAGCCTTTGAAACAAGTTGGACCTTTGATGCATATCTCTCCACACTGCCCGGGTCCAAGCTTCTTTCTTGTGTCTACATCCACCACCTGTCAAAATCAATAAGGAATCAACGCGCATATTAAAGATAGCTTTCTTGCTTATTAATTTTGAATTTTGCTGTCCAATTTTATGTATTGGCGTTGCAGATTAATCCGGTCATCGGTAGTTTTATTTTCCCCTAGGGATTTAAGCATTATAGATATGCATTTCAGAAACTCCAATAAATTTCCGTTGAATTGCACACCTTTGTCCCCATCTCCTTTACTTGACGAAGAAGAAATTTTTTAATCTGGTTTTCTGTACTATAAAGACAACCTGATCCTCACTGACTACAGTATGTTCATCACTAAATCTCTTGCGTCTGTTTCGACAACTTTCGTTTAAGGAGCTGTCAAGTTCTTAGGTTACATTGCGAGCACTCCACGTTTAACAGTTGTGGTAAAAAATGCATCTTCAGGGAAAAGGAACAAAATAAAGGAATACCCCTTCCCGGCCGGATAAGCGCTTTGACGTTTTTGCCTAATTTCTGTGTTGTACTTTGAAAGTTTCCCCATTGTAACAGGATAAGAATAATTTTGGAGCTCCAGAAACGTTCTCGTTAACGTTAACGTCAACCGTAGGTATAGTTGTATCATTGACAGTATCAGGGATTGGACCTTGATGTTGCAGCGAAGATTTAGGTTAACGCCATACGCACGCACGAGCCTTTTGCCTCTCGCTCATATACATATAAGTACACAAAGAACTTTGGAATCAAGCTTTGACGGTAAAGATGGCGAATAGGTGCTACTCTGCATTACAAAAAGGAGTGTGTTCTCTATGTTGTGCAAACAAAATACTATTGCAGAATCCAGCAACTTACTTCATGTCACCGAAACGGCGTCAACGAATGAAACGACCCTTTACCTTAATGCTGACGCATGGCTCGGGTGTGCCTGCGGTTTTGAAGTCGTGGCACATCCCTCTGGTGTAAGCGATAGCGCAGGAAACCTCGCTCAGACCATAACCTGCGATGTGGTAGAAAAAACTAAGTGAATACTTATAAGAAGTGAAAAATATTTATGGCAGTACATGTGTGATGTATACAAGCTATAGCTTACATTTTAAGGATTTACATATCAGTATTTGTTGGTGGTGAGAACTGTGGCGGCACTAAAACAACAGCGTTAACGGCCCGGTAAGTGATGAGACATCTGCTCTGTGAATGGACCGTTTAAATCCTCCGTGTAATGTTTTTATTGCTATCTTAATCACAGTTTTTTTTTCAGCGCAGTACGAAGGGTGAGTTCAGTACATGGCGAATCGTGCTGCTTATTCGAAGCAATCGTTTGCCTCAATTCGCGATTAATTTAAACCAAGCGTAGATGTGGCCACTTGCGTCTTCCACAGGATCTTTCGCCTGCACGTATTGCTTCCACACCTACTCCGACGTGGTGTATTGATGATCTTCATTACGGCTTGCGCAACCGCAAACACCGCTTTCAAAGCATAGCTTGTGCTGCAATCTCATCAAAACTTTAGATTTCAGCCTTACACTTTGCAAAAGCAGTAGCGGGATACCAGTGAACCACAATTCGATCCGTGAAAACAAATGACGGCCGCAGAGGCGTTCTTGCCCTTTTCCGCTTTACGGTACACCTGGCCATTGCTACAAGTGAACTAGCTCAAGCACGCTTGTAACGTTATCACAAAAGCACAGCTGTATTTCGCATCCTTTCACATACTACTCGTTGAAAGAAGCAACAGACATTTTTGTCCTTGAAAAGTATAAAGTTCAAACTCTTATTCATGACCAGTAATGCCAAGTTTAGTATTGCTCGAAAAGTACTTTTAGTACCAGTTCCACCCAGTGTGGAGTCCGCTGAAACAGGGGAGCTGCGGAGATTGAGTTAGCTTCGGCTTCTTTTTCGTGCGTACTCTCAGAGTCGTCTTCGCGGACAATTGCCATTTAGCTTGTTTCCGCATAAGTCCGGTAAAAAACAGTTGCTGCCATTTTCTGCAACCATACTCCCACCTTTGTTGCCCTTGCATTTCGAGCAAACAGTAATTTCTCAAGGTCTACAACTTCAGTGTGGGCTAACTCATTATGACAGGTAAATGAAAATAGGCATAATGATAGAGTTGTCCTAGCGGCTAATTTTCACGACTTTGTAATACCATTGTCATAATTGTCATTTTATTGTCATAATTCTCGTAATTGTCATCAACATTGTCACTAATTGTCATGAAATTGTCATAAGCGGTTAATTGTCATCAATAGCACAAGAGCTAGAGCCGTTTCCTCGACTCATACTCCTCCCTTAGATTCCTGTGGAGGCCATGCCTGCTAAAAAACCAAGCTTCCATTGATTTTCTTAAAGTCCATTTCATCTCTAAGCACAAATGGTTGTCTGGGTAGAACGATAAGCACAAATGGTTGTCTGGGTTCCAGAGGACCGATAATTTCAAGGATAGGTTGATAGCAGTGTAAAGGCTTTACGAACGCCCTTTATCTTTACTTATGGTGCAAGAGCTGAAGGGCGATATTGCGGGGAGGCTCATTCGATGAAACCGTGAAAAGTAAGAGGTCGGGTTAGCTATCACGGTTGAAGAGCTTCAGCTGATACGATTTGCACGTAGCATTTTTGATAACAATCAACAATATGAAATCCGGGTCTAATTCACCCGTATGTCACAAAGTGGTTCATCCTACTTTGATGTACTCACTGGCGTTCAGTTTCTTACCGTGGTAAATAATACCGCCAGAAAATATCTCCGCAAGACCTCTCATGACTTGGGCTGGGATGGAACTTCCGGCAATAAAGATGTTTCGCAAACTGCTGATGTCCAAACCAGGTGGCAGTCCTTTTTGTACCATGTGTAAACCGTGCGTGGGGTACAGCAGTAAGTTTGTCACCTAAAAGTGGACACATAAATTTGGGGTTAGTTTGTAGCCCATAATAGTGTGAAGCTTTTTATCGTGGTGGCAGACAAACTTTATGCGGTTTAATCCATCATTAGTTTCAGACTCGTTCTCAACCCTACTTAAAATAAATTTTCAGTTCACCTTACCAACGACGAGCTTGCGCCCTTGCCCAAGCTCGTACTTAAAATAAATTCTCAGTTCACCTTACCAACGACGAGCTTGCGCCCTTGCCCAAGCTCGTACATATACTAAAAGAGCTAAAAACTGAGTTTCCCTGTCGTGCCCAATGTTTTTAAAGAATGGGCGCCTCTTATTTTTTAACTTTAAAATTACAAATCGCTTTTAACCTTCACGGCGCCAAGTCCGTAAAATTCACTTAAAATACATAAAAACCCCAGAATGCTCTACGTGTCACATAATGAGCATTCGAAACATCTTCTGCGATGTGAGAAGTCGTCATATATAAAAAGTCCTTTAACAACTGATGTTATAATTTCTGTTGAAATTATTGCTATCGTTTTGTTCGTATTTTCGTTTTATGTATGGAAGTTCGATGCTTTTGTATCTAAATTTATATTGCTTCAAGTGAGCCTCCCGTTAATAGTAAAACCCCGTTAAATCGGACCCCGTAAACTTGTAAGTTCAGATAATGTGGCGTCCCTACACCCTCCCTTCAAAAAAGACACATTGCCCTATGGCCACGGACTTTCATTATTTTGGTGTATATTTACGCGCGCACCACTTACTATGGGCCAACGCCTTCTCGAAACGTCGGCCGCAGCGCGCCGTCCTTCGCTCCAATTCTCCCTCCCCTTCTCGCTATGAAGGATGCGAGAGTACACGCGGCCTGTCAACCCATGCAATGCCGTACTCCTGGCGGCCTACGGGTCGTACTGGCAATGAAGCTACGGATGCTCTCGCTGTTTTGGGAGAATTTGCTATAATTCCCCTCCCAATACTCGTGCCTTTGGCCGGGTCGTTGCACGTCCGAAAAAAGTTCTTTCCGCTCAGCAGTCCGCCAAAATACAAGCTAGCATCACCGACTTTTTGCATAGTAAAGATGCTCACAAAAGACTTGTAAGTGTGCTGTTTTTCTTGTTTTGTTGACAACTGGAGATTCAGATAATGCGTACATTTTTTAACGACATCGAGATCTCACCTATAGAGCTTTCAGAGTAGAAATGCTTTATTTTTATCTTTTCAACAAGCACTTTTTTTCTCTGCGGAAAACAAAAACAACAACACTGTAAAAAGTTTTCAAGAGACGCGAAAATACAGCCACTCAGTTTTTTTATAAAAAAACTACTTCACAGAATGAATATTTCCTAAAGGGCCAAAACAGCTTCTTCACTTTGGTCTTATTACAGGCTAGTTCGGCTTCGTTGCCTACATAAAACACTTGAACATTTTACCGGACGCTTATCATATTTATATCTTGAAACACACTGTGGATAAATCTACGATACAGGTTTCATCGACCAGAAAAAGCAATGAACGCTACTTGAACACCAGCATTGTTTATCATGGACTTTGGGTTATTTCACAACGAAAGTATTGAGTTGCGCTGTAATTTTCAGTCAGGCACGGCAGCGTTCTATCCTTATTCTATTCGTAATAGGAATACAGTAAAAGCTCAATAATTCGAACTCCCTTAATTCGAACTGACGCCATGGTCCCGGGACAGCCCTGTATATTTCAATGCGGGAAAACTCTCGATAATTCGAACGCGTCGGTATCCAGATCGGTTAATTAGAACTGGGATCCCCTGGTTTCCATCGCTCCCCACAGAAGAAGTGGGCCCAGAGTGATTACAATGTATTGGAAACCCAAACTAAACCAAGTTTAATCGGGATGCAAAAGAACGAACAATAAAAACTGCCATGTCGGTAGCCACTGTGCCAGAGCATGAGCTTTGCGCCCGCATCTCGCAGAAAAATACACACCCGCGTCCATCGTCTGCTGCGTGTCAACCCGATTATCGGTAGTGGCGTGAACAGATATATTGTTACGTGGCGGCAGGATACGAACAATACACGATAATGGTCTATTTACACTATTTAAGATCCGCCATGGCAGAGTCCGCTCTGTCTGCACGCCCGGTTTTTAGATGCGACGCATCTCTTGCTCTGAGGCATGTCCCTTCTGCGTCGGCGTCGGCGGCGTCCGCACGCCACCTGCGCATGCGCGACTCTTCTTCGCTCTTCTTTCCGGTAGCTGTGCGCAACACTCTCACTCCGTCTCATTATCATAAACAACAGCTGCGTGCACGCGCTTCGCTCGCTTCGCTCCGCTCCCGTCGCGCAAGTGCGCGCATGCGCGACTCTCCTCCGCTGTCTCCTCTCCTTCAGGCGCTGTGAATATAAAGCGGGTAGCGCGCTGCGGCGGTTCAGTCAGCGCTCGCTCTCGTTCGATTTCGCGTCACCTTGCTTGACGACTGCGTGCTTGACTTGATTCTTCTGATGAAGACGTGATGGAAGCGACGGTCCCTCCAGCGAGTGGTGTGACACAATCCAATACCAGCGTCACTCCAAACTCTAAAGTAAAATTACGCCCATCTTTCCGCGTATGAGAACACTCGCATGTGATGGAAATGCATCATGCGCGTTCACAACACGTTTCACCCATTTTAGAGAATCAACCCAACGGAAACACCAATTGAACCCCCCGATGCGTCGCATCACACCAGGGTTCCCTAGCGGGAAGATGGGCGTAATTTTCCTCTTCGTCTTCGACGCCGGGCTATGGCGCCATGGGACATTGTCCACCCATGGGACATTGTCCACCCATGGGACATTGTCCACCCGTCCCGTGACACTAGCCCCGCCGGGTAAAGACGACCGTCCCGGTCATGCCCACAGTGCTATGCGTCGAAGGTCGTGTCGTTGATTTCCTTCGCTGTTAAAGTATAGGATCGGTCGCTCGGCCTTGTCATAGCAGTGCTCGAGTGCAAACAGCAGTGGTTCACGCGGCTGCTGATGAATGGGTTGAACGCCATTGCAGAATACGGGTGCTGTACGGTTGGAGGTGCCTGTGTGAAGTTAAGCTTGGTAATTGGGGCCTCTCAATCGGGCAGCTCGAGGGAGCTCCTGGTCCACAAGCTGTTACACCAGTGCCTCCATTTCTTTGCGGCAAAGCTTTTTCCTTCGCGCAGAACCCGTCGGAAGAAATAAGCAGCGAGCTCGATGATGTCGACGCGCAGCCGGAAAGTTTTGACGTCGACAGCTGCAGTGAGGATGAGATGCGATGAGTATAGCGATGAGTATAAACAGTGAAGTCCGTGCCGCCACTGACGACGATGATGTTCTTGATGATGCCTGGCCCTACAGTAGCGATGTCTTGAAGGCAGAAGCCAACCATCTGAGGAACTCAAGCCACGTCGGACGAGAGGGCTGGGGACGCGGCATCTTCTGTTCGTCTGGTCTCGGCTGATAACGTCAAATCTTGATCGGCTGCTCATGGGCTGGGGACACGGGGCGGGGGACGTGGTCGAGTACTGGTCGCTGTGGGCTGGGGCTGTCCGGCAAGGCCAACCATCCCTCAACGGTTGCGCCCAGGCCGAGACGATGCGATGCAGAGGCCAGGATGAGGATTACCCCGCACACTCCACCAAAATGTTACGTGGTGGCAGGACACGAACAATGAACGATAATGGTCTATTTGCACTATTTACAATCCGCCATTGCAGAGTCCGCTCTGTCTGCACGCCCGGTTTCTCCTCTTCGTCTTCGACGCCGGGCTATGGCACCGTGGGGCATTGTCCACCTGTCCCGTGACAACATTATTAATCGCACTCACATTATGTGGTGGCGCTCTACCTGCCCTCGAGCACTTCGCATCACCGGAGGATCAAACCCCGGCTGCGAACGGCGCGCATAAGTGCGACGCTGCATTTGGATGCCGTCGCGGATGTCGACGCAAGTGCACCCCCACCGTATCCACGAATTTACGTCTGGTAGGTGGCCTCTAATACTTGGCTGAGTACAAAAACCGAATAATTTATTTGAAGAAATGCTTAACGCGTACGCCGATTTAGCGCTGGCTATATCGTGCACTAAATGTTTCACCCTCCGCAAAACAACTCATCTCTGATATTAGAGCGCGGCGGCTGGGAATCAGCTGATGTGCAGTGAGGACTTCATATCCGTCTGGCAATAGGTAGATCGTATTGTTCTGCACTCAACTGTACTTGGCGTGGAGGTATTACTTTGCGTTCAGTGGGCAACAGTGTGGAAATGATGCAGTTCCTGCTGTCAAACGGACGACTGCGCTCAAGCTGCAACCTTTGTGCCACGACCGACTCACACTCGCTCTTACATGCGCGCAGATGCAGGGGTTGAATTGCAGAAGGCTGTCGCACTCATGAGCGGAGCCATGACTTTTTGCGTAACTAACGCTATCGCGGTACAACCGACTATCGAATCACTCGCATGCCTTCACGTCTCGGCCCGCGGCCTGCCTGGCCGCCATGAAGGCATGGGGGAGAAGAGGGATGCCTGATCTGAGGGCTATTGCGGGCCGTGCGCGCAACGTCGCCTTGGCAACAGACGCTTGGCCACGGATATGGCGGCGCACACACATGGTTGCCTGCATGCATTCCATGCCAATGAATACCTCCTGTACCCTACAAAAACATGGATTATAAGTGTTTAAAATAAGTGTTAATAAGCAAAGTACACAGAGTTACTATAGCGGTGCAGACACATAAAGACTTCATAACCATGTCCGCGCTATTGTAAGTACAGAGCTGACTTCTACAGCCACAGATGTTTCAGTAGCAAAGATTTTCATTGGCTGATAAAAGAAATTTAGTTGGCTGTGAGAAAACGCCTATCAATATTTCCCAGACAAACTTGATTTTAGCTATCGTTTTCACAACGATTAAAGCCCCTAGTTTCGGTGTAACCCGCATGCAAAGCTAAAGAAAGATAAACCACCTGGCATCACTAAGCTTCCCCAGAAATTCAGAGACACGGGAGTTTCTTGTTCTCCTCCTGCGCTGGAAAAGATACCGAGGCGGGTTCGATTCCCGGCCGCGGCGGCCGCTTTTCTGATGGAGGCGAAAAGCAAAAACGCCCGTGTGTACGAGATTTCGGCGCACGTTAAAGATCCCCAGGTGGTCAAAATTAATCCGGAGCACTTCACTACGGCGCGCCTCATCGCCTGCGTTGCGTCGGCGCGTTAAACCCTACAATCAATCAATCAACAAAGCCACTTTGGGTGTGCGCAGGCAGTGGCTTGGCCATCCTGTCCTACAACAACAACCAAAAAACACTCGAAAGATCCCGAGCCGTGCAAAAGGCCTTGCACACCGTCTCACTGCACATATTTTACCACGAATATTATTGCGGGAGTATTGTATGTCTTTAAGCGCATAACAATGGATTTGCGAGCAGTGGACGACAGGAAACATTCAGGCGTCTTCAACTTAAAATTTTAGCAGCATACTGAAGGATGCTCGCGCATCGAAAACACAGACATTTTATTTCGACCGGCATGGTGCTCAACGTCGAATCGTAGGTCTGTCGTTGTTCGGTCACCTTTTAGTGCATAACTCTCTCCGTCGTGAGAGGAAATTTTTTCTGGTCTTAAGCCTGCTAATGACTGGGGTGGTGCAGGCTGTTGACGGTTTTTTGCTGCAGCTAGCACCTGTCTTCTTCCTCGCCGCGTAGCCTATGTTTTCTTGCATTCCTTTCGGAGGCGGCCATGATTATTGATCACTCCTCAGTGCTACTATAGAAGTATGTGCCTTAGAGCCCATCACAGTACATAAAGTGCCTATAAACCAAACCCGTACAGCGGTTTGATTGCGTCTCCCCGATGCCATTCTTGTGATATATTCCAGATTGAGATGGTTTCTACTCCTTTCTTACTGCGACGGAACGGCTTGGCCAGTCACATTTGGTAGAACATTAAACATGCTTTACTACGTTCGTAAATTGGAACATAAGACCACTCCTTTAGGTCTCTAGTGCAATTGTGTACTCTCAACCATCCAAATGGTCATTTGCCGTTCGGTGCCCAACTTATTATTTCGCCTTTCTTAACCCCCAAAACCACGCAATAGTGGGCTTGCTGGTTTGAATAAAATAAGGTCATTTTTTGGTACGCTACAGTCAGGCGCTGCAAAAAAGAAATACGAATGTAAGCGCACTTATAGTGCCCGCGTGTAGTGATCGTATAAATGTATTTGCAGTTATCAGAATATCTGCAGCTGCTTACAATAACGTGTTGATTTAAAAGTAGTTTTCAGCCAACCGTAATACTGTGTACGCTCTTACCTTGTACTTTTGAATGGGCGGGAGAACTGATGCAAGGTCCATAGCTGCTAGCATGACGGTCTCCACATAATGGGTGAACATCGAGAAACAAACCCAGAAGGGAGCCGCGTGCATCACCGGCAAGTAGACAAGGCACACGTCCCCTTTCTTCATTCCCGGGTTCTTGTACCTGCGAAAGATTGTTGGGCAACAAGGCATGGTCACCAACGTGAATGCTGGCACGAAAAGCAATTACGCAGTCGCCAATACACCTCCATTCCATTTCCGTCAAGCGGGAGAGCTGACAGCCCAGCTTTGCTGAATGTGCCTCCAGCAAATTCAGTTTCTTTATATGCACATGCTGGGAACACAGTCATAATAACGAGAAATATTCGGTTGGCTTGTTCAAACGGTAGCGCGGATATGAATAAGGGCTCTCAGTGTCCTCTTCACCCTGTGGCCAATCCATTTTCTTTTATTTTTGACATCGAAACAACGCAATAAAAAGAGTTCTGGTCGCTAAACAAAAAACATATGAACCGGACGCGAAAGACCGTCTTCTAAACATAGGTAAGACTGACTCAAGTATGCGAATAAGCAAATAACTCCAAATAAATGCAATCTCCGGACACTCATAAAAAGTGCTGTCTACGATGGGTGCGTCCACAAACCGTTGCGCTATTTTTTTTTTCAATCCGCGTGTGAAATCTGCGAATGCCTTCTAGACGAAGGATTTACGCCATTCGCTGCAAAATGGTTACGAAATAGGATACAGTGTGCGTATGTACAAAAGAGAGGGTATATTCTAAAGAAAAATTTTGTGTACCTCGCAATAGTGATCCACCGGCAGTTCCTTGGTACATCGATCTTCGCAAATCTTAATCTGGGGTTTGTTTTTTTACAACGGATGGATAACATTCTTTAAAAATTGCGAAATACAGAAATAGTAGAAATTCAACCGCTTAGATTGTGTATACCTATTTAGTTTTCACTAACGGTGGCACTAACGATCTACTAGAGTAAAGAGGAGCCAAGGCTCCACTTCCTATTTCCAATAAAACATGCTTCTGCTAAAGGCGTCAATTACTACTTTGTCTCTATCGGCTAGAAGTCTAGCTTTTGTGGTGGGATACACAAATGATTAGCTCACCATCGTTGGTCACAGAGGTTATTGCCTAAGATGTGTATTCAGCGTTTACTCTGCTTACAAATGCATTGAATAATTTTATCGCTCTGTTTTAAATGTATGGCGGTATTATTCACATCACAACTGCATTTGGTACGATTTTTATAGTACCAGGTAACATTCTATAGCCCTCTTTAGAAACAAAGCGACTATACGCTAAGAGGAATATTTTAGCCCGGTGTTATCTCTTGGCGTTCAGCTGCAATGAGAAATATTACTTTCTTCTAATAATTAGGACCCAACTGACGGCTCTTACATATAATAATTAAAGTATTTTCAGGCCCGATTTCGAACTAATATTACAATCCCTCTTACACCAACGGTGTTTAAAATACCATTCCGGCAACCAGGTTTTGTGTTTGGTTGAAGAAAGTTATGTGATTTACCCACGGGCAACGAATAAAAATGTTCACCTCATGAAAAGGTGATGCGAAAGCCTTGCCGCAGTTAATGTACTCGGAAACGCCTTACTAAATCGAGCTTTGATGTCTGAAATACGGATGTTAGGTTCATCCTCCTGGAAAAGATTGCTGAATGTGCTGTCTGCAGCTGAGAATTCTTTTAGCCCCTCTTAACAGTTGTCCTGAATGATAAATTTATGTCTTGCTACGCTTTATTAACAGGACTGAAGTCCTGCCAACAGTTGCAAATACAGGCACACACCTGTAGGGCAGCGTACAGTCGTCAAAACTGTTAAGAACAACAAAGAACGAGGTGCCAGCGTATGCACAGAGCGGCAGCTTACGATAGCGCTCAGGCTGCTAAGCCAGGATGTGCGCATGCGCTGAAGCACCCGAGTGCAGTAGGGCAGCAGCGTGAGGGCCGATAACCAGCCTGCCCATCTGTGCGTAGGCAGGCACCTTGTGTTTTGTTGTTGTTAACAGTTTTGACGACTGTACATTCCTGGAACCTTGAAGAAACACTTCGAGCTCACATAGAAGTGTTTACCTTAATTGCGGACTTACGTGCTTTTCGTGGTACCCTAAATGGCAGCTAAAAATTACAGATCTCGTACAATTTGGCCGTAAATACACAACAAAAAGGCAGAAATGTTTTGCTTGTTGGGAAACCATTATGAAGTATCCACTATGTATATCGCTGAGGCGCCACTTGAACAAGGCGGAATATTTCCCGCTTATGGGGACCGTCAGCTGTATTCTTTCTATAAAACCTCGCTTCACCAGCGCAAGCGAAACGGCTTGTGGGAAGTAACGGCCCTCGGATTACCATCTGTTGTTACCAATGCTTGAAGCTGAGATTAGTAAAACTGCGCAGCCAACAGAACCTAACATTGAAGCTCTGCATTCGGTTCAATAGATATAGCGTTGTTAACTCAGGAAATTTCTGTTGTCGAACTCTTTCACGATAGTGTTGAAATAAGCGATGGCAAAAATTAAAATACTTCTTCCCTCCCCATAATCCGGTGGGAACACCGACCATCGACTGAGTATTGTTAGACACGTTGGCTTCACTAAACCAAAACGACCTTCCTCACCCGAAAGTAACAAGCGCGGCGATGAAGTTGTGGTGGGTTATCAGAGCTGCTTTCGGAAGGCCTGTTGTACCACTGGACATAAACACGGTGAAAATATCCTGGGGGCTGGCCGAGGTAGGTTTGTTGTACTTGCTCCTTGGCGTCTCCTTGAGCTTGGAGAACTTCACCATGCCATCGCAATCACCCGTTGCCACCATCACCTGCACGGAATGTGGTTGGAGGCTTCTTTACAAGTGTTAAGAACTGTGCCTGTGGTTTTGACTTGGTCAATATACATAACCTATATGACCTTTACGTTTTGAAAGCTACGTATGTTACGTACGTTTTGTGTGTAAACGGACTTCCCAAATTTGCAACTACCCGATCCTCCTATTGAATTTATTAGAATTCAGCTTCCATTACATACCATCAATATGCAATAAACGTAAACCGGAATAGTATAGGCATGCCTGATTTTATTCTGCAATAATTATTTCCACTTTTTTAGTATTTCATACCATTTCTTAATCGATGCTCGAATTTCTTTTTGGTCAATATTATGGCCTCTAATGCGATAAGGTGAGGTACACGATCCATTTGTTTTAACTCATTTTTGCTATCGTACTTAAATATTACTAGAAGCCAACTTTATTCCATTGCCATTTTCATGTATATATTTAAGTCTCCTGCCTACCTAGGTTTATTACGGTTAATAAAAGTGACGTCAAGTTCAGAAGGCGCAAAAGAAGCAGACGAAAATACGGCAGTAAACACAAGCAGCGCGCCCGGTTTGTGTTTACCTCCGTTTTTCGTCTGTGTCTTTTTGAGCCTTGTGAGCATGCACTTAAACCAAGTCCCTCAGTAGAACACGCTGTTGGGCAAGTTGATATATATTTCGTAAACCATAGAGTGCGATTCAACAATGACGACAGAAAGACGACAAACACAAGCGCTTATTCGCAACTAGTTTTATTGCAGGCATCGTCAATATGATATATGACCGGGCTAAAGTGTTTTTCATACCTTCACAGACGGCACATCGCTGCATGCCTGCTTCACGGTTGCCGCGCTGGCAGCATCGCAGAACACAAGCGTGGGCTTTGTCATACTTAGGACTCGCTCTGCCTCTCCTGAAATAATAGTAGAGAATTAAGCGGGGATTAATAAGGGGAAATTAAGCGAAACTTATTATGAATTCAGATCATCAACCAGTATACAATAAACCTATCCTTCGCAGTCGAGCCTGCAATACAAATTCTGAGCGAAAATTGGTCGTTTTTACAACGAGAAGACGTATGGGGACTTTTTAAGGTCCAATTGAGCCTAAGCAATCGAATGCCTACTGGATGTTTTGAGTTTTATTCCCTAAATTACTCATAGGTATTCACGAGAGAGTCAGTTACGCCTTTTTCCTGACAGTATTCTCTCAGTCGATCCACAACGTCCACTACTACCACAAGCTGCACATTAACAGGCATTGCAGTTAACAGGTTCTCACATAATTTCAAGGATAGAAACATTCAGTGTTAAACAAAAAGGTAATGATAACCTAGAACTGGGGACAAGCATGACGCTGAAAAAAATTAAATTCGGCCTTACGTTATTTGTTAGGCTGCGTGGCTTTCACAATAACATTTCACGTTTATCCTAATGTAATTTTCAATTTATTCATGCCTGCACTCACTGATTTGTAAAATAAAGTGCTATGCGTATTAAAATTTGCAATGGCGACTCGCTCACTGATTTGTAAACTAAAGTGCTATGCGTATTAAATTTGCAATGGCGACTGGAGCACGACCGTAAATCATTCCTCTCTACTTCAAATACAGTTAAAGTCAATATTTTACTCATTATAGCTACCTTGTGGTTGTTTTGTAATGATCGCTGCAATTTTATTGCGCATGGAAGTGACTGAACTGAGAACATTCTCAGCCGCGCAAAAGAACGCACACAACACAGACACTACTCTTAAGAAAGGCTATGATATATCAAACGTTCATAGCTTGCAGACCAAGGACACGCACTGAACCTGTAGCCAACTTAGACTAAGCAGAAGGTTAAGAAAATAAGGCGTTAGACGGTTTTTCAGCGAAACTCTTCAGCATTCGGAAAGATGGAATATCCTCTTAAATTGTCAAGGAAGTCATGCACAAGAGGACTAAAATTTCTATAAAGTTTTCCTTACAATTTATTTTCAGGGTACTTTAGCCGTCATCCAAGTGCATCATACTAACTAAAGCAGGCCACTATACGCATATTCGGGTCGCTAAGATGCGTGTTTTTAACATCTTTTTTTTCTGTTACTTTTTTAGGAGCGAAGCCCCTTAGGGGCTGGTGCTGTTGGCCTCTCCTGTCATCATATTCGTCGTCGTAATCGCAGTTCGTTCCATGTAGTCAAGGTACTAAAACACCAGGAAACTCGTTTACGCCTCGCGCAACAACGTAACGCTTGCTAACAAAACACCGGGACACTCTCTTACGCCTCGCGCTGGAGCGCTCCGTAACAAGTACTAAAAAACACCGGGATACACGTTTACTCCTCGCACTAGAGAGATTTGTGCTTCAAAGACAAGAGACGTTTACTGCAAAGCTGTATACCTGTATCCCCTAACGGTTTCATCACCGTTGGCAAATACGCAAAGGCGCCACTTATACACTGCATGCTTCGCCCCTCACCAGGTTTCACGTTAGTGGAGATGGCCCGCGATTTTTCTAAATATAATGGTGATGCACATTTTTCATGGCAATATCGGCCATTATGAAGTTGCAGTACGGTATTGTAGCTGGATGGAGGCATATATCAAGGGCCACATTTCTTGTAGACTAAGTCTTGATGCCAGCCTTCCTTGCCGGAAATGTAACAAAACATCAACGTCAAATGACTAAATTCTTGGGCTCATGTTCGTGAGTTAAACCGGAAAGAATATATTTGAGCTGCCGCACATTTCTGTTGTTCTGCGCCACATTTTAATGCAAGGCAATGATAGGTTCTTCTTTTACGTTCCCTTCCTGAACCCTGAACAGCCCCGTTGTTCTCGTTTTTCGATACCTCTTCGAGGAGTCAACTTGACTCACTTTCGTTGAAGATGGTCTTAATACAAGCGATTGTGGCTCCTGCAAAGCTTGCTGCAATGAAGGCAATCATCAGGTCGGCAGTGTTGGGCGAGACAAAGCACATTGTGTCTCCTGCCTGGAGGCCTAAATCCTGGAATCCTGCCGCAACAGACTCGCAGATACTCTCGACATCGCCATAGGTGTACCGTTCGCCGGTAATGCCGTCAATCTGCGGCGATAAGCAGGAGGCAAGAAAAGTGAACCAACTGTATTAACTTTGAGAGCATTGTCGTCGCACACACACCCTACAATTTAATTATACAGCAAAACCATAATGGCTACAACTGCTTTGCGCAGTTTATAAAGGCTAATAACAGCATACTTGATCTTGTTTGTCGTTATTGTAGAAACATCTTTCTTGTACATACAGGAACTCACGGGTCTGCTTAGGGCAATCACCACGTACAGAACGGAATGGCTATTCGAGGAAGGGATGCAAACCAGCAATGTCTAGAAAATTATTGCAGCTATAAAAAGTGTAGAAATTGATTGATACGGCCAGTAGACCTTCCGCATATTACCGGTAAAGACGTGGTGATGTATGTTCACATCCACTACATCTACTACACGTTCTGCAAAAACGATTTCCGGGCCAAATTCTACCGCTGTTTGACCCTTATTTCTCATATTGCACTTATAAGAAATATGCGCAACCCCCTCCCCCATTTTTAAACTTTTTTATAATTTTATCACTCGTTTACAATTCGGGTTAATCAGTAACTAATAACGTTGTAGCAAAAAGACGAAAGTCTTTTTAATTACTAGGCACTGCTGATGAAGCAACGGAATGGTGAATATACATTCAAAAATGCACAAGATGTAACCAAGCTATTCGCTTTACGCATTTGCGTCGCTTAGAAACGCCGACACTGCAGGCTAGACGGTTTTCCTTGCGTGGATGAGGTAAGCGAGAGAACAATTGCACAAATACAGAAAAAAATGCTTCTTAAGGGCACAGGGTAAGGCAAAATTTTCAAAAAATGACATTTTGTTTTTCTTTGCAATTAGGAAAGTTCAATTCCTTGTGCACATTTTCCATATTCACACTTGCCTTAAAAAGTCTTATTTCTCGCTAAAAAGCAGTTTTCCCGTAAGCAAGTGATAAGTGCCCACATCCTCTTAAGAATGTTCTCAGGGTTTATTGTCATTTTTTTTCATCGAAAAACTTCCAGTTTCAGATCAAAAATGCTTTTCTGGAACCAGCTGTATTAGGAAATTGCTTAGCAGCCATTGCATAGCTGATTTTTCAGTGAGGGCAATCCAAAGACCCTGTTGCACGTTTTTTTCCACATTTGCCCTTCGAAGCTGCGCACAAAAAAAAAACATCTTTTTGGGCTTCACACTCGTAATGATCGCAACATGGATGGTGTTCTTTCATTAAATGAAGAAGCAATACATGAACCGGCATTTTGAAATCATTCAGACCAAAACCTGGGCGCAACCACCACCATCAAGTAGCATAAAGAGGTTGACCACAAGCAAAATACTTTGTGAACAGATCTGTACGATGGTGCACAAAATAGTCAAGGAAGGAACAAACGCCCGGGTGAAAAGCAAAAAAAATGACTTTGACAGTGATGATGAAGCTGGTGCTTTTTAAATAAATGGCTCCAGTGATGTTTATGGCAAAAAAGTATTGTTTTTCACCTCTTTTTTTACTTTAAACTCAATTATCTCAAAACAACGTTTTTTCTTACATAGGTACATTATTTCCTATATCTTTCCAAGACAAACGAGCTGATTTTTTTTCCTGTGATCTACCATAACTTGTCACACCTGCTGTACTAGAATTGAAAATATGCACGTAACAGTTTTTTTGGTACACAACTTTTAATACTAAATAATGCCAAAATTTAGGTACTAACGGACAAAAATTATAAAAAATTGAATTTTTTAAGAATGTTCATACTTCTAGCACAGTTAAAAGAGCACAAAATGTGAAAGAAAATGATCTATAAGTTATGTAGATACCGTTATTAGATCCCGAGAAAAATGTACCTTAATATGGCCAAAAATGCATGGGAAGTATAGGGCTTACCCTGTGCCCTTAAAACATAATCGCTAGTGCGAAATTATTGCATGCCACATCAGGAGTAATACCCGGCGGTTTGAGCTGCGCCAGGCACAAAACACGCATGCCTTTTACTACAACACAAAAAAACTGAAACCCTCGGAATTTGAGATGTGAAGGCTCAGAAAACAGGGAGCTGATGGTGTTCACTAGCTTTAACTTATCTTTTCTTACGTCTGCCCATCTTAACGGCAGGTAACACACTATGCCGCCGAGCGTCCGCCATCTCTCTCAGCTTAGATGACACCTGCACGTCAGCGCTCACGTCATCACTTGGCGCGGCCAATCCCCAGCGCGCGCCTCCCCACCCGAACATCTGCATCGCAATGCGCACGCCTCACACCTGCTGCTCGGCGCCTTTTCTCCTCGCCACTTTGCTGCGCCGAGTTTTGAGCGAAGTCAGGCACGGATAGAACTCCATCTTAAACAGCCCTACTATTAATAGTATTTTCGGTGTAACTAAATCGGCTTACGTACTTTGCAGGCGAGGGTCCAGAGAGTATTATTAACAACTTCCTTACTTCACAATCGTATTTACATGTCTCTTCGCTTTAGTTTCTTTGTTTGTTTGTTTTTTGGTTCGACTTACTTCTGCCGATTCTTTTCCGCTGAACTGTGTTCCCGTCTCTTTATTCCCGTCCGCTTCTTTGTCGTACAGCGCGAATTACGCCAGCGGACCGACCGGCACATGCCTCAGCATCCCCAGAATCGGGGTTGTGCGGTGCTGGGGCGCACCTGTTGAACTCGCGTGCCATAACGTTCAGGTGTGACGCGGAAAGCACATTTCTACACATTTTACGTTTCCCATTTACAGCCTTGTGAATTTTGTAAAGTGGGAACAGTGCCCCTCAACGTTCCCGATTCCCGGCCAATCCCCTCAAATCGTTTATGGACCACGAAGAAAGGACGACAACTTTTGTTTTAGGTTGGCAACGTGCGGATCGCCATAATTTGTAAATAGTTCTTGTATATATATTTCGGTGTAATTGAAATAAATACCATGGAAGACAAAGAAAATAGGGAGATATCAAACTTGATGGAACAATGGGCTGATACTGTGCAGGCCCGGGTTCACATTACGCCGCATCACGCATGTGTTTTTGTAATATGCACATTTTACAGCTGCTGCCTTTTTCTTGGCCGTTTTTTCGCAGAATTGAGCGCTTTACCGTTTCGCGCTAGAACTATTGCAAAAACGAAAAATAACTCAGGGAGGCAAGACATGCTCAGCCAAGTGACATAAACAGTAGTCTACTTATGCTTCAGGGAACACGGTTTTCAAAAGGCCTCAATGCGGTTTCGTGTTTGGAGGCGATGATGTCATGCCTTACTCTAACGACACAATAATACTACATCGCACGTGCGTCAAGCTGGATCCAAGTGCCTAACGCAAGAAAATTTGTAGAATAACCAGTTTATACGGTGGAGAGATTGGAAGTCTGCATTCGAACAGCTATTCAATAACAGTGAATGATAGGTCGTGAGCCCGAGTTGAAAAGTCACAATTTCACCGCAAATGTATTTATTTATTTATTTATTTAGATACCCTAAATCGCCCGAAGGGCATTGCATAGGGGGGGGGGGGGTCAGAAAAGCAAAACTTGAACGGATAATATACATATGATGAGTATACAAACAAAACCATCGAAGATTCACCTATACAAGGCAAGAAACGCAATTTCTGCATTAGAGAGTTACCATCAGCCTAACAATAGACACGAAGTGTGTTTTAAAAGAGGCAAGGCAGTACTTGAGAATTTAACACTTGTTTTGACAATTTACAAAGTTATAACATAGACGAAGCAATAAAGGAACATGTAACACTGGGCTTGAAATTGATAAAGTCAAGTTGCGTCTATATGTGCAAGGTACTCATTTTGTAGATAAGATAATAGAGCTGTTTGAAAAGATAGTACGTTTGTTGAAGATAGTATGTGTTCGGGCAACGTGTTCTATTCTGCAATGCTCCGGACAAGAGGTGAATTCTGGTATTTATTTGTTCTTGCAAAAATTGGTTCGATTTTAAGGGAGTGGTCTAGTCTGGAGGAAACGTAACTGGCAGGTCGAAGGTGGAGCTGGGAAAACGAAGAAGCGCGGCGAAATACGGAGTGGGAAAAAACAAGTCGATTGTATTTTCTGCGCATGGCGAGTGGCATGAGGTTTAAGGAATGCTTTAGGGTAGATGCGCTCCGATGCCGTGAGTAAGATGACGAGATACACCTCCTATTTGCTTCTGACCCAATTTTGCGCTCAAGTCTTCCATCACAATCGTAAACTGTGTTGTTTTCTTCTTTATTGTTGATTTTGCGTCCTCGTAGAAACTCCGCATTGCCGCCTGGCTTTGCACAGACTCGAGTAAATTTGTTAGGTAATGGTAATGCGGGTTCCAGATAATTGACGCATATTCTAACGATGGTCTGAAAAGCGAAGTGTATGCAAGAAGCTTAGTGCCCAAGTTCGCAGTGTGTAACCGACGTTTTAGGAGGCCAAATTTTTTGAAACATTTATTAGTTACGCACTCTATGTGTTAGTTCCAGCTCAGATCAGAGGTTATATAAATTCCAAGATATTTATACGATGAAGCAGATTGTACGTCTCTGTCATTTATTCTGTAGCAATTTAAGACCCGGTCAAGCGCACAAGAAAACCTTACGTGTTTTTTTTTAAGTTTATGCCCATTTGTCATGAGTCACACCATTTCGATAGTTGCGTTACGTCACAGTGAAGAGCAGGCACGTCAGTGGAGTTAGTTATCTGCCGGTATATTACGCGATCATCTCCGAAATGTGGAATTGAGGAGGTTATGCCAGTTTCGATGTCATTGATATAAATAAAAAACAAAAAGGGGCCGCAGACTGAGCCCTGCGGGACGCCTGATGTAACGGGAATATGATGGGAAATGTAGTTATTTAGTTTAACAGACTGCGTACGGTTCGTCATGAATTCACCAATCCATCTTGTTGTATTGTAATCAAGGTTTACTCTACGAATTTTTTGAAGTAAGCGTTTGTGAGGCAAACGGTCGAAGGCTTTACTAAAATCTATAAAAACAGTGTCCGTATCAGGGGACATGTGAAGAGATTTGTGAAGGTCAGACAAAAATTCATAAAGCTGTGTTTTAAATGAAAGGTTTTGTCGGAATTCATGTTGGTTTTGGAGCACAAGATTGTTTTGGTTTAGGTAGGCCATTATATGGCTATACAATATGTGCTCGAATAATTTGCTGCAGATAGAAGTCAGAGATTAAGGTCAATAATTTGTATGGTGCGTTTCTCCCCAGATTCTAACAATGGCTTCATGTGGGCAGCTTTCCAGTCTTTTGGCACGCACCCAGTTTCTAGTGATTGCTAGAATATGAGGGTCAGTAAGTAAGCTGATGTAGGGTAAGTAATCTTAAGAATCTTTGTACTTAGGCCATCAGGGCCGGGGCTTGTAGTCGTTGAAAATCTTTCAATTGCACGCGTGGCACCATTTACTGTGATTGTAATAGCCTCAAACTGGTGTGTTATGGGGCTGTGCGGTGACGTCGGAGGAGTGGAGAAGGAGTTCGTGCCTGAAATTATCTTGGAAATGTTTGCTGAAAGATTCCGCGCATTCAGCTGAAGGAAGCGTCATACCGTTATCATCTTTTAGCTGTGGAACTGCTTGGTTACTTTTAGGGTTCAGCACACGCCAAAATTTTGGGGCCACTTTTTAGGGTATCCGGAAGGGTTTTGTTAAAGTATTTATCTTAGCTTTCTGAATTTCATCCGAGGAGTTCGTCCTTGCTGCCTTCCTGTACGTTCTTTTCTTTTTTTTGTTTAAACGTGTGTTTTTTTTACTTTTCGTATAAAACCCGCCGCGGTGGCTTAGTGGCTAAGACGTTGTGCTGCTGAGAACGAGGTCGCGGATTCGATTCTCGGCCGCGGCGGCCGCTTTTCTGATGGAGGCGAAAAGCTAAAACGTCCATTTATACGAGATTTCAGCGCATGGTAAAGATCCGCAGGTGGTAAAAATTAATTCAGAGCCCTCCACTACGGCGCGCCTCATCGCCTGCGTTGCGTCGGCGCGTTAAACCCTACAATCAATCAATCAATACCCTTGCCGCATAAACAATGGGTGGTTTATCCCTGTCTTTATTATCATTAGAGGTACGCATGCGCTTCCACTTTCTTTGAGTTTATCGCAAAACACCATCCAGTTTTTGTGTGCATTTTGATTATGGAAGTTAACCTCAAAGTTGCTCGCAAAACTCGTCATCATAGGGCTTATCTTTTGTGTCTCGGTGTGCGAAATTCCGAATTTGTGTTGCAACTCCCCCTCTATCTGCGCGTGACAAAGAAAATGTGCAGTGAAACAGCTTATGCTCACTAATTTCTTGTAAAACTTGATTGATGGACTGATCGGGGTGGGTGGTAAAGGTAAGGTGTAAAATGTGATTGCTACGTGTAGGTTTTACCACAGGTTGGGTTGTGCTCGTCATGTGAAGTTGGTGCCCATGAATGTCATCTTGGGTTCGTATTCACAAGTTCAGGAAACAGGTTTGAGTGTCTTTGGAATAGCAATACATATTGACGGTACACTAGCAATATATACTGACGGACTAGTCGTACACATGAACGGTAGCGTATACAGCTACCGCCACTCATCGGAACATAAATCGCACACAGGGAGGCGTGTTCAGAGCCCACTTGTTTTAATTCTTTTCAAGGCCTTCGCCACACTAACACGACATTCCAGGTATACTAATCATTGCATATGTCCTTTTATAACGAAAGCATTCTGGCTTTATATGTATCTTTTTTCTTTTGGTGAGAGCCAACGCCAGTCCATTTTGACCAAAGGTTCGAGATAAACAGCGCACAAAAAGGCCGCACCAAAGCATGTTGTCACTATGCGTACATGCTCGGAAAAATGTAACAGCACAAATGCCTCTAAGCAGCGCACAAAAAGGCCGCACCAAAGCATGTTGTCACTATGCGTACATGCTCGGAAAAATGTAACAGCACAAAGGCCTCTAACCAGCGCACAAAAAGGCCGCACGAAAGCATGCTGTCACTATGCGTACATGCTCGGAAAAATGTAACAGCACAAAGGCCTCCGCATCAGCCCCACACGCATGGGACTTACTAACAAGAAAATTTTAACCCTGTTTTGAAATTTGTAATATCTATCGCCTCAATTTCCGGTTTTCTAAGAGAAGAGCTTTTTTGTCCAATACAAACCAGTCCTGCGTAGACGGAAAACACCGGAAGCCCCAAGAAAAAGTGTCGTTATAGAGGTCCCGGGAATCGAACCTGGCACCTCTACGCCATGACACTGGCCACTAGGAATCGAACCTCGGTTCCTCGCGTTGTGAAACCGGCGTCGATCCGATTGAGCTATCATCGCATCCCGGGCGTACCGGATTTTCCTTGGGTTCGAAGCGCGGGGGTTGGCTTTGGACTTCACCACGGGTTCTAACGCCACTTTGGGAGAGATGTGAAAGCCTGCAGCCGAAAGGACCCGGGCCTGCCAGTCATGGGCAACTTTCAGAATCAAGTTCAGAAATAATTGTGATGTAATGACAGAAGGAGCGAAAACGGGGTGCCTTACTAAACAACTTGAAAGCAAACTTATGTCGGCTCAACGGGCCATGGAACAAATAACGATCGGAGCAACAGTTAGAGACAGGAAACGAGCTACCTGGATCAAAGAAGAAACTACAGTAAAAGATACTGTAGTTCAATAAAGAAAAGGAAATGACTTTGGCTGGCCACGTGATTAGGCGAAATGAGAATTGGTGGGCTACCAGGGTGACAGAGTGGGCGTCGAGAGGCGGGGCTACAAAAAGAGGAAGGCCAATTTCTCGGTGGAGGGACGAAATAAGAAAATCCGCAGGCTAAGAAAGGACTCCAGCGGCGCGAAACAGAAGCGGTTGCAGGTTGATGGGAGAGTCGTTCCTCCCGCAGTGTACCCAGTGGGCTGCTGCTGGTGATGAGATGCAACAGCCGGGCCTCTGACGAAGAGAGAGGGGCCGCGAGCTCTGGTGTTTCTCAATCCTAGCCGCACCAGTGCACGCTGCGCCATTTTTTTGCGTTTGTTTTGTTGCCCTAAAATTGTATGCACAGCTGATGGCACGAAATCGGCCTGTAGTCAGTAGTCTCCCACCTTATTAGTACTATTTCAGCGGCCATTGTTCTGCCCCACGTTTATGACAAAATGAACTGTTTCATCAGAGATATGGCTTTTCCCCGCTGTCGCTGAACCAGTCAAACGTTCATCACCGTCAATACTAGGTGTTGTGTGCGACAGGGCTTGGAAGCTTGCTGATTCAAAATTATATACGTCTACTATGATTCGCTTTGACGGCCGCGCATTTTTAATTTTCCTTGATTCCTGTCAAAGAGATAATTCATACTCTCTCAATACTCATTTCAAGACTGTCAACTGGAAGCTACTTACCAGTGCAGTGGCACCAGGGTGCTCCCTTAACCGTGTCCTCATAAAAGCGGCGAAATCCATATCCGGAATAGGCAGGTCTTGCACGGTGGACTTTAGCACCAGGTCCTCAATGACCACATCCTCGGCCATGCCTTGGGCGGTTTCCTTTTCCTGCGCAAACGAAATATTCCTCTCTCTATTATTTTAAACCATAACAGTTGAATTTGTGTCGGGAACCAGAGTTCGCCGGAACACAAATGGTTAAAGTGGTAAAAAAAAACAGCATTTTCAAGTTGTGAGTACGAAAAACATCTTTGAAGAAAGTTTGTGTCCAAAAGCAAAAGGATCGCCCCCTTTTGAATCCGCAGATACGCAGCAATAATTGACACGGGATCGCGCTTCTAAGTACCTATGTTGAACATTCTGTTCCTGTCGGACATGGGTGAGCCGTGATAGATGAATTAGGGGACGTGGTGCTTAACTAAGCGTGTTTCAGGGTAATAAATCAGAGCCGCGTCAGACCGGTACGATGGGTATAACTGTCGTCTACACCTCTGATCATACCAGAACTAAAGTGTAGCTCCACCACGCCTACAAAGGAGAGAGTATATTGTACTGGGTGCCACAAACGGCTGGCCAAACTTTCTAACAGCGGCAACTGTGCTCGAAGCGTACACGTTTTGAATGTTCTAGTGGATCCCTGAGAAAATGGTAGAAAACAGCGCAGGAAGTGGGACAGCAGAAACTGACCGGGGCGGGCGCTACCTGTAGGTTTGTCTGTTTGCTTTTGCACCGTTCCTTGCACTGTTTTCTACCATAAATCAATCCCGACTCTTCTAGAGTGGCAGGTTATTCCACGAAAACTCTTCGGCTAAGTTGGTCAGTCAACTGGACTTCTTCTTTTCCGCATACACGTGGTAGTCTTTCCGCTAACCTCTTTCGAGCAAATGTGTAACTGGAAACGACGTCTTCCACTGGTAAGGCGAGGAATCGACTTCTTTTTCTAGGTATGAGTTGTCGTTTGCTTCTTTAATTCAATTCCGCAAATCGGCAAACGACGACGGTCGAGCTCTTTCGTATGATGACAACTTATATTGGCGTTACGGGAACCATCACGGAAGACACGGTCGCAATCTTACAGCTCGCATTTCTTTCATAATGAAATCTCTTTAAAAATCTGCGGAAATTAGTACAATTGCCTACAAATGCTTAGCATTCTTATGCCGCTCGTGTAGAGTGAGAGTTATTCAAAGGGAAATATGGCTATTAGTAGCGAAATACGTTATGTTGTTCTTTATACGTTTCGCTAATGATGCGAATTAATATCATTATATCGATAAAGTGCCTTCTACTCCGCTAATTATGTTTTGTTTCTTTGTAGTGCAGGGTGAATCCATTTTCACTTTTTGTCTCGCGTGGAACGTTCTTTTCTTTAGTCTTCAGTTCTTGGAGGAGATGTATAACACGCATATTTTTGGTTTTGTCGGATAATCTTTATGAACCGTTAATTTTTTATTATTTTTCTGGTTTCTTGGTTTTTAAAATTTATGTTGGACCTATTATCTCCATTTCCACTATAATAGCAAATGAAGGGGTCACTTCAGCCAAATCTGCATTTTTTTGTGAAAATGCAGGGCTTAATACGGTGCTGGCTATGGGGTTCTAGGCAAAGATTGCTACGCATTAAAATAATTCTAAGTCTTCAGCATTACTTTTACCAGTCGTAAGATACTAGGCTACAATCTTAATTGGCAATCGAATATGAATAACTCGAGGCCGCTAATGAATATGTGGATGTTGTGAAGAACTCGAGTAATTGCGACTACCGACCCTTTTAGATCATATACCTTTCTTGTTAGTGGAAACCGGCGCGTGAAGAAATTTTGGCACGTCTTGTATTGGCTTGACAGACAAATTTGATGGCGCAATAATGCTCTTTTTGTTTATTTTAGGAAAAACGTATGATGATAATACCTTATAATGTCACAAGGACTTCTTACAGTATCAAGGGTACTGAACGATGCAACGAACGATCCCGATGACGAAACCGACATCATTCATTCCAAAACGACTCACTGCACAGAGTTTGCAATTCCAGCAGTGTCAAAAGCACCGTTCTCTAGGCGTGCGGTGTAGCGGACTAGCCACAGGTGAACCACAGAAGTAGCCGACTCCACATTGCGGAGATATAAAAAGAAAGCATTGGATGTCGGTGAAGTGATTACGAGAGTGTTTTAACACAAGGAAGGGCATACAAACTGAACACGAAAACCTTTATTAGATGTGCGTCCACCGTGCACTCTCCACTGGGGGAGCGCGGGTTACAAAGAAAATATTTCCTATAAGACACACATTACAAAGAAAATATTTCTTATAAGAAACGAAATTTCTGGCCAGGCGGCCTTAAATGAAGAAAATTCATGCCTATCCAAGGTGGTATGCGCAAACCACCGAAAAAAGCTACCAGTATTTCAAGCTAAATAGGATATCCTTTGAACCCCATAAACGACATGAACTCTGCGCACTTAGCCACGGTTGAGGTAAAACGTAAATCCTTGAATCCTTGTCCTCCCATCGGGTTAATTGTAAATAGCCACATGCCGCGGCAAGTTTCAGAACAATATATCATCGCGAAGCCGGCTGCCTTTTAAAGCAAAAGGATTGATGGTATTGTGTACAAATCACCGAAGCGACATTAGGGCTATGAGGCATGCCATAGTGAAGAGATTCGGAGTACTTTTGACCATTTGGGGATCTTTAACGGGAGCCTAAATCCAGAAGCCTGGACGTTCTAGATTTCCCACTTCATCGAAAAAGCAGCCACCACGACCGGTATGGAACCCGCAGCTTCGAGCTCAACAGCAGAGCGACTTAGCCGCTGAGCCGCTGGTAGGCGATCCGCTGGTAGGCGACAACGGAGGGCCACCAGGCTGGCGGAGTGTATACCGAGAGACGGCTCTTGTAAAAGGAGAAGGCAAATAACTCGATGGAGAGACGTAATAAGCAAATTCGGAGGCAAGGAATGGACTCGAACAGCGCACATCGCGTAACAGGAGCGGTTGGAGGTCGACAGGAAGAGAATTCGTCCTGCAGTAGACATAGTAGGCTTTGGATGATGATAATAATGATTATGATGATATAGAAGAGTGGTTCCCACCGTCTGTTTTGGCTAGAACCAAGATTCTATTAGTCATTACATCTGTTATAAACTATCTCTGCCTGTCATCACGCACCAAAAGTAATTTTTCCACACCACTGCGACGACCACAAACATACGCTTCAAAGGAATACGGTGCAAACAATATCAACGACCCGTCCATTCTGTGCGGCTTCAAAACGCAGTTGTCTCGGCAACAGAGTCGTAGCAGTTGGCTAGCGGCGCTTAATAACCTCTTTCCATACGGTGTCTGCTGTCTCTAGTTTCTGTGCCACCTGCGCAACAGAGGTCGGACGGGCAGTTTGCAACAGCCATTTTTCCCAGACCTGCACATGTGTTTCCAGATTCGAGTTTCCTCCGCAGGGGAAAAGTGCCTCGTCAATACTCTAAATTTTGTTTCTATAAATTTGCGCACTCCTTTGTGATACCAGGATAATTTACTCTATCCCTTAGCCGTGGGACCTAGACGCAGCATAATTCTTGAAATGCATATATGTGAACCTGCCTACACCGAATTTAGGCTTCACCAAATGGTATGTTTTAGTTATTTCGAAGAATTATATGTGAGTTTTTACAGATATACCTTGTGTTTTGCTGAATTCTCAGCCTCGCTTGCAGGAGAACTGTCTCTTTTAGAATACAGCTTGAGCGGTAGGTTCCTAATGGAGAATTCAGCAAGGAGGTGTTGAAGACGACACCCTCCCTCAAGCAGCAACGCGAGCACCGTTCACATTTCAGCTCTCCTAGCTCAGCGGGAGATTGGGTTGCGGGATAGTTGGCAGATGTGTGAATGTGAATGAAAACGGAGCTAAATATGGGCACAGAAGTAACGGCAGATACAAATGGCAAAGGTGCTGCCTACAACTACTTGCGCCATTTAAATGGACGAGGGAAGAGAAAGAAAGAAAACCGGGCCATCTCTACTAACAGGAACTAGAACAGGGTGAATGAAGTAGTAGTGTAAAAGTGTATTTAAAAATGGGAAGGCGGGACTCTTGCCACACGGCGCGTGCTGATTTACGCGACATCCAATTACGAAGACGGTGGAGGATGTGAAAATCGAAGCGGAGAACTGCACATTTTAAAGTTAAAAAGCGAGTACGTGAGCTAAGTGGAAGGGCGCAAGCAAGCGCGAGGGAAAAACGAGTGTACCTTTGTTGTTTAGAACGCGTTTTTGCACACGTAGATAAAACGTTCTAATCGCGATGCGTTGGAAAAGGAGTGCTCGGGTGTGTTCTTTTGCTACGCGTTACGTTGTAGCGTGAGGAGTCGAAAAATGAGTGTACGGGTGGTTTTTTTTCCGTAACTACATGAGAATCCGACGACATGAGACTCCGGCGACATGATTCGTCGACTGCCCGAGCACCTACAGTGCTTCGCCCCTGAGATACCCCGGTATCGAAAAGTTATTTCCAGACAGGGACGCCATCCGCCATGTCGTGACGGTTCAGCAGTCAAAAAATCATGATAAACACACAATGTTCTGCTAAGTAGTGAAGCTGAAGGTTTAGGGTTTCTTTTCTTGTAGAGGTAAGATGCAGTAAACGCAACGCGTTGACGAGGCGCCACCTGGTGTCACCCTGATATAACACCGTTGTTCAGTGACACTCTGCACTGTGGTTCAATTTTAACCTGCGGCCCTGTTTGCTATCAATGCACAGGCTTTCACGCGCGCACCCGGCGGCTGGGATCACGGCGTAAGAAAATTTCACAGTAAGTTAGGTTTCACATGGCCACTAACTACAGCCCTTCAAAGTGCAGTTTGACAATCGATGCTCTGAGTACGCCTAGACGGGGATTTTCATTCTGCTGGCCGTTTCCTGCGACCTTACGACAATGAAATAGCTTTAAAGAGGCGTAATCCTCAAAAGCGTTCCTAGAGATTCCCTAGTGCCCACTTGTTCTTCGACCATTCCAATACGAGCTTTTGTTAACTTGTGAGGTTTTACATTTTAGCCAGGTATAAGTGATGTTTACTTACCCTGTGGAGAAAAATCGCTCCAATAGGGATAGAATCGAACCCACGCATTTCAATTACGTGTCCCATATCCTACCGATGTGGAGATTTGAGCTACCCTGCTCTCCGCCACTTCCTTGATTATATGCTGATATAATTAAATCTTGCGCCTGATGGTTGTAGGCAGCGTGGCTGCGACAACTAATGGTAATAGGACCTGTTACCAGAGTAGCCTACAGTCTGTCAAAAGCAGGTGACTGAAGGAAAACCCCCTCAGGCTACATCTTGCATTATGGCTGCTTTATACCAGCTTCTGGCTATGCATGTACCCTAAGATGTTTTGGAATTGAGGGCTCGTTGAATGAACACAGAAAAAGAGACAGTGTTCTCGTTCTCCAAGGAAAGCAGAAAGTAGTAGTTTGATTTTTTGGATCATTTACATGGCAAGTGTTTGTCCCAATTGTTCTCGCTGAAGAAGGTGCTTCTCATGCTACTTTCAGGGTGTATATTAATTTATTCCTCACTTATCTCCTAGCACATGTTAACACATCTGTAACTTGTTTAGGCTTGTGCGGCGACATCAGAATACCCTACTCATAGTTACTTTCCCCGCTTACCGCGCATACGAGCACCGGCCTAACGAAGAGGGTTCGGTGTCGTTCAGGCTTGCGCGTAGCGCTCCCAAAAACCACCAAGAAAACAGTTCAAGTGCGTAAGTACCTCGACGGGGGAGCACAAAACAGGTCGTGCTACAGACGCCCAGTTCGTGAAGCCGGTTTCGCTGGTTCTAGCGCGTGTTGACCAGGTTGCACTTTGGAGAAATGTTAAAACCGCCGGACAAAACGATGCTGGGCCCGCACGTCATGCATGAGGAAGACGACGACATAGATGGATGTCACTATTCATTACTTGCACCACAGTGAAAAGCGACGACGGAACATGCCAATAAACAATTTCAAACCTATGCAATGGGTGGTGGTGTGTCCTTCAAGTGCTTACGTATAAATAAGTACTCTAGCTTCACTGTGGTTCAAGCCTTGCGCGACATAGTGCAAGCTTCGCCAATTTTGCTATACTTTTCGCGTTTTTTTAATTCTAGGATTTCCTCTGCTTTCTTCGCTGCCTAGCGAAAAAGCGCTGCCTTGCATACTAACAAACGTCAGTAGTTCTAGGCGTATAATATGCGTTCTCCCGGAGGAAGCTTCGAGTTGTGTCGCCGAGGTTAAAGATGCGGAGCGCCTGTCTGCTGGCCACCGCCATTCGCCAGAAACCATCTCACAAGCTAAGGATGAATTACCGCAAGAATATGCGCAGGATCTGGCAGAGTGCCAGTGACATATCTAAAGCTCAGCGTACAAAGCTTTAGTACTTACAACCCTCTTGAGTTCCGAGGGAGCAGTTGAAATGCCCCAGATTGAATTCGTTTGCAGAGTATTCCCCGTTATGCCACAACCCCGTAACTACCTTAACTACTAAGAAAACGCCCACGTGAGTGTCTTTTCAGCTCCTGCCACCCGCGCAAGCACATGTGCACGTAAGCATACGAACCCTTATGTGCTCACCTGGACACAGAAACAACAAATCACATTTCTTAATAAAATGGGAATAGCAGTAAGTTGTGGGTCATACATGTTAACAGGGTTCAAATAATCCTCACAATATTTCTCTTCCTGCCGCGTTCCCGCAGTGGCTAAGGCATCGCGCTGATCCGGGCCCTGGTGGCTGCTTTTCTGACGGAAGCGACAAGTGAAAACACCGGTGTGTCAATATTTGGAGGCGCTTTAATTATTCATAGGCAGCCGAAAAGTATCTCGGGCCTTCTTTAGGGCACTCTTCAGAGCCCCGGTGTAGCTTGGGTGAGCTAGATCCCGTAATTACAAGCTGAATTCTCTTACCACGATCACATTTATACTATTTCTACAGCTGTCATGGCACATAATGCAAAAGTTATGTGGCGTCCCTAACTAAACATTGTATTTTTAAATACTAAAATAGTGCATTTTTCGAGGTGTCCGACACTGTGCGAAAACCAGCAGCTACCCCAATATTCTACTTGCTTGAAGCCATTTCCAGGGGGTGTGGCTCGGCCACAACAAGCATTCTTTGGATGCTCCCGATGTACGTTATTGCGCTGAAAGACGGTATGGAAACGATGTTTTGAAACCTGTAGCAGTAGCCTAGCATTTTATTCTTAGTATTCCTTGATCATGTCTGGCATTTTTCATTGCGCTACTACGGGTAACGGCACGTGTAATTTTCTCGGGTAATTTTTAGTACAAGTAATATTTTCTTTTGTGAATCGATGTCTTATATTTTTCCGAGCAAACACACTAAGTCCTAATTTTGAATAAAGAGCACTACACCATTGCAGTCAATGCAAGGTGTGTGATTAATGCCTAACTTTTTTCATGAAATTCAAACCTAGTCGGAGTACTATATCCAGTTTCCAATTGCGTAAGGGACCCGACAGAAGTTAATAAATTACACCTATCGAAGTCTGCAGGTTTTTTGGCAACACACTTCTAAGGACCTATTTTTAGATAACAAGACCTTATTAAGCCCTTAAAGCCAGCCCGCCAAAATCCGTATATCCAGTTTTGAACTCATAAAATATCCGTCAAGCCTAATACATTGTACCTACCGGAGTCTGCACGTTATTGAGCAACCTACTTTTAAAGATTTAGTTTTTAGGGAGGTGGCGTAGTTACCCTTTCTATGAGCGTCCTATTGGCGGCGGTACTTTCAGCGTTACTTAAGCAAAATGCAAATGCGGTGACGCCTAATAATAAGTACGAGATGCAGAGGAAGAACTTAAGGTTGTTACCTGGGACATTTTTCCCGAGGTCCTTTAGGTTATCAAGCTCCGACGAGACCAACGAGATTGTGAGCGAGCCAGCCGCAATTTTCAGTCGTGGCCGTAATGGAAAAAAAATTCTCTGCATTCGTTCGCCTGGCTTTTTTTTGGTTTCAGGAATTTATTGCGTCTGATTTTTCTCTTTTGGCAGCTGCCATGTTATGTGACATCAGCCGTATCATGGCTGATGGAAGGTTTGAAGGTACCATGCGTGCAATCCCAAACTCTCAGCTCAGGCCCCGCATAGTTCATTGTGAAATCGGTGTTGTCCTTTTATTTCTACAGCCATCTGCGGACATGTTACTTTGAGTGTTTTTCGACTGAGGTATTCTGTATATGGCACCACTTTCGTGTTTCAACCTGTAAAAATGACAACCATAAACGCAATTGCAATGTTAACATCGCTATTGGATGCGCGTTTTTTTTATGAAAGAATTCAAAACGACTTCTCAAAGAAAGGCCAAACTTTACCGAGGCTGTACATTCGGAAGTTTGTTTTTGAGGATGCTGTCCAAAGAAAACCCTGGAGGTAAAAATGCCAGATACTGCGCCTGGGCGCCCGTCTAGGTGCACACAATTTGCGCACGCCGTGGCGGATGTCTGCTTGGCATACAGTTTTTGTAAATATGCGGGCTATTTTACAATTTTAGCGTTTGGTTATTAGGGTATGAATATGAGCTGTAGGAACATAATTATTCGGAGAAGTTTGTTATCGCTATTTTTGACCCGAACATCTAATTTATTCTCAGCTCTCTCAATTATCTCCTGAGCGTGCAATAAAGAAAGTAATTGTTTATGAACTTTTCAGCTTGAGGGTATTCGGAGGATAATTTGCTCAAAATTACAAAACTGTTCATCGTATTTGTTTTAAATGTTTGTAGACCTTATTCCCAAAAGCAATATACAGCGTGCCCAGCTATCATGAAACCAAGATTTTAAAAAAGAGGAATGGCGTTACTCCAACAAACCCTCGCGCATAATGTTTCCAGTATAGTGGAGTAGCGGTCCGTAATATTTTCGTATTTGCAATAAAATTTCAATAAATATTTATACCTAATTATCTAACTCGAGCAGTACTGCCTAATCATTGAAGTGTCAGTGAGACACTTGTAGGTACCCACGAGAGGAATCTAACTGCGGTATCTTCAGCGACGAACTAATTACGTTCTCATTCATTCTTACTGATAAAGGAACCCCGTGGAATAGGAAAAATATCACGTGACGGCGCTCTTGCGCGCATCGTAAAGCAATGCCCTCGAAGAGGCTGCGTCTGAGTCAGCCAGAATTACGTACAGAAAACAAATAAGAAACCGTGACCAAATTATGCCGAACCTGCGGTTGCTGCTCCTTCCATGCATGCCATTATCGATGTGATGCGCTGTCTTTTCGGACGTGTAACGGGCAAAGCAGTCGCTTTCAACCAGTGTATTTGATCACGGGTTTGTGAGGCGCGCGGGAGCGCAGTTACATGGTAATTTTCATATTTCGCGCGGTTTCTTTATCAGTCGGAATAAATGAGTACGGAATCAGTTCCTCGCTGAAAATATCGCAGTTAGATTCCTCTCGTGGGTGCCTACAAGTTTCTCACTGACACTTCAATGATTGGGGCAGTACTTCGCGAGTTAGATAATTATTTATGAAAAAGAATTTAAATATAATTAACGAAACAAACCACTGTCCGCTACTCCACTGTACTGGAAACACTATGCGCTACGTTCTGTTCGAGTAACATTAGTGCAATTTTTTATAATCTTGGTGCATGATAGCTGGGGCACCCTGTAATAGTGTACCAGTACCCAGGAAATATTCTAGTAATGGGTTGTGGCACAGAGGTCCGAGCGCCCGGGCGCGGCTCCCAAAAAAAGGCATCGTGTCCCCAGAAAATCACACCTTTAGTGAGATCAGAGCCGGTCTCCACACGTCAAATTTTTCCGAAGCCCAGGCACGCACTACAACAGTCCCTTGTCTCGATCCCTGTGCACACGCTGCGCGTGCCCCCCAAGTGCCTTCTTTCTCGTCCTGTTTCATGCACAGTTGCCACAGGGTATATCTGCCAGACCCCGGGTAGGGAGGCAATAATATTACAAATGTAAATTTTCGCAAAAAAAGCAAACGAAATAGCAAACAAAACCAAAGGAGGCCCCATATATAGGCGAACAGTATCCCATAATGGCTACCCATTGCAACTACCTGCTGTAGTAACTCGAACGTACTTGTTCTTTGACAATTTTCGGAAATTCCTTGTTTATTTTTTGTTAACACAATCCAGTGACACTTGCCCAAAAGGAATGTTGTGAATGGGATGTGAGTTGAATTGCACTAGCACTGTTCTTGCAATTGCTTTGCTAAGAATAGCTCACCTGTAAGCTAAAATACTTAGCAAAACGAACAGTGGTAGTCACAATGACGGAGGTTATTTTAAAAAGCATATTGCCGAGACTACACACTCACAACTCGCTCTGATTAGCATAACTCGGACTTTTTTTTTCCGTTCAAAAAGACATATCAACTGGCATCAGCTGAAATGAGCTTTGAAGCGTACCTCCTTATGTGCTGTTTCACATAGAGAAGAGTGAATTTACACCATTTATGCGTACTCCAACTATAGTGTTTTAAAACTATTAGATATAGCACATATGGTGGAATGGAACGCCCATGCATGCACGGAGGACGCTAACGCAACTGCGAGTCATAATAGGGGCGCCGCTGCAGGCTTTTGCGAATACTTTCTGTAAACTATTAGAACAATAGAAACTTGTTTAAGTTCTTCGCACCGCGAATTTTGTCCTCTATTGCACACTTTGGTTCCTCACCTAAAACAGGAACATCTGCTTTTATAAGAACTTTTTCCCTTGAGTGGGAAATCCCCGACCAATGGATGTACTTTGACATTTACCTGTAAATTCATATTTACATACCTAAGTATAAATTCATATTTACACGTCAGATATTGCATAAAGGTTCAAGTTGAAGGTTTCGAACTAGCCCTTCTGCATGCGTAGATTACGTGTTTGCTTAGGTTGGCACTTTCAAAAGTTTAACAATTCAGGCCGTTTTTATTTATGTAGTTTTTATTTATGTACTTTTTATGTACTTTTACGTATGTACCCGAGAAACGCGCGATATCTTCAGCATGAAACTTTAACGAATATTACTCTTGTTTCTACAATTTCTTGTACACATCGGGTATACGCAGTTATCGCATTGGCATAATTTATTTTCTTGCTGAATCTATACCGAGGTCCCAGTTTTGTAAGCACATTCTACCACAGACAAATATAAGAAAAACATTTGTGAAGGTGTTAGGGGCGAGTTTTTAGATTTTTCTTCAGACCAAATGAAAATCTAATGCTTCAACGATTACAACCAGCATGTTTGGCGATCATATAAATCAAGTTTATGACTTTTGTAACGATGTAAAACTAAGACTGAATAAGCATAACTCTGATTTTAAAGATGACTTAAGCTCATTCTCTAAGGTCTCCTAGGCATTCAAAACGCATTTCCTTAATGAAAGGAGAAAATTCGCAAATTCTAAATTATATACGTGCTTTTTGGGTTAAGTGGGTAGCATAACTATTACCTGGGGCATCTCTTCTAGCGATCCTTCCTGACTGGAGCCCTGACGAGACTATCAGCGCAATATGTTCAGTCTGGCTACATTTTTGCAAACGCCGCCGGAAGCGACTGCAAAACTACACAGATGGCTTTTTACTTTTTATGTTATAGTTTCTGAGGTTTAAAACACTGTTTTTTTCTGTTTTACATCTTGCACGCTAGGAGTACCATGATAGTAAAACTCCATTACAAAGGTACCAACCAGCCTCGACTTCAAAGCTTTGTGATACCTCGTCATAGTAAATTTAAAGAGCGAAGATTGCTTTCTAATCTAAGAATGACAGCCACAGTTACTTTCGAAAGCTTTTTTGCTGGGTCATTTCTATAACTGCCAAAGGTTTCATCGCATCTTCGCCCCCTTCTAACGAAGTTTACAAAGCTCTCGTCTGCTGCGAAAAAAAGTGATTCATTTAGTTCTTCCATATACCTGTTTGCAAAGAATTGCTCAGAAGAGAAAGCCCTGGCGCTATGTAAGGAACACTTTAGCAAGGCTCCCAAATTATGCGGGCAATGTTTCTGGTTCAATGCTTTCGTAAACCCGCCACTTATCCGGTTGCTCTGCGTAACACCGTTTGTTGCAAATATGATAAGGATTTACGCACTTCGGGGCGACGACATCTTCCGCGAGGATCCATTTATGCCATTTTATGCACTTCCTCAGGATTAGGATGAAGTTGACTCAGACGGGAAAAAAAACTCAACGGTGTAACAGCAGTGTTTTCGTTGTGTCATGCGATAAGTAGTAGTGATATATATTTCGTTAAAGCCAAGTTTCAGTGTCCCCACTGATACCGCTGTACGCTGCAGGATAGCCAACTATCTCTGACGATGATGCTGAATGATTGTGGGTGAAGTGGAACAAAAAAAATTACACCATCGTCCCGTAGGGGAACCCTGAGTAGTATGCAAAGCAGCCATGGGGTCGATTCAAGTGCCCATTAGATTTCAGTTCGTCGCTTTCAGTTCGTAGGTTGAGGTACGTAGCTACCGTTATATTTACAGTTTGGTTTCCATGGTAACTACCACACTTTTCACTTACCAGAACTACGAAAGGGGAAATTGCGTTGAGCCCATGGCTGTTTCGCATACTACTCAGGGTTCCCTTACGGGAAGATGGTGTAATTTTATTAGATGCGACGGGGCTATGTCCCTCCCTTGTCGTTGTTGCGCCGTCCACACCCCCACTGCGCATTCTCGGCTTGCTGAACGCCCGGTGGTGTCTTACTCTTTATTGGCCCCTGGAGCGACAGTGTTACCGGTGTCTTCCTGGGCCGGCCCGAGATGAGCCGAGCATGCGCAGGGGGGGTGTGGACGGTGCCACAACAAGGGAGGGATAGCCCGACCATGAGATGCTGGAGCGACAGTGTTGCCGGTGTCTTCCTGGGCCGGCACGAGACGAGCACGCTTCCCCTTAAATGGCTCCTGGAGCGGCAGTGTTGCCGGTGTCTTCCTGGGCTGGCGGATGGATGGACGACGGACGACGGAGCCGCCAGCAAGAGATGCTTCGCATCTAAAACGCTCCCCGTGGCCGGAATCGAACCTGGGTCCCTCCCGTTTAGCAGCTGGCTTCTATGCGATCACTCCATTTCAAACACGGTCGAACCGAACGCAAAGCAGCAGGTACCGATTCGCGCCGTAACACCGTAAGCCCAAATGTTAGGACTGCGGAATACACACCCAAGGCTTCCTGTGGGCATTCTAGAAAAGTGGCGCATGCCTCTAAAATCGCAAATAATCGCAGTGCGGGATTGGCCATCCAAATAATCCATCACGAGAAGGCTGGGATGACGATTTATTTGTCAGTTTTATGTAAAACGTATCAACGAGACTTGTGATTGGGAAGGCGTTTTTCAAGGAAGGAAACTCTCTCTAATCAAAGTGTAGTGGGAATGGCAGTACTCGAACCGTCCTTCACACATACATTCCACTTTCCTCTACACTGGGCGAGTTTTGCAGACTGAACAGAAAATATGCGATCACCGCGGAAGTGAACATCAAGCAACGGTTTGGAAAGCCTTTTAGATCGTAAATGTACTTAGCACAAAAGCGAGCCACTAAATGTGCCAGTTTATTGCCATGTCAGTGTACACGCATTCAACTGGCGTCAAGCTGCAGCTGCGATTTTTGCGGCTAGGTCAACGTGCGGCGGGCTCAACAGGCTGGAGGCCACATATGCGACGTGGAACAGCTTTTATCCGTTTTTGGGACACAGCTTACTGAAGACTGTCGTATTTTTTCGAGGGAAAATGAAAGCAGAAAATACGCTTTATGTCTAGACTTTTACCCCATTGAAGGCAAATGCACAATAAATGATCGTTCTTTATCTTGAATACTCGTTTTAAGGTTCACACAACCTCGGGTTCATAAAACAAAAGCTCAGTCCACAGTATCCGGGGGTAACAACCATGACAGCTTCCTATGCGGCTAGCCAAAGCGTTTCGGATATATGCAACAATTCAACCATCGAAATGCACCCGCCGCGGTGCTCAGTATAGCCGACAAGTGGAAAGGGTGGGGACTGTCTGTGTTCGCGAGTGCCACTGTTTGCAATCTATTTCTTGCCAGCAAGCTTTGGTATGTGCTTCAAGTGTTGCATTGTTCAAGAGTAAACGTGCAGAAGATTCACCGGGTGTTCGCCGTGTTCGTGTGGGGTTCAACGTGGGAAAGAACAAGCAGAACAAATCTTTTTCGGCCGGTCCGAGAAGGCGGTCTCGGGTTAACTCATCTGTTTTTAAGGCAACTGGTTAATAGTTTTTTTTCTTACAGATGTCACAGACCCTTTTTTTCGAACGGTCTGTCAATTGAGGCTTGGAAGTGTGCTGTCAGAGTATGTCGTGACCACCGAATATTTGAGCGGTGGGGTGAAGGGCTATTTCAAGTGGTTTTGTCTTTTCGTTTCCTCACCGCACATTTCTCTTTGGATTATTTGAGTACGGTCACAAGGAAAAGGCTGTACAAAGATATTGTAGACATAGTGCTGCCTATACCATTGTACTGAAGCATGTACACCCTGGGGATCGAGCGGAACGTTCTGCAAAGGGTAAAAAATATGCTTGTTCCATCTGGGGTGAAAAAACTTCTTTTTCAAAATGCACATGGGTACACTTGAGGTAAAGACATGGAGGGAGCAGAAACAATTTTTTGTACCATGGGGACCAGACTGTTTTGTATGTAAAAAACCGGAGACGATCAAACACGTTTTTTTAGACTGTTGGGGGGCTGTATTCTTTTGGGATATTTTGCAAAGAACAATAAAAAAAATTTCCGCTGGATCCCAAGGGTATAAGGTTCCTCTCTGTAAAAATAGAGGATGGAATTCCGTATAACACCGTCATGCTGTTAGGACTGCACAGCATATGGCGAAACAGATTGGCTGTAAGCTACAGTCACGTTAATGTGAGAAGAATACCGGAATATTTCAAAGAGTCGGTACATCTTTTTGTAGAAATGTATAAAGTGCGAGAGGTTGACCCTGAGTGGATACCTGTTTTTGAAGAGCTGTTGAAATTGAAAGAGTATTGAAGGACCAGCATCAGTCTAAGTCAGACTGACGTTTTTTATCAATTGACAGTTCTGCGCCCGGTTTTTGGTTCACATGTAAAAAGGCAATAAAGAAAAAAAAAGCCGCGGTGGCTCAGTGGCTAACGCATTGCGGTGCTGAGCACGAGGTCACGGGTTCGATTCCCGGCCGCGGCGGGTGGTTTTATGATGAAGGCGAAAAGCAAAAACGCCCACGTGTACGAGATTTCGGCGCACGTTAAAGATCCTTAGAAGGTCGCAATTAATCCGGAGCCCTCCACTACGGCACCACTCATCGCCTGTGTTCCATCGGCGCGTTAAACCCTACAATCAATCAGTCAATCAAGCATTCAAATGCGTCTGTACTGAGTGTGTACTAGTGATTACCGTTTGAATCTCGGGTTAGGAATCTCACGTAAATTTCTACATATTGCACTGTGAAGCATTCGCGGAGTTCCTGGGTCGGTAGGGAGTTGGTCCAGTGGTGTTCACAAACTTTTTGTCGTTATTGTAGCCCTCAGCAATGAGTTTAACGGTTTGAAATGATATTTTGCTGCAGCGAACCTCACTCAACGCTTGCCCAGGAAAACAATGTTCGGTATTGCGTCGTCAGCTTCGCCAACCACGACACTAGAAAAAAATGAGTGCCCTTTCACTCTGTGAAGAAGGATGGCCTGGAAAGATGGACGCAGTCCACGGAGTGCACAAAACAAAACACGTTTATCGTACTTTGCGATGGAGCATATTTCCTAGCCAATTAGCTTAATGAACCTCTGACGGATCCAAGCTTTGTTCCTGCAGATAAACATGGAACTGCATGAGTTCCTCCCGCGTCGTAAGCATCTTACTGTTTGTGTAAGGCCGGGTTCAGACTGTTGCCGCAACTGTCGTGATAATTTTAAAGAATGATGTCATTTCACGTCTCAGCCAACCGAACTGCGTGAAATGGCATTTTTTGCCTCCATAGATCACGATACGGGTTTTGCGTCGGTAATCTGAACCTAGCCTAACACACAAACCCAATCCGCTCTGCCGCTAAAGACTCCGGACAGGTCCCATTGGGCCGTTTAACGTCCGCAGTTGAATCTTGCAGCAGCACAACGGACATCCCATCGATCGGTACAGGCATGAAACCTATAGCTGCGCGTGCACCCCTTCCCTCCTGCCCCCCACTATTCTCCACTACAAACCCGCGCATGCAAAAAACGGCAACCGCTCATGAGCGCGTGCGTAGAAGTGACAGACGCCGTCCAAAATATCCCCTAAAGCTCTCTGAAGAAGTAATATTGGCTCACGCTGGTGTTCCAAGCGTGCAATTTGCTCCTCATCCTGGAGGTATTCGCCGCTACTCCACGAGGTGAACTTGAGGCGGTAACGGTGGTTTCAGCAGCGTTCCGTTGTTTTTGTACCCATTCGCGCTTGTGTTCGGGCCAACGCTTCGATTCATGCTCTTCTTCATCAAAACGAACGGTGTGCATCAGTCCCGTATCGATTTAAAACCTGGAAGCCCTTGAGCTCTATTCTCGCGTACGAACATGTGGCTGTCTGTTTTCCTTCCCCCTCGTATGCATCTCACTGTTTGTAGATGTATGTGTAAAACATGAACCCACACCCGAGCCACTCGATTGAGGAGAACAGCCTGCTAACCGCATTGAGCCATTAAATTTCGACATATAAATCTCCCACCACAACCAGCACTTCATCGATAGCGGCATGAAGCCTAGCTGTGCGTGGACGCCCCCTTTTCCTGCCCGCCAACCATGCACGAATAACCCGGCAACGGGTGATGGCGCATACGTATATAGGCATGAAAGACACCGGCGAAAATGTCGCTCGGAAGGCCTTCCACGCTGAAAAAGAAATATAGGCTCAAGCCGGCGTTCTGATTGGGGAAGTTTCTCTTCTAGAGGGAGGGATTCGCAGCTACTTAGCGAAGTGGAATTTCAGCGCGAACGGCAACGGCGGGTTTTGGTCGTTTTAGGGGGCAGCCCCTTGGCAGCCATTACCGGGGCTTCACGGGAGCGGCGTCTGTTTATGTCCGCGTAACCGAGTGAGCGAACGCAGCAGCGACGAAAGAAAGTAAACGGAGCGGAGCGTCTAGCGAAGGGTGAGGTGGAGTGCGACACGTGGGGCCACGGCTTCATCTCGCTCACTGCCTTTTCACACACATGTCTCTTGCGTCGCCACCAAGGAGCGGGCCTCCCCTCTGACACTTTCCCAAATGCTGTTCCATTCTCCGGCCCAATCCAAAACCACGTGACGCTTTGGCGCGGGAGTTTCAAACACCGATATCCAAAACCATGCTCACTGCTCCCTTGTGGCGGGGTTATAATCCGCACTCGAGTCAAATTTGCGCGGGGAGGTTCAAACACGATTGCAACATGCTGGGCCGGCCCGGTGGCGGCGACAACTGCGAGGGTAGCAGGAGGGAGAGTAGCGCACGGCCGCTGTACGTTGGCTGATCACGCGAACACTTCCTGGGACGCAGCAGAAATTCGCCGTAACCGAGAAGACTGCAGCTCGCTCTGCCACAAATTTCATATTAGGGAGTGTATTAGTCGTCAGTGCATTTTTTACGCGCATCCGTGCTTCTGTTTTCTTTTTCGCAGTCATCTTATAACCACATACCGCCGTTAGCTGCTGCCATCGCAACTTGCCAAAAGGGCAGCGGTGGAGGCGAGGGGGGAAATAGTTGTGAAAGAGGTGTCAGCGGTGGGGAGGAGGAGCCCCATAGCGGCACCAAGTAAATCGATGGCACCGGAATGAAAACTGAAGTGGGAGGGGGGGGGGGGAGTTAGCCATATACTGCTTTGCAGTGAAAATAGTTGTTAGATAATGCAGTACTTACCGTCGTCGTCTCCGCCCTAACAGTCATCGTCCGTGTCGACGACTGCAGAAATTAGGGTGACAATATTTCAAGACATCAAATTGCTATTGCTAGTCCCGTGCAAAGCTCAGAGCCGGTGGTGCCCCCTTGTAAAACGGACAGATGCACGCATGAGCCAACTTTAGCTAAATGGTCACCATTTCTGAAAGGCATTGGCAGCATTCTGCAAGTATCCACTGTGGATAGAACCGCAAAGGCAGTCATGTTTTGAACTCGCTCACAGCGGACTACATCTTACATTGCTACATACAGAAGCCCTGCTATTTTCGTCCGAAACTGGCTAACTCAGTCTGTGACCTCCAAGCACCTTGGTATTTAGGTCGCGGGTTCGATCCCCGGCCGCGGCGGCCCCTTTTCTGATAGAGGCGAAAAGCAAAAACGCCTGTGTGTACGAGATTTCGGCGCACGTAAAGATCCCCAGGTGGCCAAAATGAATCCGGAGCCCTCGACTACGGCGCGCCTCATCGCTTGCGTTGCGTCGGCGCGTTAAACCCTACAATCAATCAAATCAATCAAGCACCTTGGTATTACTCTCTTCGTTTTTCCAATTATGCATAAAATTTGCCTAGGATAGTGACGTAGACAATGTACATTACGACGTTTTTAGGTAAATAAGGTCGGCATTTTTTTCCTCCTAAAGAAGAAAGCTGCTTGCCAAGCTGCTTGCCAAAGCTGCTTGACGCCAAAATAATTTTAACTCGGGTAGACAGAGTTACAGCACAGTGAGCCGACTCGCCCATGAGGCGGCGCACACCGCGGGTTAGCGCAGTTTTTCGTAACCTCCCTCCGGCCCCTAGTTTCGCCGTATCCCAACCTTTACTTGCTCACTTGAAACCCGTCTCAACGACAAGAAATTCGCAAAACAAACCACACAGCAACATTCCTACCGACGACCACCCTTCTCTTCCTCGGCTACCCACACATCCTGCAGGTTCTCATTCCCAAATCATGAAATAAAAGCCGCCCTCACAGCACATATCCTCCACAAATGGCAAACATACACCCAGAAAAAGTGCCGACCGGTCATTTACCCAAACGGAAACATCGTCAACAATCCGCCATCAACAGTTACGCAATCCGCCACTTTCGTAAGATGCACCACAATAGCCAAATCGAGCATCGGGCAGCTCAATTGCACATGCGGGAGACTACAAGTCAAACGAAACTGTTATAACTCTATTGTGCGATGTAACTGGCGGAGGCTTACAGTAGTGTTACTGGATAAGCGTACAGAGTATCGGTGCTCTTTTCTGCTATTGTTCCGTGCCACCGCTGTGATTATTGGTCAGTTCGCATCACGTGACAATTGTTTACAATACGACAATTCATGGGCGCCACTATTTTGAAGTTTATAGGTTTTAGTCGGCCACTGTGGTAATCGTAGCTTGCCCTCTCTTCGCTGCGGCTGCACGCGACTGGCATCGTTCCGAACGCGAACCAATGATAACGCGGTAACAGGATTTCAGCAGAAGAAGTATCTCGAAATATCCCGTTTGCTTTGTCTTCGGCAGAGTTGTTTGCAAATGACCTCGTCAAAGTTAGCGGTGAAGCCTCAGCGGCGGCAGTCTGGCAACACTGATAAACACCAAAATGGCCGCCATTGCTCACCTGCGTACATCAGTGACGGTACTCTGAATCTTATCTAGTTACACTAGTTTACACCATAAAACGGTTGAGCTTATAAAACAGTCTCATTTCCACGGTTTCTATAAAGTCACAACAAATCCTCAGGACATAAACTATGTGGTGGCGCGAAAAGTACAAAAAGCTATTGGCCTCATAATCTCGAAGTTATAAAAAACTAAAATCTTTAGCATTTTCGTCTCTGCTGTGCTTCAATACGTGCCACAATTAAGTACGTCCGAGAAAGAATATCTATTCCGAGAACCAAATTGTGTCCTGAAATGTCTGATTTTAGTGCAAAGGCCCCATATTCATTTCAATTTGGTCATTAAAGGGTAGGACCAGAAACTGGGTATTATAGGCTTCTTCGTGGCACAAGGACAGGTAAACACCACAGCAGCAGTTGAGCCGTTTTGAGCTCAAATTATTTTAGCATATTCATCGATTCGCTTATTTTTTGTTTGCCTAGAAAGTTGTAATATTTGTGTTTACGAAAAACAAACTTTTAACTATAATTCTCTGTTACAGATTACGTTTTTCTCTGTTGCCGGTGCATGAATCCAAAAATGCTGGCATGTATAGAAATGGCTTAGTGCAAAATGTTCGAAAGCGTTGTTTGAGCCCCTGGCTTTTCAGACAAAACAGCGAAGGTAATTACCAAATAAGGTATGCTCACGTCTGAGCCCAGGGTTTTACTATTGCTTGCAAGATGGATTCAGATGTTTTCAACAGGCATGAAACGGCGGATGTCATAGAGCATGACAGCTGCACAAAATATGCCCCTATAAGAAGAAAACAAAGGCCAGCAGTGTACTATAGCCGATATTGTCTCCTCACTGTTGGCTTCGAAAAACTGCAGCTGCATTGATCCACTGTACGTGGTCTTGTTGCCGCAGCTTTATAACGGGAAGGACTGCAGGAAGCGATGTACGAGGTAAGGATATGTTGCAGTTTTATCGGGGCCGTGCATAAAAAAGACAAGTTTGTTTTATTCGAAAGATTTCGGGTTTTATAGTGGCCACACGCTTGTTTGGAAGCAAACCATGCTTTTATCCTTTCAAAAATTGTTCAATATAGGTTAAAACTTTCATTCTCGCGCCAAATCATGTGTTTTATTAGCATCTACAATGACATCACAAGGAGAGGTCGTGAAGCTAAACTTGGTGTGCTGCGGAGCCTTGTTTACCATTGGTAAACCTAGATGGCGCCACCATACCGCGCCGGCCGGTTTTCTGCTTTTCTTTGTTTTGACCGTATTTGTACCTGGCTTGTTTTTGATCAGGTAGAAAATTATTGTTTCGTGAAATATTGGTGTTCTATCGACAAATATGGTCACGTAAGACCCCTTGCTACGTCAGTTGGCCAGTGTCGTCTGAGACAACCCCAAAACAGTACATTGCTGTGTAGCTAAAACAAGCATAGTGGGCGCAGCACCAATAGCAGTACGCATCGGCACATCTATGTTTACAGGTACTTTCGTAACTTAGACTCCACCATTCTTGCTGCTATGAAAAGAATATGCCCTAAATTTTGGTGCAAAAAGCTCCTTCCTCCAGCTTATAAGTCCTGCCTAATTTGCCTTTGCTTTTGCCGGCCTCAGCCAATAGTAGATCTGGCACATATGAAATCATAAGTCCTCTTGCGGGAAATGAGCTAGGGGGTCACAGGGCAATTCCTTTTGTCCTAATTACATAGCTTATTTGAGCGACGTTTACGTTCAAAGTGGTGCCAGTATGATTCTAACGAGGCAATCTTTCGAATGAAACAAACTTGTGTTTTGTCGGCATGGCCCTTTAAGAATGATTATATTGATATATATATATAATATATAGATTATATAATATAAAAAATATATCTATAGATTTATTATATTTATATTATTTATTAATTACGTATTTGAGAAACGCCAAAGAGAAGAAATATACGAGCGCCCAGAGTGGGGACGAAGCCACGCCTTCGATTAGATCTGAAAGCTTACCAATTCGGTATTCTGGGCGACTGTGTTCTCCTTCACTTTCTGGGGTATTTGGATTTACTACAACTGTATCTGACGCTTGAGGGTGGTAGCCAGCGCCACTCAGACTACACGGGAGAAGGGGGACCTTCTTTTCAACCCCCGGGGCGTGACGCGAACCGTCTACGGCCTGTCATAAGCGGGCAACTGGCGGGAAAACCTCTTATGCTTACCTTGGCATCAAGGCTGCCAGAACCGAGGCCCTCGCTAAGCTTTCGCACGATAATAGGCTTTGGAAATGAGGGGCTCGCTAGGAAATACAGAAAGAAATGCCGGCAGTCTACAACGCCAAAGAAGGCATAGGGGAATGGTTAGACTATTTTTATCGTTAGTGACATTACCATTATTTTTTAATAATTACGTGAGAAAGAAAGAAAGAAAAAAACACCCGCCCAGTGGTGGACCGAACCCACGCCTTGATGCCAAGGTAGCATAAGAGGGCTTCCGCCAGTTACCCGCTTATGACAGCTGTAGACGTTTGCGTCACGCCCCGGGGGTTGAAAAGAAGTTCCTTCTCCCGTGTAGTCGAGTGGCGCTGGCTAACCACCCTCAAGCGTCAGATACAGTTGTAGAAATAATACCCCTTATAATCGAAGGAAACACAGTCGCCCAGACAGCCAATTGTGTAAGGCATTCGAGATCTATCGAAAGGCGTGGGTTCGTCCCCACTCTGGGCGCGGTTTTTCTTGCTTCTTTCTCACGTAATTATAAAAAAATAATGTACGCAGTACGGTAAAAATAGTCTAACCATCCCCTATGCCTCTTGGCGTGTAGCGCCAGCTTTCTGGCTGTATTCCTAAACGAAAGCCCCTCATTTCCAAAGCCTATTATATAGATATATAAATATAGATATATACTATATATATTATAATATTATATAGATGATATCTAGGAGAGGGCTGTGTCATATATGATCATATGTTATTGTATTACTATTTTGAGGTATAGATATTCTATATATAACTAGATATATATAAAGTCAGAACTAAGGGTTGGCAGTCACGAAACCTCGAAAGCATAGGGTTGAAGATGTTGGAGATCTATTGAAACAGTTAAGAATTTGGACGAAAGAGAGAGTAATAGTGCCAGAAATCGGCCCGGCCAGTGGGATCGCACCCACGACCTCCAGAATACTCGGTCTGGTGGTTATCAGCACCAGACCGGCATTCTGAGAGGTCGTGGGTGGATCCCACATGGCGGGCATTTATTTCTTCATTCAGTCTGTTCTTACTTCCAGAATATTATCTTGTTTCAATGATTACCACAGTCTCCCCTTTGCTTTCCGAAGCGCTTTGAATCGATCTCCCGATCAACTTTTTCTGTAGTCTAATTTAGACTAGACCCTTACCCTTCATGTTCCTAATTCTGATTCTCTACATGCAGAACCCCTTTTCGCGTGCTTGTGCCAAACCTTAAAGGTCAACGCTTCCTTGCTTGAGTGCTGCTCTTGCCACGCCTATGGGGTTACAAAGAGTCCCCCTTCCATCCGTTTCGATCGCGGCACCCCAAGCACAAGGGAACAAAATACCTTTCATAATACCCCAGTTAATGGAAAATCCCCCGCCGGTAGCGTAGGTGTCACCCAAGACGGTATTCGGAAGGTCGGTGGGTTGGATCCCACCTGGCGGCAATTTTTTCTTCCTTTCTTTCTTTCTTCCAATTCTTAATCTGTTTCAATGATCTACCACATTCCCTTTGCTTTCCGAGGTTTTTCTGACTGCCAACCCTTTTCTGTGTTTTTCAACGGCCTCATTTCCCATTCTGATTCGCTACAGATAGCGAGGGCCTCTGTTCTGGCAGTCTTGGTGCCATAGGAGCTTAAGAGGGTTCAAGCTGGTTGACCACTCTGGACATGTCGTAGAACTCAGTCACGCCCGGGGGTTAAAAGAATTTCCCCCTTCACCCCGTTAGTCCAAAGTGGCGCTGGCTACCACCCCAAGCCAGAACAAAATACCTAAATAATACCCCAGAAAGTAAGGAAAATAGCCCCCGAGCGATTGGTATCGCATCGACGTAATCGAAGGTCGTGGGTTCGGTCCCACCTGGGCGGGCGTTTTTTTCTTCTTTCTTTCTTCATTCAAAAAAATAATATTTTCATGACGTAAAAAAATTTAACCATTCCTTCCTATTCTTTTGGCGTTGTAACTGCGGCATTTTCCGGCCCTCATTTCTATTCTGATTCGCATATATTATATAGTTATATTTATATATATAGTTAAGCTAAAAAATACATTTTGTAAAAAGTTCACAGACTTCAAACCTACATGTCGAGACAAAGCCACCTGGGGTTAAAAGAAGGCCCCACCGGTTATCGATGGGTGGCCCACCCAAACATTAAAAAATTTAAATAATCCCCGAAAGTGAAGAAAACCCGCTACGTAGTGTATCGACCAGACGTATTCGGAGTCTGGTCGGATCACTGGCGGGATTTTCTTACTCTTCTCTTCAATCTTACCGTTCAATTAACAATATCCCTTGCTTCCAGTTCTGATGAAACGATTCGTGTATTTTAAGAGCCGCCTTACTCAGATCCTACATGCAACAGGAGTTTGCAGCTTTTCCATTGGGTTAAGGGTTCAAACTTCGACCTGGTGTCTTATCACTAGTCACGCCCGTTAGAAGAAGGTCCTTTACCCATTACCCGTGTTACTTAACCTTTAGCCAGAAAAACAACCTAAAAGACCCCAAAGTAAGGACGCCGCGTAGCGTACCATGCCGCCGGTACTGAGGGGGTTCATCCCCCTGGCGGGATTTTCCCCTTTCTTTCTTCTTTAATCTAACTGTTTCAATTTACCCATTCCCTTGCTTCCGATTTCGACTGCCAATTATTCTTGGGTTTTTTTCAAGAGTACCTAATTTACGCAAGCAAGAGGCCTCTGTTCGGGAGTTGTTGCAAAGGAGCTTAAGGGTTCAAAACTTCGACCCCGGACTTCGTCACCAGCAACCCGGGGGTTAAAAGAAGGGCCCCTTCCCCCCATTTCCGAACGTCTACCCCCCCGCGGAAAAAACCAAAAAAACCCCCCCAAAGGGGAAAAAAGCCCCCGGGAGCGTAATTTACCCCGCGGTATTGGGGGGGGTTTGGCCCACCCGGGGGGCCCTTTTTTTTTACTTTCTTTCTTTCTTTCCAATATAAAAAAATAGTAATCTTCATTCACTATAAATGTAAACCCCATGCCCTTTGGCTTGGACTGCACGGATTTCTTGACTGTATTCCAACACCTTATTTAACTTATAGTATATATATATATATCATAGAATAATATTTTATATTATTCGTATATATATATATATAGATATATATATATATATATAATATACAGTGTCCCAGCTAACAGGCTAACAGGAACCAACATATTTAAAAAAAACATGGCGTCAACCTAAGAAAACCTAGTGCACAACGTTTCCAGTACAGTGGAGTGGCGGCCACTATTTTTTCATTATTGAGAGTTATTTGTGATAATCGTCTGCCTCGCGAAGTACTGTCTTAATCACTAAAGTGTCAAAGAGGCACTTGTAGGTACCAACGAGAGGCATCTAACTGCGGTATTTCTAGCGGGAAAATAACTGCGTAGTCATTTATTCTGACTGATAAAAAAACTCCGCGAAGAACGAAAAATACCACGTGACCACGCTCAAACCCGCATCATAAAGCCTTGCTCTCAAATAACCTGATTGGAAGCAACTTCTTTGTCTGTCACACGCGTGAAGAGACCGACGCTTGTCAGTATTCTCTATGTGTCTGCACCCAATTTTTTACCTATTACAACAATTGTCATATATACAGGGTGATCAAAATTAAGTCGACAGGTCTTTTTCAAAAGTGGTTATCGCCGACCAAAGTTTAGTTAAAAAGGCTAAAAAGGTTTCGGCTTCCAACGGCAGCCTTGTTCACTTTTTAGCTTTTTAGCCTTTTTAGCCGTTTTAGCCTCCTTAGCCTTTAACGTCTTTTTAGCCTTTTTAACTAAGCAGTTTGGTAAGCAGGCCTGTTTGTATTTAAAAGATGTAATCAGGTTTACACGCAGATTCATTTGGCAGAATTCTTCTAGTCCTTTCGTACTCTGAGATATTGAACTGCGAAGTTTAATTTCAATTTGCATGATTACGCGTGATAGCGAAGATCAGCCCAAAGCTCCTCTCTTTTGTTCTGCGTTTCGATGGCGGTTCCGAGTACTGCAGATTGCGCTAACGCCAGCCAAGACTCAAAGGGTGCCAGTTATCACTTTTGCGTATGCCTGCACCCCGTTGTCAAACTAAATACCGTACACGCCAGGCACGTCCCAAAAGGGAAGGGCTTTGCGGCGCCGGTGCTCACAGGCTTAATCATAGAAACGGCAATTAAACTTCCCAGTTCGATATTTCGTAGTACGGAGGCGCTAGAAGAATTCTGCCTAATGAAACTGCGTAGAACATCGATTGCGTCTAACTCTTCAATAGAGACATGCCTGCTTACTACAGCCACGAAAAAGTTAATCATTCAATTTCATATATATAGCTAACGACATCCATAATTAACACCTCATTCTGTATCCCCCTGGGCGCCAAGTCTCAGTGTAGAGGTGGTCTGCACGTATATCTAAGCGCCTAATTTAAAGAACACCTGTCGACGTAACTGTGATCGCTTTGTTATATATATATATATATATATATTATAATGTTTTGTGTGTGTTGGTGTGTGTGCGGGCGTGTGTGTTTTGTGTGTTTGTGTGTGTGTGGGCGTGTCTGTGTGTGTGGGTGTGCATGTGTGTTTAAACCCGATGGTTAGTAAACACCCAATCACATGGGGTAAGAAAAATCATTTCGGCAAGACTGCAACCTGCGCTTCCATCACTCAGTGGGCGCATAATTGTTAGTACCATCTAACCTAAGAATCAAAATTAGGTACCTTTTTACATATTACCGCATTTGAAGTTTACAAACACAACTGGAGAACATCACGCAATACCAGTAAAATATCATGCTCAGACATATCTAGCTTTCCAAAGCCACAAAAACGACCGTCTAAGAACCTAAACAACGCTACCTACATCTTCCCATACGAATACGACCACCCATATTACAAACAAAGTACTTCATCCACAGTAAAGAGAAACGCAGCAATCCAGTGACACGAGTCACGAATGGGCACAGGATACTCTGTACAGGCGGTTTGACCCACATTTGAGTGCGGTGCATATGTATTAGTCGGCGCATATGTTGCTAGGGTGCAGCATGTTCAGCATATGATCCGGTGTTTAGCATGAATAGACACTGTAATAAACCAGAAAAATGCTCGCCAATCCACCTTAGGAAGGTGGTTGTAAAGCGAAGCTCTAAGCGACACCCACAACGATTACCCATGCCACGTCCCTTGACTTCACACAAGTGGTTTTCAAAGAGTGAAACCGGAGAAAGTCGAAATGCACTCAACCCACCCTTTATTACTTCAAATAGATATTCTTTGCTAAGGTTAAATCAAAGTATGCATCAGAAACGGTGGTTGGTTGAGTTGTAGGGGTGAAGCACATGAGTGAACGATTTTTTTTATAAAATAGACTACCTCACCTCGCCTCCGTCTCTGCCGCCACCGAGGGAGGCGACGAGATCGGCGGTAGAGGACAGAGGAGAAGTGCGAATGCCATGCGTTCGTGTGAGCGTTCCTTCTAATTTTTATAACTCCTAGTGCATGCGCAAGTCCCGCACACGGCCGATACTTGTGCCGTGGGCGGAGCGCCCAGCAGCGCGAGAGATCGCGGGACGTTATCACGTGGCATTCAGCGATAACCCAGTAAGTAAACCTGCAGATGTGCTCGGTGAGTGCACCACCCGTCTCCCCTGTCTCCGCGTGGGCTCATAGCCCACTCGCTGAGACACAATGGGCTCTCACTGTGTTTCTCTATCCGCTCCAGGTTCCATTCCTGGCCGTGCCAGTAACTTCGTTTATTGGTTCGACGGGAGCTTTCTGTTGACAGCAACGGTCGTGAAAGAACCCTTGGGGGTAGAGGTAAAAAGCTTCGCTTTAAAACCCCTGTGACAAACATGAGGATCGGTACTAGGCAGCTTGTGTTCGCACCCGAAGACATTATGCCCCGCTTGAAAAGCGTAAGCTAGGGATATGTGAGATTACAATAGTAACACAAACAAGTTTGGCTATACAGGAATACATCGGTTGCAGAACACCCGAGAAAATTTCCCGCTGCACAGACATCCCGCATCTCGAACCACATGTGCACTTCTCGCCGAAATGCCGGCTGTCATGTACATGTTCAAGCTTAGCCGCACCGGTCTAGTGCAGAGTTGAGTGTATATAACAAGCAGACAGAGCGCAGCTGTCCAGCCGCTTGGACTGTTGCCGCCGACGCAACTGCTAATGGTAGGAGAGATAACAAAATAGGCCGTGCGCTGTGTTCACCGCCATTACAGTGGAAGTGGTATGATCACTGCAAGTCCGGCCAATGAGTACCTTTCAGCAGAACTGAGCTCTGGGGATGGCGGGGAGGGCTAGAATATTTCAAGACTGGGTTACTGCTTTAAGCAAGAGCGCGTGCGGTTGCACAGCTTGTCGAGGCACACAACTACGAATATGAAAAGTCTTGTTCAAGTAGAGTTAGGCAAAAAAAATTCTTCAGTCACAGAAAATATTTTCGTGCCAGAGAAGAGGACGTCAATGTATTAATCCTCGCATTGCATTATTTGCAGCAGGTGGTGCGTTGTCGTTATGCCACGCAGCGTTCACCAGAAGCTGTGACCTCGCAACGGGCGCAAACCTTCACTGGGATAGTACAGATATGGTACGAATGCATCTTATGCACATAAAAAATGGCCGCGTATCTGCTCCTTTCGTTGCAAATGTCGACAGAACACGATGGTTGACTGGCGCCCCTGCAAAGTAAATGCCTCCATTCTCTTTCCGTTCACCTCTCTCATGCCGTTCCACTGCCGCTCGTTCCTCCCAAGATAACACGCTATAGGTTTGCTAAAGTCAATTTAAATATACCGCGTTCCACTGCTCCAGGCCGGGTGCCTCGATGCCAGCGCTGCCCTACGGCAGAGATGCGCGTGATTCGGGGCACCCTACTACAACGTTTATAGAACCCCCGTTGCCATACTCCACAAGCGTTCAAGCGGAACGTGGAACCTAACAAACTGGAACCTTTCCTTGGTATTGCCGTTTGATTTCTTAATGCCGCCAGTAGCTATAGTAGCGCGGGCTAACTGAAGACGAAGGTTGTCTGCAGTTGAAGTGGTATTTCATTTGCTATCGCACAAACCAAGCAACCCATAAATTTTCAAATAAAGGAACCCTGCAAATATGACTATGTATTGACTTCGTGACGTATATTTTGCGTAATGTCTTGATCTTGTTCGACAATGTTGACAAGCATGAACATTGACACCGGACATCGAAGTTGAGATTTTTCAGTGGGTATATCAGACCAGAGTCCGTCAATGCTTTTGAAAAGCATTGACGGACTATATGAGACTATGCCAGCTTCGGTTACTTTGCCGGGATGCTCAATCGAGTCACACAAAGACCGACAGACATTCAAAGGCCAAAACTTTTGTGTTTAAGTAGCCCGGGAAAGTCTCTCGTCTCAAGAAAGCAGTAGCACAAGCAAAGGAGAATTCTGTACACGGGAGTACTAAGGGAAAGCTTATTTCGGCTTCAGCAACCTTCACCCTTCCCCCCCCCCTCATTAAGAAACCCAAGCAGAGGCAAAATTCCGACCAGCACGTTTGTACGGTAAATGGAAACAATTTACCGGTGGCGGGAAAAGGCGAAAGATAAATTTAAAACTTTAATCATCGTATTGGAGTTTTGAACTTTTCTAGGTATGCAAGCATTGATGCGAAGATGTAAGTTTACACTCTGAAATTTTGAAAAATGTAACAATTGTGTTAAAGGGCAGTTGCTGAATTTCGCCGGAATAGTAATATTTTAAGTATACAATGCGTAGATAGCATTCAACCATGCGTCCTTAAGTCAGTGTTCAAGCTTACATTAAACTGAATAAGATACTACTGTCAAAGCGTGAAGCAGGACCTCGTAACAATAAGCACACAAATGAGACAAATATGGAGCAGCCGTGGAGCAATGCCAAGGTACACAAGCAACAAATAGTCAATTAAAGGCCAATTGTCAACATGGGGTAAATAAATGTTAGTATTTTTCGCACACTGAGTACACGAAAGAAAGAAAGAGGAGAATCGAGCAAATGTACATACAATACGGAACACAAATTTTAATTTAAGAATTGAAAGGAACGTAATATGCCCAAAAAGGTACATATGTAAATTCATGGATACCAAAGAAAGTGACAGTGACCAAAATATATGATATGAGAGCTTGAAGCACGTTTTAGAAACTGCCATGAATTTCATCCTTTACCAGAGTTTGCGTGGAAGTTTTATACCGTAGCTCATGATACATATGAAGCTTAGCGAAATAGTTCGAACTCACGGACGAAAGATTATTGCCTTAATTTGAGGTAGGTATTCCGACAGATGAGGACAGATAGCCCATACAATTACTGAAGGAAGGATGGCAATAAAAGCGCAACTAAGGTACTGAGGTACATTTACAAGGTGTAAAAAAAGCTGTAATTCAGAGAAGTGACGAACTTGTTGTAGAGTTCTAATGCTATCGATTTTATGCGGGTTAGAATTAGACATTACTCGGGTTAGACATACTCAATATTCAGTAACTTATGCTGCCCTCGGTATATTGTTCGTTATAAAAATTTCTGGAATAAAAAATTACAATTTTCTGTTTTCTTCTATAGTACCCAGATTGTGATTTTTTGTAGCTTATAATACTTTCATTTTGCGAGGTGCAACCGAAAAGTTTACCGAGCACTTTTTTCTATCGAGCAAGAGAAGTGTTGTTGAAGGATTGCTCCTTTGTCGTTTAAATAGTTTGCCCTTTTCTCTCGTAGGTTTTAAGTTCAAAATGGTAGGGCAAAATACAAATAGAGTTGGGTTTGTCTGTCTGGGCAGTGCAATCTTAAATAACCCAACAGTAATATAAAAATAACCCTAAAAATACTTAAGAAACAAAAGTGAATGCTCCGGAGCTTCGGGTGCGATACTTTTGTGCGGAAACGTTTCTATTGAGTGCGCTCACTCGCGCACACGTTGGACGCGATCTTCAGTATTTGTAAAGCCCCGGTGTGTCTGGACTTTTTCTTGAAGTGTTTTTTGTAAATATTTTCATCATGCATGCTAATGCTGCTGTTTCTTTATGGTTGATTTGTAGTATCCACGCTAGTGGTCTTGCTGAACAATTCAGGTTGCTAGCCTTCACGTCAGCGCGTAACAAAACCCCCGAACCTCAAAACCCCGAACCTCAAATTGCTTCTGTGCTCCCCCAGAGGCGATTGTGAAACAGCGCGTGCTGGCAATTTATGCAAGTACAGTGTGGATACAAGCTTTTTTACTGCAACCAGTGTATGTAAAGATCCCGAGGTGGTCATAACTTAATCCGGAGTCCACCAATACGGCGCGCCTCATCACCTGGGTAGTTTCTGGCGCGTTAAGCCTAGTGCAAATTCCCTGTCAGACAGAGGATAGACATCACGGTGGCGTTTATTGTAGCGCCAGTAGCAACGCATTCGTTACCATACTTATAGAGTGGGTCGCGTCTTCACGTCTCTCACGGACCCTCGAGATTAGAGGGGCGAAAATCACTGTCTCTACGTAATTTTTGTTTAAATAATATCTATCCGCCTCCACGTTCTCAGTCGGCCTTTAGTATATTGCTTTTGTGGTCGATCCTTTTCAAAAGGCAGGTTGACTTCTCACTTATCCTTACAACAAACTGTTCCAAAATAATTGAGCAGAAAAGCATGGTTAAGGCCACGGGAATGATCTTAAGTTTTGTGCATCCCTGGTATGTATGCGAATAGAAAATAAATTCCAGTGTTCAAGGTGAGATTGTTTGCTAGGCCAAATGTCTCCCATGCAGGAAAAAGAAAAACACCCTAAGCACGGCTGAGGATGTGGTCATTGAGGACTTGGTTCTAAAGTCTACGGTGCAAAACCTGCCAATTCCAAACGCCGACGTGGCCACGTTTTTGAGAACTCGGCTACAGGAGCACCCTGGAGACACTGCACTGGTAAGAAACCCCACCTTGAATTTTTAATACATGGGCAGAATTTACTCAAAGAATTTTACGAACAAAGAAGAGAGAAGGAAAGTTCATTCTCCCTAATCTCCACAAAGATTGCATATGATTTTTCCGGATAGCGGAATCATAAGCCACTTCTTGCAACGGGGAAGAGCGTGCGTCCTGTGTGCCTTCTAAGTCTTTGTTTCTTTGCGCTGTATTTTTAAGGGGACAACGACGAGATGCCAGTTCGCGGTTTTTGTGCTGCAGCGTAGATAAACATTATCACGGGAAGAGGCTTACATTGCCGTGAACACAAATACGGAGTCGGGTCCTTAAAATAGGAACACGAGAAAATGTTTACACTACAAACGGCAGCCTACTTTTCGCAATCTCGAGTAGGTTCACATTTGAGACCAGAAGAAAAATAGGCAGGCCGTACAATGAGCAAAGCAAAATTTCTTGAGAACAAAAACAAAACGAAATGACAGCAGAAAATAGCGCTGCCATGGTCGTAACACTGTGCGGTTTTGTACTGCTTTTGTACTACCCTGGAATTACTCCTGCTGAAGGGGCGACGGACGGTATTTTGTATAGTGTCACTTTTTAGGGGTGTGGTTGGACACATTTTAATAGGGTATATGTGTGAACTACAGACCGCTGAATAACGATCACTAAGGAAAAAACGAACACAGTCTTTTTGTCCTGCTCTCTCGGGAATCTTCCACGCAGCAGGTGGTAATACACATTTCGTAGAAGTCTACAAACTTGCACAATTAGAAAACCTCCCAATAACCTTTGTTTCCGTGCGAGATGTGACATAGGCGTTCCTTGCCCTGTAAGTCGTGTCCTGGAGCCAATCCCGGGTATTCTATTTATTGTTAATGCAGCTATGTGTTAGCAAGCACCTTTTGTATTGCCGAAACTGCGTACCTGCTTTATTTAGCTCTTGGCTGTGACATAACTGATACTAAACTTGTCTGAACAAACTGAACTACCAAATATATCAGTTTTTTTCTGGTCTTTCCTAAAGGTGCAGAAAAACAACATTCCTACTGGCTATTCGGGGTTGCCCTAGTCCGTGAGAAATAAAATACTCTGGCATATCCTATCGAGCAAAACAAATCAAGCTCACGGCCTATTACTATTATCCCAGCCGCAATAGTGGACATTGAAAAGTCGCAAGAAAAAAAGTTTTAAATCCAACCTCTTGCTGCTTGTTATAGACGCCAGGAATCACATGTATGTACAAATGTTGTACTAAAGTCCTGCCAAGAAAGCGAATGGTTGCAATAAGTGCTCACACCATACTATCAATAACTCGAGCCCTACCAATCAACTAGTGTACGGAAAAAATTTCCGGCGAAGCCTCCAGGATGCCTCCTAGCCTCCTATTTCTTTCTAGTATCATGAAAGTGTGAAAACAAGCCTTTAACAGTAACTATTTAAACTAATGAAACGTTCGTCGACCCCTCTTATACAAGGAACACGGGCGCACGCGAGGCATGTAGGCTCGGGGCACATTAAAGGGGTGATGCAGACAAAACAAAAGTTTGCTTCATTCGAAAGATTGCCTCGTTAGAATCACACCGACACACTCTTAACGTAAACTTCCCTCAAATAAGCTACATAATTAGGATAAAATGGAATGGCCATGCCACCCATTAGCTGATTTCCCGGAACAGAACCTATGGTGTTAAACGTGCCAACTATACAATTGGTTGAGGCCGGCAAAAGCTAACGGCAAATTAGGCAGGGCTTACAAGCTTCCCGAAAGAGGTATTTGCGCGGTTACACTTAGGGCACATTATTTTTATTGCAGTAACAGTCGTGGGGTGAACAGTGGAAGTTACGAAAGCACACGTGAACATAGCAGTACCGGATGCGTACTGCTGTTCGTATTGTGTACACAAAGCTTGTTTTAGCTACACAGAACTGCGGCGCTTTGGAATTGTCTCAGACGAGACTGGGCGATTGGCGTAGGGGAAGGTGTCTTACGTGTCCATATTTGTCGACCGCTCACCATGTTTCACGAAATGATTGTTTTCTGCCTAAAAAACAAAGCCAGGTACAAATACGGTCCAAAAAAAGCAACAAGCGGTAAACGGCCCTACGTGGTATGGTGGCGCCATCTAGGTTGACTAGCGGTAAACAGGTCTCCGCAGCACTGTAGGATTACCTTGAAGACCGGCTGTTGTGATGTCATTAGAGATGTCACAAAAACACACGATTTGGCGAGATAATCAAACTTTTACCTTAAATTGAGGAATTTCTCAATGAATGAAGCACCGTTTGCTTCCAGACAAACGCTGCGGGCTCTAAAAAACACCAGATATATCGAATAACACAAACTTGTATTTTGTGTGCATGACCTATTCAAAGAGACATGGTTATTTGAGATACGAGTGTATTTGCAAATGCTCTGCGGAACCCGAATGGCTGTGAGATTATATCCGTAATATTACACTTGTGGTCCATGTGTTAACCTGTGAGAGGTTAAACTCTGTGAGGCCCGTAGTAGAATTACACGAGTGACTTGATAATGTTGATCAATGCACAACCGGATGTTAGTGGTGGGATAGTGTTCAGCAGCTAGGGAGAAACATTTGAGCATAAAACGTATAAGCCGGCATTGAACTCTTGAACTGGCTGCTTCTATAGATGAAGGAGGGAGTGCCTGCGATTGGCTACGAGTATGGCGTGATTCGGCGCTACGCTTGAGGGAGCGCTGACCTCCGTTTCTCTTTTCCGAAGAGAGGCAGCACCTGTCTAGGAAAGGAGTATAGCGTTATCTCGAGTGCCACTTGTGGGAGTGACGACCGCCGTTCACCATCCCCCGACAGAGGGAGCAATTTGATTGGCGGGAACTATGGCGTGATCCGGCGTGCCCGTTGTGGGAGCGACGACATCCCTTTGCCTTCTCCGGAGGGAGGGGGAACCTGTGACTGGTAGGGTGCACGGCGCACTCTAAGGCAAAAAGTACCAAAAGTGCTTCTGCGGGACCAACTGAGTTTGCCAGAACATTCCACCGTTTGGGGACTCATTTGTGAGCGGAGTTAACATTACTCAGCAACCGATTGGCCCATTCCGATGCTCCGCAATGAGAAACTGCTGGAAGGGCCCACAGCAGAAATGCAGCTTACTCAAGTCCGAAACGAACCATAGGACTCCCCAACACAAACGCAGTACGCAACCACGGAGCCACGAGGACACAGAGGAATGTTAGAAAATATGTATTAAAGTGTAAAGCGTTCAGTACTTTGCACGACGTGGCATTTCACTTTCACTTGTGCGACAATTTCTGGACGTGCAAGTGATCGTGTTGTGTGCTTCGCTAACGCTAGGGAATATTACTTAGCTCGATTCTAAGCCGACCCTCAAACACCATAGTTTTATTTTCTCGTGAAGAACAAGCAATTTGTCGCCTCGTTGCGACGGGAGGCAGGGTGATCGAAAAATTCTCTTTTTCAGCACAAACTAGAGCCAGCTCCTTAAATTCTTAGTGTTCGCTACATATTTTAAGTGTTCTCGGTATCGTATATGAAAGCGGTCGCCTTCGTTAGTGTCAGAATAGGGAAACGGACCATATTTTCCTGCAAAGGCGAAAGAAAGTTCGGCATTAACTACCCAGAATTCTACATGTCAGCGTGGCTGTGCGATCGGGAGTGGGAAATGCAGCCGGGTCTTCCAACCGCTGCAGAATTCTCATAGCTCTTGCACGCAAGGCAGTTATGTACTGAGAGTAAATGCTAAATTGAAGACGATTAGCTGTTGCCTACATTTTCAATTTCTCGTTGTCATCCGCAATGATGCGTTGTTTTTGTCCTTTAAACGCATGCATATCCATTACGCGTAGGGAACAATTATTGCTGTTTTCAATAACACCTGCCTTTGTGTGTGACGCGCTTGGAAACTTTCATTGGCCATATTATCTCCCGCAAATACTATGCAACACAGCGCACTGAACTAACCCCCTCGACAAGTATTCGTTCGTTGTTCTCCGACGCTCCTGGCCGTTACCCGCCACTCGATTTATTAGTCTAGGCGCTTTTTTTATCATTCACATTGATATTTTCTCACATGGCACTATACAAGAAACCAACAGAATGCGATGAGTTGTGTTTTGTAAACACAAAACTGCCAACAGACTGCCAACAAGAGGGGAAGCGACGGAAGTTTACTACGGGGGGTACGGTGGGGGGATATCTCATTGGGTTAGTCAAGGGTAGGGCAAACGAGTAGGACAACCGATGTGCTGATACAAAGGGAGGCCTCTAATCATCGTCATCACAACACTTATAGGAAAATAACAAATGACGTGCCTGCTAAGCATAACGGTAACGGTTTCCGAGGCAGAAAAATATTACCAGGAGTGCAAAAACCATAGCAATCTGGCACAGGGTGTACCAATAACGTTTTTTTCTAGACTGTAAACTACGGTAACGGCCCGTACACCACCATTAATCGCCACGAGACTGTTTCTTTAAAATTACGCATCTAATAAACACGTATGCAGCAAATGTATAAATTGGCATTTCTAAGCAGCACTGTTGATAAGCGGACAGACTCCAGGAGGTATTTTCAAAACAATGGTATTGACATTGGCCTACACCTTGCACTGCTAGCGCTTAGCACACGTGCGAACTTATCTGTTTATGAAACATGAGTAAGCGGCGTGAAAGGATTAGTGGCACATTCATTTTTAGACTGGTCTTACGGAGTATGGTTTTAGGTGCGACTGGAAGAGGTCTTTCCGTTGAACGTATGGTTTTAAAGGGAAACCACACTTGGTACGGCTGAAAGTTGGGCTAGGTGGTGTTGACTTAGAACCATTTGTCGTCTACTTCTTTCTAGGTCCCTGTCCGTTTTTCGCTGGTAAAATGGTTGTAAGTCACACCAGGTACATTTGTCATGATCAATTAATTAAAAAATACTTTAGTGAGTAACTTTGGCACCTCGTCATTAGAAATTGCCACATCATATACTATGCAAACGTAAAAACTTCAGGAGTTCCCCATTACTTCACTTTCAGAACAATTTTTTTTTCTTGCGGAAATTGTCGCCCCATTCTAGTTTACTGTCGATTTCACTTTTGCTTATAGAAATGTAAATATTCATAGGTGAAAACAATTTCCTCTATGGCCATCAACGTTATTCCTCCCAGTGTCATTTGTTTCTCTTCAATTGTGCTTGGTAACGGTTGATTCAAGCAGTGTGGGTTTCACAAAAAATGTTTGCATGCGATGAAACATGTACTGGTTCTTTTAACAAAACTTGTTGGGGGGCTAGTTAGTTCGTAATTATTTAATATGTTTAGAGCGAAAAATGCGCGCGAAAGGAGACGGGACAAGCGCTACGGGATAGCGCTTGTCCCGTCTCCTTTCTTGCGTATTTTGTGCTCTAAACATATTTAAGAATGTCCTAGATTATTCAATACGCTTTCATAAACAGTTCAAAGAAAGGTCCCAGGTTTCTGGAGCAAATGCAGTAAGGACTTTAAAAGCTTTGAAGGAGTCTATAAAAGATACCCTTGATTGATTTTTGTACCGCAGATTGACGGAGCCACGGGGCAGCGGCACACCTTTGGTGAACTGGAAGCTATCTGCGAGTCCATCGCGGCTGGGTTTCAGGAACTAGGCCTTCGGCCGGGAGACACGGTGTGCTTTGTCTCTCCGAACACCATAGACCTGATTGCTGCCTTCATCGCAACAGCCTTCGCAGGAGGCGTCATCGCTTGTGTTAAGACCGTCTTCAATGAAAGTGAGTAGTAGCGCCCGTTTTTGTTGCTGAATTCTTTGATATGCGAAAGATGGGAAACTTTTGGTGTGCTGAAAACTAACGTTATGACAGACGTTTCCTGTATCTGTGCAACAATGTTCACAACAGAAAGAAATATTTGGGACAGTTTCTTTGTTCTTCACCTTCCTTACTGAAATGCACTAAAATACACAATTCTAATTCTCTGGCGGTGTCGCATTTCACGCCGTCATTTGTCACTGCTAGTTTCTCACCGTAGTGCTGATAGGGCTATATTCTCGCATCTGAGGCAGTTGATTCTTACTGGACACGTCTTTCGAACTACGAATACGTACTTTAACGTGCATGACTGGCTTTTTGGAAGTGAAAAATAAGCAACGCCTTTCTGGGAAGCTAAAATAAGCGACCGAAATCACTGCTAAACACTGTTCTGTGCTATGCAAAGTTATGTTCTGAACAGTACATGTTTTGTAGTTGACCTCAAAAAAATACACCAAGTGAAAGCTTAACATTTATAAATATTTTCTCAATTTTTCCTTGTTCATAACAAGGTTTTGGTAAGGAATGAAACAATGGCGTGAATACAACTTCATTATCAATACAGAAAATTCTGTCGGGCCTAGTTCTCATTCTGTTGGGTTTCACGTTTGTCGGCTCCACCGTTCATCCATTGCCCTACTGCTCCAAATGAGTCTTCGCCAATGTAGTATAACACTGGCGTAAGAGCGATGAATTGCGAGGCTATTCTTTTTTTCGTCCCAATCACCTTCTTCGAAATTGGCGGGTGGCCGTAGTATTCCCACACAATCAGAGTACGTGAGCCAGAATTTGCTTCGCTTTGAATCAATACCGAAAATAGCTTATAGGTATGTTTTTTCCCTCACTGCATTGTGTGCTTTTCGTCTGAGGAAACCAATTACTTCATTATTCCTTCAAAGCCTTGGGTGTTTGTTTTTGCTCAAATCGTGAATAAGAAAAGCAACCTACATCATTCCCGCCAGCTGATTAAACGAAGTAAAATCAGTTTGATTGGTACTGCGGTTTCGTATTATCCTAATCTTCAAAGTCATACCGTGTCAATTTTTTCATTTAACAGTAAACGATTGTTCATTCGCAGAGTTTCTGTAGTGCAAAAATGTTCGTCAAATTTGCAAGTACCCCTTGCGAGGGGGACTAGTGCATCTTCACAAAGTACTATACGAATTTGGTGAGAGCATATGAGGAAAGAAGTAGACTTGACTTATTTTCTCGCCAATAAATTGACTTAAGCAGGCGAAACCAACCCCAAAAAGTTTGTAATAAACCTTACCAGGTAACCCAGAGATGCTTGAGTATCTTTTTATTGCCTCATTCAGTATAGTCGATTGATTTGCACTCCCGATTTCTAACCCTGCTTGCATTGCATCAGCTTCAATTATTCGGCCCTACGTAATGTTGGCAAGTCCTGTCTGTAATTTTTCTACTCACATTTATATACGCCTGTTTCAGGGGAAACACAACGAGTTCTGAGTATGACCAAGCCTACGTTTATTTATTGTGATATAGCAAGCGCTGCCACGGTTAAGCAAGCCTGCAATGACGTACCATCTGTAAAGGTATGCCATCTCTTTTAGTACCACCTTGTTAACAATGACCACGCCTTACAATTGTCTTGCCGTTTAAAATATTTACGGATAAAACGTCATGCATAGAAACTAGTACTGAAAAAGCGGTTTCGATGCGACATTGGTAGCTGAAGAACATACGCCTTGTACACAGGAAACCGTGTACGCTTGGGTTTTTCAATACTCAAGGTTTTAGACATTTATCGGGGAAAACGTATGGTTTCCAGGCACTAAGGCGTTTACGCTTTGGTTGTTTTGCACTTAAAGATGCGAGGAGAATATGGCCATCTGCGTGCCCAGCAAAGCGTTCCGTAGATATAGAGACTGACTGCCGGCAGCACACGTAAGAATCGCTCTGAGGGCCAGCTTCAGTTTTAATTCAAGCCTCAAAACGGCATGTTTCAGTGCTCACGCCCTTGACATGAGTAAATACATTGGTCACAAGTATATAACAAGGAAGATGTGCCTTAATATAAAGTGTCAGACATTGGTGAACAACCCTATCACCTTGCAGGTGCTGGTGACGACGGGTGATTACGACGGCATGGTTAATTTCTCCAAGCTCAAGGAGACGCCTCGGAGGAAGTACAAGAAACCTGCCACGGCCGGCCCCGAGGATATTTTCACTGTGTTTCTGTCCAGTGGTACGACCGGTCTCCCTAAAGCGGCTCTGATAACCCACAGCAATTTCGTCGCTGAACTCGTCACTTTTGGGTGAGAAAACATCGTTCAGTTGCCAATAAATACTAAACCTAGCTCGTAGTACTAGCCTCATACCCGCCGAGGTGGCTCAGTGGCTATAACGCTGTGCTGCTGAGCCCAAGTGCGTGGGTTTGATTCCCGGCCGCGGAGGCCGCTTTTCTAATGGAGGCGAAAAGCGAAAACGCGCCTGTGTTCGAGATTTCGGCGCATGGTAAAGATCTCCAGTCTCCAGGGGGTCAAAATTAATTCGCTGGCAGGTTTCTCACGCGCTCACCGTTGACATTACTGTTCTGCTGGGTGGGAGATTTCCACGTGAACGTCTCACGGGCCCAATGTGGCCTGACTGCTGTCCTTATTTCGTCGAGCGGTTTTGGTTGTAGCGTTACAGACAACAAGATCCCCTACTACGCGGAGGAGAACAGTCGAACGACAATCGCAAATTACAAATAAACCATTTTTGTTTCGTGCACTCTTTTCACTGCGCCCAGCTTCGCTGGGAATCAGTCTCAACAGGGTTCAAGGGCATTGACTTTTTTTTTGGCCCGGGTAAGCTTTCACCTTCTACAGCATAGTTACAATTCCCAGTCACAATCGATATGTTAAAAGTAAGAGGGTTTAAGTTTGCGAGGTTTGTCAGAGGAAATGCGTGTACCGGATGCAAAAACATAAAAGCGATCAACATTCTCACGGATATTCAACACACTAGATCCGCGTCAGCGGATGGACAAACAATTGTTAGTGTGGCAGCAAAATTCTTTTTTTATGCGCATTAACGATGCGTAGCTATGGGTGAGATGCTGGCCACAATAAAAAACGAAAATTGCCACTTGCTTGACTGTAACCAATGTTCTGGACATATTTTTTTACAGGATTCCTTCACGAAAAATATTATCGAAGGTTCGTTGCGGTAAAGTTAGCTCATTTTATCTGGTGAAATATAATCGTCACTCCTTGACGTGTCGTACGCCCGAATACTTGTTTGCAGTACTACGCGGTATTCGCGCCTATTTGCTAAACAGTAGACTGTAAAATACCTAACAGACTACTGTAAGTTCTCTTCGTCGGGAGTTTCGTTAAAAGAAAGAATAGATACAGTACTACAAGATGCCAAGTGTAGGTAATAAGGACACTATGAGCAAACCTTCATGGCGCTAACCTAAGCACGGCGTGTTTTTAAATGCGGAGCATTTCTTATGCTCGCCTTGTCCTGCGTCGTTGATGGCGGCGCCGTCCACACGCCTCACTGCGCATGCGCAACTCTCCTCCTTACACCCACAGCTCCGCGATACTACACTATAAAAAAAGAAATAGTTAGCGGCGCCCGGTTTCGATCCCACGACTCTCTGGCCGCAACGGGAGGTACGCGGTGCTCTTCCCACTACGCTACAAATCCGGGACAGGAGCAAGTGCTACGAACGCGCCTTATGTCCTTGACTCATTCAAACTACGTCAAGAAGCTACTGATACAACGAAGGCACGCGAAGCTGAACGTCAACGGAAACGACGAACTGAAAACTTTAGAGGGGGATGCTGAATTTCCCGTGGGAAAGCTGTGGCGGGAAGCGCCACGCGCCTTGCAGCTCAACCAGCCCCGTCCGCAGCGCCTCTGATGCTGATTGTGGCAGGATGCCCCTAGGGATTGGCCAACCAAAGAATCCATCACGAGATAGGTTCGCGTTCAACCACCGTCGTCATCTTCCCGTAGGGGAACCGCCGAAGAAGAAGAAGAACGAGAAGACAAAGCTGCGAAGAGGAGGGCATGTACATTGCTCTCAGCCGGTGCACCAATGTCAACAACCTTTACCTCACCAAAGCTGACGGAGACTACCGATTCTACCACAGAGACAACATCGACAAGAACATGATGGACGAGTTTCGGCGCCTCGAGAACCACCGCCTACTCACCGTAACACAACAGCACTTGCGTGCCTTTGCCACCGGTGTGGACCCGGACGCGAATTCCCTCTGGCGCTAGTAAAAACCAGATCACTCAACATAACGGCAACACAATGGAACCACACAGAACCGCCACGATGCTTCGCATCCTCATCAGGGTTCCCCACGGGAAGATGGTGTAATTTTTATCAAGTAGTACATGAAATAATAAAATCATCAATCCACTCACTCAATCCAGCTGCGAAATAGAGTGGGTACCGTTAATTAGGGCTAACTAAGAACCACAAATTAGCTTGTTCTAAAGGGAAGCTTGTATTGGATGACTTGCGCCGTCCGTGGTGGCGCACGCTGAACCGCCTTGTGGGAAAGACAACTTGGTTCATCCGTGCGCTCTAATGATGGTGGTGATGATACTAATGCCCATGAAGTGTTTTGGACGTACCCAGTCGGTGGTAGTTTGTTGGCGGAGGATACAGAGTTGACTGTCGGTTGGTTTGTTCGTTGGACACTTAAATCATGGCGCATGCCCACGTGGGGGATTGGACAGGAAGCGGCCTGTAATGATTAGGCTGTTACCCGGTTTATTTTAGAGAGAGAGAAAAAAAGAGAGTGAAGTAAAAGAAAAAGATTGAGAGAATAAAAAAAATGTTTGTATATAACAGGATTTTCAGGAAAAAAATCACGAATGAAGACATAGCTGTCTAGCAGGTTATCGGGCCTGTCTGCGCAACAAAGGAGTGAAAGGCGATCAAGACATCTCTGTGGCAAACTCCTAGGACGGAAGCACCCAGGGAAAGAAGAACGATGGAAGATAACGGGAGTTGATTGTTATCCTGTTGGAGCTTACATCACGGTCGTCGCCGTTGCTCGCATCACACCACATCCCAGGTGCCGACGTGCGCTCTCATCGGGCAATTTGCTTTCTGGCGTGGCATGGGTAGGCTGATTTTGGTTTGCTCCGCGGAAGAGTGGGAAGCCTTTCAAGGACGTAAATGTTTCCGCAAAATGCCGAAGAATGATTTAAAACAACGTGAACCGAAAATTCCTCTCGGGTAAACCTCGGTGAAATAAAAAGGTGTCGCTTTTGGTCGATCGATGGTTTTTGTTTTTATTTCTGCTCCTTCAAAGGGTTTTTTTCTTACTTTCGTTTTGTTGTCATTGCGTTTCAATTGGTAAAGCATTCGTTTCGCTGAGGTCAAGCTGCGGGTTCACTCCTGCATTGAGATGGAAGGGGTTATAACGTTTTTTGACGGCGGCCTACATACTTTAAAAGTACGCGATAAATAGCTGGGAACCTTCTCATTGGAAAGAACTCATCGTAATTTGAATTGACAATACCGAACGAGCAGGTATCTCCAGCTGATCACGGCCGGTGGTCCCTAAATTATAACAAGAACTCTAAGTATTGGGCCTTCCTGAAGTAAGAGCTAGCTCAACGCGACTACAAGCAAGCTTTGTGGGGCAGTGTGCAGAGTCTGCGAGAGAATCGCAAACCACCCGAGATGCAAAGCGGGGTAGGATATGTGTCGCCAGTGCGTCGCGTCAGCCCAAATATTGGTGATTTTAAAATTTTGTTTTCAGTTCCGATAAAGCCGAAGTCGGGAAATTTGTGCTTCGTAACTGAATGTTTTCACATTGCCTAATATAAAACAACAACTGCGAGGTGACTGTTTCGTTAAAACGGTGGTTCCATTTATCTAAATTTTGTTTTGCTTAGTAGATTTGCTTTTTTTTTGCTGAGAGGGTATTTTAGCAAACGTTGTTTTCGTTTTGCTACACGGATTGTGGACATCCCCAGCAATTTTTATAAACGCCCTGAAAGCGCAAAATTCTACCCAACCAACTGCGCAGCGGAAATTTCAAATGGTAGGATATTATGCGCCGGTACTATCTCTGGGGTGTAGAGGGACTGGTAGTGGAGCCCTAAAGATGACTTTAGAGCACCCGCCGATATTAAGAGTGCACGCAATCTCGACACAATTGCGAATGTAATTTTCCGTTGATAATAAAAACGGGCGGAAACTGAGCTTTTCACAACGCGATAACTATCAAATGTTTAGTATCAAACGTTTAGTATCAGCCTGCGTTTAGTTAACGCGCAATGTTTTTATTACCACTACGGGATTTAAAAAAAAAATGCGAAGTGGTACAAACCATCTGTTTCGGACTATTTCGGGAGTAACATTTGTTTTCCAGGTTTCTTCGTGCTCGCCTGTTGAAGTGCGCAGCCCAAATTAGGCAATATATTGTTAAGTTATTTTGATAGGCATTGCGTAATCACATGCAGTCTCTGATAAGGAATTTTTTTCAGTGGTGCAATACTCATACCTATCTGTCGCCACGCATTTTCCTTTAATCTTACGGGCCGTTATTATCGCTTGCTCTAACACGTACCCAAATAGTGGTAGGCCTATTACCGTCCCAAAGAATTGTCGCTAGCAAATATCGCAAGTGTCTTTGAAGTGGCTGCCCTCTCAAAACTTGCGTGCCTGCCCAATGGTAGGCGAATCGGTTTGGCATGCATGCCAAATGCCTGTTTAAGCTTGCCTTCGACATACCCAGAGCAAATTCAAATCTATAGGCGGCTTCGGGAGCTCAATCATCTTTCCCCTCACTCTGTTCTTCCCGTAATTTAAGCATCCATCACTATCTATTTTTACCAGGTACTTTTTTGCATCTCACTTGTCGAATTGTGTGGACGTCACCATGGAACTATACTGGCAATTTAATTGCCCATTGCCTAAAAATGCGTCGCTCGCACCACTTCAGACAACGCGCAATAATAGGTCGGCGCATAGACGATGAGCGCTTTTACAATGCTTAACCACACGCGCCACACTGTTCACCTAAAGTCTTCCCGAAGAGAAGAAATTGATCTTACTTTCGCTTCCCGGCTTATCTCGCTCAGGTCAAAAACTGCGAAATTGATTTTATTGCAATCACGCGTACATGCTTACAGACAACAAATCTGCTCTACTTTTTATTCAGCGAAACTGTATTTTCGGCATTGAAGATTAACGTAAATGTGTCAGAAGGGTATGAGAAATTCTTAGTTCGTTTATGGGTAATTGATTTGCCGAAACATTACTTGCAGGTATAAGAACCCGGGTCTAAATAAGGGAGCCGTGTTCTTGGCCTACTTGCCAGTGATGCACGCTGCGCCTTTCATGGTGTGTTTTACAGCAATAACTCATTATGTTGAGACTGTAATTGTCGCAGCTATGGACCTCACTTCTGTTCTTCCACCAATACCAAAGTACAAGGTAAGCACAAAATACTGGGGAGAGGGGGTTTGATGTCAGACCACCCCTCAAAATTTTGTGGTCACGGCAACTGTAATCCTTTCTGCCTGGTTTTTTTCATGCTATTTGCACTAAAATAAAAAAAATATGAACACGAAAACAAAACGAAACGATGAAAAGCGAAACGACTGAGATATTCTTTGAAGCAGGATATCTTTCTTTTTGGGGTTTTTCTAACCGGTGGCGTATAAGACACCTGAAAAATGCACAGACGATTACTGCACTCCCTAGCAAAAAAATTGTGCACAGGGCGAACTGCAGTCTTCTCGGTCACGGCCCATATTTGCTGCGTCTCAACAAGTTATCGCGTGATCAACGAACGCATGGCGGCGCGCGCTACTCTATTATCTCGCCACGCGTGACCGCCGCCGGCCAGACTGTTGTTGCAATTCGTACCTTCCCACAACACAAAAATAAGAGCTTGGTCTCCACTGTCTCATGTCGGCAACCAATCTAAGATCATCATCATCATCCTCATAACCATCATTATCATCATCATCGCCATCGTCATCAGTCTGTCTACGCCCACTGCAGGGCAAAGGCCTCTCCCATAGATCTCCAATATATCCCTGTCCTGTGCTAAGAGCGACCGATTTATCCCCGCACATTTCTTGATCTCATCTGCCGATCTTACATTCGGCCGCCCCCTGCCACGTTTGCCTTGCCAAGGAATAAACTCTGTTACCCTTAATGACCAACGGTTATCTTGCCTCCGCATTACATGCTTTTGCCACGCCCATTTCTGCTTCTTAATTTCGACTAATATGCCCTTAACATGCGTTTGTCCCCTGACCCAGTCGGCTCTCTTGTCCCTTAACGTTACACCTATCATCTTCCGTTCCATTGCTCGCTGAGTCGTCCTCAATTTAAGTTGAACCCTTTTAGTGAGCCTCCAAGTTTCTCCCCCTATGTGAGAACCAGTACAAAAAGAAAAAAGATCCCGGGCTATCTCCACTAGCGTGAAACCTGAGGAGGGTCGAAGCATGCAGTATATAAGATTATTTAGGCGCCTTGGCGTTTTTGCCAACGGAGATGAAATCGTTGGGGGGTTCAGGTATACAGCTTTGCTGCAACAGTCTTGTGTCTTTGAAGCACAAAGCGGTCTAGCGCAATGCGTAAACGGGTGTCCCGGTGTTTTTTTAGTACGCGTTACGAAGCATTCCAGCACGAAGCGTAAACGAGAGTCCCGGTGCTGTTTATTACACGTTACTTTCTAGCGCGAGGCATAAAGGAGTGTTTCGGTGTTTTAGTTCGGTGACACCATAAGAAAAAAGTTACGACGACGCCGACAGGAGACGCCGACAGGCCGAGCCCCTATAGGGCTATGCCCCTGAAAAACGCGTGTTGCTGGAATTGCAGAAGGAGGCTCGGGGTGAGGCCTAATCCTGGCGACCATTGCCGGCAACGCACTCCCTGAGCAGAGCAAGATTGGCCACCATTGTGTAGTAAGGGCCCAAGCCTCGCATGAATGCGCCTACTAACCATCGACCCTCATTCCCCAGCAGCTGCGAAGTGCCGGTAAAAAGGATAGTCCAACAATAAGACCGACAAGACGCGGTGCCGCTCCTCCACCATTCAAAAGTACTGCTAAAAGAATAAACTCCCAAGAGATGACTCCTTTTTAACACACTGTTTCGATGACTGAGCTCATCTTTGTTCATTCGCATTATACTCACCTTACCCTCCATACAATGAAAACCCAACTGATTTCCTTGCGCGCATATCACCACTGTAGAAGGTGAATCAACAAGTCTAGAGGCAAAGATAGTTCCTCAAAGCCATCGCAATTAATTATGTCAACTATCCTGTTACAGCCGTTCTATCTTTATGGTCTTACTTGCGAACTGTCACTAACTTTCTCTAAACTCTTTTAGGTAACTAACCTAGTGCTATACCCAACGCACGCTATGCACATGGTACAAAAAGGTCTGCCGCCCACTTTGGACATCGCAGCGTACGAAACATTTTTCTTGCTGGAAGTGCCATCCCACCTCAAGTCATGAGTGGTCTTATCAAGGTGTTTCCGGGCTGCACAATTTACATGGTAAGAGCTATACGTTAGCTGCAATTGTCAGCGCTGAACAAGTTGCTCACAAACGTTTGAACAGTGCGTGAATGCCTCATGAGCGAAACTATATTAGGAACTTCTCCGCATAAAACATTGTTCTACAAACACCTAGACGAACAGAATCTTCAGCTCGTCACACTACTCAGGGTTGCAGCGGATTACCTTCCGCAGTCCTGCCTCATGAGCTTTCGGACTAGGAATCTTTAAATTTCAAATTTGTGTCATCTTTGTAATGATGTATACCTATACCTCCAAATGGGACCTATCCTGCGCTCCTTGCAAAAACTAACGGCCGAATTTAATCAATTGGTTACTGAAACGTAATACAACAGGTTACAACTGTTGCAGTGCCATTTGTTGTAATTCTTAAAACAAAGATTGCCCCCCATCAAGTTTAATGAAGGCCTCTTAACCATCAATACCCGGTATTTTAACCAAACAAATCGCTGTATTATCGTGGGGCGCGTTTTTCCAGAAGATTAAAGAACTGCATATGTACCTCCCTCGAACAAGGTAACATACTTTGCCCCACATGAAAACATTAAGGACAGCCAAGTGTAGGGGAAAGAAGTGACGAGAAAGAACATTTTGTTGGCTGTGACAATGTTGTCCTCTCCGTATATAGGGTATATATTTTAAGAGCGACCTCTTTTAATACATAAATTGTAAAATGCGAACTTGGGGAGCGGCAGTATTAGGTACGCCGCTTTCAAGCGTACCTGTTAACAAAGACGTCTACATGCCATTCAAGGACTCTAGCAGCAGTGCTTTCCGCCGGGGAATTGAATACGCATGACATCGCAATACATTGTATCAGTATGTCTACGCTGACAATCATTGGAAGGTTCGTATAAGTTTCCGCTACTCTAAAAGGGTATTTTTCAGAGGTACACATACTCTGTGATACGTAAACAGCGCAACGAAGGAGTAGATGATTTGACCCAAACCCGAACTCGTAACGGTTTACCAAAAAGAACCCAAACATATAAGATTTGCATAACATCGTTATCATATCCCAGGTTACGGCCTCACGGAGGTTTGCTGTGGAATCACTTTTACACGCGGCATGTGTCACGACTTCAAAACTGTTGGAACGCCAATTCCATACGTGAGCATAAAGGTGAAGTATTGTTTTTATTTTTACGCACAGTTTCGGGAACCCCCAATGGGTTGCTGGATCCTGCCACGTCGAGCACATTATGTTTGGTATTCTGAAGAAAACAAATGCTTGATATAGATAACTTTGTACGACTGTTGCTCATACGAAAACAACCGAAGTTTTAGTGTCAGGCGATTTTCATCTATCAGGCACAACACAAAAAGCGAATAAATTTCTGCTCATGTATTCGTGTCGACATGAGCCTCAGCTACAATAGCAAGCTCTCCTGTAATGTACAAAACTCGACATATCCGGTATTCAGTCCAACAAAAAGTGCTGCAATGAGACGACAAACCCTCGACACTGTTTCAAACCGTAAACAGCAAAGACAAATTCAAAGTCATAACTCAATTTTCGTAACACAGATGTTCGCTTCGTAATTGCATCACATTATATTGTCTGTTTTCTCGCTGTAGATTTCTATTTTGTTTTGTTTTCCTTTTCCTCTCTCTCGCTTTTCATTATTTCTCCGGCTCAATTTTTTTTGTTGTGAGGTTTTGCGCTTTCTTGTTGATCCTGACGGTTTGTATGATTTCAAGAACAAGCTTGTTAACGCTGTGTTTTCTTGTTTATAATTTTAATCTTACACCCCTTGTAGATTCCCTCTGCTCTCATAGCTACCATATTTTGGTTTACAAGTGTTCCAATGGCAGCTCTTCAGTTTGAGGCTTTTTCAATAATATTACTCTTGATGCGCTCGACGTGTGTAATCGCAATAATAATGTTAAACTGAAACCGAAGCTTTGCATTTCCTCGAATAGAAAAACGGCTAGAAGTCGCAGCGAGACGTTACAATAACAAAGAAGCATATTGGCTGCCTTAAATTTGAACTAAAGGCTCGTAGAAAAGCCGTAAGATATCATTCATGCCCAGAAAAGCACTCAACAAGGCTGAAGATGCCTTCTGTTCATTGCCACTTGAGTTAAGAAAGTCCTGACGTGCGCAGACTAAAAGAGATGCACAATGATTTCCGGTGTATAAGAGCGGTAGCCAGGCCTACCAAATGAATCAGTAACCCGTGCAAAAGGGTGCAGAATTTTCGGTGGTGGAAACGTCGGTGTGCAATGCAAACGGGGTGAAAGGTTTACACACAACCTCGTTACAACGTAATGAGATATAACGAAGTAAATCAATTTTTTTGAAATCTTCGTAGGGCACCCTGCATTTGGAACCGCGTTGTAACGAAGTAAAATTGACCGGTCAATGAATATGACGAACTACATTAGCCTCCTCTCCGCTCCCCCCCCCCTCCCCCCCCCCCCAAACAAAAACCGGACCACGGTGCGTGAAGGCACTGGCCACGTCCAGCGATGACACACGTGGCCGAGCGAGACATCTTCCTCACTCAGCAGCGCTGCGGAGCTAGCGGGCGGGCGGGCCACATGACGGCCGTGAGGAACGGCACATGGTGGTTTCCCTCAACGCCGAGTGCCAGCGCGGTCACTACGGAGGCGCCGACCAACGATGCTACTGTCGCAGATGTCACCGCATGAACCGACTGCACGGGACGACGAAGACGCCGTTGTCTACCATGCAGACACGTTCGACGTGCCAACGACATCGCAGGCACTCAATGCGGCTGACCTTCTACGTCGTTTTCTTCGGCGCCCATTGCGACAGCGAAAACGCCCTCAACGTGGTGGCCACTTACCAAAAAGAAAGCCTTTCGCTTGCGATGTCAAAAAAAGGAGCATTACAGACTTTTGAAGCAAAGCTTTACTCCTTTCGTGCAGCGGTTTTGCCGCGGATGCGCCAGTTCACCTTTTGACCGCATACACACCCCCTCCGATACACCCTTCGATAAGCATCACGTGATTCGCCGGGCCCGCTTTCGGCGCTGCGCACAAGGCCTCGTTTGCAGTCGTTCTGCCCAACTAGCGGCGGCGGCAGCCGCGGTGCGGCCGCTCAGCTTATCGGCAGCCGACCAACCCGGAGCCCTCCCATGCATGCGCCGCTGGGTCAGACTCAGGCTACGTGACTCATCTTGCGCCGTGTTCGCTGTGAAAGAGGAACGCCGCGTTAGCCTTGAATGAAAGCGAGGCAGGGAGTCCTTGTGGTAAACATTAAACGTGACGGAATCGCTTTGAGCCAGTGGTTCGACAATACATCTACATCAATTAGGTGACTACGCGAACCAAGACTCAACACAATAAGCCAAGATTTTGCTTTGCAATATCCAGGGTTGGCTTAGCTAAGCCGCAGCCGTTTTTTTCCTGCATCTCTAGCTAAAATAAATAGGCAGTATGCGCACTGAGCAAGCGAAACATCCGTCGTCTATTCAATTTCTGCCGCATGCGTTGTCGCGTAGAGGTACAATGAGACGCGAGGCGGTTTCCTTCTTTGCATTCTTATGCTTGTGCACCCAGCTGAGCGTACATTGGCGTAAACTGTTATAATGATATAACAAAAAGTTAAAGATAACAAAATATTTAGGGCACCCCTTCAACTTTGTTATAACGAGGTTTGAGTGTAAAGCTGTTTTTATTTGAACCGTATAGAGGTGCCTTTTTACGTGTGTTCCTTTCTTCATTTCGTGACAGGTAGTGGACGTAGACACAAGAAAGAAGCTTGGACCGGGAGAGTGTGGAGAGATATGCATTAAAGGTCCAACATGTTTCAAGGGCTACCTTGACAACCCTGACGCAACGGCGGAAATTTATGACTAATGAGGGTTACCTCAAGTCAGGTCAGTAAGGCTCTGCCTTCGCAAGACAGAGTCTTAGTTTTTCATCCTCAGTAATATGTTGCTGCGCTAATGATCTACGGCAACAGTATTAGAGTGATAAGGCTAGATTCACCTCGAGGGAAAACCACCTGTAGTATGGGAAGTCTGCTGGGGGAAGCGACTCGTGGGGAAAGTAACGCAGCCAAAAGAAGCGGTTTGTGTTTATCTTGGTGTCAATAGGTTAGTGCTACCGAAAGTAACGTGAGTTTGAATTGTGAGGTATCACCAGCCTTTTAGTGACCTTAACTCTGAGGAAATCAAGCCAGATAGTAAAGCTGGACAGGAAGGACTTGGACAGGCTAAAAGCTAGTTTTTCGCACGTGCATTCATGGCTTCACAGATTAAAAAAGAGCCGCTAGAACACTAAAAACACAAGTATGTTTTCCCGGTCCGCTAGACTGACAGCCGATGAGGAAAAAAGACGAACATCGCGCACTGAATTGGTTTTTTTTTTTCAGAATGTCCAGAGCATCATTCAGAACATAGCTCCAATGTGTCTTCCTACTCCACCTGTACAAAGAAGAGGGTAGGGATTGTGTTTTTGTTGTGTTTTTACTGCTAGGTGTCTTTGCTACCCACGGATACGGAGATAAACTTGTGCACTAACATCACCAGCAACAGCAGTGCGATCTGGGCAGGGTTTGATATCTGAAAAGAAAATAGAACAACAGATTGCTTATAAGTTCAAATGGCACCGCGTGGTCTGGCCTCCTCTGTTGAAAGTTAAATATGTGGGTGGGCTGTGCCGTCCACCGACACGCTCCATGCACCCCACATAATCATCGCAGCGGCATGCAGGCATCAGTTTCTGCATTGAAAACAGGCTCTGTTCAATGTATTTTCAGGTGACACCGGCTATTACACTGCACGTGGCGAGCTGTACGTCTTGGACAGGATGAAGGACTTTGTCAAGTGCATGGACCTCCAGGTGGCCCCTGCGGAACTTGAGGAGCTGCTCCAAGACCACGCAGACGTCGCGCAGGCTGCCGTAATTGGCGTGCCTCATAGCACCTACGGAGAGGCACCCAGGGCCTTTATTGTGCTTAAGGCTGACGCAAGACCAAAAACCCCTAATGAAGAGCAGTCCAAACAGCAGGAATTGGTGAAATATATTGAGAGTGAGTCGATTTATGCTAATCATTTCTTATAACTGCGGTCAAATATGGCGAATCAACAAGCGTTAATTTTCTCAGTTTCAAGCAGGGGAATCAGAGAGCGCATGTTGAGTAGTAAGGGTATGATTTAAGAATAATCCCAGCCAATTGAAAGGGAGATGCAACAGAAGCTCCAGACAGCCTTCCCATTTTCTTTGATCTAGGGACAGAAGGTCCCCGAGATGCCCTTGACAATATTTCCGCTTGATTTCGTGGTCGGAGCTGAATCTTGCCGCATTGAAGAAATTCGGGCACGGAACAATTTCTCTGAAGTTAACACAATGACTCCCATCGCCGTCAAAAAGCTTGGAAGCAGGGGTGGAACATTATAATTTATTTTAAAATACCCTAGTGAACGATGCAGCCAGGATACGTATTGTAGCTTGCGTACGCAGAAGGCACGCCTGTATGCGTGTCCGCCTTTCATTTCCTGTAAAATCAATGACGCTTTGCATTATATACTTAGTGCACAAAAATAACATATCTCTACCCGCTTTTTATAACCTGTTAACGAACTCGGCCGGCTTATCTTGTCGTGGAGAGGTGACGCTTATGAGCATCAATAGTGTGAAGCTCGTGTAAACCTGTGAAGAAAATAAATTTTTTTGAACCAGAAGGAAACTTCTTATCACGTGCGGTATTTGTTTATGGCAATTTTCCGTACTATAAAGAAAATACGTAATGTTTGTTTCCGCAATGTCAGTTTCACCTGTTTTTGTGGTTTGATCTTTCTATTTTGGTTCCGGATATATATTTTTGGTAATTAGCGTGGTTTTATGTGTAATTAGGCTATGAGTGAAATTTTTCATTTTCAAGTAAGCAGCTTTAGACCCCCCTAAGTTACTTTCGGATGTCCTGCAAAAACGTAAGTTAACGTGTACTAGGCTTAATGTAATGTAGGCTTTAGGTATAATGTAGACTTTCCTAGGCAATGTAGGCTTTACTAGGTAATGTAGGTTGCATGCCGTAGGCAGTGGGCGGGGGGACGTTTCAAGACGGAGGGCTGAGTTGCATGAGAAGACATGGCGGGGGTCGGAACACACATCGGAGGGGGAAGGCTTTGCAGGCAAGGAGGAAAAATCACTGTATTGACCCTGTTATCTGACAACAATTTACAATATATTGCCTAAATGTGAAGATGGCGGAAACTGCCAACTAGAAGTGATTTTCCTTTGTCCCTATTTATCCCAATTTGAGGCCAAAACTGTCATGTCTGCCTTCAAATAAGAAGTGAGAAGGGAAGGTGGGGAGGGTTCTGATGTCGCTCCGGGTGCCGTACCATACCCCTCCAAGGGCCGCAAGTTGACGACCCCTGCCATAAGGCATACTATTGCATTAAAAAACACTTTCCTGACGCTAATTTACTCAATGATGGCAGCGGTGACCACAATTTCTTGATTTTTCATTCAAAAAAGCGCGTTTTTGCTCTTTTAGGTTTATCCAGTTATTCATGAACTCTCGATGCTTTTTATATGGTAGATGTACGTTTTGGTGTTAAACGTGCGCCAAGGCGGCGCGTACCTCTGCGGGATATGAATTGTGACAAGGCCTACGAGCTGCCGTCACAAAGGCCGTCCACAAACCTTAGACACATGAGAGTGCGCTAAATTCTTATAGTGTGGGGCGTTTCCTGCTTAAATTCATTCGAAAAGCGGGAGCGTCAGAACTCTCGCCGCAGTCTCCTTCTATTTTCATATTTTTTTCTCTTTTGAAAGTTGGGGGTTATATTACAAAAGCAATGCAACTATATTGCAAACATATTACAAATGCGAAAATATAGACAAGCATGGCCATTGTGGTCCCACTTTATTTTCGCAACTTAGTACACTGAGTGAGTACACTGACAGAGTTTACTGCCTTCAATCCTGATGGGTTTTTTTGTAATCTCATTGGCCGTTCTCGGAAACATATATCCTTCAGGTATGTTCCAGCTGAGTCCTTTCCATGTGCTTCAAGTTTCCTTGGGACAATTTATTTCATTGAGTAGTAGCCCCTATACGCATTTTGACAGCGCACTTCCTCGGCGATCTTCTACACGACACTACAAGTGTACCTGCGCCAAATTTTTTCTCGAGTGTCGCTCTTGTGAACGCTCGCCATAGGGCCGCATGTCCTGGGAAACCGTCTTTCCTAATCTGCGGAAGAGTGACCTAGAAGTGACCGAGACGTCATCACTGATAATAGCTGCCGTTTCAGATGCGCAGCAGCTTATGGCCGCGCCTGTTCCCTCCGCCGTTGTGCGGCAGCCGTTATGCGGCGTCCACTCCCCCTCCTCTCCTCTCCTTGTCTCATCTCCTCTCTCCGGCATTCCTCCTCTCCTCTCTGAAGCTCCTATCCTCTCCGGGATAGCGCAACGAATAGCAACACCTGCGGCTCCGCGCGCGGTATTGTGAAGCAGCTTAGGGTTAGAAGCGCGACGGTAGCCGCTGCATACTGCGCTGGGGGCGCCACTGTAGCCCCATGGCTGCTTCGCATACTACTCAGGGTTCTCCCTACGGGAAGATGGTGAAATTTTTATTTTACGATTTCGAACGACATTGAGTGATTATTGTAGAGGTTTGTACGGCAGTAGCACATCTTTATTCTAACTCCCATTTTCAACAACAATGACCCTTAAATTATAACGGTTCCGAAGGGAAGGCATATGTCTGCATTTCGAAGCGGGGTTGGTGCTTTCGTGGTACAAGTATACAGACGGAAGGAAGTCGGTCGTCCGTTTATGTTTGGTTTACTAGAAGCAAACCAATTTTTGCTCTTTCAGAGACAATCTGAACTGCGTACGAATGAGTGATTATTTCTGCTATGTTGTCCACACGATTTATGCACAAACATTGAACTTTCGGCAATCTGAAGTGCGTACGAAGAAGTGATTATTCCACCATGTTGCCCCACAAATTCTATGCACAATTATTTAACCTTCGTTGGATGTTGATTTCGCTAACCAAACTTGTTCTTGTTTCCTTGGCAGATCTCGTAGCGGTGCACAAGCAGCTTCATGGTGGTGTAGAGTTCGTAGACGTCATCCCGCAAACACCGACCGGAAAACCCAACCGTCGAGAACTGAAGGAGGCATTTCTTGTTAAAGGAGGAGCAGCAGCTCCTAAGCCCGAATAGCACAACGTCAACGCATTTAGCACCCGCAACGCGTATGGCCGCCATCTTTATAAGGCTGAAAGAAGCAAAAGAAGACCTATGTGTGTGCTTGTGTGGTGAAAAAAAAATCGTACGGCAAAAGGGAAACCTGCGAACTTGGGAATGCGAGCATCGATGCACTCCGTCTAACTATTTTTCGCACATACGTAGTTGAAGATAACTTTGATGCTTCTCTGAAGAATTTGCACTTTTCTACGAGTGTCCTATAATAAAAAAAACTGTTTCGCTGAGCCCAATTCTTGTTCTCGCAAGTGCTTTGTCAGGTTGCATCAAGTAATCTTGGAAAAACTGTTGAAATTTATGCACGGACACACACAAATTCTGTGCGGTGGTGAAACCCCCTCTCTTAAAATATCATCATCATCATCATCAACCCGCTTGGGTCCAGTGCAGGAAAAAGGCCGCTCCTATTTATGTCCAGCGCCACTCGAGTCCATTCTTTACCCCAAAATTGCCTTATGTCGCCCCTCCACCCAGCTATTTGCCTTCCCCAACTTCTAGTCCCGTCCCTCGTTAACCAGTCTTTTACCCTGGTGGTCTACCTGTTGTCATTTTGTGTCACTAGATGGCCTGCCGAAGTCAATTTCTTTTTCTTTATTTCAACTATGACATTCTACTCGAGTCGTTCCCTGATTAAGGACGCTCGTTTCTTGTCCCTAAGCGTTGCTCCTGTCATTTTCCTTCCCATGGGCCGTCGAGCCAACTCAAGTTTGATTTCCACTTGCTTAGAAAGACGCCAAGTTTTCGCCCAACATGTCAGCACCGACAGAACACATTGGTTGAATCATTTTTTTGAGCAATGCATGTAGGTTACCTTTCATTATTTTCACGTTGCTGTGCAGTTCACCACAGCGCATTGTTATTCTGCGCTGGATTCCTTTCTTGTGATTGGCACCGGCACATAGCACTGCCCAAGTTTGTTTTATGCTTATACTTGTTTAATAGTATCCCAACCTATACTTAGGGTGGTGATTCCAGCACGATTATTTATTATCTCTTTAGATATGATTCAATCTTCAGCCCAAACGGCGAAGAGTGCTGGATGCACCTTTTTAGCCATATTTTTCATGTGTTCTGCAGAGTAACTCAGGAGGACTACGTAGTCAGAAAATGGCTCGAATGGCTCAAGTATCTTCGGTTTATCCGTAATCCTGTCTTTGCCCACTCAAACTTCCTGAATGCCCCCTCCGGACAGGCTGTGAACCGTTTTGGCGAAATAGCATGTCACGCTTCTTCTCCAGTGTAGGAATTTTTTTGCCTGGCTTGTAAAGGATTATCCTGCCCGTACATGTCTTATATATGTCATCTAGATGAGTTACCCTCATGTATGTCTCCTCTCTTGTCTGCTCCTCTAATACTTTCTCGTTTTCTCTTGTCACCTACTTTTGCGTTAGCGTCACCCATTACAATGGTTAACTGCGTTGTTCCATTATTCATTGCTGATTCGACGTCCCCGTAGAAACTGTCCACAGCCCACAAATCATAGCTATCTGTTGGAGCGTAGGCTTGTACTATGTTGGACTTGTATCGCTTGGTTAGATTGATCACAATAACTCCCACTTTTCGCTATTACTCAAGCACTCCTCTAAGTTCTCTGACATCTTCAGCTCTAGATCAAGAATCTCACCCCGTGTTTTTTTTTTCTTGAGGCTCCTCGGTAGCACGGAATATGCCCGCAACAGAACTCCATGAAGGCTTTTCCTCTTCTAGCGTCCCGTGGTACTATATCCCACTTAACGTCTGAAAGCTTCTGTAATTTATGCAGCTAAGCTGCCCTCGCTAGACAGACTTGGCACGTTACACGTTGCCAAGTTGAGGATCCGGAAGCTGCATGTCTATACCCAGACATTCTTAGCACCCTTCGCTGTATCACTGGCCTGACCACCGCCGTGATTGGGGGCTCCACTGCTGCTGAGGACTGAGTGCCGAGACTTGGGTTGGTACATGCCTAATAATATCGATTAGTTTGGTGACATAAAGTATGGAGGTTTCTCTGGCAAGACATTTACTTTATTGGTTTATAGTCATCGCATCAACACAACGTCAAGGGGAAGCAGCACGGAGAGACGCAGAGAGACATCTGTCCCAAAACATCAGATTCACGAAGAAACTTCGAACAGGAGATTTTACGTTTTTTCAAAGTGCGGCAGCACTTATAGGCGTACGGGGTAGATCTGTCCCCGGGGTACATTAGGGGTACATCTGTCCCAAAACAGCAAATTCACGAACAAACTTCAAGCATGAGATAATACATTTTGTTTATAGTGTGGAGCACTTTAAGAGTACGGGGTACATTAGGGGTACATCTGTCCCAAAACCGCAGATTCACGAAGAAACTTCAAGCATGAGATTTTACAGTTTGTTTATAAGTGCCGAGCACTTTAGGAGTATGGCATCTTTAAGGGTCGTGGTATTACCCACTGTAGTAAGGGTACACGTGGCTTAACGCACTGAAACGAGCTTCGAAAAGGGCACCGCTTCCCTTGCTCTGGATCAAACCAGGGACTTTCGCTTTACGAAGCCGGTGTCAATTTCATTGGGCCGGACAGGCACACGTTACTCCCATGCAATGTGTTAGGGGTGATCTCTGCGCTGCGCCGCTTCCACGAGAGGCGGCCGTTGCTAGGCCGCAAATAAGTACACAATACAACAACTAAGGAGAAAATCGTTACTAATAAATACCTCAAATTATTTGAAACTCAATCCAGTGTCTCTTTATAGGCATTTTTAAGCGCCGAGGTGCCCTCTCGTGACTGTCTGCGGTATCAACGCCAGGCTGGCACTGAAACTAGTCAGGCCGCCAGAGCCCCTCTAGTGAATGGCTGCGCCGCACTTGACCGCTTTCGTGTTAAAGAAACTGCTTTCATTTATGGTGATTGCTATCTTCTGGCTTGGCGCGATTTTTGAATTTTCCTCGGTTTTTACACTGTTTGCTCAAAACAAGGATGAAAAGTTATTTTCCGCTGAAGCCCAAAATTTCTTCACCTGTTTTCACAAGCTTACCTGGCGTGATACTATGTTTAAAATCGTAGCGTTCACGGCCACATTTTAGCGAAAAGCCGGTGTCGTTAGCGGCGCTTACCATGAGCTAAAAATTGGCGTAAGCGCAAATCTTGCAGCGGAATTTTTTTCGCGCCCGCTGAAATCCCCACAATTGAAAGGGATGCGCCAATAGATGGCCTGCGAGCACAAGCCAGAAACTTCACCGCACAGGAGCGCCGCTAAACATTAAACGGTACGATGATGTCAGCACTCGGGTGTGATGCGCGGTAGCGAATGCGATGAAAATGGGGGCCGTCTCAAGATGAAAATAAAAGGAATGCTGTAACACTTTCTTTAACTTTTAGATGCGGAGCGTCTTATGCTCCGTTTCGTTTGCGTTTCCGTTATGTTTGTTAGCCAAATTTGGTGAAAATATAGTGAACACCGTAATGCTCATATATCCTACTCATGGTTCCCTTCGGGGAGATAGGTGTAATTTTCCTTATTGTATGCGTATATACGCGAGTGAGACGAGATTGAAGTGGTATCTAAAGGTCTTTATTTGGATTTTCACGTCTTCTTACTTTGAGTATGATGGCCTTATGGTCGCTGAAGCGCACAGTCAGTGGATCTCGTAGCAGCGGTTGTATGTAGTCGTCGCCGTTGCAGTTGGTAAATACGAGATCGATACACGTTCCGTGGATTGTAGTTGAGTGTAATTGCTGTTAGTGTTTGCGCTGATGCTCTCACTTAATTGCATCAGCACACTCACTGACGGGGCTGTTGCTTCCACCCTACTTCATCTGAAGAATCACGGAGTCAAGCGCAAACACAACCGGAGTTGTTGTTGTTGTTATTCCTCTTCTATGGCACGTACCCACATGGGGGATTGGCCAAGAAACGGTGGTTTGTGGACGCCGGACCACCGCCGACGCCGCGGGACATACCCCCGAGTATAAGACGTGGGGGACTGGCCAAGAAACGGTGGTGTGCGGACGCCGGACCACCGCCGACGCCACGGGACACACCCCCGCATAAGACGCTCCGCATCTAAAACGCCCGTGTGTACGAGATTTCGGCGCACGTTAAAGATCCCCAGGTGGTCAAAATTAATCCGGAGCCCTCCACTACGGCGCGCCTCATCGCCGCTGCGTTGCGTCGGCGCGTTAACCTACAATCAATCAATCAATCAATAATCAATAATCAATCAATCATCAATCAATCAATCAATCAATCAATCAATCAATCAATCAATCATCAATTCAATCTTTCGGGCAGTAGGTTTTGGTTAAAGCACCGCCCTCACTGACACCGAAAAATGTTCGCTTTAGTACCAGTCCGAAAAAGTTGTTTGAAATGACTAATGTATACCCGGTGAGTACAAGACGAGTGTAAGTATAAAAAATACAGATAGAAACAAAGAAATGAATGCATATAGAGAAAATTCCCACACATATTGCTGGAGAATTTCGACTGAAAGGCAGCAATCCTATCAATACTTGCGAAGTTCCGTTCAATGCCCTCGTTACCCGTGGTAACGATTGGTGCTTGTGGCTAACAAACCTAAGGTGTTATTTGACGTTTTCTCTAAACATCGAAATCCGTTTGGTCTGCCGAGCACGAAACGAAATTTCGAGCAGACCGACATTTTTTTGAGGTACTTCAACTAGACGAAGCACTGATACGAAACTGTTCAAAATACACCAAGTACTGAAACCTAAACTCTCGTCGAGGTTAGCCTAAACGTTTCCGTTTCGCAAAAAGCGGTTTTGAGTACAATATTTGCTACAAATGAGAGAGATATCCTTGCCGGGACGTTTTTAGGTTCCAACGTGCCAAGGTCACCGCAATTACCAAGGTATCGTCAAAGAGGCGAAGGCTAGGGGTGTACGCAACCAAAGCTCTGAGCGAGACACCGGGTCGTGTTCGTGTCCTTTTAGTGTGATGTGCAAACAGGGCGCACCGATGTAACTTGCGCTACACGACAGAAGAATGTCGTAAATTACTCCCGCGGGGCAACGAACATGTCGCGTTGGATGCGTCGTGGCAGAGCCTCGTTTCTCCTCCGGACGTTTACTCACTCTTCTTTTTTACAGTTCCACAAATTCGACCTAGTTAACGTTGTCCTTTGAACACTACCCTGAGTCCCTCTCATGCAGCAACCTTTTCGACGGCGTGCAAAAGTTTAACCCCCATGACGCTCCGCATACTACTCATGGTTCCCTTCGGGGAGAGGGGTGTAATTTTTTTGTTGTTTTTAGGCAAGCATTGGCTATTATATGTTCCCAGTACTCCGCCAGATGTCACTATGGGATCTGTTTGGTTGGACCCTCCAGCATGGCTTGACAGCGTAATACGGCCCCGCTGCCTCTGCACTAGACACCGCAATCCCATCTTCAAAGTAATACTGAAACCAAATTTTTTGGTAATATTATCACATGGTTTGCTTACTTTGCCTTACAGAATACCCTGGATGAATAAGAGCTGCTTGCGACACTTGGAACGTGCTTTAATTTGATCTCATCTATTGCGCCGACGTAGCAGCATTTTGAACCTCGCACAGTTAATGAACATCATCGTAACATCACTCCGTGGGTGGGAAAAGAAGGGGACGTAGCCGTGTGCCTCCAAAGTTTGGCAGAAAGTAGTGACGTCACTTCACACGTGCGGCCAGGCAAGCGGCAACTAGGCACGTAACCGAAGCTACAGGGATAAATGCTCCCCAGAAAGCCACGGTTGACATAAGCAAAATTTCACATGCAGGAAAGAAGCCGATAGTATAGCCTAGAATCACAATATGGGTCGCGAACAGGACATTTATTAAAAACTGTGACCATATATCCGCAACAACGGTAGGCCTAAACGCCTCCAGCCAGCTCAGCCGCTCAGCTCAGGTGGCTGGGCGGTCGAAGCAGCCCCTTCACCGGCCTCCGCAATTGTTTTGACATCCGCACACAATGGTTAGGTCATAGCGTGGTTCTGTCGTACGCGCCCCCGGGTGGGAAATGTAGGATTCCGAAACGGTTGATTTCCCGGCCGCTTACTATAATTACTTATCACGCACTCAAGTAATTAAAGCGTCGATAAAGTAATAAAAGTAAGCTTTAAAGTAATTAAAGCATCGATAAAACCAATGAAAAGAGATAAAAATTTGGCGTCACTACTTCCTTGATCACTTTACAGTGGGAAACATCGTTCAACAATGACTTCATCATCGCAGGGTGGTTTTTCCAGGATAGGTGGTTTTGCACTTGTGGTGTATAGTGGGAAGTTGCTGTATTTTACGTTATGTCGAGTAATGCTTGGTGGAGCAATTACTTGCTATGTACGGGAACAATAACAGCCACCGACTCTATTGAAAACAAAAAAATTACACCATCTCCCCGAAGGGAACCATGAGTAGGATGCGGAGCGTCATGGGGGTTTCGTTTGCGTTTCCGTTATGTTTGTTAGCCAAATTTGGTGGAAATGTAGTGAACCCCGTAAGGCTCATATATCCTACTCATGGTTCACTTCGGGGAGATGGGTGTAATTTTCCTTATTGTATGCGTATATACGCGAGTGAGACGAGATTGAAGTGGTATCTAAAGGTCTTTATTTAGGTTTGCACGTCTTCTTACTTTGAGTATGACGGCCTTATGGTCGCTGAAGTGTACAGTCAGTGGATCTCGTAGCAGCGGTTGTTTGCACTCGTCGCCGTTGCAGTTGGTAAAGACGAGATCGATACACGTTCCGTAGATTGTAGTTGGGTGTAATTGCTGTTAGTGTTTGCGCTGATGCTCTCACTTAATTGCGTCAGCACACTCATTGACGGTGCTGTTGCTTCCATCCTACTTCATCTGAAGAATCACGGAGTCAAGCGCAAGCACAACCGGAGTTGTTGTTGTTGTTGTTGTTCCTCTTCTGAGAAACGGTGGTGTGCGGACGCCGGACCACCGCCGACGCCGTGGGACATTCCCCCGAGTATAAGACTTGGGGGATTGGCCAAGAAAGGGTGGTGTGCGGCCGCCGGACCACCGCCGACGCCGCGGGACATACCCCCGAGCACAAGATGCTCCGCATCTAATAAACGTCTGTTTATTCGAGTTGGCCCAGGCGATGCCACTTTCTCCAGACAATGGCTGATCGATGCTCTGCTCTTCGGCCGTTTCTGCACTGACCAAGACATTGACATGAATTCCCACCATTTCTCATTCTGCCGACTGCTTAGGCAGGAAGGAGGACAACTGTGGGAAATAGGATCGCCAACGTTCGCCTACATGGGCGATCTATTTTGCGGCGCACGACGAGGGCCACAATGATGACGAAACACTGGTGTGCACTGACCAACCAATTGGCCAAGCGACCAAAGCACCCCGCCCTGTCGGCAAACGCTTCGTAATGCACTGGTCGCGATCTGATGTTTTTTTTTTCGCAACCATAGCATGACCCCTCAAGCCTCCAATGTACAAAATTTTAAAGCGGAGCCTTTTACCTCTACCACCCAAGTGTTCTGTCACGACCGTTGGTGTCAACAAAAACACCCGCGAACAAATTAAGAAGTTACTGGCACCGCCAGGAATCGAACCTGGAACGAATAGAGAATGCCCATGCGGAGATGGGGGAGACAGATGGTGGACTCACCGAGCACATCTGCGGGTTTACCCCCTGCGTTCTCGCTGAATGCAACGTGATAGCATCACGCGACCTCTCGCGCCGCTGTGCGCTCCGCCCACGGCACGTCTAGCGGCCGCGTGCGCGACTTCCGCATGCGCTAGGAGTTATAAAAAGTAAATCAAGGTGATGTTGAAGCAGCTCGATAGCTGCCCTGCGTTTGTTTTAGGTCGGCGTCAAACACCAGTTGCGCAGACAGCTGTGCAAATCCTGAATGTTGTGGAGCCCTTTTTGGCCTCGTTCAACCAACAACCAGCAAGATGGCCCTGATGTCGCAAACCACCGACCCTGCAAGAAAGAATTCGCCAGTCCTTCATTCTCCAATGTAATGCTCGAGGTCTGAAAGGTCACCTGGAGGATTTCAAGCAAAAGGTGTTGAAATATGATTTCCTGTTATTGTGATCAGTGAGCCAAATATCACGCCCTTTTGTGTATCTGGGTATGAAACATTCTCTTCGGATACCAGTGAAAGTTCCAGCAAAACGTTAGTCTGCATTCGCCGTGACTTAACCTTTATTAGGCACCAGGTTCCGGCCCGCAACAGTTATAAATATGTTGCTGTCACGGTGCAATGTAAGACCAACACATTTTCAGTGATAGCTGGATATGTGTCACCCCGGGCACGATTCCATGATAACCACTTGGACATGAATATTTTTGGCTGCCCTGGACGTCACATTGTTGTAGGTGACTTCTTTACGCACCATGAGATCTGGGGATGCATCGTGAGCACCACAAGAGGGCGACGCCTCCCGAACGTTATCCACAAGCATAATTTGGACATTCTGAATGATGGTTCGCCGACATTTTTCAAGGGCGCAACTTACAGCAGCTGCCTAGACCTCGCACTTATATCTAGACGCTTGTTCGAAGCCGCGTGGTGCGCTGATGTTGATTCATACGGAAGTGACAACGTGCCCACATATGTACAGTTCCCTTGGTACCAAGGTTTACCACGTACACGGGTACAATGTTATAGGGACTGGCAGGTCTTTCGGTATTCCGTTGAATTGTCGTGTAATATCTTGGCTTCAGTGACTGATTTTGAACTGAGGATTGACTAGGAAACCACGGATGCATCGCGCAGTTCCGCATTCTCTTCTCAAGGGATGCGTTGTACCAAATGCTTCGCGCTGTTAGACGCCGTGCTGAAAGGAGGTACAGACTGACAAAAGCTGTCTCTGACCTGAGAGCGTCTCGCAGAGCCCAGGAAAGTGTGCAACATTATTTAGAGTAGCTTGACCGACAGCGCTGGAGATCGTTCTGCTCCAGATTAGACCCACGGAAGCCACTTTACAGGATATGGCAGATCGTTTGTGCATTGCCGTCTACGCCCACTCAGCTGCATGCATTTCGAGCTCTGGGCGTATACCAGAACCGCATGGACAGAGATGTTGCCGAAGACTTCTGCATTCACGTGGCAAGGGACAACGCTGCCGGCATGGCTCCATTGCATCAATACAGCTTGGTGTTTGGCTAGTTGGTATCTAGACATCGTAGAACATATAGCGCTGACCTTAACACCACTACCACATCAAAAAGAAAATAGTGGACACACTAAACGGATGATGCGATACTAGCAGCTGTTAAAAGTTCAATGAAAAAGACAACGTATGAATACCCCTGCCACCTTTATATCACATCCCCATGCGCGTGCGTATCTAATGAATTCATACCACTGTTTTTCAGATACTCTGTCTCTCTTTCCAGCAACGAGACTGACGGAGCAATGACGCACTCACCCTCGAGGCCCGAAACCATGCAAAATGCCTCGAAGATTTCCTCGTCAGTCTGTCTCTCGATTTAAAGAGCACCTTCGTTTTTGTGAAATCTGGACTGCATTTGCCACTTGGCGCAGTGGTGGGCCAGATTACCCGAAACAGCCGTCTGCTGACACAGCACACGGTGCTGCTTCAGCCTCTCATTGATACATCGTCCTGATTGCTCCTATGTATGCCCTTTTTGCACGTAAGCGGGACCTTGTATACAATGCCAACAGAGCACTTTAGAACCTGTGCATGTTCGCAACACCACAACCAACATCTCTACTAGTGCCTTTTTTTCTTGGTCTCCAGCGCTTTATCTACCGAATTTCACATGCTTTCAAGCATAACTGGCGCAGAAGAGACTACCTGTACATCATGCCTGCCTCATGTTGTTTTCAAACGATGGGACAAACCATAAATATACGGTATCACCACCGCACTTCTATCTGGTCTTCCACACGTCGACTGTTTTCTAATGATCAACAACGGACGTAACCGTTCTTGAGACAGAACCGATCAAAGTGCCGGATAGCCACCTTTTCTGAGCCTGGCTGTTCGGATATCAAGGCTTTCGCCCATGGCATGAAAGCACGATTTTTTATCGCCTATGTTGGACATGCTCTGGCTATACCTGGCTTAACTAATGTACTATGGGCAGAATAAAAGGAAGAAGCTGTTTTTCTCCCCTGGTATGCTAACACCAGCAAGTGCGCCCCAGTTCGAATTAAAGACATAAGTCTAAGTATTGAAGCCAGTTATCTGTGGGCAATTGAAACGTGAAATTCAACCCTTCATGCGCTTCTTTAAATATAGCCAACACATTCTGGGCAATGCCTTCAGTATATCTTCCAGAAGCCGTGCACACCAGGACATCATCTACGTATCTGAAGCATCTAAACACACCAACATTTTTAGTGCTCCCATCCAACACACGGTCCTCCCTTTGCCAAATAGGTGTCGCAAAGAACCGGGCAATGCAGGAGGTAATGCTGATGCCATCTTTTTCTACCAACAGGGCACCATCAAACTGGATGTACAGGGAGCCTAGGTACAGGACTAACTGGTCGAGAAAATCTCTGGAGCTCATAGCGCATTCATTTTGAAGTCTAATGCATCCGAAGGCATCAATGCATTGTTCTACCGCTGCCATCGCGGCGGTGCGCGGCACACTATAAGAAAGGTCCGAAACATCGATAGAAAAGCACAACACAGGTGTACACGCCTTTAAAAATTCACCATTTCATCCGACTTTTTGACAAGGAACGGGTCTTACACAGGTAGTTTTGCTAGATGCCCTTGCAGGAACTTGGAAAGTGCATTCTGCCGTTGTTATGTCCGTTGTTGTTTATACAAAACAGTCGACGTGTGAAAGACCAGATAGAAGTGCGGTGGTGATACCATATATTCATGGTTTGCCGCATATTTGAAAAAAATAGGAGGCAGACATGATCTACAGGTAGTCTGTTCTGCGCCACTTAAGATTTGAAGCATGTGAAATTTGGTAAATAAAGCGCTGGAGACCAAGAAAAAAAGCACTAGTAGAGATGTTGATTGTGGTGTTGCGCACGTGCGCAAGTTTGTGAAATGCTCTGTTGGCATTGTATACAAGGTACCGCTTACTTGAAAAAGAGCATACATAGGGCAATCAGGACGATGTATCAATGAAAGGCTGAAGGAGCACCGTGTGCTGTGTCAGCAGACGGCTGTTTGGGGTTATCGGGCACATCACTGCGCCAAGTGCAAATGCACTCCACATTTACCAAAACCAAAAGTGGTTTTTAAGTCCAGGGAAACACTGACAATAGAAATCTTGGAGGCATTTTGCATGTTTCGGCCCTCAAAGGTAAGTGCGTCAGTGCTCCGTCAGTCTCGTGGCTGGAAAGAGAGACAGGGTATCTGAACAACAGTTAAATGAATTGATTAGACACGCACGCGCACGGGGATGTGATACAAAGGTGGCAGGGTAGTTTATACATTGCCCTTGTTCATTAAACTTTTCACAGTTGCTAGTAGCGCATCATCCGTTTCGCGTGTTCTTTTTTTCCTTTTTGCTGTGGTCGCCGTGTAAAGTTCAGCCCTATATGTTCCATGATGTCCATTACATCGCTGTTCTCCTCCAACTGCGGATAGCCGCCTAGACGTGCCTTTTATCGCTCCACGAGCTCATTGTAGCGCCCTCTGCTTCGGCTTGTTCTAGCAGCTCCCGGGCCTGAGGGAATAACATACCGTGTACTTTGTTACCTCGGCACGCAAGGAAACAAAGCTCTGTAGGACCTCTACAACATCTATTTGTTTTCGGGATCTCTCCCAAGCTACTCGAAAAGAAGTCGTTCAGTGGCTGTCTTGGAGCCTGGCAATTCCCCGGAGGCATTTCGTCCTACAGGCCAGTAGCATTGGCTAGATGTGTAAGCAAGTGGTGGAGCATATGCTCCTCGCTGCTTTGGAATGGTTTGTGGAGAAGCGTGGCTTGTACCCAGACCCCGTGACGGGCTTTTCGCAAAGGACGTTCTTCAATAGACAGCGTTATTGACCTTTTCACTACCATCGAGAATGAGAAACACCGCCATCGTCTGACAGCTGCAGTGTTCCTGGACATTAAGGGAGCATTTGATGTCTCCCATGATGCCATTCTGGATGCCGTTGAGTTCATTTGAATTGGAGGTCGGTTGCATAACGTGGATATCGTACTATCTCCAGGGAGGATGGTTTTCATGTCCACACTTGATGGAGTGACATCCGATCACCCCGTCACTCGCGGAGTGCCACAAGGAGGAGTCCTCAGCACTACGCTATTTACCCTAGCTTTTATAGGAACCAGTAAAGCGCTTCCTAAAACAGTGTCGATATCTGCGTATGCGGATGATATATGCCATTTGTACATCAGGTGTAAACGGCGACTTCACGTGCAAGCACGACTTCAGAAAGCGAGATCTGCTACCTTGACGTACCTACGCCGCCAGGGACTTCAAATTTCAACGTCAAAAAGTGGCAACATTCGGCATGTAACCGAAAACCCAAGATATGCTACCTGATAAAGATCGAAGGGCAGTTATTTTATGTGTCACGCATCCACAAATTTCTCGCCGTGACGATTCATCGAGATCTTTCATGGCCAAATTATGTATCTGGGCTAAGAAGGATATTACAAAGTTTCACCCACGTCCTTCAACATATGGCTGGGAAATGATGGGGTCATCGGTTTCATCGCTGTTCCGCCTTTACAAGCCACTCTTTATTGGCTATTTGCAATACAGTGCCCCTATACTTTGTAACCTTCCGCGATCGTCATTCCGTGTGCTCTAAAGTGCACAGGCACAAGCACTACGAATCTGTTTTGTATTGCCTCGGTGCACAGCAACACGTGAAGCTTTCGCAGAAGCGCCAGTCTGCCCAGTTGAAGTCTACCTCAAGCAAGAACCTCTTCGTGTGCACCCCCGACATGTGACAAGACATGAGTGTCATCCACAGTCGAGTGTTTTAATGGACCGACCGAATTGGAACTACTCCCGAAGTATTTCAGCGCAGAAACATTTGATGCCCTCCAAGTTTGCAGTCGCCAAAACCTCAGAGGTGCCTCTATGGGTTGTAACTGATCTACAGGTGCGGTTATCGATTCCTGGAATCGGTAAAAAATCCCACATGGCATCTTCGATCTTAAGACACCTTTCACTATTTTACATCAGTGAAATGTACAGGGAGGCGTCGCATGTTTTCGTTGACGGCTCGATCATGGTGTCTTCGTCGGCAGCAGCAGTGGTTATGCCTGGGAAGGAACGTTTCAGGACGGCTCACAGGACGTCGTCTACTGCAGCAAAACTGGTCGGTTTACGCGAAGCGCTCCGCACCATTTCTTGTGAAAGGCCACAGCAGTGGACTATCTTTTGTGACTGAAAACCAACGCTGCAGGTACTAAGGTACCCAATGAAGCGAGGAGCATATGATCAGCTGACCACAGATGTCGCTATCCTGTTTAGAGAGTTGAGTGAAAAGGGCCCTACGGTGGTGCTTCAGTGCATACCAAGTCACTGTGGCCTCACTTGAAATGAGTCGGCGGATGCAAAAGCACAGCAGGCACACCGCAATGGAACTCTCTTGGCTATACCCATCACAAGGCGGGATGTTAACGCGATACTCTACCGAGCACGTAAACGATCTGCAGTCTTGTATTCGTCGGACCCACAGAATCGACATGAACGCCTTCACAGGCTCGATCCAGAGCGAAAGTTCTTGCTCAGTCATGCTCCTCGACTTCGCAGAAGTCAAGGGATATTGCTACACAAGCTGTATCTTTGACTAACATTGACCCGGGAGTATTTCTACACAATCGGCGGGAGGGCAGCCCGGACTGCCTTTTGTGCGGTTCTCCTGAGACTACTCAACATTTGCTTAGCGCTTGTCCAAAGTACTCTAGTGAGCGAAAGAACCTTGAGGCAGCATTACTACGCCTGGACACTCGCCCTTTGTCCGAACAAAAGATTTTGGGCTTGTGGACGGTCAACAGGAAACAAAGCCTAGCCGTTAAAGCCCTGCTTACATTTCTTAGTGACTCCTCTCTGGATTCTCTGCTCTAGGTTGCGACAAAATTTACCAACTGCAAAATAATGTCTCAATGTTTTTTTTGTTTTTTATGGATGATAATCATGGGCTAAAAAGTGGACTGTACTCGTCTGATTCAGCACCCGTTGTGTGTGAGGTTTTGCGGATTGTACATTATTCATTTATCGATTTCTGTGTCATTTCTCATACTTTGCATTAGCATTCCTTTCTCATTTTATCACCAGTACCTTCCCCACAGTGAGAAGTTGCAGGCCCGAGATCACTTTCTAAGGCCGACGTCTCTCTCCTTTTCAATAAGCATTTACTCTCTCAAAAAAAAACGAAGCTCACATCAACGCATGGCATCGCACTTCTCCTCCGTCTCTGCCGCTGATCTCGTTGCCTGCATCGGCGGCGGCAGAGACGGAGAAATGAGATCGTCCAACACGGTGTTTGAACTTTCTTTATTTTATAACAAAAGAATATCCACTCACGTGCTTCACCAATACAGCTCAAGCTAACCACCGTTCATGAGCAAGCAATTTCATTTTCCATAGGAAAGAATATCTCTTTGAGGTAATAAAGGGTGTCGTTAGGTGCATTTCACTCTTTGTAGAGCCACGTGTGTGAATTCAAGTGACGTCGCATAGGTAATCGTTATGGGTGTCGTTTACAGCTTCGCTTTCCAACCACCTTTACAGGGTGCATTGGCGCGCATTTTTTATAGCTCATTTCAACCAAGCATCGGCAGGTCAGTTCAATGACTGTGTTTTGCGAGGGCGTAATACCGTTGGAGAATAATTTTTCTCTTCCTCGCATATACCTGATGTCAATCACGAAAGGGTGACTCAGGATCCCAGGTTTTCAGTTCCGTTATTGTATGCAGTAAAACAGACAGGATATGTGTAGAATCATATTTTGCGATGATTTTTGCACGAAAGTCTCGGGAATTGTCCGAAGTTGTTTGTACTGCAAAACAGATAACCACCGCTCGACATCGGATGTACGCCAACTTTCCGTTTGAGCTTATCGCATGTTGAACTAGCCGCCAGCGTCACAGGTGCAGCTGGGAGGAGAGTAAAATGATGTGTCCTGTCACGACACTGCCGTTGCGATACTTCATGGCTCGGGTTCGTGCAAACCGGATAGCTGATCGAAAAGATTGCCAAAACAATTTCCTGTTGTAGTAAGTGATTGTAGTAGTGATGCAGTAAGTGATTCTTTATTCAGACTACAAAATTTTCTATGGAGAAAGTTCGGGTAGCGCTACACTCCTAAGCCTTCCGAACCGCCCTTCACTAGACCACCAGCTTTATAATCTGTGACCTTGGACATTTACTGGGAGAACAAACGTATTCAATCAATCGATGAATAAATCAATCACCCCATCAGTGAAATGCGCATTATGAACCCATTAGGTTTCGTGCCCCTAGTAACAAAAAATTGAATTTAGTTTAATATTTTATTATGGTGTCACGTTGTTCATTACGGGTGGAAGAACTGCAGTTAGAAGCACCGTGACATCAAAGTTCGAATCGGCAAAAAAAATTTGACTAACCTTTTACGTTAATCAATCTTTTTCTAGTATTGGTTAAGAAGCATTATATAAAAAATTGCAGAAACTGCCAAATGTTTATTGTAGGGTAAACGACTGCTGCACACTTTTATACGACCAGCGCTTTACAGTTGTCCCTATTATTGTACGCAAATGCATATCTAGTGATGCACTTTAGAGGGATAATATCAGCAGTCGGATAGGAAAGTATCAATGTTGCAGGGCTATTTAGCGAAGGCCTAATAGCGCCCCGTGTATTCCTAAGGAGCGATATATACTAAGCGCCCTAAAGAGTCCTTCACTATTATGCCAAGGGTTTAGTCACAAAGGCCATACAAGTTGTCTGATGAAAAGCATAAAGAAACCGTTTCCTTTAAAACACCTGCTTACTAACCTATGCATTCCTTCACATCAGTACGCTCCTAAAGCTTTGAAGTCGGCTTTACTCTGTCTGCAGAAGCTTAAGGGAAATATAAGAAGCTTGATATCAAGACATGAAGGCCTTAGCCAATACCCTAAAATCTTAGGCAAGACCTCATGTATTCCTCTAAATTCTTATCCACCAAGCACATTTGAAGTAAACTATTGCTTCGCACAAGTGTAGGGTGACCAACATTTTAATACAATATCAGCCTTCTGGTACCAAAATGGGACAGCGGAGATCCCTCCCTCGGAATCCCGGCTGCCACATTTTGACACAAGGAGTTGGATTGGCGTAAGCACATTAGGACATGATTTTTTTAGCAGAATTTATTGACTTGGAAGCACTAAAAGATTACAACAGCAGCGACCATAAATTTATTACTGTAGTCCCATACGATCTTGTAAAAAACTCAGTACGACCTAACATTAAAATGCCAGCAACACGTCTTAGACAAATGAAAAAAGGTGCTGTTCGTTTGAAACACCAAGAAACAGCAATAAAAAAAAGATCTTGAAGAGGCTGTACACTTAGTGACGAATTAAGATGAAGCAATATACGAAGAAACAAGTATAGCTATCATTCACATGTCTGAAAACCGTGTTAGAAAGCTGAATCCGACTAAGGAGAAAACGAGTAGGAGCACCGAGAAAGTCGTATCAAACCTCGCGAGGAGACATAAGGAAACAATCTGGGCGACAATAATGCAATGAAAATACAGCTGAGAATACGTCAGCCGCGGCAAAAGGCAGAAAATGGGAACAAACTGTCTTCTTAAGTTCCTAAATTCATTCACAATACCGTAAAAATTACGAAGAGGAACTGTATAGCAACCAATTTTTTTTTTGTCAAGTTTAAAACAGTTGGTCGGAGATTTTCCAGCTTACGGAGATTTTTACCAGGCTTCGGTATGGGGCGAATGAGAGTTTTCTTAAAGTTGGTCCGCAAATTGGCCTGAATCCCGTGATTTGTCAAGGGTGTCAAGAAAAATTTTCTTCCAATGCGTCGCAGATTTCTAAACTATTTCCATAGTAACGGGTCGTCATCGTGGCCTGATTTCATTTTGCCTTGACTGAGGGCAATCTGAGGTTCTCTGATGGTGAAAGGAACTTCTGCATCCTCAAAGAGGGTTCGGAATGTCGATTACGGAAATGGTTGGAAGAGAGGGCAAATACGTAGTTTCAGCAGAAAAAAGCGTTGAGGTAATGGTGCTTTTAACGTCGTGATAATCAGGCAGGCATAACTCCTTGACAATTGGAAGCTTCATTTTTCTCTGTCAACTTAGGCTTTCAAAGATAGCCCAGGGGTGTGAGAGACCTCGTTATGGCCTGCGCGGAGGCAAAGATGGTGCCATTTTCCTTATATACAGTCGTCTGATATTCCTGAACGAACTTGTAGTGTTTCTTCAGTTTTCACAAGGTCGGCGTGCCGCTGGAGTTGACTAATATAGCGGTGAGTAAGCCTCTCCAGAGCACGCAGTAGGTGGAACCTGTGGTGGTCGGGGAGCACTACATCGACAATTTTGTCCACCCCTTTAGTGGCTTCCCGCAACGTCGTAATGTTAGCAGAGACAAAGTCCGGGGGTATAAAAATATACTATGCATTGCCTAAATTATGAAAATATGTCCAATTACCCACAGAATAGTTTGTGTCGAAGTTTTTTAGTACTGAGGTGTAACAAAATGGAATAATGGTCACTTCCCCGGCGGGTGGTAGTTTGCCATGTTTGACTGCACACGGGGTAGTAAACGTAAGGTCGGGAGTGCTGCGCTCTCATATACAACGTACTGTAAGCGTGCAGTTAAAAAATGTTAATTACGCAGTTGCAACTGGCGAAATTCAATCGCTTGTTTCAAGTTATTACCGCGTATTTCGGAAGTTCAGTAACCTTAAAGGGTACCTCAGGTGTTGAGCTCCCCTCCTATGATGATCCGTAGAATGGCATTAGGGGCAGAATATGCGGCAACCAATCGGAAGTGCAACGGTTACCAGTACAGCATTGGGGGCAATTAGTGACAGAGATAATTAAGAGTGATCATCCACCAGGAGTAGTGATCAGAAGGATAACCACC